>JARQOC010000002.1:164134475-164734475 GCA_033576535.1 Allobates femoralis
GGAGCTCTGAAACAACACTGGCCATTGCTAAGTCCACCCAGTCCGTTGCCCGTTACCTGTATACCCTGTATCATCTACTGGTTGCAGTAAAAGACCCGTTACAGAGACTATTGGTGTCCGTGCTTTTCCAGAACTGTTCAATTCTGCATGCTAAGAGTAACTAAGCTGCCTCACAACATCAAGTGCAGCTTCTGGCTCCGGGACTCCCGCTCGTCCTGTGGGGAGCGTCCCATCTTGCTGCATTCCATCCCCCGGAGGCCTAGGCAGCACCGGTGAGATCACCGGAACACCCGCAGGTGGCGTCATGACAAGAATAACTAAACCTTATCTGTTCAGCCAACCACTATTGATCTGGACCACCGGGCCCCACAGCCGCAGGCGCGGTTCCGTGACAGGAGAAGCAAACGCCTGTGACGTGAAGACCCGGCTACGGTGAGTCACAACCAAGGATTAATTAGGGCTGCCTTTATTGCTGCACATGATGTTTATTCTTGTTCTTTGAAGTTGCAACATGTAAGTTGACAATGTTTTATTGGTTGTATTACTTTGGACCACTAATTAAAAAATCCTGAGGATATATCTTTGGTACATTTTTATTTATTTCTGAAAAAATTGTATAGTCTATGAAAAAAATGAAATAATGGTGAGCAGCCCTTTAAATCTGGCATCACTGTAATCATGCTCGCTTGACAAAGAAAGCTGCCTAATCACCTATACTGCTTGGTGAATGGCATTAAAATAGTAATGAAGCCAATTCTGCAACTGCTGCTGATTTGTATATTCTGCCGCCCAACAATCGCAGTTCAGCATGTCTCACATTTATCCTGTGCTCTATGCTGAGCACATACACAAGGGATTATGTGTAAGTGTCTGAAAACGTGATACAGACAAAATTCCGAGCAGAAAATTCACTGTAATGAGGCAGAGCGAGTCACTTTGAACTCCTCTGACCTGTGATCTGGTAGTGTCCATCCTTTTACATGTATTTTTAGGTGTGCACAAAAGTGCGGTCAACCACAGTTTTATTTACCTTTGAAAAGAATGTCGAACAGAGGCCAAACAGAGTCCAGAGTAAGGGTACCGTCACACACTGAGACTTTCCAGCGATCCCACCAGCGACCTGACCTGGCAGGGATCGCTGGAAAGTCTCTCTGGAGTCGCTGGTGAGCTGTCAAACAGACAGACTCACCAGCGACTCACCAGTGACTCAGCACCCGTGAGATCGCTGGTATCCATGATAAACAGCTGGTAACTAAGCAACGCGCGCTGCTTAGTTACCTGATGTGTATCAAGGATACCAGTGTCCTCCCTGCTTAGCGCAGCCTATAAGCAGGGAGGACGCTGGTAACCATGATAAACTGCGGGTATCTAAGCAGCGCTGCCTAGATACCAGCAGTTTATCATAGTTACCAGCGTCCTCCTTGCTTACAGGCTGCGTTAAGCATGGAGGATGCTGGTATCCATGATACACACCAGGTAACTAAGCAGCGCGCGTTGCTTAGTTACCCGCTGTTTATCATGGATATCAGCCTGTGAGGTCGCTGGTTCGCTCGTCTCTTGCGGTCACACACAGCGATGTGTGCTGACCAGCGGGAGACTTGGGACTAAAAAATGGTCCTGAGCGACGTGCAGCAACCAGCGACCTTAAAGCAGGGGCCAGGTCGCTGGGGGCTGTCACACACTACAAAATCGCTGGAGAGGTCGCTGTTACGTCACAAAACCTGTGACGTTGCAGCGACATCGTAAGCGATGTTGTAGTGTGTGAAGTGGCCTTAAGGGTTTGTTTTTAAATTCAACATTAGTGATGTTGTTAACATATCTTTATGGTGCTTTGTGATACACAAGTCCTAATTCTTAGTATAGATAACATTTTGACTGTCTGCAGCAATGAGTTTAGCTATTGGTTAAGTATTTCAATATTTAAATAGTATGCCAGTGGCTCCCTCTTTTGGTATCACTATAGAAAACTCTCAGTTAAAAAAATGTTGTTTAAGGGTAGACAATACTAATATTGTAACATAGGATATTGTAACTCTTTCTACTGTATTCCTGCAAACATCGGCTTCACTAACATCTGCATAAAAGTCTCTAGTGGGAAGCTCTGTCATTTATTTTAGCATAATGATGTGCACCATAACGGAAACTTAATGGAACCTGATTTTACTCAATGGAGTCGATCAGGGACTGCATGTGTACACCTTTGAACAGATCTTCCCCTGTGTTAGGCCTTGTTCACACATATCAGTTTTTTTGACCATCTCTGCGTTTTTTGGGCTGTTAAAAAAAACGCAGATGCGTTAGCGCATGGTGCATTTGTGTGTACATTCGTATTTCAGCTCCACTTGCGTTTTTTTCCCCCAGTCCAAAAAACGCTAATGCAGCATTTTTTGGGTGCTGGAAAAAAACGCAGGTGTGTTTCCCCAAAAACGCATGCGTTTTTTAACATGGGCCCCTATGGGAAACGCTGGGAAACGCAGACGGAAACGCAGGGCACATGCAGACACCTGCGTTAACGGTAGCGTTTTTGTAAAGGGGTCATCAAAAAGGAAACATTTTTTTTTTCAACAGCAAACCCCCCCCCCCCCCCCTATATTATCAAGAAAATAAAAAAAAAATTTTATGATAGCACCCCCCTTGGTCGGCAGGAAAATGGAAAAAAAAAATTCCTTCAGCAAAAACACAAATTTTCATGCCATGCGTTTTTTGTTATTTGGGTGTTTGGTGAAAAAATTACTAATTGCAAAAACGTTTTGAAAGCTTTCACACACACAAGGCACATTTTTTGGCACTCTTAAAAAAACGCAAGTGGTTTTAGGAGTGCTAAAAAAAACGCAAATTGTGTGTGAACATGGCCAATGAATACATTGATGTCAATGGAACCACATTGGCATTCATATGGCAGCGCATGTAAATGCGGTGCTCTCTCTCTCTCTCATCCTGACCAGTATAATACACCTACCTATTGAGCAAACAGGTTATAATGATTTCCTATAGAGATGCTTCTCATTTCACATCCACAGAATAAATGCAGTGCTGGCATTAGAATGGCTAGGGTCACATTCCCGTTTTTTTTGTAAAATCCTGATCCGGTTTTGAGCTTTCAAAAAGCTCAAAACCGGACCAGGAAACGCTCCTCATAGGAGCCAATGCAAAACACCGGATGGCTTCACAAGCCATCCGGTGGCCGTATCCGGCACTGCTGCCTGCGTTAAAAATCATGCAGGCAGCAGTTTTCGCAGCGGTTCCCTGTACCGCTGTGCAGTAACCGGATGGCTCAGGATGTGTCATCCTGAGCCATCCGGTAACTGCATAGGTTGCAGATCCCGGCTATTGCCGGGATCAGCAAACTGTAGTATGTGTAGTAAAGTGTTAAAATAACTAACTAAAGTAATGTTTCAGGTCTATAGGGGGGTCTTAGACCCCCCTATAGACCGGCCGCCCACTCCGGTGGACTCCTACTACAATATCCCCTGATGGCACGGGCTCCTCCGAGCCCGTGCAAGTCCCCACACCCCCAGCCCCCCGAATCACTATACAGGGGTGCCTGCACCCCTCTTGTATAGTTATTCCTGTATGGGGGGAAAATTATTTATTACAGTATTGTTTTGAGGTCATATTTACGTGTCTTCTTCTGCAGTGTTGTGGAAAACCCATGGGCGGGGCTGTTTGCGGCAGCCTCCGCCCCCTCATTTCTTATGGCCGCCCCCTCTGTGCCTCATCCATTGATGTGAGGCCGGCCGCGTCATGAAAGGGGCGGATACTACACATACTACAGTTTGCTGATCCCGGCAATAGCCGGATCTGCAACCTATGCAGTTACCGGATGGCTCAGGATTACACATCCTGAGCCATCCGGTTACCGCAGTGCGGTATTCTGCACACATTTTTGAACAAAATGTGTGTGCCCGCCATTGCGTTCACCGCATCCGGATCCGGATGCGGTGAATGCAATTCTTGTTTTAAATGTGACCCTACCCATTGTCTGCGTTTGGTCTGCATATGCGTCTCCACACTCATACGCAAACGTCCTGAATGCTAATGTGAAACTAGCCTTAGTGTATGTGCACACTGGCGCACTGGTGGGCGGGTTTGTGTCGGCGGCGGCTGGCCGGACCCGACAGGAAGCTCCAGAGCCGCCCACCGGCTTCCTGTCGGGTATGTGCGGCTGTGTGCGTCGGCTTTGCGGCGGGTGCACAGCGGGTTAGCCGCGTCGGCTCTGCAGCGGCTGGAAGCAGCACATGATTCTGCTTGCAGCCGCTGCAGAACCGATCGGTTTATAGAACATGCTCATTCTTCGCTAACCCGCTGGGAACCCAGCGGGTTAGCAACGGATGAGCATGTGGAAACCGCGGTGTGTGCACACCGGGGGTCGGTTTCCATAGGTTTTTATGTTAACCCAAAAGCCGCTTTTGGATTAACATAAATTAGCATAAGCCTCATGGAAACCGACCGGCGGTTTCCGCTGCTAAAACGGCCCTAAACCTCCCAGTGTGCACATACACTTAAAGCTGCTTTCCTGCTTCTATAAAAAAGCAAAACAAAATTGTTTCCTAATGCAGATGTGAACAGAGCCTTAGTCATTGGGATTAGTGCAGCACAGTAAAGAAATATTTTTTTCACTTTAGTCAGGAGCATGTCTAAGGCTGTGGTCACAGTACCATTTTTCACATGCGTTTTTGGAGACCTGCGTTTTCAAAAACGCATGTAAAAAACGCACCCATAGGCCCCCATGTTAAAAAACGCATGCCCTAATAGCCAAAAAGCATGTGTGACTGTCCCATGCGTTTTTGGAGCATATCCAAAAACGCATGCGTTTTTTAATAAGGAGCCTTATGGGAAACGCATGCAAAAACGCATGTACAATTAGTGCCATTCAAAAACGCATGCGTTTCCCATAGGAGCCCATGTTAAAAAAACGCATGCGTTTCCGGAAACGCATGCGTTTTTTTAACATGGGCTCCTATGGGAAACGCATGCATTTTTGAATGGCACTAAAAGGTACTAATTGTACATGCGTTTTTGCATGCATTTCCCATAGGAACCCATGTTATAAAAACGCATGCGTTTTCTACAAAAACGCATGCGTTTTTCAAAACGCTCCAAAAAATACTACAAGCACTATTTTTAGGTGCAGATTCAAAAACGCACCCAAAAACGCAGGGAGCCATCACACACCTTACAAAACTCATGCTGACATGAAAAAATGCATGAGTTTTGTAAAATCACTAAAAAAAATGCATGGCAACTGTGACCACAGCCTAAGGCTGGGGTCACATTTAAAACATGAATTGCATTCACCGCATCCAGATCCGGATGCGGTGAACGCAATGCCGGGCACACACATTTTTCTACAAAAATGTGTGCAGAATACCGCACAGCAGTAACTGGATGGCTCAGGATGTGTAATCCTGAGCCATCCGGAAACTGCATAGTTTGCTGATCCCGGCTATTGCCGGGATGAGCAAACTGTACTATGTATAGTAAAGAGTTAAGTTCAATAACTAAATGAATGGTTGAGGTCTCTAGGGGGGCTTAGACCCCCATAGAGACCGGCCGCCCACTCCGGTGGGCTTCTCCTACAATTGCCCCCATGCCACGGGCTCTTCCGAGCTCCGTGCATGTCCCCCAAACTCCCGCCCCCCCGTATCACTATAGAGGGGTGCATACATCCCTCTTGTATAGTTAATCTTGTATGTGGCCAAAACGAATTATTACAGTATACATGTAAGCTCATATTTACGTTCTCTCGTAGGCAGTGTCCTGGGAAATCCAATGTGCGGGGCTGTGTGCTGCAGCCTCCGCCCGCTCATTCATTATGGCCGCCCCCTCTGGGCTTCATTCAGTGTTGTGAGGGCGGCCGCGTCATGAAAGGGGCGGGGCTAACCACGGCACACCGATAGCCCCATATGCAAACAATGAAATAAAAAGGAGAAACTTACAGAAACCTAAACTTTGCTTCTGTTGCCCGATGGGGAGAGCAGAGGTATATAGAAGGATGATCACAGCAGCTTCCGCTGACCCATCACTGTGACATGGAGCAGTAGCTGTGTGAGCCCAGATATAGACTCAGACTGGGGGGTCAGATTCTAGACCGGCCTTCTAGTTTAACATTCTACTTCTGGATCTATGATTGGACACTCACTCATTTAGCCATGCATATATTATGTTTTAAAATATTCTTTGTCTTCTGACTAGGTGTCCTGATTTTGCTTTCCATCTGTGGGTCTGTTTGAAACTCACTATTTGAGATGGTTCCTCTCTCTTATCTATTATCTTCCTCTTTAAAGCTCTCAATGTGTTTGAAGTTTGTCACTCTCTGCTTTTCCAATCATGGCCCCCTGGAGATACTAGAGTCAGTGTGACTGCTTAGTTTGTGTGTGCTTATATAAAACAGGTTGTGACCTCTTGTGGATGGACATGGGATTTAACCCCTCACTGGTCTAGTGTCCAGTCCCTGAGATACATTTTTCACTACAGTTATGTTAAGATCCAGAACCACATTAATTAAAGATTGGACATCCAACCAAAACTGAGTCAAACCGGACAAGACCAGAAAATATGTTTAATTGAACCTACATAACCGCAATTCCTCTAGCACAAGTTACTATTACGTGGATCAATGGTGTGTAGTGTCTGTGGGGTAAAGTACCATTTTGTAAAAACTTTGTATTGAGTTTCCAATAGGGATGTACATAGAACAGAAGAATACAAAGTCTGCAAAATAGTAGAAAATTGGTCATGTAATGTTTTACTATCAATTTCCAACTGACCTTCCCATATACTCAAAAATCTGCGATTGTCAAAAATGACATCTTTGTTGAAGATCTGATAAAAACTACTAGTCTTCCAACTGAACTCGTTTCCAATCTGACGTAGTAAAATGTCAACGTTGCTTGGCATGGAAAAGTTCATATCTCCACTATTCAAAGTCTTAACTAATAATTTCCAATGGATTTCTTCAGAAATAGGTACCGTATATACTCGTGTATAAGCCGACCCGTGTATAAGCCGACCCCCCTACTTTTGCCCCCAAACCTGGGAAAACCTATTGACTCGTGTATAAGCCGAGGGTGGACCCCAGCACAGGTATACAGCCCCCAGCAGTGTGGTATACAGGCCCCCCCAGAGGTAGTATACAGCAGCCTCCCCAGTGGCAGTAAACAGCAGCCTCCCCAGTGGTAGTATACAGCAACTTCCCCAGTGGTAGTATACAGCAGCCTCCCCAGTGGTAGTATACAGCAGCCTCCCCAGTGGTAGTATACAGCAGCCTCCCCAGTGGTATATACAGCAGCCTCCCCAGTGGTATATACAGCAGCCCCAGAGGTATATACAGCAGCCCCAGAGGTGTATACAGCAGCCCCAGTGGTATACAGAAGCCCCAGAGGTATATAGCAGCCCCAGAGGTGTATACAGCAGCCCCAGTGATATACAGCAGCCCCAGAGGTATATAGCAGCCCCAGAGGTGTATACAGCAGCCACAGTGATATACAGCAGCGCCAGAGGTATATAGCAGCGCCAGAGGTATACAGCAGCCCCAGAGGTATATAGCAGCCCCAGAGGTGTATACAGCAGCCCCAGTGGTATATATATATGGCCCCCAAATGCTGGCACTCGTCCCCCTCTTTGTAAGGCCCCCCCCGGCTGTTTAAAGGTTACCATCCTTGCTCTTCTGCTCCGCGCCGGGCTCCATGCTCCGTCCTCTGCTGCATCCGGGTCCCCGGCCAGTAGCGATGACGTCATGCGACCGGCCAGTCACATGACCCCGGATGCTGCTGAGACGGAGCATGGAGCCCGGCGCGAGCAGATGACAAGGATGGTAACTTAAGCAGCCGGGGGGCCTTACAAGGAGGGACGAGTGCCAGCATTTGGGGCCATATATGAACTGCTTCCCCCTGCCGCTGATTGACAGGGGGAAGCAGTGCATATATAATGAGCGGCCCCATGTGACGGGGCGCTCATTCAGCAGCCTCCCCCCGCCTCCTCTAGCCTTGTTGCTACCGTATTGACCCGTGTATAAGCCGAGGGGGGGACTTTTCAGCCCAATTTTTGGGCTGAAAAACTCGGCTTATACACGAGTATATACGGTAAATTAAATTGAGCACAAATATCTGGGAAGGATTTTAGTTGCTTTCCATTGAATATGTCAGAAACAAATTGAATGTCCCTATCTTTCCAACAACTAAGTTTCAGAGATGGGCAAATTACAGTAAAGACGTCTATAGGAAGCCAGGAAGGGCAAACAGGTGAAAAAGTTTGACTTGAAATATGTGCTAATGTGCGACGACCTAAGACCGGGAGGCGGGGTTTCGCGCTCCTCCGACCCGCTCCCTCTTGTCAATCAGCCTGGTCGCCTGCTGCTGCCTCTCCTCACAGTCTAGCATGAACGCGCGCCTCCGTTCTCCTCAATGGCGCCGCGCATGCGCTGTGCGCCGGGTGTCCAGGAAGTTATCGGGCTGCGCGCACAGCGCAGCAGCAGGCGACCAGGCTGATTGACAAGAGGGGGTGGGTCGGAGGAGCGCAAAACCCCGCCTCCCTGTCTTAGGTCGTCTTAAGTGTAAGCAGTTATATAAGTTCATATTTGAGTGAATATAGGGCATCAAAAGCCTATAGCCACCTTCTCTGAATGCAGCCTTAGTGCTGCAGAAGGTGGCTATTCTAGCTTTTGATGTCCAGGGGGGGTGACAGGTTCGCTTTAATTGTTGCTTTCAATGATTCAACGACCGGAAGATGTTTCTTGGGAAGAAGGATGATAGAGGCAATAAATGTAGGATTCAAATTACCCATTAAAGATTTCTCTATATTAACCCATTAAGGGGAGTCCCAAGTATACTACCATCTTCACTGTTTTTAATTAATGTAGCAACACTCAAACCTCCATCTTCCTGTTCTTTTTCAATGTGATCTTAGCAATTCTAGGGGCTCTACGCTGTCATATAAATCTTGACATTTGTGTCTGTAATTTTTGAAAATACTTTTGCTGGATTACAACAGGAAACGATCTAAATATATAAAGAATTTTTGGCAGAATTTTCATTTTGTATGAAGTGATGCAAGTTGACCATGAAATCTCTAGGTTAGGGCCCTTTCACATCAGCGTTTTTTAAATTTGCGGCAGATGCGGTGAAAAAACCGCATCTGCCGCAACTGCCGCATAACGTTCCACTTGCGCACGGTTGCGGTTTTTTCCATAGGAAGTATAGGGCACTTGCGGCAGATGCGGCAAGTGCGTATTGCACTTGCGGCAGGTGCGGCAGAGAAAAAAACCGCGGCTTACTGCGGTTTTTTTCTCTGCCGCACCTGCCGCAAGTGCAATACCGCACTTGCCGCATCTGCCGCAAGTGCCCCTATACTTCCTATGGAAAAAACCGCAACCGTGCCGCAAGTGGAACCGTTATGCGGCAGTTGCGGCAGATGCGTTTTTTCACCGCATCTGCCGCAAATTTAAAAAAACGCTGATGTGAAAGGGCCCTTAGATAAAAAGGAGATATTCCTTTAAATCTTTTTAAGACTATCAGATATATTTTTCTCCACTATATTACTCAAGGGCTTTGTGATTGTAATTCCCAAATAAGAAAGATCAGTAGTTGCCCAGGAGAACTAACATTCCTTTTTTAAAATTTCCAAAAGATGTCCATCGAGGTTATATGACAAGACCTGAGTTTTACAGGTGTTTAATTTGTAGTAAGACATTACTAACCTCTGGGCTTGATGCCAATGGTCGTTACCCAGCTGGCATCAACCCCAAATATCATTTAGGCCCGAACCAGTGATCCGGAGTGGCCCTTCTGCCATCCAGCCAAGCCTAGGAGTGGGGACAGAAGGCAAGGAGCAGAGCCAAGGGAGCGAGGAACCGGTGGAGGTTCACCCAAGACGTACCGGACTTCGGGGATCCGCACCTGCAGGAACACTTTAGGACTGCAGAACACCCCAGCACACCGTGGAGACTTCAGTTACCCGGTCTGTTGTGAATTCTGCTTGTGGGCTCCCTCCTATGGTTGTGGCTGGTAATGCAGTTGATCCTGTTTTGCACTCTTGGTCAGGTGAATTGGATAATTGCAATTCTGACTGGGGTATTTAGGTTTGCAGAATTTCCCCAGTTCTTGCCAGTTGTCAATTGTCCTGGAAGTGTTTCACCTTTGCCTGGTCTCTTCCTGCCCTGCTACAAAACTTCCAAGCTAAGTGAATGGTTTTGTTTTCTTGTGGCACACATGCTGTGTGCTTATTTTGAAATGGTCTATTTTTGCTCAGAGTGCATGTCTGTCTTAACCTGCTCTCTGTTAGGAAGTTTTCTTCCTAGGATTTATGTGCTATTCATTTGTTATTGGCTTGTTCAGCTTTTGATTGTGTCAGCATATATTTAGCATAGTTAGATTCACAGGAGTTCGGCAGATTTAGAGGGCGCCAAGTCTTGAGTAGGCTCAGGGGTATTTTTGTATTATCTGCTGTGGATGTTTTTGAAAGGATTTTTATACTGACTGCAATAGTATTCTGTCCTGTCTTTATCTATCTAGCTAGAAGTGGCCTCATTTGCTAGATCCTGTTTTCTGCCTGAGTGTGTCTTTTCCTCTCTTACTCACAGTCAATATTTGTAGGGGGCTTTCTATCCTTTTGCAGTTCTGCTCTGAAGCAAGATAGAATTCCTGTTTCCATATTTAGGGGTAGCTAGTTCTCCGGCCGTGTTGAGGTGTCTAGGGTATGGTTAGTCATATCCCAATCCCATGGCTACTTCTAGTTGCGGTGTTAAATCAGGAACTGCGGTCAGTATAGGTACCACTTACTCCTGTGAAAAATATTCATGTGGCTCCAAGGTCACCAGATCATAACACCGGTCCCCCTGCGTACCCAAAAAGAAGGAGCCAGACATCGTAGTGTGGAATAGCACCGCAGTGATCAGAGAGGGTAACCAATGGACCGCGCAGGAGGAGAGAGTAAAGACCAGAGAAAGTGAGGAGGCCAGTCGTGTTGCATACACACAGGGCTTCACAGACAACAGGGAACCTGAGGAGGCTTTAAACCCACTTGCTGTGGAGGCTCACTGTGCACCTGGTCACCCGACAGTGCTCTGGACATCTTTACCTGTAGATACCATTAGTAAAAGAGACTTGCTTCAGTATGTGCATTATTCCTACCCGTCCCCAGCCTCCCTATAGACTGCCTTACTGCTTCTTACCCTGGCCACAAGTCCCACTCCAAGCTGACCCTTTACTCTACGCTGCCCTGGAGGTCCAGCTCCACCTGTAGGGAGCTTTACAACCCTTGCTGCAATACCATCGCCCTCCGGAGGACTGTGGCGGCGCTGGTGACCCATCACCAGATACTACAGGTGGCGTCACGTGACAACAACAAACTCTTATCCCCTGTACATAACCACTTATTAGAGTGTCACCCAGGCCACGGGCTCAGGCACTGCCACCCGTGACATCCCCGTGAAACACCCACCGAGCCTGATACCCAAGTACCCCAGGGCCTGGGGCTCGACATATATTTCTGGCATCACAAACAGGATCTCGTGCCAGGTATTACCGGGTACTGTGTGCCATGATTTCAAGTGTATTGAGTGACTGTTAAAACTACGCCACCATTACTGTGCCGAAGAGCAGGAAGAAAGGGGGCATGTTGGCCTGTAGAGCGCGAAACTGAAGCCCGCCCCTCGCTCAGCCGAGCATTCTCAAGCGCCGTAGCCTAGTCCGTCCGAAAATTCCCGAACTATTTGAACACTGGCTGTAATTCACTAGGGGGGCATCCAGCATGTCGGCCTCCTCCAGCGACGACAACAGTACATTTGCTGACCCTAGGAATTACCCCGAAGCACCCATGGCTGCCTCCAGTAGCATTGCTAGCACCACCGGCGCACCGGGCGCAGTCGCCCTGATCATGCCGATCTCACTCCCATACATTCCGGCGGCTAAGTGGTTGCCCCAGTATGATCGTCACCCTGATACGTTGGATGTTTTTAGGAGAAAAATCACTAGTGTCCTGGACATGTATGTGATGACCGGTCAGCAGCGCGCTGCTGTGGTACTCGGACAGTTATCTGGCGCAGCAGAGAAGGAGAATGAGTCCTGGTCTGCTGCTGAATGGAGATCAGCGGCCACTATATTAGACAAATTGAGAGCTACTTTTGAGGAGTAATTAGGCTGATATATGCATGCGCTTTCATCACTGCTAGCAGAGGCCAGGAGATTATATCAGAGTTTATGCCTGGTGCCTAGAGGAAGCATTGCGAGCCCTTAAGCATGTCAGCCCTGCCAGTGTACCTGATGAAAATAAGCTCTTGATTGAACAATTCACCTGAGGACTGCTATGCCCCAAGGACAATAAGACTATGCGTTGGCGGTCGCTGAGCAACCCAGAAGCTGACTTTAACACCCTGAAGGAAATGGCCATAAAAGGGTTGCGGCCAGTAGAGACCCGTGAAGCTGCCATCAAACGGTGGTGCAGTGGTGAGGCGCAGGCTACCCCAAAACCATTACCCGTGTCTGCAGCCATGCACAATCTGCTCAGCCAGACAAGTATGACTCTCTGCCTGCTGAGATGCGTGCTGAAATGCGCCAAATGAGCAAAAATATAAGCAAGGTGATGGAAGCTCTACAGCTGCAGCAAAATCAACAGCCAGTGCCAAGACCCCAGCCCCGACCTCAACCGCTGATTCAACTTGCTGACCGTCTGGAGGATGTACCCTGGATGAGAGCAAAGCAAGCCACGGCGTACCAAGGGAGAACCACCCACCGCTACAGCTCCACTGGGGAGCCCATCTGCCACTGCGGTAACACATTGCCAGGAGCTGTCCTTTAAACGGGCAGACCCTGGGGGCCGGGGCCAAACCTCAGGAGTAACTCAACAGGGCCCAGCCACCTGGTACAAGACCTTCATCGGACAAAGGCCGTTCCTGTCAATTGTACTAGATGACATCCCGACACCTGCTCTGCTGCACACCGTGTCACAGGTGACCACCATCCCCTATATCCTTTATAAAAAGTACTGGGCTGATGCAGAACTGAAACAGCCTGACATAGACTTCACCCTCAACGCATCTAATGGTGAGCCAATTAACTGTAATGGGGTTAGAGAAGTACCAATAAAGGTGGGGAGGGTGGAATAGCAGAACCAAAGGGTCATAGTAGTAGCAGAAGCAAGTAATGCAAATGACCCGTATATAATACTTGGCACAAATTTTGTTAGCAATTGCACAAGAGAAGTTTTGTCTTTGCTTCAACAGATTGCAGATACTGCCAAACCTGGTCAGAGAAAGGTCCTTCAGCATGAAATAAGAGCCCTTCTGCATCATCAACAGGTAACAATTACAGGAGACGAAATTGGTATTGCACGGGTGACAGACCCATTTCCTATTGTGATTCCCCCAATGAGTGAAATGATGATTTGGTGTCGAGCAGCTATAGGTCTGAGAGGGCAGGACTACCAGGCATTAGTGGAGCCCATCAGCACAGAGCACAGACCTACACTCTTGATAGCCAGGGGGGTGGTTGATGTACACAATGGGAGAGTACCAGTTCGCATCTTAAACTGTGGTAGTGAAGAGATTAAGTTACCCAGGTATGCAACCGTTGCTAAATTGTACACAGTAAACAATTACGAGGTCCAAGCAGAGGGACCCTTACCCCATTTGCAAAGGGGCAAAACCTGATAATACAACAGGGCCACTGGAGGACTGGTGCCAGAAACTCCATGTCGGAATTGACACCACTCCAGTGTATGAAAGCAAGTTGTTTACCGGGTAGTCAAATAATTTGAACAAGTCTTTAGTAAGCATTCACTTTACTTTGGTAGGATAAAAGGGTACAACATTATATCTCCACAGGTACACATCCACCAATCAAAGAGCGGTACAGTCCTATTCCACCTGCACATTACCAAAAAGCCAAAGAAATGTTACAGGACATGAAGGACGCAGGGGTTATACGAGATAGCTGTAGTCCCTGGGCAGCCCCATTAGTCCTAGTCTGAAAAAATTATGGCAGTATGAGAATGTGTGTAGACTATAGGCAAATAAACCACATAACACACAAGGATGCTTACCCGTTACCTCGTATAGAGGAATCCTTAGCTGCGTTGAAGTCTGCCAATTACTTTTCCACCTTAGATCTCACTAGTGGGTTTTGGCAGGTGTCCATAGCCGAGGAAGACCACGAGAAAACGGCATTCACAACATCTATGGGCCTGGGTGAATTTAACAGCATGCCATTTGGACTATGTAATGCACCCAGAACCTTCCAGAGATTGATGGAGAGTTGCCTGGGACATAAGAACTTCGAGACGGTACTGTTCTACCTGGATGATGTGATTGTGTACTCTAAGACCTATGGGGAACATGTAACCCCTCTAGCAGAGGTGTTTGAAGCTCTGGCCAAATAAGGGATGAAGCTGAAACCATCCAAATGCCACCTGTTAAAGCCAAGAGTACAGTACCTGGGACACATAGTCAGTGCTGAAGATGTGGCCCCTGATCCAGACAAGGTGACAGCTATCAATGAGTGGCCAGAACCCAAGACCCTGAAGGAAGTACATCAATTCCTGGGACTGGTGGGCTACTATAGGTGGTTCATAAAGGAGTACACGAAGAAGGCTGCTCCCCTGCAAAACCTCTTAGTAGGCCAGCCCAAGAAGGGCAAGTCTAAGGATTCTCTGTAGGAATGGGGCAAGGAACAAAAAGAATCGTACCAGATGATGAAGAAAGCCCTGACAGGAGAAGAAATCCTTGCTTACCAGGGCTACAACCTGCCATTCCTGCTGTACACGGATGCCAGCAATGTGGGACTAGGAACCGTCCTTTCTCAAAGGCAAGAAGGCAAAGAAAGAGTGATCGCTTATGCCAATAGGAAGCTGCGCCCCACAGAATGGAATCCAGAGATCTACAGTTCCTTCAAGTTGGAATTCCTGGCCTTGATCTGGGATGTCACAGAAAGGTTTAAGCACTACCTGGCATCTAGCAAATTCACAGCCTACATGGATAACAATCCACTAACCCACCTGGAAACTGCAAAGTTGGCAATCATGGAGCAGAGATGGATGGCCAGACTGTCCAACCACCAGTTTACCATCAAATACCGGGCTGGGCACCAGAATGGAAACACGGATGCCTTATCCAGGATGCCTCACCTGCCAGACGTGGGCGTGGATGAAGACGAGCTAGAAGAAGTGGAGTTACCTGCCTTCCATCAATTAAGAGTAACTCAGTGCCAGCGAACCCGTAAAGACCCTCCTGCAAGAATAGTGAACCCGTTGCCACACTTTGGTTGGAAGGAAGTGCAAGACAATGACCCGGCTGTCAGCTTGATAAAGAGGCTGATAACCCAGGAGTCAGCAAAGCTGCCAGAAAATCCTCAACCAGAAGCCAAACATCTGTGGAACGAGAGGAGTAAGCTATTCATTTACCTGGAGAAGCTGTGCAGGAGGCACATCAACCCGAGGACCCATGAGGTGGTCTGGCAAATCATCGTGCCGAAGTCAGAAGTGCAGATGGTGTTGAACGCCTACCACAACCAGACTGGTCATTTCGGGTGGAAGAAGTTGGAGATGCTACTGAAAGATAGGTTCTTTTGGGTTGGCATGTGTGGATTGATTGAGAGGTGGTGTAAGAATTGTGGACCCTGCAGCCTTAGAAGAAAGGACTTACAGAGCCAGAAAGCACCGCTCCAGCCCATCATGACGAAACAGCCTCTGGAAATTGTAGCCCTGGACCATGTAAAACTGACTCCAAGTAGATCATCTGGCTACACATACGCGTTGACCATGGTGGACCATTACTTAAGGTTTCTGATGGTTGCCCCCGTGAAAGACTTGACAGCTGCCACCGGTGCCAGAACATTCCAAAATGTATTCTGTAGACCAATAGGTTATCCAGAGCAGGTCCTCACAGACCAAGGTTCAGCTTTCAAAGCGGAGATCTTCCAAGAGTTCTGCCAAATGTATGGGTGTAAGAAGACCCCATATCATCCCCAAACCAACAGATTATGTGAGAAAATGAACCAAATTATCATTGACATGTTGAAGATCCTACCCTTGAAAGAAAGGAACCAATGGCCGGAGAAACTACCAGACTTGGTTGATATGTACAACCACATTTCAGTAAGTTCTACAAACTGTACACCAGCTTACCTGATGAGAGCCCGTACAGGAAAGTTACCTGTAGACTTGGAACTCGGAGTAGTCGATCCCAAAGCAGATGACTCAATACCCAATTGGAATGAAAATTGACTCGAACAATACAAAATGGTTCAAGCCTGTGTCGAAAACAACCTGGAGAAGGCCTGTGAAAAACAAGAAAAGGACAATAACAAACATGCTCCAGCAGAACCTATTGTACCAGGAAGTATTGTCTTAAAGAGGAAAAGAACACAACATAAATTGACGACCAGTGGGAACAAGAACCCTATGTCCTGCTAGATTCTGGATATGACAATGACAAAGTGTGTCTCATGAGCAAGAATTGTGGAAAAACCACTCACACAGTGTCAAGAAACCATATCAAGGAGTGTCCAACTGAATAGGAAAACCAGAATCCTCCAACAGCGCCAAAAGAACAAGAAGAACCTGAAAAAGAACCCAGTCCATGTGAAGACTTAAAAGAAAAAGTAGTCTCAATGTAGAGATTTCCAGAAGATTGGCCTCAGCAAGATGGAGCCATCTTAGTGCCTTTATTGAATTTCTACCAGCCCCAAGAAGTGGTACAAAGGAATCAGGAAGAAATACCCGTTGCTAGAGAATCTGAGGATGCTGCAATCGGTACACCAGCTAGCCCTGTAGTGAGACTAAGGCCACGCAGATGTTTACCTGACATACCTGCACCACACCCTTCACTAGAAACCTCACCTGAGACAGAGATGTCTGTAGTGCGCAAGTCACAGAGGAGCACAGAAGGTCAACCCTCGTCTAGGTATGGAGAGTGGACACAGTAAAAAGGTCAGCGGTAGAATAAACGGCAGTAGTAACATGTAAATAGCAGTGTACATAGTAGTGTACAGAAGGGTGGAGGAACTGTCCCAGCCCCATGCATACTAAGTTAAGAACAGAAAGTGCCTGGGGTGGGGAGGTACCAGGTCTCCTAAGCCGAGACACCCATAGGGAAATGTGTTTATTGACTTTTTAAAGACTTTTTCCCTTTTTTTACTGGAGCGTACAGATACTTTACTGTATAGACTCTTGTGAACTGAACCTTTCCCTTTGAACTTTTCCCCGTTATACTATTAAAAAGGACCATGGTCACAGGACTCGTGTGACAACAAACTTCTTTTTTCTTTTTCAAAGCCTGCGGTGAATGGACTAGCACCATATGGACTTACTGTTTTCATTTTTACCATCTTTTTTTCAGTGGTTTTTGTAAATTTTTATATTTTGAGACTTTGTAAATATGTTACCTGTTATTATTGATTATTGATATTCTTTTTGTTTGAAAACACAAAAATGCTCAGTCCAGGAGTACTGATGTTAACTAGGGGGATATGTGGCGCCCTGCTCACGCAGGTAGCAACAGCCTTCCCTACTGCACAGCTGGGTTTCCACAGCAGGTACCTACGACATGCAACACCTTCCACCTGGCACAGTATGGGGAGCTAGACTCACTGACTTTAGGTGAGTTCTCCTATAAATACTCCTGCTGGGGGAGGAGTTAGTTAGAGTGTGCAGACGCTAGGAGAGCTGCGAAGACGTCCTGGTGATCGGTGCCGCGGTTAGGCCCGAACCAGTGACTCAGAGTGGCCCTTCTGCCGTCGAGCAAAGCTAGGAGTGGGGACAGAAGGCAAGGAGCAGAGCTAAGGGAGCGAGGAACCGGTAGGGGTTCACCCAAAACGTACCGGACTTCGGGGATCCGCAGCTGCAGGAACACTCTAGGACTGCAGAAAACCTCGCACACTGTGGAGACTTCAGTCACCCGGTCCTCCTGCGTACCCAGAAAGAGGGAGTCCGACATCGTAGTGTGGAGTAGCACCGCAGTGATCAGAGAGGGTAACCCCTGGACCGCGCAGGAGGAGAGAGTAAAGACCAGAGAAAGTGAGGAGGCCAGTCGTGTTGCATACACACAGGACTTCAGAGGCAACAGGGAACCTGGGGAGGCCTTATACCCACTTGCAGTGGAGGCTCACTATGCACCTGGTCACCCTACAGTGCTCTGGACATCTTTACCTGTAGATACCATCAGTAAAAGGTAAAACAGACTTGCTTCAGTGTGTGCGTTATTCCTCCCCGTCCCCAGCCTCCCTATAGACTGCCTTACTGCTTCTTACCCTGGCCACAAGTCCCACTCCAAGCTGACCCTTTACTCTACGCTGCCCCGGAGGTCCAGCTCCACCTGTAGGGAGCTTTACTACCCTTGCCGCAATACCATCACCCTATGGAGGACTGTGGCGGCGCTGGTGACCCATCACCAGTTGCTACAGGTGGTGTCACGTGACAACAACAAACTCTTATCCCCTGTACATAACCCCTTATTGAAGTGTCACCCAGGCCACGGGCTCAGGTGCTGCCACCCGTGACATCCCTGTGAAACACCCACCGAGCCTGATATCCGAGTACCCCAGGGCCTGGGGCTTGACAGTAGGAAGGGTCACCACAGCCAGGGCACTGAGCTGCAGCCACAGCAAAAAAGTTATCTTGTGGCCGCAGCGGTGTCACAGGCATGGAGATTCCCTGCGACCCTGCGGACGAATTCTGCAGTTGGGCTTCTTCTCCAGTGTTCCTCACCTCCTTCGGTGCCACAGCTCCAAGGACACAGCGGGCGCCAGAGCCACAACGCTAGTCTCCCTCAAGATCATCAGATGGTGAGATAATTTTCAGTCCTGTAATTTATAATGCCCCTGACAGTGCTCCCACAGACACACTTTGACAGTTAGTAAATATGGCAGTAAGGGATCCTCTTAAAGGGGTGAGAGGGTTTGGTGGGCCATAGGCTCTCTGTCTGAGGTTAGTCAGTGGCCCCCTACCCATGGGTTAAGGAGGTGAGTTTATGGTTGCAGATGATGGTTCCTCAATGCCAATCATCAGTCAAGTCCTCTGCTCGTCAACAGATTAAAAAAGGTTTATGCTATGCATTTAATGAGTCATCATGCAGATGGTTGCACAACTGTCATTACAAACACGACTGCTCCATCTGTGGGGGGATCTCATCCAATGAATAAATGTTTTAGGAAACATGCTGAGTCGCCTCAGGGTTCTAATTTGAAGAAGCCGGTGAAAATATTAGAAATGCTCCTGTTCCTAAGTCGATACCTCGACATAACGAAAACCCAGCTTCTGTTTAGAGGTTTCTCTGTTGTTTTTTTCGTTCCCCCTTTTATGGGGTCTGGTTGTCTATGAATTCATAACTTGCCTTCTGCTAAATGGTTCCCTGAAATAGTTAGGGAAAAAATTAGTAAGTAATTGGAATTAGGCAGATGCTCTGGCCCGTTTGAAGAGCCCCCGTTTTTAAATTTCAGGATTTCTCCTTTAGGGGTAGTGCCTAAGAAAGAGCCCGGGTCGTTCCAACTTACCCACCATTTGTCTTATACACATGGTGATTCTTTAAATGACCAACTGGATAAAATAACAGCATCGGTGCATTATGCATCATTTGATATGGCGGTGGATTTATTAAGGGATGTCGGCTATATTGCTTTTTTGGCTAAAACAGATATAAAAGCTGCTTTTCGCCTCTTACCAGTTGATCCTGTTGGTTTATGCTCCTTAGGTTTTTCTGTTGATGGACTGTATTTTTTTGACCACTGTCAATGGGTTTTTCTTTATCATGTTATCATTTTGAGATTTTTTCTTCTTTTTTACAGTGGTGTATTCAGTCGATTTTTTCCCCTGGGTCATTTTCTCCACTATCTGGATGATTTTTATTTTTAGGTTCTTCAGATTCAATAGTTGTCCCAGTTTTTGTCCCTTATGGAACAGTTTGGCGTCCCTATTGCTGAGGAGAAGACGGTTTCCCCCATGTAGGCAATTGGAATTTCTGGGGATAGAATTAGACTCTAGGGATATGGTTTGCCGACTGCCTCCAGATAAAGTTGAAAAGTTAAAAACAATGGTGAATCAATTTTTGGAGAGGGATTACTCTTCTTTGAAGGATTTTCAATCACTGTTAGGTACTTTAAATTTTGCTTTACGGATTATTGCCGTGGGTAGAATATTTATGAGAAGTTTGTATAACGCAACAAAATGTTATACTTCCCCTAACTCTTTGATTTTGATTCCTAATGACCTCAGAGATGATTTATGGGTATTGTCCAGGTTCTTGGATGATTTTAATGGGATGTCCTGCTGGCAGGATGAATTCCAGTCATCTGATCGGCTACGTTTGTTTTGTTCCACAAGTAGTTCAGGTTTAGGATGCTTTTATGATGGCGAATGGACAGTGGAAAACTGGCCACATTCATTTTGTAGATTCACGTTTTTGTTTGTTGAGACGGGAGTTTAGCTCGATCATCTTTCCTCTCAGGACAGCTTTGAAAGCTAGCCAAAGAGTAGAAATACTGATGTCGGCACTGTCATTTTCAGCAAAATAGAATCTGATAGTTTCTTCGATTTCTGACCTAAATTGGGGGTGAGTGTAGAGGAAACTATTATTCCTCCATAGTTTCTCAGGTTGGTAGTGAGGAGAGGATGAGAGTTCAAAGAAAATGGGGGAATGGTCAGACCAAGTTCGCGGGCCGATGGAAATTTTTCTGAATTTGTGTAATGAGAAGATGTTCGTAAGAACTAAATCAATCCTAGCAAAGGCCACATTCATTTTGTAAACCCGAATGCAGCCATACTTTTTTAGAGCTGTTTGCCATGTTCTCTGCCTTCACTCTTTGGGTTTCCCCCATTATTTTACCGTGCCTTCCAACCCCAATTAAGTTGAATTTTTTATGGTACTTTATTTATGTTAAATTGTCTGTTAGGTCAGGGTACTTTGTTAGAGGGTGGGTCACCCAGTTACATCGTTGGATCCGTGTTTAAGATAATTATTTAAGGGATTATTTATTTTGTTATTTATTTAATTTATTATATTTGATTGACAATTGTATTAAACTTAACAAGCTACCTGACCATTAAAGTTTAATTTTTATCCCAGAAATGCTCTGTAGTGTTGTTATTTATTTATTTTAAGTTACTAGATGGCGGCCCGATTCTAAAGAATCGGGTAGTCTAGAATCCATATATAGTCTATTTACGAATAGTTAGGGGAGTGCGGTGAAATGAATTGTGTGTATACAGGTGGCTCAGTGGTTAGCAGTGAGTGCGGTGGCTCAGTGGTTAGCAGTGAGTGCGGTGGCTCAGTGGTTAGCAGTAAGTGCGGTGGCTCAGTGGTTAGCAGTGAGTGTGGTGCCTCAGTGGTTAGCAGTGAGTGCGGTGCCTCAGTGGTTAGCAGTGAGTGCGGTGGCTCAGTGGTTAGCAGTGAGTGCGGTGGCTCAGTGGTTAGCAGTGAGTGCGGTGGCTCAGTGGTTAGCAGTGAGTGCGGTGGCTCAGTGGTTAGGAGTGAGTGCGGTGGCTCAGTGGTTAGCAGTGAGTGCGGTGGCTCAGTGGTTAGCAGTGAGTGCGGTGAGATTGGTCAGCACAGCGGCGTGGGCAGTGGTAAGAGCAGCGCCGTGGGCAGAGTGGTCAGCACACACATACATACATACACACACACACACACACTCCGCTATAGTTAGCACCGACCCTGCGTCTTCCCCGCCGCTTGGATCCTGAGTCGACATGTCGCCGCCCACGGACGACTGGATCCAATACGGCGTCCGGGAAGTTTGGCGAGACTTCTTGGACGCTATATTGGATCCAGTAGTTGGGGGGTGGCGACATGTCGACTGAGGATCCAGGCGGCTGATGCAGGGCCGGTGCTAACTATAGCGGAGTGTGTGTGTATGTGTGCGGACAAAGTAAGGGAAGTGCGGACAAAGTGAGGGAAGTGCGGACAAAGTGAAGGACGTGACTACATACACACATATATACACATACTGTACATTGCGTATGGAAGGGTGAGGAGAGCGGAAGCTGGAGGGGTGAGGAGGGCAGAGGACAGGGGGGGTTGGAGGGGTGAGGAGGGCAGAGGAGAGGGGAGGCTGGAGGGGTGAGGAGGGCAGAGGACAGGGAGGCGGGAGAGGACAGGGAGGCTGGAGGGCAGAGGACAGGGAGGCTGGAGGCAGAGGACAGGGGAGGCTGGAGGGCAGAGGGCAGGGGAGGCTGGAGGGCAGAGGACAGGGAGGCTGGAGGGCAGAGGACAGGGGAGGCTGGAGGGCAGAGGACAGGGGAGGCTGGAGGGCAGAGGACAGGGGAGGCTGGAGGGCAGAGGACAGGGGAGGCTGGAGGGCACAGAACAGGGGGCTGGAGGGCAGAGGACAGGGGAGGCTGGAGGGCAGAGCGGGGAGGCTGGAGGGCAGAGACAGGGAGGCTGGAGGGCAGAGGACAGGGGAGGCTGGAGGGCAGAGGACAGGGGAGGCTGGAGGGCAAGGACAGGGACTGGAGGCGGGAGGGCAGCGAGGCTGGGGGGCGAGCGAGGCTGGAGGGCAGAGGACAGGGGAGGCTGGAGGGCAGAGGACAGGGGAGGCTGGAGGGCAGAGGGCAGGGGAGGCTGGAGGGCAGAGGACAGAGGAGGCTGGAGGGCAGAGGACAGGGGAGGCTGGAGGGCAGATGACAGGGGAGGCTGGAGGGCAGAGGACAGGGGAGGCTGGAGGGCACAGAACAGGGGAGGCTGGAGGGCAGAGCGGAGGCTGGGGGGCAGAGGACAGGGGAGGCTGGAGGGCAGAGGACAGGGGAGGCTGGAGGGCAGAGGACAGGGGAGGCTGGAGGGCAGAGGACAGGGGAGGCTGGAGGGCAGAGTGGAGGCTGGAGGGCAGAGCGGAGGCTGGAGGGCAAAGGACAGGGAGGCTGGAGGGAGAGCGGAGGCTGGAGGGCAGAGCGGAGGCTGGAGGGCAGAGGACAGGGAAGCTGGAGGGGAGAGGACAGGGGAGGCTGGAGGGCAGAGGACAGGGGAGGCTGGAGGGCAGAGGACAGGGGAAGCTGGAGGGCAGAGGAGAGGGGAGGCTGGAGGGCAGAGTGGAGGCTGGAGGGCAGAGGAGAGCGGAGGCTGGGGGTGAGAGCGGAGGCTGGAGGGGAGAGTGGAGGCTGGAGGGGAGAGCGGAGTCTGGAGGGGAGAGCGGAGGCTGGAGGGGAGAGCGGAGACTGGAGGGGAGAGGCTGGAGGGGAGAGCGGAGGCTGGAGGGCAGAGGCTGGAGGGGAGAGCGGAGGCTGGAGGGGAGAGCGGAGGCTGGAGGGGAGAGGCTGGAGGGGAGAGCGAAGGCTGGAGGGGCAGAGGCTGGAGGGGCAGAGGGAAGCAGGAGAGGCTGGAGGGACAGAGGCTGGAGGGGCAGAGGGGAAGCTGGAGAGGCTGGAGGGACAGAGGGGAAGCTGGAGAGGCAGAGGCTGCAGGGGCAGAGCGGAAGCAGGAGAGGCTGGAGGGCAGAGGCGTAGCTGGGTGGGGGGGTGCAGACTCACCTCGGCCGGCGTGCGTCGGCTGTAGGAGGAGAGGAGGGGCGGGCAGAGGTGCAGGACAGGAAGTCCCGTCCTCCCTCCTCTCCGAGTGCGCGGCGGGTGGCTAATTCAGCACGGAGCCCCCCAGGGGGTGCGGGGCCCCCCCAGGTGGCGGGCAATGGGCACAGGGGAGAGGCGGCTGGAGCAGGCAGGCGGCAGAGGCGACTGGGACAGACGGGAATGTTCCTGGGCGGAATGTTCCTGCACCGGTCCCTGTAGCCGGGCGCTGGCCGGCTACAGAGGACTGGTGACATCACCAGCGAGTGAGTCGAGCAAAGCCACGGAAGTAGCGCCGTGTGCGACGGAAGTCGCTACGGCAATTATATAATAGATGATAATAAATGTATGGGCATTGTGACCTTATGAACCGCTCTATGTCAGTGCTATGGTGTGTGCGTGGTTCATCTCCTTCACTGTGCCCGGGTTGTTACTGATGCGATCATTTCTGCATCACTGCGCCGAAGATGCCCCTCTGTGAAGGAGAATGAACCGTTCTGTGTCAGTGCTGTGGTGTGTGCGCGGTTCATCTCCTTCACCGTGCTCGGGCTGTCACTGATGCGATCATTTCTCTTGAACACAGAACGGAAGCCGCCCCTCTGTGAAGGAGATTAACTGCGCACACACTGCGTACCACATACCCAATGTGTTCCAGGAATCTCTGCTTAAAGCACCACTCCAGCATTTTTCCTTTGCTTTTCAGTGCTGGAATGGTGCTTTAAATGTAAGTTCCCTACCTCTGGTCCTAAATTCAACTTCCAGTGTCTTCACCTATGACAGATGCCGTTCCAGTCATGCAACGCTATTTTGTATCTGTAACTTATGACTGGCCAGAAGTCAGAAGTTACGCCACAAGAGCTTAATGCATCTTTATGAGAGCCAGAATGAAGCTCTCATAAAAGATATATTGATTTGTGACCTCCAGTGTACTCCATTAAACATTGGCAGTGTCGGCAGGTCATAATTCCTCACAGAATTTCTTTAACTTTTCTCTTTCATAGCCTGACCAGAGCACCATTGGAATAAGGTGAAGCCTCCAGAAGGTGAGTATCTGTTGATCCAATGGCTGGTTGTGCAACAGCAGAAGACAATCGTAGAAGTCCTTGGATGCAGAAATGGAAGCAATTGACAAAGCAATAAAACAGAGCAAATAATAGCAACTACGGTAATAATATCGTAGTGGCCAATCCGCAGAAAGACAACCAAATCCTTTTCAGACAGGAGTTCGGGGACTTAGGGTACCTTTACACGCCGCGACGGCAGGCTGGATACATCGCGCTACTTCACGTGCACGAGCACGCTCAAACGGCTACAAACGGTCAACGCACCCTCTTTACACGCCGCGACAAGGTGCGCTACGCCACGCTACATCTATAGCTAGCTACATCGCCGGGGTGTCTCAAGTAGCCAGCTGTAGCGTAGCGTACCATGTTTACACACCGCTCCAACAAGCTACTATGGGCGGACCCGGTGCAGCAGGGATAGCACATAGGCGTGCAACAATCTTGGATTACGAGCCGTCCGTACGATGATAGGACAGCGCAATATCATCAGGATTGGCCAGGCATCGCAGGAGGCTGATTAATACAGCACGCTCGAGTAATTGTGTAGTGTGACTGGTCAGCTCCTTAAATATCCCGCCCTATGCTGCGACTACCAATCATAAAGCAGGAGCGACCTCCAATGATCGCAGATGGGGCGCGGTAACATGGCGACTGTGTCACGCCTTAGATACATGGCAGCCACATCGCCGGGTGTCCAGAGTTGCCTTCCGTTGCTTCTTTACACGCCGATACAGCTCGCTACAATCGGCGATGTTGCCTTAAGTTTATGAGCAGAGACCATAAACAGATGTATCTGTCGCCGGCTGTAGCATCGCCTCTTCAGACGCCGCTACTACAGGCGATATGGACGCTACAAGCTACAATTGTAGCTTGTAGCGCGATGTATCCAGCCTGCCGTCGCGGCGTGTAAAGGTACCATTAGAGTTAAAGCACCACTCCAAAAGTGCAATACAAGGTAATGCTGGAGTGGTGCTTTAAAGAACACTGTTTGCCAGTTCACCCTGTTAGAATTCCTCCTTCTCTTCCTGTGTTGGTGAGAGGAACTCTGGAATATAAAGTACAAAAAAACCTTGATTCGATGGCAGTGAAAGTGTCTCTATAGCATCTTGTTGTATACTGAAAGTATTATGGGTCATAGAAAACATCTTGGCTTTAGGCTCAATACCAAAAACTTGATCAGAAGGTTTTATTGGGATTTCCTTATAAGTCTGGTCCTAAGGCCTCTTTTAAGAGGAGGGGTACTTTAATATCCATCTCTGAAGTTGTACCCTTTACTTTTGTATCTGTCACTGACAGTACTGCATTTTCATTGCAGATGATGCAGGGCGACACTGGGGCATCTCTGTTTGATATTTTTGGGACTTGTAATACCATATAGGTAGGGAGCTTGTGGGATAATTCCTGAACATTTTTGTCTCATTAGCCCAAGGTGTATCTAGGTTTTCTGGCACCTGGGGCAAGAGTTCAGTTTGGCACCCCTCCCAGTGGTCTCAGTAGACGTCATGTGTCCAATCATGCATATGCAATTTTTGCTCTTATAGGTACAGTGACTGCTGGAACCAGCAAGAGCTGTTTCTGACAGTGAGTATATTACACATTCTTAGGAGTGGTCTAAGGTGTTTAATGTTATAATTAGAAGGCTTGTCCACGTTTGAGATGAAAGTCTAGGTGACTGCAGGCCTCCGAATTCTCATGGCACGTGCACTGCACACTTTCAGGATTCTCCCATGTCAATGGTAAGATTGAATGGTCATGTGAACACAGGTATGCGATTTATACACTTCTGGCCATATTCTGACTAGACGTATCTGGCCTTGCTCAATTCATTTAATTGATCAAAGCCTTGCAAGTCTAGTCAGCATGTGACTGCATGTATGTAAGTTGCATACCTATAGTTACATGACCTTCCACTCTCACTGCTGGCACCAGACAATCCTGACATCAGGCAGTGTGCGCTCTGTGAGAATTCAGAAGTCTGTAATCAAATAGAGACACATAGAGTGACTCCAGACTTATCACAAGCTTGGGACAACCCCTTTAATGCTTTTAACAAATAAATACATAGAACCCTTAACTTGTTAGAATGCACAAGACTTTATTAACATATCCATGTATCAAGAAAGCTTACAAGTTTGTTAGATGTCTTACAATCTTACAAGATTGTTAGATGTGTACAGTATCATAATAATGAACACAAAACTACATCACCAGACCCACTAGAGGTACTGAAATACATCCATATAACCCCCATCAGAACAGAAATACATCACCAGGCTTACCAGGGGTACTGAAATACAACGATATAACCCCCATAAGAACAGAAATACAAAGTCAAATCCCTCATCAGTACAGAAATATATCACCAGACCCACCAGAGGTACAGAAATACATAAAAAGAACCCCCATCATTACCGAAATCATAACCCCCATCAGTACCAAAATTCAACATCAGAACCACCATCAGTACATGGTAAAACAATCAGGTCAGACCCACACACATTTGTACTGCATGAACCTACAGCTCCTACTACATCATTAGCAATGGTGAGGACATACTGGGAGCTGTTGTTACCAGCCGTCAATAAAAGCATGCAGGAACCACAACACTGATGAGAATTAGTCATTATCACAAATAATCATTTACATCTAGGTAGCTTATAGATGACATTGTCTCTGATCGGGGTCGTCTTTTCCTTTTCTTCATCTTGTCCAGACGCCGTGATGACTTTTCACATCCATAGCTTGCCTCTGCAGATTTCCATCTTCTCCAGTCTCCTGCAGCACGTTCTGACTCCATATCCTTAAAAATAGCAGAATGATCAACATTTTCCTGAGTAAAAATATCTGCCCTACACTGTGCCCCGGAATAAATAATTTGTGTTCCCTACAAAAAATATGATTTATACACTGTCCCTCTTCTGGCACATGCCCTCTACTCTGCCCACTCATCACACTGCCCTCTCCTTTCCATACTGGGCTCCCTGGTCACACTATCTCTACACTGTGTCCTCCTATACTGCAGACGATTTATACTGTTCTCCCTCATCAAACTCCCCAAATTCGACATACTGTCCCCGCATGCTGCCCCCTCTCCATACAGTTCCACATGTGCTCAGTCTCTATTCTGTGCCCCTTTATATTTTTCTAATCCCCTACTGTTACTTCATTACTTTATCCCTTTCTCACTCTACATACTGTATCTACACCATCCCCTCCTCACTCCCCATACTGTGTCGGCAGTCATCCTCCCTCACTCCACTTACTGTGTTCACACCCATCCTCCTCTCACTCCTCATACTGTGCTGCAGCTATCCCCCTGTCACTCCTCATACTGTGTCCATACTGATCCCCCTCACTACATATACTGTGCCACATCCATCCCCCTTACTCCTCATACTGTGTCCATACTGATCCCCCCTCATTACATGTACTGTGCCACATCCAGCTCCCTTACTCCTCATACTGTATCCATACTGGGCAGCTCCAATGTGGTGGCTGCCTAGCACTGAGTAGTCAGACATGTCCACCATTCAGCATCATCCACACACCACATGCAATTGACTCACCGTAGCCGGATTCGCAGGTCTCAGGCGATGCTTCACTTGTCATGGTTCCGCGCCTGAGGCTGTGGGGCCCAGTGGTCAAATAAAAAGGGATTAAGGGATTGGGATAAAGTCTTGATTGTCGTGACGCCACCTGTGGGTGTCCGGTGATGGCACCGACGCTGCTTGGGCCTCCGGGGGATGTGCGGCAGCTAGATGGAATGCTCCCCACAGGATGAGCAGTAGTCCCCGGGGCCAGGAGCTGCTCCGGATGGAATACGGCAGCTCGGGTAGTTTGATGAGCAAAGTTAATAACAGTTCTGGAAGAAATGCACGGACACAATGCTCCTCTGTAACGGGCCTTTACTGTAAGTTTGGTGCGGTACACGGTACACAGTTTGTTAGGGTAACGGACCGGGTGGTCCCAGTGATGAACAGCCTCTGTCCAGAGCTCCACAGTGTTCCTCTGTTACTAACTGTCCTGGTTTTGTTTGCCGTTGCAGCCTTAGCGCACCAGGTAGAATACTGGGGTTTCTTTAGTGGATAGTCCTGTTCCAGGGAATTCAACCTGGCTACAAAGGGTCCTAAACTCCCGTGGTAAGTATCCCCCTGGTAAGACTGCTGGGTTAGCGGCTGTAGTGAGGCGCTCCTAAAAAGCTCTCCGTCACTCCGGTTTTGCAGAACAGTGCTGAACGACTGGCTGCCTCGGAACCGGTGTCCGGTAGGACTCGGGCATGGGTGTCTTTGGACCCGTTGCTTTAGTTGCTGTTTGCCCACTTTCTGGTCTGGGTCACTGCTTGATGGTGCCCTCCCGGTTAAGTTGCCTTTCCAGGGCTGCACGGCACTGTGCAGACTCCTGCTCTTCTCCTCCTTCCTCCTGAACACGATTCCCTCCAACTACTACCACTTCTGTTTCTAGCTTCCCCCACACTGCACCTTACACTCCTCCCACCAGGACCTAATTGGCCCCCTACCTTTGAGTGGTGCATGTGGTACATGGATCTCTGGAATTAACCATTTCATCACTGGGACGGAAGATATTACATCTTCAGTCAGGGATGCAAAACCTTCCTGTGACGCACTCGTTTCGGGGCGCCACACAATGACATGCAGTCTGAGCATCAACAAGCTGCCACTACACTAAGCTGGGAAAATGGCACATCTTCCCCCAACAGACCACACCTCCTCCTGAAACACTTAGCCAATCACAAGCACCGGACACAGGGCTGTCTGGAGTCAATAGCCGGGGCTGTCCAATTAGGTTGAGCAAAGGATGTGGGAGTGGGAAGGGGATGAGCGCCACTGCCCAACCGCTGCTCGGGAGAAACATTGCTGGGTGCCTGTATGTACCGAGGGGCAGCACTGGACATGGTGTGTAAGTTATGGCCAATCAGTCCTGCAGCAGAGGGACAATGCATCCTGCACCAGGGGCCTACATAGAAATCACGGGGCCCCTTAGTAGAAGTTCTTATTGCCCCCCCAAAAAATATTTGCCTGGGTCACATAATAACATATCTCACAACCTTGCAGCCCTTATATAGTAATTTTCCTCATATTGAAGCCCCTTGATTCCCCTTTCGTTACAGTCATAAAGTGTGATGCCAACAAAAGTGCCCCCCAAACACTATATGATGCCCCACAGTGAATTCCTCCATACGCACAGTATGATGACCCTACTGTAAGCCCCTCAACTACACTGGCACAGTATGATCTCCAACTATGACCCCAATACAGCCCTCCTTGCAGTGTAATTTACCTACATACAGTATAATGGCCCCTAAACCTCTTCATGCTGTATAATGGCCCCCAACACAACCCACAAACAGCCCTGCATAAAGTATAAAGGCTCCTCACACCCCTCCAAGTATTATCATGGCCCTCACAGAGCCCTCCACCTAGTACAAATGCGGCTCTGCTCCGCACGACCCATACACACGCGGCTCTGCTCCGTATACCCCGTACACACGCGGTTCTGCTCAATACACCTAGTACACTCTCGGCTCTGCTCCGTACACCTCGTACACACGCGGCTCCACTCTATACACCTCGTACACTCTTGGCTCTGCTCCATACACCTCGTACACTCTCGGCTCTGCTCCATACACTTCATACACACTCGGCTCTGCTCCATACACCTCGTACACTCTCGGCTCTGCTCCATACACCTCGTACACACTCGGCTCTGCTCCATACACCTCATACACACTCGGATCCGCTCCGTACACACTCAGCTCCGCTCCATACACCTTGTACATACTCGGCTCCGCTCCGTACACCTTGTACACATGCGGCTCTGCTCCGTACACCTTGTACACATGCGGCTCTGCTCCGTATGCCCCGTACACATGTGGCTCTGCTCCGTACACCTCATACACACGCAGCTCCACTCCATACACCTCATACACACTCGGCTCCGATCCGTACACCTCGTACACACTCAACTCCACTCCGTACACCTTGTACACATGCGGCTCCGCTCTGTACACCCCGTACACATGCGGCTCCGCTCCATGCACCTAGTACACTCTCAGCTCTGCTCCATACACCTCGTACAACTCTCGGCTCTGCTCCATACACCTCGTGCACTCTTGGCTCTGCTCCATACACCTTGTACTTTCTCGGCTCTGCTCCATATACATTGTACACTTTCGGCTCTGCTCCATACACCTCATACACTCTCGGCTCCGCTCCGTACACCTTGTACACATGCGGCTCCATTCCATACACCTAGTACACTCTCAGCCCTGCCCTGTACACCTCGTTCACTCTCGGCTCTGCTCCATATACCTCGTTCACTCTCGGCTCTGCTCCATACACCTTGTACACTCTCGGCTCTGCTCCATACACCTTGTACACTCTCAGCTCTGCTCCATACAACTCGTACACTCTTGGCTCTGCTCCATACACCTTGTACACTCACGGCTCTGCTCCATACACCTCATACACTCTCGGCTCCACTCCATACACCTCGTACACACTCGACTCCACTCCGTACACCTTGTACACATGCGGCTCTGCTCCGTACACCTTGTACACATGCGGCTCTGCTCCGTATGCCCCGTACACATGTGGCTCTGCTCCGTACACCTCATACACACGCAGCTCCACTCCATACACCTCATACACACTCGGCTCCACTCTGTACACCTCGTACACATGCGGCTCTGCTTCGTACACCTCGTACACACTCGGCTCCGCTCCGTATACCTCGTACACTTGCGGCTCTGCTCCGTTCACCTCGTACACACGCGGCTACGCTGTGTACACCTCGTACACACACGGCTCTTCTCCGTACACATTGTACACACATGGCTCTGCTTTGTACACATGCTGCTCTGCTCCGTACACCTCGTACACACTTGGCTCTGCTACATCCACACTAAAAATCCCTCCTGACCCCACACATAAACTTTACCTCATTCAGCATCATGAAGACCAGCACAGCAGAGTCCTGCATATACTGAGGAGCTGATCTTGTGACCCCTGACTCCTCCCCTCCATTGACATCATCACAGGTCTTGTAAGCACAGAGCACTCAGCACAGTGTGCAGCTCCGCAGGTAGATAAGACATCCGGCTCACACTGCCGGGCCAGGGTGGGGGTGGGGGGGTTGTCGCTGCAGGGGAGGCTGAGAGCACCCCCCTGCCTGCGGTGCCCGGGGTAGATGCCCCGCCAGCTCCCTCTTGGATACAGCCCTGCATTAGCTCCCTACTGTGAATGTTGGGCAGGGCTAGACACAATGTAAACCCCTACCAGGCTATTTCCAGTTATAGGTGATACATGGTTTGGCTTCTTAGGCTACATTCACACACAGCGTTTTTGATATGTTTTGTGAGGATCCATTTTTGCAGTGGCAGTACAGTGAACCTGATCACTTTCAGAGATTCCCAACAAAAAGGTTTTCAAGATTTGTCATTCAGACACAACCTTTTGTGAGGATCCGATTTTTGGCTCAAAAACAGATATTCAAAAAGAATGAGCATGTCAATTTGAGTGCCATTTTTCTGATCCGCTTTTTCCATTGAAACCATTGTCTATGGGCTTAAAAAAGTGACTGTCTAAAATGCACGAAAAACAGATCAAAAACAGATTTTCTGTTTTTTTGATGCATTTTTTTGAAAAGCTGATCCAGGTTTTCAGCTGAAAAACAGATCCTCAAAAAACATCAAAAACGCTGTATGTGAATATAGCGCTGTATGTGAATATAGCAAATTGCGTCATATCCGGCTTTACCACGTCAGTACACCCATTAGGTGCAAGGTTGGCAGCACACCCTGTACTGACGTGGTAAAGCCGGATATGACGCGATTTACGTCATATCGGCTTTACTGCCCCTTGCAGCCCAAGCACCGCCTCTCTGCTCTATAGCACGCCCATCTGGCCGTGAATAATTTACAAGCAGGTGGCGGGGAGAAGCACAAAAGACCGCATTTTGAGGCTTCTCAAATAATGAGAAGCCGCAGATCTACAGGTATTAAAACAACTTTTAGAAACTTTACTATAGCGCATTAATAACACAAAGGGATGCCTAGAAATGTATTAACATGGTAGGGGCAGGTTAAAACAGCCTGGGGGCTCATTTTTAGAGGTCAGGTTCCCTTTAAAGGGCTGAAATGGACTTTTAGGATTTCTACCTCCAATAGGTGGCAATAGAGTTCTTGTCCTCTTTCTCTCTGAAGTTGCTATTTTCATAACTTAAAACGGAGCTTGCAAAAGATATGCAGCCGTGTACTGAGTGTGTTACATCCTGGTGAATAACCAACTATAAAAAGTAGATTGTATGATCCTATCATGCCTTTATTGCAGTTCAAAAAGATTCCACATTTATGTTTCCATCTCTCTATAGTTATATGTCATCTACAAAACAGAAAAAAGGTACGGAAAGCAGTGAAATCATACTTTTGACACTAAATCTGTTTTGTATTTTCTATTGTAGTCTTTTTCTATTCATTCTAAGTTATGAAGTATCCAGAGTGATCTGGATTTCTGGTCCCGTTTCATGATGTGAAAGGGCAGATTCTTACAGGCATTCGAGAACACCCCTTCCTCCTCCTCCTTCGACTCTGCTACAGGATGTACAAGCGCAGCTTTCTTACAGTTCTGTAACAATTATGCTGCAGGAATTGAAGGGGTGGAGGAAGGAATTTCCTTTAGCTTTCTTTATTTCTAATTTCTCTTCCTCCTGGAGAAATTAACTTTTAGGAAGCAAAGACTGAGAAAAAAAAATGATATCCTTCACACTTCGCCTTTACATTAGCCTTCATTTTTATTTATAATGTTAATAAACGTTTCAGAAAAATCGTAAGTCATTCTTTACATTGTATTTATTATGCATGTGATAATGCACTCACACAGGTAACAGCATAACATCATAGAGAAAGGACTAACTACACCTAGTAGTAGTAGCAGCACCTGCACCCAACTAGTTCCTGTACAGACTAGGTAAGACCCTGACAACATAACTAACAACACTCCCTGAGTGGCATTCATGTAATTTCTCATACCTGCAGAGGAAACAGACGGTAGGCTGTGAAACAATCCTTACAAAGGGAGAGACAAGCATTCCGGATGGCATGAGTACCCAGGGTGAAAAACTTAAATCTAAAAGGATCCACACTATACTGTAAACGGACAAGGACCACAATGGATCTGGAGACAATGGTGTTTTATTTCCTACGCATTTCAGAGCAATCCTCGCTCCTTCTTCAGAGATATAACCATCACCAAGTGCGGATCCAACGGCAGCTGTACTAAGCGCATAAACTGGTTGTGGGTCTCACATCCTGCTCAGGTGAGCACTGATAATTATTACCACCAATATTAATAATAGTGATAAGACCCTATTGCGCCTTTTTGTCTCTCGATTTTTAGATATTTCAGGGTGAAAAATTAACACAAGTACACAATGATAGACTGAGGGAAAATAAACAGAACCATGAAACAAGCAGAAAACGTAAAATTTCCCAAACACCCAACTGGAGAGAAATCGAAGAGATGTCAGGAAGGGATAAACTCACAGATTCTCTGTAGGGAAAACAACTGGGGTTTGCCAAGCAGGATAAACCCTAGCTGCGGTGCTCCAACAAACAATCTGGAGACATAGCCAGCAAACAGGGCCTTTGCAATGTGAGTATAAATAGCCCCTCCCAAGATGTGTAAGGACAGAACCAAATAGGGAACTGGAGAAACCTGATATAGAAGCATAACCAAGAAAAAAAGGAAAAATGAACCACCAGTAGTTGGATAGAGAGTAAGACAGGCTGTGTCTCAACAGAGAAGATAACCAACCACACAGCAAGAGGTCACCACATCAATTCCCAAAACCAAGGCATGACAGTGCACCCCTTACTACAAGGGGCCACTAGAACCTCAGGAGACTCTATCATTATTTCTGATGTAACTTTCTCACCAGGGGATCTGCATGCAGATGCCCCCAAATCAGCCCAGGAGTTATCTTTAGGACCAAAACATTTCCACTTGGCGAGATACTGTACAGCACCTGACCACCTAGAACTCAGTATACCTCATACTCCAAATCTACATCAAATATATCTAGAAGACTAAGTGTCTCCTCAAATCTTTTAAAAGGGAAGAATGATCTTTCAAACCACTGGGACTTTAAGTTTAACCGTCACAGGACTCAAAACTTTAATAATCTTTTAAGAATCTACAAATTTAGGAGCAAACCTCCTAGATGCAACGCCTAGATACTACATCTGTAGTTGGCACTTTTTTTAGCCTGGTCACAGGTTAGCAAAAAAAAAAAAATCCTTCTACCTCCTTCCTGGCCTTAATTGAGAAGCGAGTCTCTCCTCTTCTGAGTTAGGCAGATCATTCTGTGTTTAACCCTCCTACATTCATACATACCAAATTTTTCAATTTATAAGATACACTAGATTAATAGACGCACCCTAAACTCAGAGAAAGAAAATGGGTAAAAAAAAGTTTTAATGTGAAAATGAGGTCTGCTTTATAATCCAGTTGTATCTTACTGGAGGGAAAAGCGGTGGTGGTGGAGCACTTTCACAGGAGGCAGGGTTACCGCTGGTGGTGGCAGGAAGATGGCATGCTGTTGGCTCTGCGCTGGGAGGAAGAGGTGTCCCGGCAATGTTGTGGGCAGTGCATGGCAGCATCCTTGCCGGCGGTTGTAGGGTCACAGGAGGCAGGGTTGCCACTGCATGGAAGCTGCCGGCAGTGGCAGGAGTGGGAAAATGCTGTAGGCGGTTGTGTTTAGGTAATGTCAGCAGTGCAGGCTTCAGGAAAATAGCACCCAGATACAGGATGTGCGCAGATTAATATCTCGGCATATCATTGAGCCGAGATGTCAATCTGCACACGTATGGCATCCGATGTTTTTTCCCTGAAACTCGCACTCCAAACATTTTCCTGTGTCACACCACCCAGAAGATTGCCCCACTTCTGCCACTGCTGGCGGTATGTATGTAGCGGTGTCGGTGTCCCTGCCTCCTATTACCCTGCTATACCGCACACTCCCCCCATTAGCTAAAACTGGATTATGAGACGCACTCATTTTGCTGCCATAATTTTGTGAGGAAAGTGTGCTTTATAATCTGTCGAATCCGGTCCTTTCTTGACCGTCATAGTATTGTGATGTTGTGAAAGAGGACAGTTATCAATTGCAGAAACTTGAATGGGTAGGTTGGGAGAGGAGACATCATAACCACAATCTACAGTGAAGTCATGATTAATTAGGTTCAATGTAGAACTTGAATCGACAAATAATCCATGCAAAAAAAGACAGAGTTAGGGTACTTTCAGATCTGTGTTATTTACAATTCTGGCAGATCAGGCAAACTTGAACTTTTGAACTTTAGGTTTGCCTGATCTACCATTTTGCAAATCCAGCGAAATTCCACCTTTTTGGCAAAAAGCAGAAGTGCCACACTTGCAGTAAGGTTGGACTTGTGCTAATGCATTGTAAAGGGACCTCCAGACATGTGTGAAGACTCACATTTTCCCCATGATCCCACACTTGCGGATAACGGTCAAAATCGAAAGCCTCCACACATGTCTGGAGGTTCCTTTACAAAGCATTAAGGCTGGCTTCACACCACGGCAAGGTCCGGTCCGGGGCTGTCCGGTATAAACCAGACAGCCCCGAACCGGTTTTTGGCCCCAAGGGGGCCGGATGGCAGCTCTCTGCCATCCGGTTTCATCTCTGCGGTGGAATCAGGGAGAAATTGGATTTTTCTCACCGTACACAAAAATGTTGCTTGCAACGTTTTTGTGTCCGGGGAGAAAAATCTCCCCAAAATGCCGAAACCCGGATTTGCCCGATGTCCCGGATACGGGGCAATCCGGTTCTCCCTAACATAGGAGCCTATGGGGCCGATTGCCCCGTCGGGCGAATCCGGGATCCGGATACCAGCGGCTGCACGCCGCTGTTGTTTCAGGACCCTGCTAGCCGCGATCTTGAAAATTCAGCAGCTGCGGCTGCAATTACAGCCATCCGGTTTCTGTGTGCTGTATCCGATCCGGGGCTGTCAGGTTCTTGCCTGATAGCCCCGGACCGGACCTTACCGTGGTGTGAAGCCAGCCTAACACAAGCGCAACCTTGGCACAAGTGTGCCGCATTGCAGATTTCTGCTGGCTTTGCAAAATTGCCAATGTGGAAGCACCCTTAGTCTCAAGGGATACCTGTAAGAAAAATCCAGATACCTGTACCGGAGATAATTTAGGCCTGTTGGTACCAGCATCTCTTCAAAAAGTCTGTTGTTTTTTCACTTTGCCATTTTTTGAAACATTTAAACATGACGTGTCCAGAACCACTGCAAAATAAATAAAACCGAGCAGGTTTCATAACAGGCTCCATGTTGTAGTTTTAAAATAAAATGACTAGTTTATCTGTTGTATATCTGCAATTACTCTGAATCCTGAGCTCTTTACAACACACCACTGAAAGACAATTTTCTTTTTTCATTTTTACGGATCAATTTGTGAAGCACCTGGGGGTTCAAAGTGCTCACTATGCATCTAGATAAGTTCCTTGGGGAGTCTAGTTTCCAAAATGTGGTCACTTGTGGGAGAGCTCCAATGTTTAGGCACACAGGGGGCTCTCAAAACGCAACATGGTGTCCGCTAACAATTTTAATGAAAAATTAGCTCAAATTGTTAGCGGACACCATGTCGCGTTTGGAGAGCCCCCATGTGCCTAAACGTGGGGGCTCCCTCACAAGTAACCCCATTTTGGAAACTAGACCCCCAAAGGAACTTATCTAGATAGGTGGTGAGCACTTTGAACCCCCGGGTACTTCACAAATTGATCTGTAAAAATGAAAAAAGAAAATGTTTGTGGAAAATAAAAATAACTTTTTCATTTTTATGGATCAATTTGTGAGGTACCTGGGGGTTCAAAGTGCTCACCACCCATCTAGATAAGTTCCTTGTGGGGTCTAGTTTACAAAATGGGGTCACTTGTGGGGGAGCTCTAATGTTTAGGCACCGCCTGGGTCTCTCCAAACGCAACATGGTGTCAGGTGGTTGGTATGTGGTGTAGTGTACGTCAGGTTGGTGTTTGTGTGGTGTAATGTACATGTACATGTGGCGTAGTAAACACCACACACACCAACCTGACGTACACAACACACACACACCACCCTGATGTACACCACACCACACACCAATCTGACATACACATCATGTTAGTGTGTATGGTGTAATGTATGTCAGGTTGGTGTGTGGTGTAGTGTACGTCAGGTTGGTGTGTGTGGTGTTTTGTACATGTGGTGTAGTAAACACCACACACCCCAATCTAACATATACTACACAACACACACACACCACCCTGATGTACACCACACCACACACCAACCGGACACACACGTCAGGTTAGCGTGTATGGTGTAATGTATGTCAGGTTGGTATGTGGTGTAGTGTACGTCAGGTTGGTGTGTGTGGTGTAGTGTACACACACACACACCAGCCTGACATATACTACAACACACACCAACCTGATGTACCCACACCACACACCAACCTGACATACACGTAAGGTTAGTGTGTATGGTGTAATGTATGTCAGGTTGGATGTGTGGTGTAGTGTTTTGACAGTTTGGTGTGTGTAGTGTAGTGTTTCAGGCTGGAGTGTGTGGGTTCTATAAGGAATTTTAGGATGTGTTCAGTCCATGGACGTGTGATAGACTTTGAAGCAGACTTTCATGCACAGTCCAGGTTTGTCAGGACAGGTTTCACATTGGAAATGCGTGTCCTTTCTTACCCCCTTTTTATAGCAGACCCGGCACCTTTTTTGTGATATCCCTCTTTGGGATATGTTTGGGATTTCACCAGGAAAATGTTGCCCTGGTACCATACGGGAACCTCGAGTTCCAGGGGTGCTGGGGCCCGCTCCTTCTTCACCTCGAAACATCAGGGCCTTTGTCACCACTTCCTGGAACTGGAGGAAGGTGTTGGTGGTCTGGCCTGTACATTGTGATAGCACGTATGCATTATACAGTGCCATCTGTACGATGTGCACGGCCAGTTTTTTTTACCACACCTTCAACTTCTGCATGGCACTGTAGGGCTGGAGGACTTGATCAGAAAGATCAACTCCCCCATGTATTTGTTGTACCCCAAAGCACAGTCCGGTTTGTAGACCTGTGCTGGGGTACCGCTAACGGTGGTGGCCGTGGTGCCAGGACCATGGATTGTGTCAAGAAAAGGATATCCCTTTTGTCTTTGAACTTGACCACAACCATGTTGTGGCTACATTGGGCTCTGCTCTCACCCTTTGGAAGCAGCTGCCAAATTAGTGACAAAGGGAGACCCCTCTGGTTTGTGCACACAGTACCGCAAGGGGCGGTAGTTCTGGCAGAGAGGGACTGAAATAGTGGGACGCTTGTATAAAAGTTATCAACGTACAGATGAAAACTTTTATCAAGCAGTGGGTGGATCAAATCCCACACTATTTTCCCACTTACCCCCAAGCAGGTGGACACTCTGGGGGCTGGATCCTGGAATCCTTATCTTCATACACTCTAAAACTGTGAGTGTACCTTGAGGTACTCTCGCACAGCTTGTAGAGTTTTATTCCGTACCTCGTCCTCTTGCTGGGCAGGTATTGCCAGAACTGAAGCCTCCCATTGAAGTGGATGAGGGAAGATTCATCCACACAAATTTCCCTTTGGGGAACATACACTTCAGCAAACTTGTTGCTGAAGTGTTCGATGACTGGCCGAATTTTGAACAGCCTAGCCATCGCGGGGAAGGCTGTCCGCATGATCCCTGAAATGTAAAAACGTATGAATCGTCTCAAAACGTTTGCAAACATAACCATGCCGAAACTGGAGTTGGATATAAAATATCTGTACTCCAGTATTGGTGGATTTCTGTTTCTTCACAATCCCCATGTGAAGTACCAGTCCCCAACATTTCTACTGAGTCAACAGGACTCCAAGTAGAAAACGTTGAATTTGGGTTTTCGGCCAGGAATTGTTGGGCGTAGAGGTTAGTCTGCTCCACCATGAGACTCACAATGGCCTCAGAGAAATAGACTTTGAAAAAGTCTATTTCCCTGAGGTTTGCCGTCTCAAACTGGATTCCTGATTGGGAAAGGAAATCAGGAATCCGTGGAGTAAATGTTTCTGGGACGGGGGTCCAAACGGGGGCACTAGTGCTAGTTTGGGCGTGACTAGAACTAGGTTGGGGGTTACTCACAGTTGGCTGTGGGTCTTCTTCCATGGCCTCCGGCTCTTCTTCCTCGGCCTCTGGGTCTTCTTCCCTGACCTCCGGCTCTTCTTCACCGACCTCCGGACGACTTCTTGTCCTCTGCGTCTTCGTGGTGGTGGCGAGTCGGTGTCACTGGAGGAGGAAGAATGGGAGGAATAGAGGAACGTGGGGTCCTCTCCCTCACTATCAGCTTCGGAGGCAATAATGGCATACGCCTCCTCAGCTGAGTACGCCTAGACTGGGATGAGCATGATGAGTGGGACATTTTGTGTGTGGTGTGTGTGCGTGTGTGTAAAAAAAATGCTAAACTTTATTTTACTTTTTGTGGTGTGTGTGTGTGTGGTATGTATGTGCAAGTGATTGGTGCAACTTTTTAATTCAGGAGGGGACTGGTAGGCGTGGGGGGGGCAGGGGCTGTCAGGAGCAGGGGGGAAGAAGAAGGGAGTGGCAGCAAGTCACAGGGCAGGGGTGGTGATCACGGGGCAGAGGGGTCAATCATGGGGCAGAGGGGACGATCACGGGGCAGAGGGGGCGATGCACGGGGCAGAGGAGGGGGATCATGGGGCAGGGTGGGATCACGGGCAGAGGGGGCGATCAGCGGGGTGGAGGGGCAGGTAGGGGGCAATCACTGGGCTGGGGTTGAGTGGGGGGGCAATCACTGGGCTGGGGGTGAGGGTGGCAGGGAACACTGGGTGTGGCAGACGTGGGTAGAAATTGACGAGCACAGGGCACTGTAGGGGAGCGGATCAGAGGTACTGGTGGGTGCACAAGGGCACCGGAGGGGAGCGGAGCACAGGGCACCGGAGGGGAGCGGAGTACAGGGCACCGGAGGGTGCACAGGGCAGCCAGAGCACAGGGCACCGGAGTACAGGGCTCCGGTGAGGAGCAGAGCAAATTGCCAGGCAGGCGGCGGAGTCAGTGGGCAGCAGTGGGGGCAGTCAGTGGCAGCAGGCAGCAGCAGGCAGCGGCGGCAGGGATCCTCCCTCTGCAGTCTCCACGGACGGCATGAGGCTGAAGGGGGAGGGCAAGCACAGGTCGCAACACCCCTACACCTCTGATTGGAGTGATAGCGTCACATGGACGCTGCCTCCAATCAGATCTGGAGGGGGTGACATGCAGGTCACCTTCCTCCAGCCAATGGTCGGTGCTTTGTAGCAACGGCCATGGCTGGAGTGTCATAGTTCACCAATTTTCATTGGTGAACTATTACAATCACTCTGGTTTGACTGTTTCAGTTTCAACAGCCAATCAGAGTGATCAAAGCCATGGAGGGGCTAAGCCACCCCCCCTGGGGTGAAGTAGAGGTCCTCACGTTCCAGCAGCTTTGGTCACCTTTCAGTGAACCCGGTTACCGTAGCCGCTGGAACGTGATCCTGCCATGGCGTCGTGGGACGTCACAGGTCGGGAACACACCGACTTCTATGACGTCCCACGACATCATAGGTCGGGAAGGGTTAAAGGATTATTTCCTTCTTCTAAGATGGATGTTGTCAGATAATAACTTTTGTATTATACTGCTATTAAAATTTGCAGCAGTTTCCAGAAAAGACATGGTAGGTTTTGTGCATGTTCTGCTGTCTAGCAACAAGGTAATAATCTGTAAAGTGTTAATATCTGAAAATTTTTGATAAACAGTGTCTTTCTTTGCCTTCTCTAGGACTGTCATGCTTCAGTTTTGGGAATCAATCTGTTGAGCTCTTGCTACATTAAAGCTTTCCCTCTCTCCTGAGCCACAGCCTGTTTTGGTCTCTTTCTAACTGCTGATGGTTCTTTTGTCTTTTATTTTTCTTGAGTATGGTTCTAATTCAGTTGTTCACTTCCATATTTAGTTACTACTAATAATAATAATGATAATAACAATCATTTTTATTTATATAGCACCAAGATATTCCGCAGCGCTTCACAATGCAAAGTTCATGTTTAAACAATCATAGGAAACAATTAGAAAATACAATACCAAAAACAATACAATACAATACACAGCATAATGTAATACAATATTTAGAGAAAAAAAAATGACAGCCCTGCTCATAAGAGTTTACAATCTAATAATTAGGCGGGGTGACAAAGTACAGGTGCTTATTTATAATGATGGTATAGTCTAGTAATGAGGTGGGGTGACAAAGTACAGGCGCTTATTTACATTGATGGTATAGTCAAATTGAGGAGATGGGGAACAGTTAGGAGCAGTATAAGTGGCCACCACCCATTATTTGTGATCCACTTGAGACTGGTGGTGTTGATAGGCTAAAGGCCACTTTACACACACCAACTTATCTGTCCAACTTCTGACCAACTTACTGGTTGCAGTGAAATCATGGACACATTGTTCCATTTGTACACAGCCACAAAATGAAGCAATGTGTCCATGATTTCACTGCAACCAGTAAGTTGGTCAGAAGTTGGACAGATAAGTTGGTGTGTGTAAAGTGGCCCTAAGTCTAGATGACTTTGACTAGGGATCATGATAGGCCGCCCTAAAAAGATCTGTTTTTAGGGATCGCTTGAAACTAAGTTGTGGATACACCTAATTTCTTGGGGTAGAGCAGTCCAGAGAATTGGTGCAGCTCATGAGTAGTCTTGGAGCTGGGAGTGGGAGGTTCGGATTAATGCAGAAGTGAGTCTAAAGTCACTTCCAAAGCGCAGAGAACGGGTGGGGTGATAGACAGAGATGAGGGAGGAGATGTAGGCGGTGCTGCACTGTGAAGAGCTTTGTGGGTGAGAACAAGTAGTTTGAAATGGATCTATAGTGTATATGCAGCCAGTGCAACGACTCTATGGCATAGAGCAGAAGCATCTGAGTAACGGTTAGCTAGATAGGTGATCCTGGCTGCTGCATTAAGGATGGACTGGAGAGGGGAGAGTCTAGTGCGGGGGAGGCCAACTAAAAAGAATTACAATAGTCAAGGCAGGAGTGAATCAGGGCAACAGTGAGGGGTTTTGTGGTTTCCAAGGTGAGAAGGGGACAAATTCTAGAGATGTTCTTCAGGTTAGTTATGTCCTATCGCATCTTAAGAGGGGCTATTTATACTCACCTTGCACCGGCATTCTTTTATAGCTACAGTTCTAGGTGGATATGTGGTTGAGTTCCAACTCTTAGCTAGGAGATTATCCTTAATGTTAAATCCCAATCGTTTTTTCCTGCAGAGAATCCATGAGCAATTTCCCTCCTGGCACCCCTTCTTTTCTTTTAGCTTAGGAGATTTGTAATATTTAGTTTTTTTTCTGAGATTTTATTATTTTCTTCTGTCTCTCCTGGGTCACTATAGCATCCACCGCAGCACTGGCATGCCCGTGGAAGGGAGACCAGTATAGTCACCAATCAGTGGTCCCGCGGCATCTGTCCAGGCTCCATCTTCTGCTTCTGGCTCCCAGGGACTGTGTAGGCCTCACAGGTCCCCCAGGAGCACAATTAGGCTGTGCAGGAGATGCCCACTCTTCTTAAAGAAACAGCATGCCCTACCTGAAAGTGCTTCTCAGCCTACAGCTGAGAAGCACAGAATATTTAAGGTACTTTTACTGTGCCCTGTTATATATGTTGCTAATCCCTACCTGTGTCTTTAGGGTACCGTTACATGAAGCAATATTACTTGCAATTTCATTGGCAATTTGCTGACTCATATGAAATCATGGGCACATTGTTCCATTTTGTTGCACGTGTACAAAATGAACAATGTGTCCATGATTTCACTGCAACCAGCAACTTGCCAGTAAAATTGTAAGCAATATTGCTTCTGTAACGATACCTTTAGTGCCTGCTAGTACCTGCGTGACTAAATCAGCTGTGCTGCCATACCCTCTGCATCAGTCTGAACAGCCTTGATGACATACCGTCAGCACCAGTCTGAACCTGTCGCACCCTCTGTAATCAGCCTGAGCCAGCCATGCTGCCATACCCATGGAACCTAATGGCACTATTAATAAATAATAAAATAATAATAATACCTACTACACCCACCATGCCTGCTGCACCTGCTGTCCAATCCGCACCCGACTGCACCAGAGACTGCACCTGCCTGCATCAGTGCCCATGCCTGCATACCCAACTCTGGAGCCAGCTGTCGAGGAGCAACCCCTGGTGGCTACATTCCAACACAAGCCAAACTTAATAATCAGAGAATGTTGTGAAGATGAAGTCAGTCGCTTACTTACGCTCCTCTAGGCGAGATCAGTACTGCGGCCCAGTGGGTCCACTCCCCTACACGAGCATTAGGCCACGTGCACACGTTCAGTATTTGGTGAGTTTTTTACCTCAGGATTTGTAGCCAAAACCAGGAGTGGATAATTAATACAGAAGTGGTGCAGGTGTTTCTATTAGACTTTTCCTTGATTGCTCCACTCCTGGTTTTGTCTACAAATCCTGAGGTAAAAAACTCATCAAATACTCAGAGTGTGCACGTGGCCTTCAGTTACTATGTGAACATGTTCCTAGGCCAGTGCCTTATCCTCTATTTATATGTATTTTATTTTTCTGTTATCCCTGTTTTTTGTGTTGCACATTGACTAGAGTTAGGATGCAGGTAAGGACACTCAAGGTGAATTAAGTGGGGGCGCCATTGTGTATTCTTAGAGTGCAAACATCCACAGTCAGGTAGGGACAAATCAAGGTCAGATTGGGGACCTACCCTACCCTAGTCTGGACAGGGACCTGTTGGGTACAGGTGCTGCCTGTCTCCTGTTTTGTATGCAACCGGTGTGAGTGTCTGGGTACTTTCGTAACAAGGACTTTCTGACAATACCCTTTTATGAAGATGGTAATAATTTGTAAAAGCCCAAAATGTAACATGCAATTTAGCATCAATAATAGTAAAAAAGTATTTATTTAACAGTAAATGAAGTATGAACCATTTATTGTGCTTGGTCTTTGAGGTGTAATAGTAGATTTGTTCTCAGCGTGCGTTCACATTTGGGGAGTAACTTGAAGTGAAACAAATGACAATAGCTCTGAGATTTCTGGCATTAATAAACATCTGTTATAACATTTGCAAAACGTTTAGTTTAATGTGTTGCTGTCGCTGAATTGCAGCTTATTAAAACCATAACCATCAGCAGCACAGGTCAGTCCTCAGTGGACAGCTTCTACATAGTGCAGCACAGTCAGTCCTCAGTGGACAGCTTGTACACAGTGCGGCACAGGCCAGTCCTCAGTGGACAGCTTCTACACAGTGCAGACAGGCCAGTCCTCAGTGGACAGCTTCTACACAGTGCAGCACAGGCCAGTCCTCAGTGGACAGCTTCTACACAGTGCAGTACAGGCCAGTCCTCAGTGGGCAGCTTCTACATAGTGCAGCACACGCCAGTCCTCAGTGGACAGCTTTCTACATAGTGCAGCACAGGCCAGTCTTCAGTGGACAGCTTCTACAAGTGCAGCACAGGCCAGTCCTCAGTGGACAGCTTCTACCAATGCAGCACAGGCAGTCCTCAGTGGACAGCTTCTACAAGTGCAGCACAGGCCAGTCCTCAGTGGACAGCTTCTACATAGTGCAGTACAGGCCAGTCCTCAGTGGACAGCTTCTACATAGTGCAGCACAGCCAGTCCTCAGTGGACAGCTTCTACACAGTGCAGTACAGTCCAGTCCTCAGTGGACAGCTTCTACATAGTGCAGCACAGGCCAGTCCTCAGTGGACAGCTTTTACATAGTGCAGCACAGGCCAGTCCTCAGTGGACAGCTTCTACACAGTGCACACAGGTCAGTCCTCAGTGGACAGCTTCTACAAGTGCAGCACAGGCCAGTCTCTCAGGGACAGCTTCTACATAGTGCAGCACAGGCCAGTCCTCAGTGGACAGCTTCTACAAGTGCAGCACAGGCCAGTCCTCAGTGGACAGCTTCTACAAGTGCAGCACAGGCCAGTCTCAGTAGGACAGCTTCTACACTAGTGCAGAACAGGCCAGTCCTCAGTGGACAGCTTCTACATAGTGCAGCACAGGTCAGTCCTCAGTCTACAGCTTCTACACAGTGCAGCACAGGCCAGTCCTCAGTGGACAGCTTCTACATAGTGCAGTACAGGCCAGTCTTCAGTGGACAGCTTCTACATAGTGCAGCACAGGCCAGTCCTCAGTGGACAGCTTCTACATAGTGCAGCACAGGCCAGTCCTTAGTGGACAGCTTCTACACAGTGCAGCACAGGCCAGTCCTCAGTGGACAGCTTCTACATAGTGCAGCACAGGCCACAGTGGACAGCTTCTACATAGTGCAGCACAGGCCAGTCCTCAGTGGACAGCTTCTACATAGTGCAGCACAGGCCAGTCCTCAGTGGACAGCTTCTACATAGTGAAGCACAGGTCAGTCCTCAGTGGACAGCTTCTACACAGTGCAGCACAGGCCAGTCCTCAGTGGACAGCTTCTACACAGTGCAGAACAGGCCAGTCCTCAGTGTTCAGCTTCTACACAGTGCAGCACAGGCCAGTCCTCAGTGGACAGCTTCTACATAGTGCAGGACAGGCCAGTCCTCAGTGGACAGCTTCTACACAGTGCAGCACAGGCCAGTCCTCAGTGGACAGCTTCTACACAGTGCAGCACAGGTCAGTCCTCAGTGGACAGCTTCTACATAGTGCAGCACAGGCCAGTCTTGAGGGACAGCTTCTACATAGCGCAGCACAGGTCAGTCCTCAGTGGACAGCTTCTACATAGTGCAGCACAGGCCAGTCCTTTAGTGGACAGCTTCTACATAGTGCAGCACAGGCCAGTCCTCAGTGGACAGCTTCTACATAGTGCAGCACATGTCAGTCCTCAGTGGACAGCTTCTACACAGTGCAGCACAGGCCAGTCCTCAGTGGACAGCTTCTACACAGTGCAGCACAGGCCAGTCCTCAGTGGACAGCTTCTACATAGTGCAGCAACAGCCAGTCCTCAGTGGACAGCTTCTACACAGTGCAGCACAGGCCAGTCCTCAGTGGACAGCTTCTACATAGTGCAGCACAGCCAGTCCTCAGTGGACAGCTTCTACATAGTGCAGCACAGGCCAGTCCTCAGTGGACAGCTTCTACATAGTGCAGCACAGTGTCAGTCCTCAGTGGACAGCTTCTACATAGTGCAGCACAGGCCAGTCCCTCAGTGGACAGCTTCTACACAGTGCAGCACAGTCAGTCCTCAGTGGACAGCTTCTACATAGTGCAGCACAGGTCAGTCCTCAGTGGACAGCTTCTACATAGTGCAGCACAGGCCAGTCCTCAGTGGACAGCTTCTACATAGTGCAGCACAGGCCAGTCCTCAGTGGACAGCTTCTACATAGTGCAGCACAGGCCATTCTTTAGAGGGACAGCTTCTACATAGTGCAGCACAGGCCATTCTTTAGAGGGACAGCTTCTACATAGTGCAGCACAGGCCATTCTTTAGAGGGACAGCTTCTACACAGTGCAGCACAGGCCAGTCTTTAGAGGGACAGCTTAAACATAGTGCAGCATTACTTTAGCTAAAATTGGAGCTTTGAGACTGGAAACAGCTCAGGAAGCTGAGGGAGGGAACCAGAAACAAGGGGAGAGGCTCCACTGGGCTGAGGAATGAGACGACTGTGAGAGCAGACATGGATGAACAAGAACCTGAGCTCTGAGCTCAGTTTGGCCACTTGGCCGGACTAGAAATGAATTATTCTACCTCTCAGATGTATGGAAGACTTCACCTGGCACAGTCCTAGAGAAAGACGAAGCTGAGGATCCTTGGAAATAAGTCTGGAGCTTTACTTCAGGGGAACCCAGGAACAAGGAGGAAGACAAAAAAAAAGCTGCTTTTTGTGTATTTATATTCTTGTACATTGCTTGAGGAGGATGATCACACTTAAGATGGGACAAAAGAGGCTGTGGGTCTCTGCAGATCTTCTGCACAGATCTCTGTAGACAGCAGTGAAGACACAGAGGTCCTGGGACAGCAGGAGGAAAGGAGATCAGCAAGCAGAGGAAGAGGACTGCTGCTCCTGCAATGCCCTGGCTGAGTGGTGGCAGGAGGAGAAGGCAACAGCAGGCACAGCAGCAGCATCACCAGCAGCAATGCCCATCTCAGTGTCCACTGCCTGGCATGAGAGAGAGCTCAGAGCTGCCCTTACCAGCTGGCTGGGAGGAGGCAAGAGACTTTGATGGCAGGGTATTTTATATTGATCACAACACCAGACAGACCTCATGGATAGACCCAAGAGACAGGTAATTAATGTGCACCTAATCTGTACCCACTTCTGTATTGGCCAAGCTGAGCCTGGGCACTGCCATGTTCATCTGCTTTACTTCTGTGCTGGCATAATATAGGAGGGCAGACATTGACGAATATCTTTTGGAGACTCAGTAATTCATGCAAGTATGAAAGTTATTTTTCAATAGCTTTTCAATCAGTTTCACAGCACAAGGGAGATTCTGAGTTATTTGTGTTATGTCCATGTGTCTGCAGCAGGGAATGGGCTCAGAATCTTTGAGGTGAAAGTTAAAGTTTCTTCTGGGTGAGAAACATTGCTATCATCCACAAAAAAGTGAAGATCTTTACCATTAGGCCTGTGCACACAGTGAGTTTTTCTTGCATTTTGTGATGCGTTTTGAGTGCGGTTTTATTCTAAAACTGCAATTAAATCCATTTGTCAGCAAAGGCAATGAGATTCCTACATTTTGTTCTCCATTGCAGATTTGGTGCAGAAAGAAAATAACGTTTATTCATTTATATAGTGCTAATAATTCCACAACACTTTACATACAACAGCAACACTGTCCCCATTGGGGCTCACAATCTAAACATCCTATCAGAATGTGGGAGGAAACCGGAGTGCTCGGAGGAAACCCACACAAACATCGGGAGCACATACAACCTCCCTGTAGATGTTGGCAGTGGTGGGCTCTGGACCCAGGACTCCAGTGCTGCAAGGCTGCAGTGCTAACCACTGAGCCACCATAGAGTGCTAACCACTGAGCCACCATATTACAGTGCTAACACTACACTGAGCCACCTATAAGTTTCTAACCACTGAGCCACCTATACAGTGCTAACCACTGAGCCACCATACAGTGCTAACCACTGAGCCACCGTACAGTGCTAACACTGAGCCACCGTACAGTGCTAACCACTGAGCCACCTAGTGTAACATGAGCACTATAGTGCTAACCACTGAGCCACCGTACAGTGCTAACCACTGAGCCACCGTACAGTGCTAACCACTGAGCCACCGTACAGTGCTAACCACTGAGCCACCGTACAGTGCTAACCACTGAGCCACCGTACAGTGCTAACCACTGAGCCACCGTACAGTGCTAACCACTGAGCCACCGTACAGTGCTAACACTGAGCCACCGTAGAGTGCTAACCACTGAGCCACCATAGAGTGCTAACCACTGAGCCACCATAAGTGCTAACCACTGAGCCACCTAGAGTGCTAACCACTGAGCCACCATAATTCTTACAGCATTTTTCCACCCCTGAATTCATGAAAAACGTATTAAAATGCACCAAAACCAAGTCAAAAGCACACTTTTTTTGTCTGCCAGGAGATCCAAATTTGGGGCAGAAATTTGTGCAACTAAATACTTACGTAACTTGCGCACATGGCCTTAGGGTGCCGTCACACACGCTTCAATTTCCTGCACGATATCGCTTAAGCGATCTGCTTTTTTGATTTCTAAGCGATATCGTTTGTGCGTCGCTTAGTGTAATCAAGCGATTTTACAATGTAAAATCGCTTGATTGTTTGATCGCAGATTTTGAGAGCAGGAGCTCAATCTGCATCATCGTGGTGTGTGACACTGCAATGATCCATCTCCCAGCAGCAGGCCTATGCTGGGAGATGGTAACTATGGTAAACTTCGGGTTACTAAGCGCTGCGCGGCGCCTAGTAACCGCTGTGTACCATGGTTACCAGCGATCTCGCTGGTCCACATCGTTGGTGAGTCTGCCTGTGTGACAGCTCACCAGCGATGTGAACGATATTGTTAGCAATCGCGCTGCATGTGATCGCTAACAACATCGTTCAGGAAATTGAAGCGTGTGACGGCACCCTTACAGTGGTTTCAGACTTGCATTTTTTTTGTCTGGTGTCTCAATTCATCCAAATCCTGATGTATCGTAATCAGGCATGTGTCCCTATACTTAAAATGGGGCTGCAAGGACATCAGGTGGCCTCAGGTTTTTGACGGATGCAAATGGGTGTGTTGTTTTGAGCTACCCCCCCACACCACATGATGTTGCGATGTCTCTGTCTCTCTCGGGCTTCTTTGCATTTCCGGCAGTTTTCCCTGATCTGCCGGAAGCTGGAATACTTGCGGCAACACTGCGTTTGGCCTAATGCATTCCCTATGGGACTTGCGTACTGTACATGTCCGCCACATGTGGTTTTGCTGCGATCCAGTCAATCAGACACTTGGGACAATGGACAAAAACTACTGCTAGCAGCGTTTTTTGACTCGCTGCAATTGCAAAACTGCAAGTGCCGCACATGTCCGCATATCTTATAGGGAATGCATTAGGCCGAATGCAGTATTGCAGCGAGTGTTCCGGCTCTGGCAGATCCGGCAAAACTGCCGGAAATGCCGAGGAACGCAGATGGGTTTTGCTCTTCATATAAATGGTTCCATTCAGAAGCTTTTGGCCCCAAAAATGCAACCATTCTGCTTACCAGGATGACGGGAGGTTGTCAGTGTTGCACTTCTGTAGTTTGGCCAATACAATATAATGCAGAAAAAAGCTTTGGAAATAATGAGCTATCTTAAAATAAATTTTACATATTCATAAGGCGAAGCTGCTTTCCGACCAGTCATGCTAGACCAGCCTCACTTTTGTCTGATGATGCTGCCTGTGATGATGGATCCTAGTCTGAAGAATACCAGTAGTCTTCCCAGCCAGCGTGACTCTCCAGAGGGGCAGCACCAATATCTGGTGGTTGTCAAGCATTTTTTAGATATAAAAATGCTTTTAGATATAAAAATATAATCTTTTTTTTGATTCTGTAAACCCCCTATAATCATTGAAAACCTACATAGACATCATTATCATCTTGCTCAATCCACAATAACTATATGGTCAAAAAATGTCAGCATTTATTTACTGGATAGTCATAGACTGGCTTCACACCACAGATTTGTTCCTGTCCGTGGGGATCTTGTTTTGTGCAGGACCACACGGACAGGAACAGACATGTCCGGATTGTAAACTCCGGATGCCATTTCTGTGTCAAGATCTGGGATTTTGAAGGATCCGGACACAGAAAGAGCTGGGGGGGAAGCCAAGCCAGGCAAGTGGTGTTGGTGCTGTTACTTCACTTTAGCAGAGTATCTACATACACTGCTAAAGTGAAATTAAAGAAAGGAATCGTTAAAAAAAAAAATGCTCACCTCTCCACCGAGTGTCCCCAATACGAGGCGTCCACCTCTGATGGCTGCAGGACCTGAATCAGCTGACCAGGAAGGGGGGGGCAACCCGATAAGCTGATGGGTCCCATGATAGCATCAACTGAGTGGTTTAAATCGCCTGCCTGCCGATCGGTATTGACAGGTGATTTAAACCGGAGCAGCCTCTGATTTTGGGGCTGGGAACAAACAGGACAGACACGAATGCGGGACTGAACTGGCAGAATTGGATGGCAATTTATGGCCAATCTGGCACCTTAGGGATACATGGGAGGCAAAACAGGATCCTGTTCTGTCCTTTTCAAAATGGACAGAACAGGATCCCCAAAAAATGTGGTGTGAAGCCAGCCATAGACTACCACATTCCAGGAATTTACAAGTTGTGTAAAAGGCTGATATCGAAGAACATGAAACAAAATGTTACATAGGCCCATGTCACACACACAGATATTTGTGCAGATATTGGTCACAGATCTCTGGTTGCAGTGAAATCATGGACACATGTTCCATTTTGTGGCTGCATATAAATGGATTAATGTGTCCATAATTTCACTGCAACCAGAGATCTGTGAACAATATCTGCACAAATATCTGTGTGTGTGACGTGGCCCATACACAGATTGTGGCTTGGTGCACTCTGCTTTTGGACACTTTGTATAGAGGTAATGGTTATATCAATTTTTTTATATTGATGACTCGAAAGAGATAAGTGGCAACAATGCTACTGTTTTAACATTTATAACTTACACCATATATTTCTTTATTATTTTTGAGGTCAGGTTTTCATGCAGTGTAGATCATGTAAAGTCTAAATTTTGTAGAAAGCCTCAATAGGAGATTTATAGCTTTCTGTGATAGTGAACTTGGCCGCTTGTGGAATCAGAACTCGACTTTTATTATTTAAAGACTGAATTGTATAATTGAAGCATGGACTGATGGTGGGTTTACACGTTTCAATATTGTTGCGATATCGTAACTCAATGGCCGGGAGCGCGCATTTAGTGCACGTTTCTCCCGCATCGCATCTGAGGTTTACACGCTGCGATATCGGAAGACAACGTCCGTGCGATGTCTACGCCCCCCAACCCAGGAACGACCATTTAACATGGGAGTGAATGGGTGACGTTGAACATCGCATCGTAGTTGGGCGTTTACCACAGCACGATCCGGCTTCAATCTCCATACAATATCGGAGCATTGAATAGCACGCTCATTCAATCCCATTGACATCGTTCCTGCATCGTATTGGACGTTCACACCATACAACGCAGGAACGATATCGGCTCCAACGATTGAACCACGTGACTTTTGATTGAAATCGGACTACGATATCGCAATGTGTAAACCCGCCATGAGAATGATATGGCTGCCTGAGGATATAGTAACTGATTATAACAGGCTATGAAACATTGGTCCCCATGAATTAAAAAGAGAGGATCTATGTTGAAAAGCAACCCAACCAATAAGGGTATGTACACACTGAGTCTTCTTACTGAGTTTTTGCAGACATTTTGGAAAGTTTCATCTCCGTTTCTGCTCCACAAATCCTAAAAAACCTTGGCGTCAACATACCTGTAGGCTATGTTCCCATAACGAGCTTTGGTCGTTGTGATTTTGCAGACTTTATGCACCTATTATCTAAATTAGGTTTTTGACTGCAATCTTATTGTCAATGTGATACAAATGAATGTATGTTTTTTGTCTCTTTTTGATATGTCATGTGTTATGTAAAGCTCTTTTGTTTTTGATACTTCCTGATATTTGGCTTTGACAAACTTAATTGATACAGTCTTGTGTGGATTCTGTTTGTTTTTAGTACGTTTCCTCAACAGAACTGGAAGATGCTGTGTTTTTTTGAGCAAAAAAATATACTGCGTCAAAAAGTCACTCTAGGAATTCACCCTTAAGGTACTGTTACACACAGATATCTGTGCAGACATTGCTTGCAACTCACTGGTTACAGTGAAATCATGGACACATTGTTCCATTTTGTGGCTGTGTACAAATGGAACAATGTGTCCATGATTTCACTGCAACCAGTGAGTTGCAAGCAATGTCTGCACAATTATCTGTGTGTAACGGTACCTTTAAGGCCACTTTACACACACAGATATCTGTGACCAACTTCTGAACAACTTACTGGTTGCAGTGAAATCAGGGACACATTGTTCCATTTGTACACAGCCACAAAATGGAGCAATATGTCCACGATTTCACTGCAACCAGCAAGTTGTTCAGAAGTTGGTCACAGATATCTGTGTGTGTAACGTGGCCTTTAGAGTTTAGCTTTCACTTTATAAAGTGTTCTAAAACAAAAATGGAACATGGGCTTCAACCACTCACAATATAAGGTTTCCATTAACCAGGTCAGTATGACAAATGTAAATTGAGCTTTGATTGGTTGCTATGGGTAACAAAGATTATAAATTGTACAAGGCAAAAAAAAAAAATCGACAGTTTGAATCAATCAGTCTCCTCATAGATCCAATGCTGTATAAGGGTATGTGCAGGCGATCAGGAGATACTGCATCATGGATGCAGTGTGCCCTCTCATTCGGGAAGCCAGCGATCTCTACGAATGAAAAGAGCCACCCTGTGCCCACGAGCTGCGTTCAGTGTAAGGCGACTTTTCTCTGCATTTACCCGACAAGATCACATCCCACTCCACAATGCTAAATTGACACGCTGCGGACAAGCGGTGGTGCAGAAAGCCACCTGGCGTGTCAGTGCTGCGGCAGTAAGAAGCGCAGTGGGCATGGGATTTCTGTAAGACTGGTTTCACACTGATGTTTGGGTGCGTCGCGACAGCATCTGTACAACTTTGCATGCCTACAGATCCACCCTGCATCCTTATAGTTAACATGGAGAAACAGGGTGCATGCGCAGGCATCCGTTGGTGTGCGCTTGCGTCCTGCAGCGTCTTTTTCATGTGTCCGCTGAACGCATCATGTTGCATTTCGGGGGACCACGAGGCTGCATGAAATAAGCGCATGCATCCTTATGTTATGGTGGCGTGTCGTCCTACGGATGGACGCTGGTGTAGACAAATGCGTCAACAAAGCAAGATCTCTCTCTTTTTGTCTCTCTCTCCCAACATCTCTCTCTCTCTGTCCCAACCTTTATATCATTGATTTCAAATGAAGTGTATGTTCATGCAGATCCTCATAAAGGGTGGTTTCACATATGCGTCTCAGCCACATTAGGCTGAGACGCATATGATCTGCATCAGGCGCCTGAGTGCAGACGCCACTGAGCTTTCTGTTGCAGCGTCTTTTTGACAACTGGGTTTAGGCCACCTGAAAGGGGTTGAGAGAGAGAGGGGAGGAGTGGGAACCAGAGAGAGAACAAACTCCAGAACTGTTCTGAGCATGCTCAGAGTGAAAATCCTGATGCGTCCTGGCCGCATACACCTGCGGCTGGATGCATCCTCACAGGCAGCAATACGTCGTCTCGACGCATTGCACCGCATCCAGATTTTTTGAGCTGCCCCAAACTGCAACATACTGCGGTCGGGGGTGTGGCGGAAGCGCCGCACTTGTCTGCATCAGATGAAATCCTGATGCTACCTGATGTCCCTACATCCCATGTTAAAAATAGAGACACAGGCCTGATCAGGAGGCATCATAATTTCACCTGACACAGACGCACCCCGCAAAAATGTAGATGTGAAAGCACCCAAACAACGCACTGTTGACATGCGTCAGTGTCCGTTCATGCATGCGTCTGCGCATCCACACTCAGGTGGATTCGTACAGAACGCTGGTGTGAAACTAACCTTAATCCCATCCACTGTGCTTGGACTGCAAACAGCAGCATTATTTACATAGTGCAAACACGTGTCCATAACACTGCAAACACTAATTGTGCGCATACAGCCTAAGGGTCCCATCACACTTGGCGACGTTCCAGCGATCCTGACAATGATACGACCTGGTAAGGATCGCTGGAACGTCGCTACGTGGTCGCTGGTGAGATGTCAAACTGTCAGATCTATTCAACGATGTGCAACGATACGGCGACTCGCATAATGACGTCGGCAGTCGTTGGGACCTTGTCACACAGCAGCTTGTCTGACAACTCAGACCTACGTGGCTGAGTTCTGAGTCGCCAATAAGGGCGTCAAACACACCGATGCATGCTGCCCAGCGGGTACCTGACAATTAAAAAATGGCCCAGGCCATTCCGACACGATCGGCGATGTCACAGTGGGGGCCTGGTCGCTGCTACGTGTCGAACATGGCGAGATCGCTGGTGAGGTCGCTGTTGCGTCACAAAATCTTAAGAGGGGGCTTAAGAGGTGTTCTGTCAATGTCACAGTGACAGGTGTAATGCATGGCAATGCATTATATCACCGATCAGACTAATAAGGGTATGTGCGCACTGGCCGGGTTAGGGTCGGATTAGCAGTGTAAACCGCCGGTCGGTTTACATAAATTTCATGTAAATTTATGTTAATCCAAACCGGCGTTTGGATTAACATAGAAACCTATGTAAACCGACACCCGCTGTGCACACAGCGGCGGTTTACACATGCTCATCCGTTGCTAACCCGCTGGGTTCCCAGCGGGTTAGCAAAGAATGAGCATGTTCTATAATCCGGCCGGTTCTGCAGCGGCTGCAAGCAGAATCATGTACTGCTTCCAGCCGCTGCAGAACCGCCGGCGCTAACCCCCCGTCACCCGCCCGTTCTCCCGCCGCACATACCCGACAGGAAGCCGGTGGACGGCTCCGGAGCTTCCTGTCGGGTCCGCCCAGCCGCCGCCGACACAAACCCGCCCACCGTGTGCACATAGCCTAAAAGGTAATGTTCCATTGAGAGACTAACTGCTACGTAAAAAAATAAAAACAATTTGTACAAATACTTTAAAAATCCCAAAATAAATTACAAAAAATATGAAAAAAAAAATATACCAATAAATGTGTTTATTTATATAAAAACAATAATAAACAACAAAATATATAAATGTTTGGTATAGCTGAGTGTGGAATCTAGTATTCTTTTAACACTAGGTTTTGTCCTACCATCCCTTCACCATCGAGTGGAATACTGCATTATGACCAGCCTGGACCATTCCACTTTGATCATGATTGTTACATGTTCATGTCTATGTTCTATATTGTTTATATCAATGCAATTGGATTTTGGCATATTGCTCTGTCCCTTTAAAAGAGTTGGTTATGACCGCCTTGTTGCAATTTCTTACCCCAAATGACACAATTATATCCCATGCCCTGCAGTATATATTTGTTGGTGAAGTTGGATCTCTAACCGGCAGTGCCTTGACAGCCTAGAGCAGTGATGGCAAACTCCAGGCCTCGAGTGCCGCACACAGTGCAGGTTTTCAGGATTTCCTTAGTTTGACAGTTGGTAGTTTGATTGCCAACTGTCAAATGCAATGGAAATCCTGAAAACCTGGACTGTGTGTGGCACTCGACGCCTGGAGTTCCCCATCACCGGCCAAGAGCGCATGTGTTGTTGCAATGGTGACGTGTCCCGGGCAACGTCACACTCATGCGCTTAGCTAGCGGATCCTGGAATGTCTAAGCATCCCTGAACACCATAGAGATTCTCCGCCCACTTCCGGTCAGGAGACGCAATCACATAACGGTCCCCGGGATCTTCATAAGGTCCTGGTAGAACAAAGCAGTCACATCCTCACGAGGAAGCGGGCACTTCTGCACGCAAAACAATCGTCGGGTCTTTCCACAGCAGCCCCCCTGCTACACTGATACCTCTGTAAGCCCTTGATCTTGTTTGAGAATCTTTACTCCGCACTTTAACTTGCACTAAGTCTTGGTTTTGCCAGCAATAGTAAATCTGCCTTTATGTATTTACAAGTCCTCACCACTTAGGGTGCCTTCACACTTGTGTTTGCAATCGTTGCGTACCTAACGCAGCCAAAAGCTTGCGCACTGCGTTCCTATGTTTAACATGGGAACGCATGTGCCTGCGTTTGGCTGCATTCGGTTGCGTTTGCGTTCGGATGCGCATAATTTGTGCGCACTCCGAACGCAGCCTGTTGCATTTTTTTGTGTGTTCGGGGGCGCATGTTTTATCTGCAAGCACACAAGCCACGCATTTAAAGCAATGGATCCACAGTGTCCTCCGCATGACAGCGCAGGAGAACGCTGCGGATCTTATTGAAATCTCTCCTGGCGGCCACCGAGAGATCAGCTAGAGCCTCCACTGATCTCCCGCCGGTGTCAGCGCGGGAGATTTGAAGAAACAACTGATCTGACAGCTGTGTTTCCCGCGCCGACACCGAGTAGGTGAGGTCGGCGCGGGAGATTTGAAACAGCGATCAGCTGTTTCTTATCTCCTGCACCGACATGACCCTATTCGGTGTCGGCGCGGGAGATTTAAACAGCTGTCAGATCAGCTGTTTCTTCAAATCTCCCGCACCGAGACCGGCGGGAGATCAGCGGCGGCCGGGAGGAGGAGATCTCCATCGCTGATCTCCTCCTCCTGGCCGCCCCTGAGACAGCTGATTGGCTGGCCGGGGTGCATACTAATGTGAATGCATGCGGAGATTCTCTGCTGCGTTCACATCAGTATGGGCTGCGTTTGCGTCTGCATGCCATACGCATGCAGACACAAACGCAAGTGTGAAGGCACCCTTAGACAGTATACTAGTCAGATACAGAGGACTTTGGCATTTTCCCTATATGTGTGATTTGGTTGCTTACATGCTTGCAAGGCTGTTGCTTCAATAAGCGCATTGCACATGCGTGGAGCCAGTCCGATCACGTGATCAAGCCATTAATGCACTAGGGCCAATCACGTGACCGGCCCCATAATGCACGGATGTGACGTCGCGGCCGGTGCATACAATGGCACAGAGGGTGGGAGATTCCAAATGGTGGGGGCAGAGAGGAAAAAGAATAATGCCGCCCAGTGGGCCTGCACTACACAATGGAGGAGTGGTGAATGGAGCTTGGGCCCGCCTTTCCAGTCCCCCAACCTTGGGGACTGCTGTAAGTTTAAGCTTATTTTTCAGATGTTTAATATGGCCACTTTAGATGAGAAAGGGATAGATAGGGAGCAGCTAGGAACGTGTAGGGACAGCTAGTGATAGTGTAGGGACTTAGAGTCAGGTGACAGGTTCCCTTTAAGTTAAAGCGAATCAGTCACCACATTTGACCTATCTAAACTATTAACATGGGAATACACATTATAGAATGCAGAAAAATGTCCTACTTGTATGTCTCATATCAGAAGCCTTTTTCCTGAGAAATTATTTATCATTTTATGTAAATGAGCTCTTTAGACTATGGTCCGGAAGATAACGCTACCTCCACTTTTCATCTGCCTTTTACTTGCCTCCTATCAACAACAATCTGTCCCGGTGATCAAGTGTCTTCCGCACAGGTGCCATTCCCAGTGTTTTTTGGTGCGCACGTTTAATCACGCTGGGAACACCGGAAACAGCATCAACGCAGGAGGCATTTGATGCCTGTGCCCATAGAAGGGTGAAAGACTGCAGAAGAAAGAAGAGAACAGCCATGTGCACAAGCCGACGTCACAGGGACAGAGTGATGCTGATGAGAGGCGAGATATATGCAGATGAAATGTGGTGGCAGCGTTATCTTCTGGGCAATGCCCTATCCATAGTTTGGAGGAGGTAATTTCTCAGATATTAATAGTTTAGATATGTTAAATGTGGTGACAGATACCGTTGAAATTAAATAGTATTGAAGGGTTGACATGTACTTCATACCTTGCATTTAGCGTAGTGATTTGCATTTACATATTAGGTAAATCGCAGTCTTCATGTTCAAATCTTTGCTCTCTAGCAAGTGTTATGGTGTTAGTTTTCTATTGTGTTGGATATAGAAACTATAGTTAGAGATTTTACTAGCATGTCTGATAGCTGCAGAAACATCAGCCTGTTGGCAGTATGGATGGTTCCAAAATGATCATGATACGGCTCAAAATCAAGAGTATCATTAAGTGTAGTCAGACTGTCTGTAATTCAGAAATAGACATAAAGCAGATTCAATATGCTGTAATAAAATACTGGCAACAAAATATGAGCAACTTCCTTAGATAACAACCCAGATCTGTCTCCATTTTATTATAGCCGTCTGCCCAAGTGCAGGACTGGTGAACATCATTCCATCTGGCTACTGTTGTTAACTGAGGATTGTCTTTGCGAGGACTAAACAGCACAAGTCAGAGTTAGGCTTATAGTACTTCGTTATTGCTTTGTATCCCAGTTATATGTTAAGGGGAAACCTTTTGACAAAAGGATCCACAAGCAAAGTGTTAAAAAGAACCTAAAAAAGAACCTACTCCATGTTCAGCAAAATTGAGGTAGTAACCTGGCACATGCTGCAAATCTCATGCGTTTGGACTGTTCATTTGTCTGGTGGAAACACCATATGCAAGAGTTATCGTTTATGATTTGTTAAAGGGTTCCTATCATTTTTTGAAGTTTCTTATATGTCACTAGCTGGGTGCCCGATGCAGATGCATCGGGATTCTAGCAGAGCGAGTCTCTGACTCGCAATGGCCGCTTCGCGGCCAATGCTTCGCGCTGCTAAGGCGACTCGCCATGCCCGCTGCGCGGGCATAGCGAGTCGCCTTAGAACTGCTCGCAATGGCCGCTGCGCGGCCAATGCTTCGGACGTATCCACATGACGACATTGACTCGCAGCGTGAGCGGACTCAAAAGGGGCAAAAATCCCATTCGTGATTATATAATAGATAAGTTGGCTAATGCTTGTACGTCCTTTAAATCCACACTAGGTGAGCAGACCCGAAGTCTAACCTTTTATTCTCCTCCAGTCATTCCTCTCATCTAGACTCATCTAGAGGGGGTTACAGCAAAAAGACAAGCCCACAGGGGGAGAAATAAAAAAAAACATGCAAAAATAATGATGTCATGCTGACAGTTGGTTAAATCCTGGTGGTTGGTTCCCTTTAATGCATCAGCTATAATGTTCTTTTTAGTAGATTCTGCTTCATTAAAGCATCTGTAATTTATCGACATTAGCTTGGGCAGTGGAATTGTAGACAACATAAGTGAGTCATCTGGATTTTTATTTAACATTAGTGATGAGTTTATCGTGAGTTTATGGATATTTTAGTGAGATACCTTCCATGTGGAATTGCTCGTCAGTACTTTAAATGTGACACTTTGCAGTCTTCTTATTAGGTGAATACTTATATAATATGGGTGTTCAGTGCACTAATGCACTAATGACTTCTTTATAGAAAGCAAGACAAGGGCACGGTGAACTTCACTACCTATAATATCTATGGCAGAAGTATGCATGGAATGTTAAGCAGTCCTCCGAAATCCAAAGTGGAGCCCATGGTAGACTGTAATAACAGCCTGCCCGATTCCTGTTTACTAGCACAGTGAATAGCTGGCATTCCACTTTCTTCTAGCTGGATATTTATGTAAACAGTAAAGCGTTTCCCATGATAGGTGACTTTACAGAGCTTAGTTTGTCACATTGTTGTCATTTCTCAGTCATTTCTCTAGAAAAGACTCCCCGGGTATAATTATGTGCTTAATGGTAAAACACCGGACCCGTAGAAGCGGGTGTGGCGCCCCTGCAGGTATGCGCCACAGAGTGGTATTGCATTTGATATCTATATGTAAGGGCCCTTTCACATCAGCGTTTTTTGAAATTCGCGGCAGATGCGGTGAAAAAAATGCATCTGCCGCGATTACCGCATACCGGCTGCACTTGCGGCGCGGTTGCGGTAAACGCCATACTAAGTATAGGCGGACTTGCGGCAGGTGCGGCAAGTGCGCTTTTGGCACTTGCGGCAGATGCGGGCGCGAACAAAATACTGTCAGCCGCGGTTTTTTTTCGCGGCCGCAACTGCCAAAACCGCACTTGTCGCACCTGCGGCGATTTGGAAAAAACGCTGATGTGAAAGGGCCCTAATATTATTGTAAGTTGCTAGGTTAGGATTTAAATCTTATGGAGTCTATTTTTAGCACTCACTTAGGACCGCACCACTTAGAGTAGGGAGAACTGGTAAAATAGTAGGTTCCACAGGTGAGGGCGGAGCTTAGGATAGAGTAGAGTGACAGTTGACAGTTTTACCTCAGACGGAGCTGGGAAGGCAGAGAGAGTGGTCAAGCCTGGCAGCCCAGCTGAGTGGAGGGTACTCCATCTCTATGTGGGAGCCCAGGACAGATGGCAACAGGCCAAGACTGGTAGGAGCCAGCTGGTCATGTTGAGGGGACACTGGTGACACGGACGACCGAGGCAGCCAGGAGTTCAGCCCTGACTGAAAAACCGACGAGCTGTAGGCCCAACAGAACCGGGTGCTGACAGTGCCACAAGGTACCTCTCCCCTCAGGACTGAAAACCGGTCCAGGACACTAGGAGAAATTAAAAGGGACAGACATATACTGCGGTACTGGAAAGGAGCCTCTTTGCTTTTTGTTCGGGTTGCCTTATCCGGGCTGAGTAGTGGACAGACCTTATCTTCTAGATACAGACCGTAGGACTGGCGGGGGAGCTCTTCAAAGGTGGTGAAAGACTGAAAGATCTAGAGAAACAAAGTAGTAACCCTGAAAGACAGAGAGAGAACATCTAGAGACTCCATGAGAGAAACCCTGAGTTGGCAACAGCACCCTGAAACCAAACTGTACCTTGTATTGTTATGCCATCAACCGGCACCGAGTAAAGTAGAGTTAAACTGGAACTGTTTCTGTTATTCTTCCTGCCGCAGCCCAGAGTGCTTAACATCATCAACATCATCAGCAGAAGGGGTAAGAACTGCACCACCATTACCATCACTGTCCCCCCTCACCGTCTCACCACAATAGCTGCCCTGAGGTAAAGCTCCACCTGTGGGGAGCTGCACCACACTTAGCTGCCATCTGTTTGTGTGAATTCACTCCGGGATCCGTTTGTGCCCTGTTTTTTCACATACCCAGAATTGGAGACTTCTCCGATTTTGGGTGCCCAGACAAAAACGGACAGAAACTAATCCGGCGCGGTCCGGAGCACATAACATGGAAGTCTATGGTGCCGGATCCGGGAAAAAAAAGGATTGTTTCCTGGATCCGATTTTAGGTACTGTGCATGCTAACAAACACACTGGTCCTCCCAGGCCAATTTCTGTTCCGGATCGCTCTCTCCAGGAACTGACCTATTACCATAATGTCCTATGGCTGCACTGATTGCCATGCACAAAACGGATCCTTCAAAAAACAGGATCCGAGAGCATAATCGCCACCCGCTAACACGAATCCGTACCTGTCCGTGTTGTCCTTCAAAAACAAGATCCACATGGACAGGCAAAAAACGTGATGTGAAGGGGGCCCGACTGCGCTAAACAAAGTGAAATATTGATATTCTTTCTGTTTCTATTGACCTGTAGTTCAGAATCGTAGATAGTCCTGCGTCACCGTGCATGCTCATTCCACACTACAAAATATTGATTCTTTTATATTCAGAAAATGTGTTTTTCATTTGTCTGTGTAAAACATTAGAATTTTTCTCACATATTTTTAATGGAATATTAACACAGAAATTGCACAAAATGCTTTTAATAATAACCATGCAATTTCTGCTTCTGACATACACATTTACACATAACCCGTGCCTTTTAGGCCCCTGTGCAAATCATATGGAGGAACTCAAATAAATAACTTGTACAACTTTATTTCAAAATTGCAAAATTAGATATGAAAAATACACAACATTGTTATTATAACACAGAACTACAAAAAATACTTTTTGTAATCATCACAGGTGACTTTGTACTTTTCTGAATCATCTTTTTGTCTTCATTTAAAAAATGTACCGTATTTTCGCACTATAAGGCGCACCGGATTATAAGGCGCACCCTCAAAAAATGACTTTTAAGCCGTCTTGGTCCATATATAAGGCGCACCGGATTATAAGGCGCACCATATTACCATTAAAAAAAAAAAGCTCAGACTCCAGTATCCCTGTGTAGCCTCCCATCACCCTCCAGCATCCCTGTGTAGCCTCCCATCACCCTCCAGCATCCCTCTGTAGCTCCCCACCACCCTCCAGTATCCCTGTGTAGCCTCCCATCACCTCCAGCATCCCTGTGTAGCCTCCCATCACCCTCCAGCATCCCTCTGTAGCTCCCCACCACCCTCCAGTATCCCTGTGTAGCCTCCCATCACCCTCCAGCATCCCTGTGTAGCCTCCCATCACCCTCCAGCATCCCTCTGTAGCTCCCCACCACCCTCCAGTATCCCTGTGTAGCCTCCCATCACCCTCAAGCACCCCACACAGTCACACACACACACACACTCAGACACACACACATACACACTCAGACACACACACACACACAAACTGATTTTTACTTTTTATACCGGTACTTTTGCTTACTGTACTGTGTGGCAAGGCACTCTCAGCGCTGGAGCCCTCAACAAATCACAGCGCTGGAGCCTTCAGCCAATCACAGCGCTGGAGCCCACAGCCAATCACAGCGCTGGAGCCCACAGCCAATCACTGCGCTGGAGCCCTCAGCCAATCAGAGGCTATGGGCTGACGTCAGCTGGCCTCGGATTGGCTCAAGGCTCCTGGGCGGAGCTGTGATTGGCTGATGGGCTCCTGGGCTGTGAGCGCGCGCGATACAGCGGCGGCACCGGACACCAGACAGCGGGGACGGCGGCTGGTGATTGCGTCCCCACACAGTGATGGAGGCAGGCACTGACACCAGCATGGATGGCGGGGACGGCGGCTGGTGATCGCGTCCCCGCACAGTGATGCGAGGCAGGCACCGGCACCAGCATGGATGGCGGGGACAGCAGCTGGTGATCGCGCCCCTGCACAGCGATGCCAGGCAGGCACCGGACAAAGGGGGATGGCGGGGATGGAGGATATTGCGGCACAAAGGTATGCCTTATTTTCTGGTCATCATAATGGGAGACCCAGACAATGGGGTTTAGGGCGCTGCCCTCCGAAGGTCACACTAGGTACTACAAGTTTGTAGACACCGCCTCCTCCGCTTATAAACCCCTACCGCAGGGAACATCCTCAGTTTTAAACTTAGTGTGCTCGGAGGATCACGCTTTGCTTGCACTTCACTGCATTCTCACAGCTTACGTGATGGCGTCTGAAGACTGGTGGTTCACCAAGACAAGGTGGTGTTGCGCCCACGGCCAGAATTCTTGCCGAAGGTGGTTTCAACGTTTCACCTAAACCAGGAGATTGTTCTCCCATCTTTTTGCCCCGCTCCCGTTCATCAGGTTGAGCGCGACCTCCATACTCTGGATCTCGTGAGGGCTGTACGCATTTATGTGTCCAGGACCGCCTCCTTTAGGAGTTCGGATTCCTTATTTGTCCTCACGATGGGTCGCTGTAAGGGGTCCGCGGCTTCGAAGTCGACCTTGGCCAGATGGATCAAGGCTCCCATTCAGGAGGCTTACCGGTCTTCTGGTTTGCCTCTCCCGGTGGGTTTGAAGGCACACTCTACTAGAGCTGTAGGTGCCTCCTGGGCCTTGCGACATAGAGCGTCTGCTCTACAGGTGTGTCAGGCGGCCACTTGGTCCAGCCTGCACACTTTCTCTAAGCACTATATGGTGCATGCCCATGCCTCTGCGGATGCGAGTTTGGGCAGGCGGGTTCTCCAGGCGGCGGTTGCCCACCTTTAAAGGGAACCATGTGTTATCCGTCTTGTTGAGGAACTCTTCCCGCCCTGGGGTATTGCTTTAGGACATCCCCATTGTCTGGGTCTCCCATTATGATGACCAGAAAAAAGAGAATTTTGTTTACGTACCGTAAATTCTTTTTTCTTTAATCATCAATGGGAGACCCAGCACCCACCCAGTTGTTCCTTTGCATGTTTTGCATTTGCTCTGTTCTCTGTTGAGACAGTGTTTGCCGGGTTGTTGAACCGTTTTGTGTACGGCATTCTTCCCGAAGTTTCGGGTGTGGTTTATTTCCTCCTCGCAGCTTGTAGACCAAACTGAGGATGTTCCCTGCGGTAGGGGTTTATAAGCGGAGGAGGCGGTGTCTACAAACTTGTAGTACCTAGTGTGACCTCCGGAGGGCAGCGCCCTAAACCCCATTGTCTGGGTCTCCCATTGATGATTAAAGAAAAAAGAATTTACGGTACGTAAACAAAATTCTCTTTTTTCTGGGGGGTGCCAAATATTTGCAGGCAAATGGCACCCCCTTAGCACTCTTTATATACTACGTACCTAAATTTTCCTGGGAAAAATCCGTATATAAGGCGCACTGCACTATAAGGTGCACCTATGATTTCTGGGAAAATCTTAGTCTTTTAGGTGCGCCTTATAGTGCGGAAAATACGGTATATACCTTTCTGTAGCACGTATAGTTTCCATGGAGCTGCATCATTATTATAAGGTATAAGAAATTTACTGGCGACATTAAGAAAACATTAATCTACATATCAGAAAAAAAATGCTTCACCTTACAAAACAGTTTTTATTGTACCAAATTAATTTCAGATGCAAAAGAGAAACCAAAATATGAGCAGAAATTAAAAGTCCTTGACACCAAACTGTCGTTGATACGATTCTTCACGGTTGTCCGTATATATAACATCCAACAGTAATCTGCCATCATTGAGTCATTCCAAAAACCCTGGCAGCGGTTTTCCAATACTTTAATGTCCTGGTAATGTCGTCTTGTTCATCGCTTACATCTCCAAGATTTTCAGGGAAGAAATCTAAATGTGAATCCTAAAAGTGCATTTTCAGAGACATGCGACATCCAAGATACTGGTATGCATTTAGTAGTTCCTCAACAATTCTTCTTCCCATAAAACTCATTAAAACCTTTACTAATGTTGTCCCTGTAAGAAAATTCACAATTAAGTAAGACAAAGCAAAGGAGTGGGAATAACATAGTAAAAACCACATAAATTGAAAATGCAGTAATAACGTAATAACAAAAATACTTCTATGCGATAGAGCAAAACTAAATATATGTTTGGAATCAACACATCAAACATGTTGCATTTCTAGTGCGGACTAGAGTGTGTGATTTGTGTGCAGTCATCCGCCTGCGAACAGATCACATATGGCAGTGAATGGGTGCGCACGGTCATGCGCAGTCAAGCGCAGCACCGTGCGCTCCCATTCTAAACATAGGGGCTTGCGGTGCTGCGTTCACATTGCGGATCCCCTCCGCAGAACGCTGCGGAGGGGAACGCTAATGTGAAGGCACCCTAAGACAGACATATTACCTTTGCTGATGATTTTTTCGTGTTGACCAGTATAATTGTTTGCCAAAAACACCAAAAAAAAGTAAGTACATGGTCCTAAAAGGCTGACATTATGCATTCTATGTGAGTAATCCTTTTTATCATTTAATGATTTTTTCAAATAAAGATATGAAAAACACACACACAAGGGTATATGTTGAAGCAAACTAGCTGCTACATGCTAAATGTAGCTATATTTCTTTTCCAACTTTTCCTTTTCAATTTTTTTGATCTTTTGCACAATTTACACATGTTAACTTTTCTGAAGAATGTTCTTTACAGACATTTTCTCCACAAATGGTACAATAACATTCACTTTTTCATGTCTTTGTTTGTTGGACAAATGCTTTTATTCTCTATCTACTGGCTCTGGAATTGCCTGAAAACGTACGCCACACCGTTTCATAGCTTCTCTACTTTGCTTTGGCAAGCTTCGCTGCATCATGTGAGACAATATAGGTTCATGGCAAAGGTTCTTCAAGAATACGCATCTCCCGTCCTTCCTGCTAGCATGGAAATCAGGATTAGTTTCAGGGCTGTGGAGTTGTTAAGCCAAAGATCTGACTCTGACTCCTCAATTTTCCTGAATCCGACTCCACCCAAAAGAGACACCAACTCAGACTCCACAACTCCAACTCCCAATTCCATAACCCCGATGAGATTCAGTATAAAAAATGCAGGATTTAAGGGCTGATGCATCAAGCATATTTGAAAAATTGACTATAGACCAATGTTTTGTTTGGTTTTTGCATGAGTAGTCTCCAACCATTTCATCCATCTTGTCCAACACTCTTTTAGTTTATTATAGTGGTGGATGATTTCTAGTTTCTGTTTCTTGTCATTGCTGTCAATACTGAAATCATGATACATGGTGCGAAGTAATACAATGGATTTTTCCTACTTTGGTTTGTAAGATACCATTGTTGCTCTGTTGCTGAAACCAAAGACACTATCATAAAGTGCTCACTGCAGAATGTACTCCATCACCGGAGGAATATCTCGTTGATTTGGCTTCATAGTAAAAACAACTGTAAGATCTTTTTGAAGCAAAAAATTGCCCAGTTCACCATTAGTAAAGTAATTGTCCATTGTAATGTTTCTGCCAGAATTATAAATTGGCAAGTTTTTTTTTTTTATATGTTAGAACTTACGGTAGGTCTTTCTGCACTGGAGTGCCCCAGTAGATAAGCCCATTCATCCCATAATAATTTGCAGAATCACACATCCAGAATATTTTTATAGTTTCCTAGGCATATATTAAATGGACTTGCAACATCCTCCGAAGGCTACAAGTTGCTCATCCACTGTTACATTAGCACTGGGATTGTAGAGCTTGGTACAATTCTTGATAAAAATATTCCATATGTAACTGATAGGTGCTGATTGATGTGTTTACGACCTCGCAGAACGGGTTCCCTTATCAAATCGAAAGCTTCTCTGAATTTCCTCATATCTATCCATTGACATTGTTGCTTTGAAGTGTGGATCAGAACATTGGTCCAGAAATAAGTCTCTGATAGGAACATAATAAGATTTTTGTACACCCTGCGTTAGTCCAATACCAGCATACAATTCCACTTTTGGGATATTTTTCTAGGTTTATTTTTCCAGAAGCAATACATTTTCCTTCTAGCTTTGTACATAAAAGCACCTCATGTGCAATATCTTCAGAAGAAAAAAAAGTACAGAAAACATGTTTAGCAGACAAGTATTGGGGATGCCCCACAGCTCCTTCAGCTTCTCTCACAATTATTATGTACTAGCTGGGTGCCCGATGCACATGCATCGGGATTCTAGAAGAGCGAGTCTCTGACTCGCAATGGCCGCTTCGCGGCCAATGCTTCGCGCTGCTAAGGCGACTCGTCATGCCCGCTGCGCGGGCATAGCGAGTCGCCTTAGAACTGCTCGGGCGTATCCACATGACCACGCTGACTCGCAGCGCGAGCGGTCTCAGAAGGGGCAAAAAACCCATTCGCAATTATATAATAGATTTGGGTACTTCCAAAATGGTTGTGTGAAAATAGCCTAATTGAACTTCTTAACAAGACGTCAAAATTCTATAATCTGGTGTATTATTTCCACTTTATTACTATGGCATTGGACGTGAAGAAATTGAAGGAGCTTTTTCTGATAAAACACACTTTGAGTCTGAAGAACTTCTTCACTTTTTCAAAGTTTCTATAAAAATTCCTAAGTGTTACATGAACGATGTTAAATTTTATTACTGATTTAAAAGACATTATTTTCCGAATAACAATTGAACAACACAGCAACAAATGTAATAACACTGGGATCAGGGAATATAAAAAACTATTTCTGATGAGTACTTGACAGAGTTTGGATCACACAGCTCCTCTGAGGTTACTAAATGAAATAAACATTTAATTGAGAAGCGCAGATATAATTATTCGGGTTGAGACAGAGGATGTCTGCCAGTACGTTTTCAGTATATTATGTATTTGTGGATTGTCGTAACCATTAACATTGAGAATCCAGATGGCGGATTGCTGTCACTTCTCCGACCTACGGCCATATGTTGTGCCTTATTTATGTATGTAACATCTATAATTGTTACTCAGCACAAATTCCTCCGACACTCACAACACAGCTACGTATTGGTAACATGCACTAATATTAGAAACATATGCAAGAATCAGAACATCTGAATACATTTCTGTTGGCTAATAAATGATTTCATGTACTGTTTAGTATTGGGATTTCAAAGTAGCTCCTATTATTGGCAAAGGGGAGGGGTTGTCACTGTCAATCTCAGTTTAATAATGAAATTTTCAATTGTGCATTGTATATGGAAAACAGGTCAGGATCTTGGAAAGAGACATTAAAGACCATGTTCACCTATTTGGGATTCCACTTTTTATATTTTATATCCACATGAAATCATTAATGATGGTGTGTCGTTTAAAGTCTTTATGCTCATTTTTTATGTTAAATAGGTACATTTAAAGAGAGTTTCAGCAATTGTTTGTTAATAAGGAATTGGACACATGATGTAATGTGGTTACAGAGTAATAAAACCTTTTGAGTTTTAGCTCTCTAATGTGGAGACGTTAGTAATCTAAGTATTTGGTACCTAATAAGTTCATACGGTGTAATCAGAGAGTTTTCACTGGGGGTGTGTTTTGTAATACTTGGATGGACTACTCCTGTGTGAGATATTAAGACACCCTGCTCTGATCTCCCTGCAGCACAACAAACAAAAGTGTGATTACCACCGGTAACACATCTGTGGGGGCGAGGTTGGGAGTGATAGAGGAAGTGATGGGACAGGAAGAGAGCTGATAGAAGGGTTTGTAACGTGACAGAGCTTAGCTCAGCTGTGCTACCCCTTCCTCTGCCTGAACCTTATCTGAAAGATGTTATCTGTACTTTCTGATAATGCAGGAGGTTAAACCCGAAGGCCAGGGCTGTATCACTAAGCCCCCGTCACACTAAGTGAGATCGCTAGTGAGATCGCTGCTAAGTGACAAGTTTGGTGACGCAACAGCGACCTCGCCAGCGATCTCGCTATGTTTGACACTTAGCAGCGACCAGGCCCCTGCTGTGAGATCGCTGGTCGTGTCAGAGTCACCTGGACCATTTTTTTATCGTTGGGGTCCAGCTGGGCAGCATGCATCGGTGTGTATGACAGGGAAAACGATCGACGACGTTAATACTACAGGTCTGAGAAACAGGGTCCCAACGACCGCCGTATCTTTCCGGATCGTTGTTGCGTCGCTGGTGAGATCTGACTGTTTGACATCTCACCAGCGACGCACCAGCGATCCTTACCAGGTCGTATCGCTGTCGGAATCGCTGGTGAGTCGCCAAGTGTGACGGTACCCTTACATCTCACAAACTGAAAAAACTGCAGTAAGCTACAGTATTCTGGGGTGTGTTCTTCTCCTTTGAATGTTGCTGCCTGCTTATGATTGGTCCACATTATACAGGGAGAAGTACAAGCCCTGAACTAAAAACCGTCTGATAAAACTTACTTGGACTTAAAAATAAAAAAGTTAACTCACTAGGGGTTACATTTTTTTTTATCATTGCCATGAAGAGGCAAAATAAAACGAAAACCTTTTTTCTCTCGCTGCACCCACTATTACATCATGTGTCCAGTTTAACATTAAAACATTTGTGGAAGGTCCTCTTTTAGGCTGATTTCACTTGTCTAACATTCACTGTCAGGGTATGGGCCTTGATGTCCAAACCGGCTATGGTTCGTCTGACCCAAAGTATCGGTTAGGAGACCCCGTAGTCAGCCCAAACATCACATCACAAATGAAACGTGTGAAACCAGCCTAATATGTAACAGTGCATTCGTAACTTGCTGAATTACATACAAGTACCAGATTAATCTTCCTATTTCTACAGATTTTCCTATAGCAGGAGCACAGCCCTGTTTGTCAAGACTTAAGGCCGCTTCACACGCTAGGTTATAGGTGAACGAGATCGTTAGCTATGTCACGGGACCGCGATCTGTCCGACATCGTTAGTGCATTGTCACACACAAGGATATCGTTAACGATCTTAAATTTGGCAACGCTCCAGCTATTTGGAGAAGATCGTTTGAATGATGTTACAAAGAGGCAGGAATAGGAGAAATATGAACGACATCGTTCAAAAAGGTGTCACACTGAACAATGTTGCTACTTCCCAGGATGTTAATTGGACGACGAACGATAGATTTGAGGTCTGGATGTCAAATTTTGGATGAACATTCCAACGATTTTTCCATCCTACATGGTTCGTTTACACGGAACGATGCACAAACGATATTGTTTAAACGATCACAAATCTGTGACTTTTCAACCATATCCTAGCGTGTGAAGCGGCCTTTAGTTATATCGTTCTAAGTCCTTCTGGGGGGCAAAGCCTTGCCCGATTTCAGATCCTATGATATTCCTCCCACCTCTCTAGAATCCTGGACAGGTGTTGGAATGGTGATGAAAAGGTCTGGATCGGAATTGAGCAAAGCTTTACAAATATGCCTTTGATGGCCACCCCTTAGCTGTACCCATCTTTAGTGAAAGTCCTTAAAACTCGTCCCACAATTTGTCAAGCATTACCTGTTGTTCTCATTTTCTGTCCCATTCTCTCATCTTACCACTATATTCCTCCATGTTCCCTATTTTGGGTAATCCATGTTTCCCCCCTGGGGTAGAGGACAAAGTCTTTTGTACCTGACTAAATAGGGGTCGTTTAATAGTATCTCATTTTGGGGCTGGTCATATTTGGCCTTAAAGGGTACCTTACACGCCACAACCGCGGCGAGGAATCTGTCCGGCGATATGTCGCCCTGGCACCATCGCCGTCAAATTGCCTCCCAGTTGCGGCTTGTAACTTGGAATTTTGCGGCGATAAAAAAACCTGTTGCCTGGTTCCGATTACAGAACACTGCTCCAAAATCGGAGGCAATCATGAAGGCGAGATTCCCGGCTTTTGGTGCGTGAACGGGCGATAGTAATGGAATCTGCGTCGCCTATTGATTTCCCGTAGGCGTGCCACAGTGTGCTGAAGTCCACGCCCCGTCAGCGATGATTGGTGGTGGCTACTGTGTACCCATCTGCTGTCACTTGACACAGCGCCATATTTGAACAGTTGTCTATTTACCACCACACAATGGCAATGGCGTCATGTACGAGCCAGCCTTCCAGCGCAGGCTGCCCAATCATAACGCTATTGTGTTGTCTAATCAGCATGTTTGGGGTGCGGTGTACACCAGTCTGCAACGCCTATGTTCTCGCCGCGCTGAACATGTACGCCCCCATTCCTTTGGGGATTGTGGCATGTGAAGTGGCGAGGGAACTCCACCAGATTGGTTCCGCTGCTGGTGTGGCAATTTCCGGAGCGACACATCGCCTTAGGTTGAGGGCGAAATTGCGGCGTGTAAAAGCGCCATTGGCGATCTGAGGCGACCATGAAAAACAGGCACGTTAGATAGCCTCCGATCGCCGCCACAAATTGCGGCGTGTAAAGGTACCCTAAGGGAATACCTTTTCAGCCTCTCGACTTCTCCCCTCGGAGCTTGGAGAGTCCCTCATAGACAATAACCTTTCACCAATTTTCAAAGCCAATGGGAGAAATTTTTGGTTTTCTTTCTAATAAGGGATTAATGGAGACATATGTTTACTTTAATGCATGAATTATCTAAAAGGCATCTGACTCGCCCACCCCGGGGCCCTGGGGCACTCGGAACTGGGCTTCGGTCTACTGAAGGGGAGTCACAGGGGTCGAGACCCGACTTCCATGACCCCGGGGGAGTCAGTTCTTGTCTTATGGGGGGGTGTTTGAGTGGGGAATAAAGTTTGTAGAATTTAGGTTTGTGACCCACCTACGTACGGTTCTCTGTCAAAAGGGACCGACGCTGCTGGTTAGTCCTCTGGGGTTGTTGGTATTGCAGCCTGATGTTGTTGCTCCCCGTAGATAGAGCAGTACCCCGCGCTAGATGTATTCAACTGCGAGGGATGTGCAAGGCCATGTTTGAGCTGGGCCTCTGTGTCTTGTCTGCTTCTGTAGTCGACGGTTCTGCAGGTGGAGGACTAAAACAATCTCACACAGCGTTGAAATTATGTACCCGGTTTACTCACTGAAGCTGCAACTGATCGCTGGGCGCTTTTCTCTGCCAAGTTCCAGTTTTGTCCGTCCCCAAGGAACCGGGTAGTTTGCCCAAGACCCTCCTCGTGTGCCTTTCCTTTCTCTGGTCTCTCTCTCCCAGCGCTACTTCTTCGCCTCTCCTGTCAGCGCCTTCACATGCAGAGCCCCGATCCAGCAGCCACGGGTCTTCTCGGGTGACTGGTACCTGTCTCCTGACGCTAGCTCGGCTGCCTTTTTAGCTGGTGCATTAGGTTGCGGCCACAGCTTTTATAGACCTCGTGGCTTCAGTAGCTGGGCATACAGCTTTCGTGCCATGTTCGTTCCTGGTTCTCGACCAACGCCTTCGCCTGACTATGGCCAGTCCCGGATCCGGGCGCACAGGTCGTTTTCACTCCACCTGTGCCCTTGCGGTTCTGTGTCTCCGTACTCACTACTCACTACCACACACTTCTTCATACTGCCACCATCCACCTGTTCTTCTCCTTGTCCCCTTGAATAGGCTCTCCCCACATGTCAGCCCATGGTCCCCTGGGTCTTAGGGTGTGTTGGGTGTTTTGGTGGGTGTCTGGGTTCACCATCCCGTTTCCTCAAGGACTGAGACACCACACACGTTCACTGGGTGCAGTACCCCTCATGGCGACAAGACCAGTGGGGTGCAACTCATCAATTGTTTTTGCTTGACTTATCAGTGTTATGAAAGCAAAGAGATCAACTGAGCTATTAGTTACCCACTGTGACTTTCTTGCCTACTGTATATACATATGTCCACTCTTTTTTTCCCTCCAGTTGTGTTATTGAAGTTCTGGAAACACACTGATCCAGTAGTTTTCCATGATGTAGTTTTTGTCATCAAGTTCATCAGTTTTCCAAGATTGGCCATATAGGCAGATCCAAAATGTTGCATGCAGTGTTTTTTGAACCAGCTATGGTTACAAAGTTTGCTTGTTATATCACTTGTGGCCATTGTATCCATTGATAAGTAGTCGAGAACAAAGTGATTTTAATTAGTAAATAAAGAAAAGACAGATAAAATCTTAAGCTCCTGGCACACACAACGACGCACCAGCGATCCCGACAACTACAACGATCCTGTAGGTCGCTGGTGAGCTGTCAAACATGCAGATCTACCCAGCGACCAGGGAGCCACCTCCACATCGCTGGTAACTAGCACGCGCTGCCTAGATACCCAGTGTTTACCATGGTTACCAGCCTGTGAGATCGCTGATCTCTGCTCTCTCTCTGTCACACGAAGCGATGCATGCTGACCAGCGGGAGACCAACTATCAAAAAATGACCCAGATCTGATCACTGCTAAGTGTCACACCTAGCGAGATTGTTAGCGAGATCGCTGTTACATCACAAAACCTGTGACGTTACAACGATCTCGCTAACGATCTCGTTATGTGTGGCGGGGGCTTAACTCTGCCAGTTTTCTTATTCTGAACTTAAATGCTCATGGACGTTTCTCCACTACACTGAATAAAACGGTCCAGTAACAAATTTATAGAGTCGAAATTTTGAGCACATTTTTATTTTAATACCAAAATAAGTCATCTGGGTTTTTAGTTTAATGAGCAGATTTCACCAGCCAGAAACCGCTTTACAATCTTACATGCCAACCTTTTCTTGTATATTCCTGGTATATTTTAGTAGTGCTATTCAATGGTATTCCTTGTATATGTATTTTTGTTGTGGTTTGGCTACGCATGCTATAATTTCACTAAAGAATACACAGTACTAATTATCCAAAATTATATAGGGATTTGGTTTCAAAATCTAATGGCTGATACATTTATATTGGCTGCAACATGCTTTTAGGTTCCACTTTCCATTTGTTTTAAGATTTCACACAATTTGCATGATTCAGAAAATCTTTGTCTTTATTGAATTAGAATTTAGTAAAATAGGATACTTTTTGTGCTCAGAAACATTTGTCATACAGGCAATTGCAACACAGCCCAATCCGAGGACAGCGAGGAATTGACAACGCATTCTTTTTATTTCTGAGAAATCTGCACTACATCGGTGGGGATTAGTTCTAGTGGATTCAGCATCAGGAGCACTTCCACAGAAGAGCCACAGCAAAACAATTCTGCTGATGTAAGCAGGGTTCTGCAGTTGGAGTCGATGTCCATTTTGGTAGAGCCGGAGTAGAATTCAAGGATATTGAGGACTTGGTCAGAGTTTTGGCTTACTTACTGCACACCAGGACTGTGGAGTTAGAGGTTTGACTTACCGACTGCACAGCAGGACTGTGGAGTCAAAGGTTTGGCTTACCAACTGCACACCAGGACTGTGGAGTCAGAGGTTTGGCTTACCAACTGCACACCAGGACTGTGGAGTTAGAGGTTTGGCTTACCAACTGCACACCAGGGCTGTGGAGTTAGAGGTTTGGCTTACCAACTGCACAGCAGGACTGTGGAGTCAGAGGTTTGGCTTACCAACTGCACACCAGGACTGTGGAGTTAGAGGTTTGGCTTACCAACTGCACAGCAGGACTGTGGAGTCAGAGGTTTGTCTTACCAACTGCACAGCAGGACTGTGGAGTCAGAGGTTTGTCTTACCAACTGCACACCAGGACTGTGGAGTTAGAGGTTTGGCTTACCAACTGCACAGCAGGACTGTGGAGTCAGAGGTTTGTCTTACCAACTGCACACCAGGACTGTGGAGTTAGAGGTTTGGCTTACCAACTGCACAGCAGGACTGTGGAGTCAGAGGTTTGTCTTACGAACTGCACACCAGGACTGTGGAGTCAGAGGTTTGGCTTACCAACTGCACAGCAGGACTGTGGAGTCAGAGGTTTGGCTTACCAACTGCACACCAGGACTGTGGAGTTAGAGGTTTGGCTTACCGACTGCACACCAGGACTGTGGAGTCAGAGGTTTGGCTTACCAACTGCACACCAGGATTGTGGAGTCAGAGTCGGTGTTCATTTTGGTGGAGTTGGAGTCCCTATCAAAGAAATTGAGAAGTCTGAATTGGAGTCGGAGGTTTGGCTTACCAACTCCACAGCCCTCAATTTGAGGCCAACATGTCACATCACCTACTAAAGGAGTCCAGTCTTAAATTCTATAATCATGCCCCCAGGATGTGATTGATGACCTACTCATTAACCCCATCATCTCTGTAGCACAGTGTGGAGAATGCCAATTATGATTAAAGTTTCTGAGGCTGGATTGCTCTGGGTGAAGCGGCACACTGCTGAACTGGACCGAGGTAATTATCTACGGATGGCGATAAAAGTTGTTTTAGCTCACATAGTAATTACTGTATGTGCTCTCACTGGAATGGAGAATTAGGGCTCTGAATGGTAGTTAGGGTGATTTTGGAGGCTTAGGGATCAGTATCCCTGTGTACAAGATTAATTTATTATTGCCTACGTGCCAGTTAGGGCATATGAACATTGTAAAGGTTTATCCTATCGGGACCCGTCTCTTTGAGGATCCACTTAGATGGACTAGGCCCATATTTGCTCTAGAATGTAATACATTTCCTGTGCTGCTGTATTATACCTCTGTAGGGCACTGTGTTATGCAGATATAATACAGTATCTGTTTGAGCACGCACATGTTTCCAATAAAAGTAAACACTATATGAAAATCTAAGCCTAGGAAATGTCTATTGGTGCTGATGGAGTCCAACTCTGTAACCTTGTGTTTGTTGGTTCCTTACACTATCTGCACAGCTTCCTATAGCTAAGTTGGGGCTGTGCTCCAAAATCTCAAGTTTCTTGTTGTCCGCGGGGGGCCTGACCGCTGGGACTCTCCGCAATCCTGATATCAGGGCTCTGCAGACCCTGTCTTGAGAGGAGCGAAGGTGCACATGCTCATATTTCAGTCATTGTCTATGGCACTCCCAGACGAAGCCTAAAATATCATTTGGCTATTTCAGTCTGTGCCATTGACATTGAATCCATGGTGTATTTAATCTATGGCTTCATATGTAGTTTATAGCACTAGCATAGGCAGGAGCAAACACTGCTGTTATTTTATGTCTATGAAGTCAGGTTTCTTGGTCTGTGTCACATGGAGTCTTGTCATTTATAAGGGTGTTGCCGGCCAAATACTCAGCTGTTATGGTGTTCCCTGCATAGCATCTAGCTCCGTTCCACCCATGTAATGCCTACAGAAATAGCCCTGAAATTGTCTTTATTAAAAAGGAGCTATTTTTTTTATGTGAGAAATCTCGGTATGTTCTCTGTACCCATATTGTCTAGCGCTCAGCTATATATGTGCAGTGTGTACTGTAGGCATCATGTTTAGTTTTCTGCTTCACATTCCTGAAATGCATATCTCCAGGATTATTTCTGGCAGCGGGATGTCTGCACAGCGACATAATTCTTACATCAATGACTTGAACTTTTCTGTAGTAGAAGGTAGCACAGCAGAATACCTGTATTGTTGATAGGTATGGTATGGAGGAACCGAGTCCAAACCCGCTGCCCAGGGTGAGCTAATCAAGCGGGTCACATTTCAATATTTTGTACAGTGTTTGGAGACTTCTAACATAAATCAGACAGTTCGAGCCTGTCTTAGACATTGACCATTTGCTTTTACGCTTGCCAAAGATGCCTTGATCGCCTTGCCAAATTCCCATGAAAGGGAGACACGAATTTCAAGAGCTTCTTTATGTCCTGGCTGGTTAAAGCTTTTAAAAGGATAGCTGTAAAATATCTCACATGCAATTTGCAGAGTTTTTTACTGGTCTAAATGTGGAATTCTTGGTTTATTTTTTCCAGAAATGTTCTTAAACTCTGTTACATCCAAAGTGGTGTCATCTACCCAGGAGATTAATAAATACATGTCCTACTTTTACTACCAGAACAGACAAATCACTTATTTATTCTACATAATGCATAACTGAGAGGTAATTGAATACTTTAACTACCTAGGCAGGATTTTTAATTGGGGACATGATTCGCGCTCCCATAGGCAGGGGAAGGGCACCGGCTGCTCAGGGGAAGTAGCTCTGTTCTAGAGACCATTCAGGTTGTGGTTCTTATTCAAACATTTAAATTTGTATTCACTGTGCATATTCGTTTACACAAAGGTTGTGGTGTTTTGCATGGGTGTATTTATGGAAGGGTCTTTTTTTCCCTGCAGACTTCTTAAAGGGAACCTTTCGGCTGTTTTAACCCTTCTAACCTGTCCCTACCTGTCCCTGCAGCCACATACTACTGTCCTAACCATCCCTCTCTGACCAATCTTGCATTTATAACAGTGGTATAGAACACTTTTTAAACTTACAAAATCTCTGATGGGTAGGCGGTGTCTCCAGGGCCGCACTACCCCCGCCACACTGCTCTAATGACACCCTGATGGGCGGCATCATTCCTTCAGGACCGATGTCCTGATTTAAATATCCCTCCCCGCACTTCCTGGTGTATGACGCAGATGCCGGCCGCCGCGTCATACCCAGGCATGCGCAGTACGCCGGGTGTACAAATTTTGTTGCCTGGCGACCTTACGCCGACACCAGGCCGCCTTCAGCACATGTGCAGATCGCATGTTGAAGGCGGCCTGGGCGTTCTACACCCGGCGCACTGCGCAAGCCCAGGTATGACGCAGCGTGATGCGGCGCCCAGCATCGCGTCATACACCAGGAAGTGTGGTGAGGGAGATTTAAATCAGGACATCGGTCCTGAAGGAATGATGCCGCCCATCAGGGTGTCATTAGAGCAGTGAGCAGGGGGTAGTGCGGCCCTGGAGACACCGCCTACCCGTCAGGAACGCCCATCATCAGAGATTTTGTAAGTTTAAAAAGTGTTCTATACCACTGTTATAAATGCAAGATTGGGCAGAGAGGGATGGTTAGGACAGTAGTATGTGGCTGCAGGGACAGGTAGGGATAGGTTAGAAGGGTTAAAACAGCTGACAGGTTCCCATTAAGGTATCGTCACTTTGTAACGATATCGTTGCCGATATCATTCAAAAGTCACGTGTTTACATTCAACCTGGAAGTCAAACTATTTCCTTGGCATTACTTAGATTGCGTTAGCACACGTGTTTTCTTATGTAACTTGGCTACTGTTTTTATTGACATGGCTCGTGATTGTCATTTATTGTTTCTTCAAATCGCTGAATTTTCTACTTATAAGTGCCAACGATATGACTTCACTCAACTACGTTGTATTTCTTGCCTTTAATATTAATAAAGATTTTCTGAAAAAAAGTCACGTGTTTAGTGACGCTTGAACGATGTTGAAAAGACATCATTGCGTGTGACACTACTAACGATCAACGATCAGTCGGCTGATAGTTGATCGTTAGGTTTGAGGTCCTGTCCTCAAATCAATCGTTGGTCGCCCACTGGACACGCAGCATCGCTGCGTGTGACACCGGGAGACCAATGATGAACAAGCTCCCAGCGCCGCACAGCCTATGCTGGGAGCTCGTGTCCATGGTAAACATCGGGTTACGAAGCACCACTCGGCGCCTAGTAACCCAATGTTTACCATGGTTACCAGTGATCTCGCTGGTCCACGTCGCTGGTGAGTCTGCCTGTGTGACAGCTCACCAGCGATGTGAACAATGTTGTTAAAGATCTCGCTTGCATGAGATCGCTAACAACAAATTGAAGCGTGTGACGGCACCTTTAGATGAGAATTTGGTGTTGTTTCTTATTGTTTCTGGCTACAGCCATGAGCTTACTAGCCACGAAAATACACAATGTAAGGACACTTTCACATTTGCGTTCTGAAAGCAGGGTATGTGAACGCAGCCAAACGCATGAGTACTGCGCTCTTATGTTTAACATGAGAACGCATGATACCTGTGTTTGGCTACTTTTTTTTATAAGCGCCCTCCGAAACGCAACATGTTGCATTTTTTGTACATCTGAGAACGCTCGCTTCATACGCAAGCATTCTCATGCACTCGAATAATGAATGGAGCTCAATGAATCAGCAGTATTATACGCATGACGGCACAGGCAGAAGCTGCGGATCACACCGAAATCTCCCTAGTAAGTGCCCGGTCTCTCTCTCTTTCTTTCTTTCTTCTTCTTCTTCCCGGCCGCCACCGCTGTTCTCCTTCTTCACCGCCGCTGATCTCTTGTTGTTCAACGCCACTGATTTCCAGTGATGGCGGCTGGCAGGAGGAGATCAGTGGTAGCAAAGCAGGAGATCAGCGGCAAAGAAGGAGATCTCTTTATCGCCACCGCCACTGATCTCCGCCTCCTGGCTACCGATGATCTCCGCCTCCTGGCCGTCAACACCGCTAATTGGGTGGCTGGGCACATTTAGAATGACATACTATGTGAACGTATGCGGACAATCACCACTATGTTCACGTTCACATCAGAATGTCTGCGTTCGCACTGCGTTTGCATCTGCATGTGTGGCGCCCCTCTGGCTAGGCGCCACAGAGAGGTATTACACCTGTTAAATATATGTGGTATCTCTGTAAGTTGTGGGTTTAGGGTTTAACCTATGGAGTTTCAAGTTACACACACATAACCAGGACTAGGTCACCTAGTATAGAGGGACTGATTATTCACTAGGTCCAGAAAGGGGGTGGAGCCTAAGTTAGTGAAGAAGTAGTTGAGTGACAGTTACCTCAGATAGTGCTGGGAAGGCAGTCAGGAAGGACGCGCCTGACAGCACCGCTGACAGGAGGGATCCCCATCTTTAAGAGGGGGCCCAGGACACAAGGGGACGGACCAGACCCAGTTGGATCCGGCTGGTAACAACCGGGGAAACACCGGCAACACAGGAAGCCGAGGCGGTCAGCAGTTTATCTCTGGCCACAAACTAACGAGCTGCGGGCACATAATCACCAGGTAGCCTTTAGCGCCACAAAAGGTACTTCGCCCCTCAGTACAAAAATAGATCCAAGATCACAGGAGCATCGGTCCTGACATTTACCTCTCCCGTTCGTACCGGTAAAGGAAACCCATGCTACACCGTGGGAGATCAGGGACTGGCAGGAGAGCTCTGCGAGGGTGGTGAAAGACAGAGAAGAGCAGATTAGACCCCAAAAGACTTGAGAAGGAACATCTGGAGACACTTAGGGACCTGAACTTGCAACTATCACCTGTTAAACCAGACTGTACCGTGTTTCATCTTAATATCTGCCGGTACCCAGTAAAGTGGAGTTAGAGTTGAACTGATCTCTGTTATTCTTCTCGCCGGTGCCTGGATGGCTTCAGCACCATCAGCAGCATTGCACCGGAGGGGTAAAAACAACCACTACTCCCCTCATTCTCTCTCATCACCATCTATCACCACTGTCCTGAGGTAAAAGCTCCACCTGTGGGGAGCTGGACCACACTTAGCTGCACCCTTGATCCCTCAGCGCTGGCCTGCAGCGCCACTACCCCAAATTACTGGGAACCACAGGTGGTGTCACGTACCCCTGTAAATATTCCCTTGCTCCCCATCTAACAAATGACAGCCAGGGCACGGAACCGGGAACCCGACCACCCGCGATCCCCCAGTTAAACCATCAAACTCAGGCCCTGTATCCGAGTACCCCTTACCCTGGGCTCATCACATACCAGACACATGCACATGCAAACACTAATGTAAAACCAGCCTAGCACCCTCTTCTCTCCTGTTCTGCATTCACTCTGGTTTCACATTAGTTGTGATGTTCATTTCCACATTCGACCCTCATTCTGACTCCTTGCAAGAATATTAAGAATGGAGCCTGGGAGTTGCCAGGAGGGTTTTGATAGGTGATGATGTTATCCTGCAGTTCACAGGAAATCACTGATTGCTATCCCATATATAAAGATTAAAGTCACACTAAAACTATTCTATAGAACACATGTCTGTAGCAAATAAGTTATGCAAATAAAAATCACATATAATAGTGAGAGTTGGAGTAAGCTCAATGTTCAAGCAAAAATAAATCAGCCATATACAGCTGAATGGACACACACATAACATGGCCATTACATTTGCAATGTTACTAGATGCGCCACCATTAATAAAGGGTCAATATAAGATTTATACAATTAATACAGACCTACACAAACATAATAATTTCTCCAATGAGGCCAATGCCAAATGTTTAGACCCTTCATTATTATTTTATAAGCCCTTAATCTTCAGATAATCACGTTTTTAGAAGGGTTTCCCAATGATGAGAGATCAAGGACTTTACGGTCAGACCAATCCAATGGCTCAAAATTAATTTTAAAAACTTAGACCCCTTTCACACTAGCGTTTTGTACAAATTGCGGCACAGCCGGCAGATTTAGTGTATCTGCCGCCTAACGGCCAGAACCGCGGCTATACCGCACTTGCCACAAGCCCCATAGACAATGCTTGGGGATTGCCGTAAGTGCTGCCGGCATATGCGGTAAATCTGTCGGATCTGCCACAATTTGTACAAAATGCTAGTGTGAAAAGGGTCTAAAAAAGGAATTTTAAAAAGTGTAAGGGTACCTTTACACACCACAACTACGGTGTGGAAACTGAGAGGCAATCTGAAGTTCCGTCACCGTTGCCGTGAAATTGCTACAAAATTGCGGCGTGTATTTGGGGAACCCGTTGGTGATTTTGAAAGTTGCGCTCGGTTGCGATTTCTGAGCACTGCTCCAAAACCAGACGCAACCCTGAAGGTGAATTTCCCTGGTTTTGGCGTGTGAAGGGGCGATAGGGATGGAATCAGCGTTGCCTACTCATTTCCCGGAGGCGTGCCACAGCGTGCTGGAGACCGCCATCCCCCCCAGCGATGATTGGTGGTGGCTATTGTGTTTCCATTGGCTGTCCCGTCACATGGCGACCTATTTAAAGAGCTGTCCATTCACACTACACAATTGCAATGGCGTCATGTATTAGCCAGCCTTCCTGCGTAGGCTGGCCAATCATGACGCTATTGCGTTGTTTAATCAGCGTGTTTGGGGTGCGAAATACACAAGTCTGTTCACGCCTATGTTCTTGCGGCGCTGAACGTGTACGCCCACATTCCTTTGGGGATTGCGGCGTGTGAAGTGCTGTCGGGAGTCAACCAGATGTTTCCCACTGTTGGTGTGGGAATTTCCGGGACGACACATCGCCTTAGATGAGGCGCATTGTGCGTGTAAATGCGCCTTCGCGCTCGAGGCACATGAAAACGTGCACGCGCACGTCGTTGCTCCGACGCCGCCAAAAGTTGCTGCATGTAAAGGTACCCTAAGGTACTTACACGCGCAACTTTTCTGGATTTCACTGGCACTTACGTTGCAGTGAAATCATGGGGACATTGTTCCATGTGTACACAGCAACAAGATAGAACAAGTGCCATTATTCTTGCACCATAATTGCCGAAATTCCAAAAAGTTGCCGCGTGTACGGTACAAGGCCTTCACGCAGCTACAGTGACAGGTTTTCCACAGTAACTCCGTGCAGTAAATCATGGAGACATAGTTCCTGTGAAAACCTTCACTTATGCGTGTAAATGGGCATAGGACAGCTTCCTCATTATTGCTGTATGTAGAGGGTAAGAGGTGATACAAGAAACCACATGTAAACAGTTAACAACTGCTTCGTGTCAAGGGATTATTGATGTTCTTAATAAAAAAAATAAATAATCCAGGCTGCTACAAAACAAAATTCTTATCCAGACTGTTATAGATGCCGATTAGCAAGCCTGTAAGTGTGTCACTCGCTGTCTGCAACATGCCAGCTCTTGTAATGGCGCTCCAGCCATGCCAAGAAGTCCCAAAATGTAAACAGCAAACATGAAATGCAGCCAATTCTCCCAAAGTACATAACCTCTCCACTGAGAAGATATTAAACCCAGGAGTAAAAGGCGCTGAGAAGTGTCACTACCACATGCAACGTGCTAATGACTGAACTATGGTGAAAACATTACTGTAACGAGAAGAAACCAACAAGATCTGGCGCCCGGACAAGAGTCATTAAATCAATCTCATCAAAGGGTTCATTTACAACAATGAGCAGTAATTGGGTTTACACACACTGGAACTGACTTATTACACTGGAAGATCTATATAACATCAACCAGGAAAGTATAACTGAAAATTCGTCATTTCATGCCGAAAGCATCTGTCCAGTACTTTGCCCACTTGTACATCTGATTAATGTATTCTTCAGCTAACTGGATGCATTGCCACCAAGTATGTGCTTTGCTATGTCAATACCGGACAGCAGTAAAAGCATCTTTCCTAAACTGAAATATTACATTTGACAGCATACTTAAAGGGAACCTGTCAGGTGGTTTATGCCCCCCCAGGTATCACCATCTATCCCTGCAGCTTCATAGTACTATACTAACCATCCCTGTCTGAGCTCCTAGTGTAATGCTAAAGGTGAAAAAAAAGTATAGACTTATATTTATTTATGTAAATGAAGGAGTGACTACACCTTGGAGGACAGTCACTCTGGCAGGTTTATAGTTAAAGGGATCCTGTCACCCCCAAAACGCATGTAAACCTATTAAAACCTGTCCCTAGAGCATATTAACACTATCCCTACACTCTTTTTACCTCCTAAATGCAGTAAGTGACATTGAATAAAAACGTTTTATAAGTACCTGATTAGTGCTGATAATGAGTGACTATCTATTCATAGTCACTCATCAAGACTGCCCCTCTGCTTCATATCACGCCTATTCAGGCGTGATCGTCAGCCTAGATTCAAATTGCCGCCTCCCTGCCGTGCCCTGTCTCGTCCGAGGCTGCAGTGTGGCTGGTGACGCGATCCGCGTCATTCCCGGCGCCTGGTGACGTATTTAGACCGGCGCCGCGCTGTTAGCTTCAAAATGCGCACTGCGCATGCGCATTGGGCATGCGCAGTGCGCATTTTGAAGCTAACAGCGCGGCGCCGGTCTAAATACGTCACCAGGCGCCGGGAATGACGCGGATCGCGTCACCAGCCACACTGCAGCCTCGGACGAGACAGGGCACGGCAGGGAGGCGGCAATTTGAATCTAGGCTGACGATCACGCCTGAATAGGCGTGATATGAAGCAGAGGGGCAGTCTTGATGAGTGACTATGAATAGATAGTCACTCATTATTCAGCACTAATCAGGTACTTATAAAACGTTTTTATTCAATGTCACTTACTGCATTTAGGAGGTAAAAAGAGTGTAGGGATAGTGTTAATATGCTCTAGGGACAGGTTTTAATAGGTTTACATGCGTTTTGGGGGTGACAGGATCCCTTTAAACTTCTCTGTATAATGGACCTGTGTGATGTAACGATCATGTGACCATAGTGGGTGGAGCTAAGCAAGCAAAATCATTATGGGCTATGGAAGACTTACCACCGCCTATTATAGTCACATGATTGTGACATCACAGGTCCTGCAGCCTCTTCTGCCTCATTTACATAAGAAAATGTAAGTGTATAAATGCTTTTTTTTCACCTTTAACATTACACTATGAGCTCAGACAGGAATGGTTAGAATAGTATTATGAAGCTGCAGGTACAGATAGTGATAGCTGGTCATCATAAATTACCTGACAGGCTTCCTTTAAAGGGAACCTGACCCCTAAAAATCACCCCCAGCCTATTAAAACCTGTCCCTGCACCTCCTTATGTTATTCTAACTATCCCTTTATCTCAAAATTGTGTAGTTTGCCAGTTGAGAAAAGTGCTTTTTATACCTGGAGACCTGCGGCTCCTGGGCTCTTGAGAAGTCACACAGGGTGTTCCCTGTAACTTCTCTCCGCCGCCTTTCCAGGTTTTTTTCACGCGCCGATGGGCGTGAAACCCATCTGAATCCTCTTCGCCCTGCTCCATGGGTGGTATAGCCGGTATGACGCTAATCGCGCCATATCCGGCTATCATGACGTCGGTACACCCATTGGGTGTAGGGAGGACCTCGCAATGCGCATTGTGCATGTGCGAGGTTACTTACCGTAAGGTAACCTCGTGCATGCGCAATGCTCATCGCGAGGTCCTCCCTACACGCAATGGGTGTACTGACATCATGATAGCTGGATTTTAGTCTTTTCTACTTCAGGTTTTTTAAAGTATTTTCACATCAGCGTTTTGCAAATCCGGCATATTTTCACCTTTTTTGAAAAGTCAGCATTCTGACCAATGCATTTTGAATGGAGCTCCAGAAATGTGCTTTGACTTGCGGTTTCATCCGGATTCGGTAAATCCGGCACTTCAGGCCTGGACAAAAACCGCTGCTAAATGCAGTTGTAAAACAAGCCAGAAGTGCTGGATTTAATGGATCTGGGTGAAACCACAAGTCATTGCACATTATCAGATCCCCATTCAAAATGCATTGGTCGGAACGCAATGTTGCCGGATCCATTTTTTTGCAAAAAAGGACGAATTCTGCAGATCTGCAAAATGCAGATATGAAAGTACCCTTAGGGCCACGTCACACACACAGATAATTGTGCAGATATTGTTATCAGATCTCTGGTTGCAGTGAAATCATGGACACATTGTCTATTTTGTGGCCGTATACAAATGGAACAATGTGTCCATGATTTCACTGCAACCAGAGATCTGCAAACAATATCTGCACAGATATCTGTGTGTGTGACGTGGCCCTAAGAGAACCCATCACCATCAAAATGCAGGCCAATGTGCAAGTGCCATGTTATAAGGCCGTAGGAGTGGAGTAGATTGATGTATAGTTTAGTACAGACACAGAAGCTCATATAGATAACATACTGTATTTGTGCGAGCAAAAAGGGAATCAACATTGAAGACCTTTGGCCTCTTCACTGTGGTGATCATTGGTGGTCTCATGGGTCACACATCTAAATAAATGCTAAACTCATCATAAATGCTAAACTCGTGAGAAATATCTTTATGGTACACAGAGTATGCCATCCTAAAGAACCTTAATTCTGCAGAAACTGAATTTTAATCAAAGATGCTACTTAGGCTGCTCAGTGCACCCTTGGTGTGGCCAGGAGGTTTGGTGCACTGCTCCACCCTTGGTTTTGCATATCCCCACCACTCACTGTGTTCCTTTCACTGGTGGTACTCAGCGCCTCTACCTCGCCTCGCCTTTTCTGTCAGCGCCTCCGCACACATAGCTTGGGTACCGACAGCCACAGGCATCGATTGGCACCGCTTCCTAGTACCACACCTTAGTACGGCTGCCTTCTCTGAGATGTGCCGGGTTTGTTGCCACAGTTCCCTTTAAAACCTCATGGCCTACAGTTTCAACGGTTTGGGCCCTACTGCTGCTACGCCATGTTCAGGACTGGTCCCTGTTTTGTCCACCTGCCCCTCTGTTCCTCTGCCAGATAGAGGCGTACGGGTGATCTAGGTCTTCTTCCGCACCCCAAGGGCTTCTTCCTTTTTCTACACTTTCCGATACTTCCCTCCCGGGACAAGTGTGACCGTGCTCCAGCCAGCAGGAGCTAATACCTCACACCACCTCTCGACTAACACTCCAACTTCCTACTCCTCTGTCTTCCTCATGACTGTCTACACTTTCCTGTTCCCCTTGCTGAGACTGCGCCCTCCTCCCTGGCTCCACCCACCGTCCCTGCCCGGGGTCCTACGTGTGTGTTGCAGGTGCAGGTCTCGGCTTTAACATCCCGGTATCTGGAGAACAGGGGCACAACTCTCCTGCTAATGGAGGAGTGCAGTATCCCCGATGGCGGCCAGACCAGTGGAGCACCACATAATCTTATAGCACTTTGCTGTTACGTAGGATTCTAATTTGATAACTAAGAATATTTGGCACCACAGGGGTTAATATGCCACAGTAACATCAACCAGGGTTAATTCCCCACACAACACTGGACACTGCACTAGCACATCTAGGCCAGAAGGGGGAGCTAAAGCAGCTTCCCTATATATTCTGGTGTAGAGAGGAAGTGAGTAGTTCAGTGCGGTGCAACACTGAGGAAGAAAAGACTGTGGTGTAAAGAGGCTGCCTCAGGATTCTCCACAGTCTGCTACTCAATTCCAGGCCTAGCCGGGGTCTAAGGGAAGGAGTAAGAGAAACAGGAGAACATGCCTGGAAGACTGAGTTACCTCATAACTCGCCCCAGAGGAGCGCAGAGACTGGATACCGGATCCGAAACTGTGACTGACACACGCAGCACAGTAAACACCAGAATAATGGAGGTTACATACCTACACCATATCTCAGTGAAGCAACACGGCAGGGTCAGAAGAACTAAGACAAGACTCAAGTTGCCTAGCAAGTGGGTACCTGTGAGGAGAGACAGGGCCAGCAGTCTAGCTAAAGCAGCAGCAGGGCCACACACTCACAGCGCAGGAGTGGGAAGCTGAGGACCCGGTCAGGGTGTGAGCAACCCGGCCCCTGTACAGACTCCGTGGACAGTACTCTGCTAACAACATCTGCAGTAAAGACTTGGAAAACTTCAAAACCGTGAGTCTGTGTGATCCTTACACTCAAGCCCTACTCTCCATCACAAACTCTCATCATCTCTACTACTACCCCTATCTTGCAACATCCATAGCATCATCTATAGACTATTACTACCATTGCCCCGGGGGATCAGGCTCTACTAGCGGAGAGCCGTTACATCACCGGCTGCCAAACATCATCCCCGGAGGTTCTGCAGCAGCGGTGGTCACCCTCACCACAACCCGTGGGTGGCATCACGGCAAACTCCCCTGTAAATACCCCCCAAACCCTTTATTGTGGGCTCGGGACCCGGTCTGGACCAAGGACTGCCGTGACATCCCCAGCATATACCCCGGTCTCTACTATCAATAGATTTAGTAGTATGTCATGTCCCTTTAATTGAATCTGTCAGTTAATTTATGCCCCCAGCTATCACTGTCTGCCCCAGTAGTTTCATAGTGCTATTCTAATCATCCCTGTCTGATCTAATACTATCATGTAAAAAAAAAAAAAAAAGCATTTATACACTTACATTTTCTTATGTGAATGAGGCAGTGACTACACTTTGGAGGATGTAGTCACTCTGGCAGGTTAATATTTATCTCGCTGAAAACCTCTCTGTATAAAGGACCTGTGTGATGTAATGATCATGTGACCACAGTGGGTGGCACTAAGCAATCAAAATCATTATGGGCTATGGAGACTTATTATAGTTACATGATCGTGACATCACACAGGTCCCGCAGCATCTTCTGACATTCGGGAGAAATGTTAACTATTAACTTGCCAAAGTGACTACGTCCTCCAAGGTGTCTACAAGTTGCGTCATTTACATAAGAAAATGTAAGTGTATAAATGTTTTTTTTTCTGGTCATCATAATGGGAGACCCAGACAATGGGTTTAGGGCACTGCCCTCCGGAGGTCACACTAGGTACTACAAGTTTGTAGACACCGCCTCCTCCGCTTATAAACCCCTACCGCAGGGAACATCCTCAGTTTTAAACTTAGTGTGCTCGGAGGATCACGCTTTGCTTGCACTTCACTGCATTCTCACAGCTTACGTGATGGCGTCTGAAGACAAGGTAAAAAGGTTCCAGTCGGGACCTGCGACAGCCTCCCCGCTCACCCTTGTGGAACACGCAGGTGGAGGTACCGGAGGGCCTAGGGCCTGGACACTTTGTGTTCTCCCGGTACGCTGTTGAGCTCCTTTCCATCCCTCTCTGGGGGGCTCTGGAGAGTGGGAGATGGGAGCCTTGCACAGCTCCGCTCCGTCCGAGGCCTCCCTAAATGGTGCTTACAGACCGGACTGGAGCCAGCCCAGTCCGAGGCCTCCCTAAATGGTGCTTACACTCCGGACTGGTGCTGCACCCCCGTCCGAGGCCTCCCTAAATGGTGCTTACAGACCGGACCGGCACTGAGGCACTCTGTGTCTCCTGTGTGCCTGGGGGTAGTGTCTGTCACTTTATGTGGCCTGACACTCAGACCGCGCGTTACCCTCGGGTCCGCGGTTCTGCGGGTGTACCCTGTGCTGGGGTCACCCTGGCTGACCGCCCTGTGTGTCACAGGGGCTGAGGCCGTGGGCTGCGGATGTTTGTTTGTACATGCAGTCTGTGTATAACTTTTTACACTTTTTCCCGCGCTGCGGGCTCCGGCTCCCTCATGCTGAGGCTGCTTGGAGGATGGGAAGCAGCCCGTGCGGTGACGTCATCGATGGGCGTGTGTGTGTGTTTCCCGCGTGTCTTCGGCGCCGCCCACAGTTTCACTGTCGGCGGCCATCTTTACCCTCACTTCCCGGTTGGGATTTGTATGCAGCGTGCGCCTGCACTCCAAAGGGGAGACCGGAAACCGTCGCGGAGGTCACACACACACACCGCTTCCTCATACCGCTTTACTGCGGTCGGTAAGCCACCGGGACTCCCGGTTTTGTTGTCTGCATTTTGGCTTATCTTCCCCTACTGTGGCGATGTCCTCAGCCGGGAAGCGTGCTGCTAGGGCGGCAGAGACCACCATTACCTGTGCTACATGCAATGGAACACTGGTGGAGGGGTCCTGCAATAACTGCGGACGCCCAGAGGCCCGGGCTGGCACTGCTGAGTCAGCAGCTCCGGTGCTATACCCTGAGGTTCAGGTGATCTCAGGGCCATGGGAGACTCAGAATAAGATCAATGAATCTCTGTTGTCTCAGCTGTCCTCCATGTCGCAATCCCTGGAGGCACTTAATAGGAGGCTGGATAGCCCAGCTACTCCGTCCAGTTACCCCCGGGTGTCTCCCTCTTCTGCTGTGAGACCCCTTAAGCGGGCTCGTCGTGAGGAGTCACCCGAGCTCCAGGCTCTCTCTGAGGAGGAGCGTTCCTCTGATGGTGAGGACGATGATGGGGGTTCAAATTTCGGGTCTGTGTCTATATCTGAACCACCAGACGGGGTGGAGGATCTGGTGTCCTCTATCAACGAGACCTTACGTCTCGTGACACCCCCTGAGGAGGTGACGGTGCACCCGAAGGAGGTCTATCAATGGCTGCGGCCAGAGGCTAGACCAAGTGGCTCTTTCATGGACCACACTAATTTTGGAAGGGTGGTTAGAGCACCCAGGTTACATCCTGGGCGGCGCTATGTCCGCAAACCTAAGGACAATCGCTTCCCCTTCTCCCAGGAGGTGCTTCAGGGTGGTCGCAGTCCCCGAAGGTGTACGCTTCCATGACCAGGATTGCTGCACGCTCCCTTTTCTCTGCCTCTGATGGCTCCTCACTGAAGGATGCGACGGATAGACAGGTCGAGCAGCTCGCCAAGTCTTCCTATGAGGCTGTGGGGTCTTCATTTGCCCCTAATTTTGCCACGGTCTGGACCTTACAAGCGATTACTACCTGCTTGGATGGTATCTCTGACCTGGCAAGATCCAGTCCAGAGGTCCTAGCACTTACCGAAAGGGCAAGGGCCTATGCGGACTACGCCAGGACGGCGACTCTGGAAACTGCCACTCGCTCAGCTGTGGCTTCGGCCAATGCTATAGCGATCCGCAGGTTGTTGTGGCTGCGTCTTTGGGACTCAGATGCCACATCCAAGAAGATTTTGCAGAATCTTCCGTTTGCTGGTGACAGGCTTTTTGGCACCGAACTGGACAAGCTGATAAAGGATTCTGCTGAGTCTAAGATACCGCAGAATAAGCCTAAGCCACGGTATACCGTTAAAAGGAACCCAAAACAGTGGTCCTTTCGTTCCAGCTCGCAGTCATCAGCACCGTCCGCTCGCACGGACCGAGGGGGAAAGCCTGCTTCCCAGTGGCGCTCTAAGAGTCGTCCAAAGAAGCCGGCGGGGGCGGCAGCTGCCACCCCCAAACCCGCCTCTACATGACTCGCTCTCTCATCCTGCCTCCCCACAGGTGGGGGGCCGCTTGTCTCGCTTTCAGGACAAGTGGCTACTTCACGTTCAAGACCAGTGGGTTCGAGACGTGATCTCGCGAGGGTACAGGATAGAGCTGACGTCAAAGCCGATATCCCGATTCCATCGGTCGGTCCCATCACCAGAAAAGGCTCAGGCTTTTTACCAGGTGTTGGAGGGTCTCCGCAGAGACGGAGTGGTGGTCCCGGTGCCTTCCGGAGAGAGGTTCAGGGGTTTTTACTCCAACCTCTTTATCGTCCCGAAGAAGGACGGATCCTTCCGCCCAGTACTGGACCTGAAGTTGTTCAACCATCACGTGTTGGTTCGGAAGTTCCGTATGGAATCACTGCGCTCCGTGATCGCAGCTGTGTCACAGGGGGACTTCCTAGCGTCCATAGATATCAGAGACGCTTACCTTCACGTACCCATTGCACCGGCTCATCAGCGCTGGTTGCGATTCGCAGTGGGGGAAGAACACTTCCAATTTGTGGCGCTGCCGTTCGGGTTGGCCTCGGCACCGCGGGTGTTCACAAAAGTGATGGCCTCCATGATGGCTCTCCTGCACATGCAGGGACATGCCGTCATTCCCTATTTAGACGACCTGCTGGTCAGGGCGCCATCAGAACACCTCTGTCAAGAGAGCCTGGATGTGACCATGCGGTCTCTGGAACAGTTCGGTTGGCTCCTCAATATTCAGAAGTCAACGCTAGTTCCGACCCAGTCTTTGACATATCTGGGCATGGACTTCAACACAGCCTCAGCCCTGGTGTCTCTGCCACGAGTCAAACAGATGGCGATCCAATCAGGAGTACAAGCAGTCCTCCTGTCACCACAATCATCCCTACGGGTGTTGATGAAGCTGGTGGGGCGCATGGTGGCAGCAATAGAGGCGGTGCCGTTCGCACAATTTCGCCTCCGTCCTCTTCAGCTGGAGATTCTCCGCAGGTGGGACAAGAGGACGATCTCTCTGAATCGGCTGGTGACCCTTTCCCTACCGACCAGGGATTCCCTGCAGTGGTGGCTACAGCCACATCACTTGTCTCGGGGCCGGTCCTTCATCAAACCGTCATGGTTAGTGGTGACCACCGACGCCAGTCTGAAGGGCTGGGGGGCGGTGTTCTTGCACCACAGGGCCCAAGGCCTCTGGACTCAGTCGGAGTCGGCGTTGCAGATCAACGTACTGGAGATCAAGGCGATCTATCTGGCACTCCTGGCTTTTCAGAGATTCCTCTCAGGACAACCCATTCGGGTTCAGTCCGACAATGCGACGGCCGTCGCTTATATAAATCATCAAGGAGGAACCAGGAGTGCAGAGGCTCTGGCCGAAGTCCACCGCATCCTATCCTGGACGGAGGACAACAACTGCTTGATCTCCGCAGTTCACATCCCAGGGGTCGAAAACTGGGAGGCCGACTATCTGAGCAGGCAGGGGATGGACGCCGGAGAGTGGTCTCTTCATCCAGACGTCTTCCAGGACATCTGCAGCAGATGGGGCACTCCGGACGTGGATCTGATGGCCTCACGGCTGAATCATCAGGTTCCGCAATACATGGCGAGGTCATGGGACCCCCAGTCTCTGGGAGCGGACGCCCTGATCTTGACTTGGTCCAGATTCCATCTACCATATGTGTTCCCGCCTCTGGCTCTGATTCCCAGGGTGCTGTGGAAAATCAGGTCGGAGTGCAGCGTAGCCATTCTAGTGGCTCCAGACTGGCCCAGGAGGTCCTGGTATCCGGACCTGTGGCAACTGTCAGGCGGACACAGGTGGGCTCTTCCAGAACGCGCAGATTTACTCGCGCAAGGCCCTTCTTCCACCTCAATTCCAGGGCCCTCAGATTGACTGCATGGCTCTTGAGGCCTGGCTGCTGACATCCAGGGGTTTCTCCCCTACGGTGGTTGCCACTATGAATCGGGCTAGGAAGCCAGTTTCAAGGAAGATGTACCACAGAACGTGGAAAATCTTTTTTACTTGGTGTGCCTCTGGCGGACGGTCTCCGTGGCCCTTGTCCATCCCGACGTTGTTGGCTTTCCTACAGTCGGGTTTGGAATTGGGATTATCCCTTGGCTCTTTGAAAGGTCAAGTATCAGCACTTTTCTGTGCTGTTTGACAGGCGATTGGCGCTCCTCCCGAAGGTCCGTCAATTTCTGCAGGGGGTGTCACGGATGGTTCCGCCCTACAAGAGACCTCTAGACCCTTGGGACCTTAACATGGTCCTGGCGGCATTGCAGAAACCGCCGTTTGAGCCTCTGAGGGAGGTTTCTCTATCTCGTCTATCCCAGAAAGTGACCTTTCTGGTGGCGATTACATCTCTGAGGAGGGTCTCAGAATTGGCTGTACTATCGTGCAAGTCACCCTTTCTGGTGGTTCACCAAGACAAGGTGGTGTTGCGTCCACGGCCAGAATTCTTGCCGAAGGTGGTTTCAACTTTCCACCTGAACCAGGAGATTGTTCTCCCATCATTTTGCCCCGCTCCCGTTCATCAGGTTGAACGCGACCTCCATACTCTGGATCTCGTGAGAGCTATACGCATTTATGTGTCTAGGACCGCCTCCTTTAGGAGTTCGGATTCCTTATTTCTTCTTACGACAGGTCGCTGTAAGGGGTCCGCGGCGTCGAAATCGACATTGGCCAGATGGATTAAGGCTTCCATCCAGGAGGCCTACCGGACTTCTGGTTTGCCTCTCCCGGTGGGATTGAAGGCTCACTCTACCAGAGCCGTAGGTGCCTCCTGGGCTTTGCGACATAGAGCGTCTGCTCTACAGGTGTGTCAGGCGGCCACTTGGTCCAGCCTGCACACTTTCTCTAAGCACTATATGGTGCATGCCCATGCCTCTGCGGATGCAAGTTTGGGCAGGCGGGTTCTCCAGGCGGCGGTTGCCCACCTTTAAAAGGGAACCATGTGTTATCCGTCTTGTTGAGGAACTCTTCCCGCCCTGGGGTATTGCTTTAGGACATCCCCATTGTCTGGGTCTCCCATTATGATGACCAGAAAAAAGAGAATTTTGTTTACGTACCGTAAATTCTTTTTTCTTTAATCATCAATGGGAGACCCAGCACCCACCCAGTTGTTCCTTTGCATGTTTTGCATTTGCTCTGTTCTCTGTTGAGACAGTGTTTGCCGGGTTGTTGAACCGTTTGTGCACGGCATTCTTCCCGATGTTTCGGGTGTGGTTTATTTCCTCCTCGCAGCTTGTAGACCAAACTGAGGATGTTCCCTGCGGTAGGGGTTTATAAGCGGAGGAGGCGGTGTCTACAAACTTGTAGTACCTAGTGTGACCTCCGGAGGGCAGTGCCCTAAACCCCATTGTCTGGGTCTCCCATTGATGATTAAAGAAAAAAGAATTTACGGTACGTAAACAAAATTCTCTTTTTTTTCTCCTTTAACATTACACTATTATCTCAGACAGGGATGATTAGAATAGTATTATGAAAGGTACAGATGGTGATAGCTGGGGGGCATAAATGACCTGACAGGCTCCCTTTAATATAACCTATATAGAAAAAATAGCAAAACAAGTCAGTGATGGTTCCTTGGCTATTAGACTTCGATGTGTAAGGCACTGTGCTAGCATGCCTTGCTAGAGGATTATGGATGCTTACTCGAGGTCAGAGGTCACAGTATAACCAGGATACCAGGTCTCAGATTGACTTACAGGAGGCAAATAAAGCAAACTATAATTGGACGCTTTGCAGGAATTTAAGATCTAAAGTTACAAAAACCACAATTCAAAATTCAAATAGGACAAATGAATGGGTATATTTTAGGAAGAGTAGAAAACACTTATGGTACCTTTACACGTCGCGACGGCAGGCTGGATACATCCCGCTACTTCACGTGCACGAGCACGCTCAAACGGCTACAAATGGTCAACGCACCCTCTTTACACGCCGCCATAAGGTGCGCTACGCCACGCTACATCTGTAGCTAGCTACATCGCCGGGTGTGTCAAGTAGCCAGCCGTAGCTTAGCGTACCACGTTTACACAGCGCTACACTAAGCTAATATGGGCGGACCTGGTACAGCAGTGACAGCACATAGGCGTGCCACAATCTTGGATTACGAGCCGTCCGTACGATGATAGGACAGCGCAATATCATCCTGATTGGCCAGGCATCGCAGGAGGCTGAGAAACACAGCACGCTCGAGCGATTGTGTAGTGTGACTGGTCAGCTCCTTAAATATGCCGCCCTAGGCAGCGACTACCAATCGTCATGCAGGAGCTTCCTCCAATGATCGGTGATGGGGCGCGGTATCCCAGAGCCTGGGTCACGCCTTAGCTACATTGCAGCTACAGCCCCGGGTGTCCAGAGTTCCCTTCCGTTGCCTCTTTACACGCCGATACAGCTCGCTACCATCGGCGATGTAGCCATCAGTTTTCGAGCAGAGCCCATAAACAGATGTATCTGTCGCCGGCTGTAGCGTCGCGTCTTCAGACGCCGCTACGACGGGCGATATTGGCGCTACAAGCTACATTTGTAGCCTGTAGCGGGATGTATCCAGCCTGCCGTCGCGGCGTGTAAAGGTACCATTAGTGACTAGTAGTGGAGTTACTAATCCTGTACATGTTATAGGAGCAGATACAAAAATAACAAGGAAATCTGGGAAATATGAGTAATTCCACAGGAATAGTAATTCTAGAGATAGTATTGTGTTAATCAGACGATATACAATTATAAAGTGACGTCCTGCAGCAGGGAAAACCTGTGAATCTATTCATTTAGCATTTTTTATATTTGTTTCACTGACTTACATTTCAGCAACTTCACGGGTTAAGGCTTAATTCATATCTGCATTTTTTTTTGTGCTACGTTTTAGGAACAGAGGATGAAAAATAACAACAGAGCTGGAACTGGCACATGACAGACAGACCCCATTTATTATAATGGGTCCATCAGGTTTCTGATAGTCGTCATTTCAATAGCATATGTGATGCTGGTTATTGTAACTGACGGAGTGAAGAAGTCCAGAGTTGAATACCATGAGTGTATGTCAAAGGCAGAGGGGCAAGACAAATGAGTAAACAGATCACAGTCCATGGTCAGATCCAAACAATGCATGTAAGACACAAAGGGGTTCGGCAAATGAGTCATTTAAAGCCAAGGTCCTAGGTCAGGTAGTAAAAGATCAGAACCTCATACACAAGGCACATAAGCCACAGAGCAAAGCTACAACTGACAATGGTCTGACAATTGCCAAACAGGTAAATAGCCAAGCAATCACCCTAAAAGGTGACACCTGGAAAAAGCCCAGAAGGTCCAGCCCCTGATTGAGCTGCTGACCATTAAGGGTGCGTGCACACGATCAGGATACACAGCGTTTTGGACGCAGCGTCTTTGCCGCTGCATCCAAAACGCTGCGTAGTACAGTATCAGCATAGTGGATGGGATTTCAAGAAAATCCCATCCTCACTATGCATAACCTGCCCGCAGCGTGTTTGGAGCTGCGGTGCGGGTTGCCGGCAGTCCGCTCCTCCGCAGCGTGCTGCGGAGTCGGAAGCGGCTGCCACATAGAGACTGCAGGGAGAAGCCGCCCCGCACCCGCCGCACATGGTGAGTACAGGGCGGCTGCGGTCTCTCTGCGGCTTAACTCAGGTCCGGAGGAGCTGCGTCCAACACGCAGCTCCTCCAGACCGTGAGGACATACCCTAAGGCCGGTTTACACGTTGCGGTGTCCCAGCGACCCGACCAACGATCGGGATCGCTGACACATCGCTACCTGATCGCTGGTGAGTTGTCACACAGGCAGACTCGCCAGCGATCAACCACCCGTGTAATGACCTCGACATCGTGAAAAAGAATATAAAATATTCTTTTCCACGATATCGAAGTCCTGCTACGCTGGGGTAAGCGAGAGAACGCTGGTAACCAGGATAAACATCGGGTTACTAAGCGCAGCGCACTGCTTAGTAACCCGATGTTTGACAGCGGCAGGCCATTCTGCAACGATCAGCGAGATGATCACTGATCGTTGCGGGATGTCACATGCAGTGATGTCGCTACGAGATCGCTGCAACATCACAAGTTGCTCGACATCATTACCAATGTCGCTACGTGTAAACCGGCCTTTACTGACAGCTCAGTATGCCCCTGCAATCTATTGGGTGGCTGCGCTGTCTCTTATTGCATCCATAGAGTACAGTGAGCGGCAGCTTCGTGACAGCTCATGCAGCACTTTTTTTTTTTGTCTTCCATTTGGGCAAGAATCTGAACACAGATGTAAAATACATGACTTGTCTCATTGGGGACATAGAAATACCAAAAAAGTCATCCAGTTTAACAGAACCAGTATGGGCCTTTATATAAAAATGACTAAAAATCAACAAAATGATGAAGTGGTGCAGCTTTCAGGGTATGTGCATTTGGAGTCCTTTTTTCCACCACAAACAGTGTGAACTTAAACAGTATGCCCCCCTTTGATATTGTTGATATGAGAAGATGCTGGGGCGAGAAAGCCCCTTTAAAAATGTAAGAAAAATGTTATTGTTTTCATGCTAGGAAGCCAGGAAGAAACAGTTACTTATTATCATTCCTAATGTCCCGATAGAAATGTAGTTATTACAAGAAGTAAGAGACCAATCATTATACTTGTCTTAGAAAATTTAAAGGGAACCCGTCACCCCTTTTGAGCATTTTAAACTGTACTCACCAGCTTATACATAATGTAAATGGGGTTCTTGAAACCCATCTATGTGCCCAGACGTGCTCCTCATACCTGAGACATGAACTTATATTCTGTCCAGTGCTGCCTCTTGTTGAGTCAGTGAGGCTGCTGTTTGGTTCAGATGTATAACGTCCTCGCCACCTCCCTGGCTGCAAAGCGCTCCATGCAATTTGAAAATTCCCGCCCCTCCTCTGGGCAGTGTGGTGAGTGACAGGAGTACTCACTGCCTGCGCAGTGGAGCCACTGGAGCAGGTGACCGTGCTCCTCCTCCATTGAAGTGCGGAAGTCTCGCAAGAGTTCACAAATCTCGCGAGACGTCGGCACTATCTTCCGGATCTGTGCCTGATTGAAAAAAAAAACCCTTGGTGTGAGAGTAGCCTAAGTACCAAACCTAAGTAACTGCAGTACTTTCAATTAAATGAAATACTGTACATTTGCAATATCCATTCTCCATGTCCCTACGTTTATCCTTCAATTCAGCTAAAGACAAAGATGAACCTGTCAAAAAAGAAAAACTGCCTATACTGCCCATAACAACCAATTATAGCACAGCTCTCATTATGTTTTCTGCTTAAAAAAAATGAAACCCCGACTGCTATTGGTTGCTAGGGAGATCATAGCAAGACTTTAAATCACAATTACATAGAAGACACGGAGACTGCTGTGTGTGTGTATATACATTAATAAATATGACTTCTAAATCGATATTATCATCATTAATATATATATATATTAAGCACGGAGACCCACACCACTGTGCAGGCGCGAGAGCTGTGTGACGTACACAGGAGGGGTGGTCGTTTTCACAGCCGCGAGGCGGGCATTTCAGCCAATAGGGCGGCGAGGACAAGATTGAGCAGATCATCCCGGACCATTTTCAGCTTATTTCCTTACTGTATGGGAGATATTAAAAGTTCATTTGTGAGGTATGCAGGGGGACTGCTGGGCATATAGAGGGTTCACAGGAACTCCAAATACATCATGTATAAGGTGGTGGGCAGGGGTTAGAACAGCCAAAGGGGGTGACAGGTTCCCTTTAATCATACGATCCCGGACATATACTGGATGTGCAGATTGGGGGGTGCATCCATCTACTATATCTTTTGGGACTGTAGTGGGATACGAGCCTACAGGCGGGGGGTGGGTGTGCTGATGGAAAAGAATCCTTGATAGGGATTTGCCCCTGGACTCTTGGACCTATTTATTGAATCTATTTCCTCTGGGTCTGCAAAACGCATTTAAAATTGTTACTACACTTGTTAACAGCCGCCAAGTGCTTGATATCTGTTTTTTGGAAGAGGTCTACAGTTCCTACCATGTCTGATTTATACGCTACAATAAAAGACGTATACCTTATAGAGCGATGACAGCATTACTCCCTTACTTCCTTAAAAGGATCCTGTCACCTACAAAACGCCTCCTAAGCTAGCAAAACATGTCCCTGCACCATCCTATCACTAATCTCACACTTCTTTTGTCTCCTAAAAGCATCCTGTGAAAGTGCATAAAAACGTTTTAATACTTACTCATTAGTGATTATAATTAGCAGGGGCTATATTCTTTAGTCACCAGGGCATGTTGTTTTGCAGCTCCAGGATCCACCCTCTCTCTGCTGTGCTGCTGTGATGTGCAGCTGAAGGCAGGACTAATGATTTGCATTCTGTGAGTGATAGAGAGGGGGGAGGGCAATGCCTGCACAAGCAGAGCAAACAGACAGAGAGAGGGTGGATCCTGGAGCCTGCAAAACAACACGCCCTGGGGACTAAAGAATATAGCCCTGCTAATTATAATCACTAATGAGTAAGTATTAAAACGTTTTTATGCACTTTCACAGGATGCTTTTAGGAGACAAAAGGAGTGCGAGATTAGTGATAGAATGCTGCAGGGACATATTTTGCTAGCTTAGGAGGCGTTATGGAGGTGACAGGATCCCTTTAATAATATAGAAGCCTTTGATAAGGTATGGAGGGACATTGTTCATTGAAAACTTCCAATTGTAGGATTGATTGTATTCGCTGTTTTAACGTAATGGATCTTTTTGTCATGTTTGGCGATTTCCGACTCGTTGGACTCTATGGGTTTTGCCAACCTTGAATGGCATAGAGAGTCGACATAATATAAGCCAAAGACATTCCTGGATTCCGTCTAATTAAATTCTCAACTATTGCATTTGCAATCCTTATCCTTTACTTGTCATGCTTTGATGTGCCTAGACGTCTCATGGTTTCTCTGAAGAGTTTTTTTTCGAGTGTCTGTCTATCTTTGTTATAAATGTAAAAATTTAATTAAAAAAGTAAAAATGTAATAAAAAAGAAAATTGAATAAAAAAAAAGATACACTGAGACTCTATACAGCGTATAGGGCACACTACACCTCTGCTATATACATCACCTAGGATACACGGAGACTGCTATATACATCACATAGAATCAAAGGACAGCTCGTCAATCTCTGGCTGTCTTAACATAAGAGCAAAAGCATTATAATAGTGTTGTCATTATGGGATAAGTAGTCTGTATTAGGCTACTTTTACATTAGCGTTCCCCTCCGCAGCGTTCTGCGGAGGGGAGCCGCAATGTGAGCGCAGCACCGCCAGCTCCTATCTTTATAATGGGAGCGCACGGTGCTGCGCTTGACTGCGCATGACCGTGCGCACCCATTCACTCCCATATGTGATCTGTGCGCAGCGGATGCCTGCGCACAAATCGCCCAATCTTGTCCGCACCAAAAATGCAACATGTTGCATTTTTGGTGCGGGCGAGATTGGGCGATCTGTGCGCAGGCATCCGCTGCGCACAGATCACATATGGGAGTGAATGGGTGCGCACGGTCATGCGCAGTCAAGCGCTGCACCGTGCGCTCCCATTATAAAGATAGGCGCTGGCGGTGCTGCGCTCACATTGCGGCTCCCCTCCGTAGAACGCTGCGGAGGGGAACGCTAATGTGAAAGCACCCTCAGAGTGGAAGAAAGAGTCTGGAAAGCAGATATGGCATTTCAACCTAAGCAGGTGTACACAATGCATACACAAGAGCTTCAGTGCTGAAGAATGGTATGTGCTGCTGTGAATAAAGAAGGAGAATGATGAGGATTAGTTATGTACTTGGAAAGGGGTATTTTTCATCACTTTTCCCATAGTCTGTGCTTTTCTTTTTTCAATGACCGGTATTACACTAATTTTCTAATAAGTAACCTTAGCTTACTAGAAGGGGGGGACCTCAGGTGGCCCAATATTTTTACTGAACATCCAGAAAGTGGAGGAAAGTACAGTGCAAGTCTATGTCAGCCAAATGTAGAGTTGTTAAAAAAGGTAACCTGTCACCTCCAGAAACGTTAATTTTCTTAAGATATAGTGATAATCTGCAGGTAAATAGAGTTTAAATCTTTCCTAGCTGTTTTATTGGAGCAGTGATGACAGGGAGGAAATGAGTTGCAGTTGCTCTCTTTCAGGGACAGTAACCACTCACTCCCCAGCACGTTAATTGACAATCTGCTCTGCAGCATGTATTTCCACTGTGTGTGTAGAGGAAGCTGTCAATCAGTGTGAGTGATGACCACACTCAATATGTTGTGAACGGTGACTGTAACCATGGACAGCTGCAGGGAGAATAAAATACAATTTTCTCCCTGCTCTAGTAAGGTTGTGTGCATCTGATCAGGAATTGCAGCGTTTTGAATTCAGCATAGAGCTGCTGCGTTCAAAATGCTGCGTTGTACAGTACCAGCATAGTACCACCATTTCAAGAAATCCCATGCTCGCTATGCTTCTCCCAACCGCAGCGTGATTTCAGATTTGGTGGAGGTTGCCGGACGTCCGCATCTCCGCAGCATGTTAATTTCATGCTGCAGAGTCAGAAGCGATCACCAGCGGGTGCACGCAGGAAGAGGCCGCCCCGAACCCAATGCAGATCGTGAGTACAGGATGGCTGCGGTCTCCCTGTGTACACCCGTGGGTCCCCACAGATCCGGAGGCACTGCGTCCAACACGCAACACGATCTTTAACAACATGTGTAATTTGGAGTTGATCAGGGCTATGAAATAATATTTAAAGGGGAAGTAAAGATTTATTATGAATCTTCATTGTTACTATAAAGTGCATAGGCTGTCATCATAGCAAATCGGTAAGTGCCAGATAAGGGTTGTGTCAATAATCTATCAAGGTGAAATTAACTTTTTTTTTTTTTCAAGAAAAAAAATTGAATACCAAGAAACAGGCTGGTAACCATGGTGATGATAGTTTGTTGACAGTCTTCAAATGTTTCCTTGGCAGTTGGGGGCCAGTCTTGTAGCGATTAATGGATGGACATTCCTCCGTTAGCATTCTTTTCCACTTCTTGGCAGCCTCTTAGTTTGGCTCTCGGCGGCGGGGTACTAACTGCATTCAACACATTTGTACAGAATGCAAAATTGATTTTTAGAGACTATCAAGTGTCGGCTTTATCTAAGCTCTCTATTAAGACAGTAAACATATTACAGCCACTTTTTGTAAGTAATAAAAAGTTTTATTAGGATGTTCAACAAGTTGAAGTAACATTCTTCTATAGAAAATTGGGAGTTCCCCTCCTGGTAATCCAATGAGAAGTACTTGTTTCTACAAATTGTTCAATATGGATTCTAATAAGAAATTCGAGAAAACAATTGGGTTGAGCCTGTAGGGATCATATTTTTGCTGGATCCACTGGTGACATACAGTTCCTAAATTGTGCTACTCTCTATGACCAGCAAGCAGGATCAGGATGTGGCACCCCAGGGGTTAATGTGCCACAGTAACACCACAAAGGGTTAACTCCCCACACACCCCACAACACTACAGTAGTGCCTCCAGGCCAGAAGGGGGAGCTAAAGCTGCTTCCCTATATATTCTGATGTGGAGAGGAAGTGGGGAAGAGCAGAGTAGTGGGAGGAGCTAATGTTGTTTACCTCAGAGTGGCAGTGACAGTTAGTCAGTTGGAGTTAGTTCAGTTCCTGGGAGGACTGAGGAAGAAAGACTGGTGATGTAAAGGGGCTGCCTTAGACCTCTCCACAGCCTGCTACCCACTTCCAGGCCTAGCCAGGGTCTGAGGGAAGGAGTAAGAGAAACAGGAGAACACATCTGGGAGAGTGAGTTACCTCATAACTCGCCCCGGAGGAGATCACAGAACGGATACCGGATCCGAAACTCTGACGAACACACGCAGCACAGTAAACACCGGACTAGTGGATGTTATATATCTACAGTACCTCAGCGAGGCAACACGGCGAGGTCAGAAATACAGAGAAAAGACTCAAGTTGCCTAGCAAAGGTGGTACCTGTGAGGAGAGAGAGGCCAGTAGCCTAGCTGAAGCGGCAGCAGGGCCACACACACAGAGCAGGAGAGGGAGGCTGAGGACCCGGACAGGGTGGGAGCAACCCAGCCCCGGTACAGACACCGTGGACAGTACTTTGCTAACAACATCATCTGCAGTAAAGACTTGGAAAACTTCAAAACCTTGAGTTTGTGTGATCCTTGTGCTCAAATCCTGCGTTCCCTCACAAGCAGCTATCATCTCTACTACTACCCCTATCCTGCAATATCCATAGCACCATCTATAGACTGTTACTATCTCTGCCCCGGGGAACCAAGTTCTACCTGCGGAGAGCCATTACATCCCCAGCTGCCAAACATCATCCCCGGAGGTTCTGCAGCAGCGGTGGTCACCCTGACCACAACCCGTGGGTGGCGTCACGACAAACTCCCCTGTAAATATACCCCCATTACTTGCGGAACCTGGGACACGGCCCGGATCAAGACCACCGTGATTCCCCGTGATACCCCGGTCCGGTACCGAGTACCCTGTCCCAGTGGGCTCCACAATGACATGTGAATGAAAAGGGTTGTCCATCGCCTAGTACTCAGGAGACATGAGAATGGAGCTGGGTTGTTCTGGCTGTGTGTAGATTGGTGACGTTTCCCGGTGTCTGATATTGAGGGGCTAATCCTAAAACGAGATCTTCAATATTGTAGCCCTGGACATCCAATAATATATGTGCCAGTAAATTGTATAAAATAATACATAGTTGCAATGGAACATTGTGACCCCATGTTATTAAAAGGATGTTTGATAGGATATGCTTTATAGGGAATCTGTCACCAATTTCTTGCAACTTCATCTGAGAGCAGCATAATGAAAGAATAAAGACACTGATTCTAACAATGTATTACTTCTGGGTGCATCACTTGTGATACAATCAGTTTATTTAGATGTATTAGAACTCAGAAAGCTAACCCCACCCACACCACAGCTTTCTGTGTACATTGTATACTTGCAGGTACTAATTAGTGCTGGGGGTGGGGCTGGACCAGGTCTCATGCATCATCTAGTCAGGAAAGTGATAATCTATTGCTGATCAAATAGTAGATGTATTGAAACAACAGCTCACAGCCTAATAAGTCACACATCCCTGGAATGAGGGTCTCAGCCTAGACCTCCTGCTGCCCTCAGATGACATAACAAAAACCTGCTCACAGATTCCTTTTAAATGTGAGAGAGAGATGCTGACCATAGTAACCTGAGATCTAGTTCATCTAACCCAGGGGTGGGGAATCTCAGGCCCCAGTGCCAAATGTGGCCCTTGATGACTTTTTTGTGGCCCCCAGGCAGATTCCTGGGGACCGCAGTGCTCAGGCTGGCAGATGCGTTTTGCTGACCGTCTGCCCTTTAAATCCAGTTCTCCAGTGATCTCTATGCCACAGCCTTGGCCTCCCCAGGTATATGTGTGGCCCACTGGTGCGGGGTACTCTGTTCCGGACCGGGGTATCTGCTGGGGATGTCACGGCAGTCTTGGTCCGGACTGTTTCCCGAGCCCCACAAGTAAAAGGGGTATTTACAAGGGAAATTGTTGTCGTGATGCCACCCATGGGTTATGGTCAGTAAGGGGACCACCGCTGCAGTGTACTTCTGTCAGGAGGGTGGATGGATGCTGCAGTAAGGTGGATGAGCCCGCCGCGGGTCGGAGCTGCTCCTGACAGGGTGAAAAGGTAAAATCCAGTTCTGTATACCGGGGAATCATACACGGGAGACTGAAGCAGGGTTCATCGGGTTTTACTGGCACGTTCTTCAGTTCAAACAGTACAGTTCACACAGTCACTTTACACAGGTAACTCTGGACTCTCTGAACCCACTGCAGCCAGGCTATCCTCCTGAGACCCCTCAGTCTCTCTGTAGCCTTTCAAGCTTGTTCCTCATTTGCTCTTCCGTGTGGGTTGTATGATGGCAACTCGGTCCCTTTATGTGTCCTTCCCCTATGTGTGTGGGCAGCAAGCCGGGTCCTGTAGCGTTGCTGAGCCTCCAACCCGTGTAGTAGGAACCCTGACTTGGAATCAGTGTTCCCCATCGTTTTGTCTGGGGAGCCGGCGTGTAGCTTCAGTCCTCCTCAGAGCCGACATTCTGGTCCCAGCCAAGCCTTGGGTAACCCTGTCTTTCAAGGGCTTACCGCGCGCCTTCCGACCCGTGTGACTACCAGATACTTCAAAGGAAACCTTTCCCGCCTGTAGTCGGTCAATGCTGCCGTACTCCTCGGACCCGATGGCATCGGTCCAGTCTCTGTCCTCCCCCCCCCCTTGGGCTGCAGGCTATGGACGAGCTTTCTCTCCATCGATCTGTGTCTCTGTGGATTCTGTGTCTCCAGGGAGCCCTATCCCTCCAGGAAGTGTCTTTCTGTCTGATCTTGTCTTTACTGGTCGGCTCACTCTGGCCTACTAACTCCCTTCGCCTACTATTCCTCTCTTGTACTGGTCTACTACCTGACCTACCTTCCCAACCACTTTCCTCTAAACCCCACCACCCCTTTCCCGCATAGAGTCCCGGGCTCCGGGTTAGCTATTGTGCTCTAGTGGGGGGATGTGTGCTGTGAAGGTGTTTCCCTCATGTGGCCATCCTGGTCGCAGGGGCTCCACATATATACTCCCAGCCTTAGCCTCCCCAGTGATCTCTATGCCTCAGGCTTGGCCTCCCCAGTGAGATATATGCTTCCAGCCTCAGCCTCCCTAGTGATCTTTATTGCCCAGCCTTAGCCTCCCCAGTGATCTCTATGCCCCAGTCTCAGCCTTTCCAGTGAGGTATATGCTCCCAGCCTCTCTTGTGATATCTAGGGCTCTAGAAAACCTAGAAAAGTAGTAGAGAAGCAACATGACCAATATCACCAACGCCAAAGAGAAGCAGCCCCAGCCACCACAGTAAAGGTAGCGTCACACCGGCAATATTGCTTGCAATTTCACTGGCAATTTGCTGGTTGCAGTGAATATAGACACATTGTTCTATTTTGTTGCCGTGTACAAATGGAACAATGGTCCATGATTTCACGGCAACCAGGAAGTTGCCAGTGAAATTGCAAGCAATTTTGCCGCGTGTGACGGTACCTTTAAGTTGAGTTGATTGTTTAACTAAATATAGCGGTCAATTTTCAAGTTGATCATTTTGTACGGACTCCGAAGGATTGTAGAAATTTCCAAATGGCCCTTGGCAGAAAAATGGTTCCCGCCCCTGCTCTAACCCCTTCTTTGAAGACAACATACTTTACTTTCCATGTGTAGAGCCCACTGGGATGGGGTACTTGGTACCGGACCTTGGTACTGCTGGGCATATCACGGCGGTCTTGGTCCGGACTGTGTCCCGGGTTCCGCAAGTAAATGGGGGAATATTTACAGGGGAGTTTGTCGTGACGCCACCCACGGGTTGTGGTCAGGGTGACCAACGCTGCTGCAGAACTCCGGGGATGATGTTTGGCAGCTGAGGATGTAATGGCTCTCCGCAGGTAGAGCTTGGTTCCACGGGGCAGAGATAGTAATAGTCTATAGATGGTGCTATGGATGTTGCAGGATAGTAGTAGTAGTAGTAGAGATGATGGGAGTTTGTGGAGGTATGCAGGGTTTGAGCACAAGGATCACACACACTCACGGTTTGTAAGTTTTCCAAGGCTTTACTGCAGATTTTGGTAGCAGAGTACTGTCTACGAAATATGTACCGGGGCCGGGTTGCTCCCACCCTGTCCGGGTCCTCAGCTTCCCACTGCTGCGCTGTGTGTGTGGCCCTGCTGCCGCTTGAGCTAGGCTGCTGGCCCTGTTCCTCCTCACAGGTACCCCTTTTGCTAGGCAACTTGAGTCTTTCCGTGTGCTTCTGACCCCGTTGGGTTGCTTCGCTGAGGTACAGTGTAGATCTACAACCTCCACTATCCCGGTGTTTTCTGTGCTGCGTGTTTCAGTCACAGATTGGATCCGGTCTCTGCGCTCCTCTGGGGCGAGTTATGAGGTAACTCAGTCTCCCAGATATGTTCCTCTGTTTCTTGTACTCCTCTCCTCAGACCCTGGCTAAGCCTGAAAGTAGTCAGTGGTCCCTGTCAGGAGCTCAACACTGCTCCCATTTACAGGTCCTCCTCCTAGTGCTCCCTGCACTAAACTGAACTGTCAACTGTCAACTATCAACTAACTACGTCCTCCTCAGACCAGAATATATCAGGGAGCTGCTTGAGCTCCCCCTTCTGGCCCAGAGGTGCTAGTGCAGTGTCCAGTGTTGTGTGGGGTGTTAACCCTTGTGATGTTACTGTGGCACATTAACCCCCAGGCTGCCACATTTGTTCTTGTTCTACCAGTATTGGTTTGCTCTGCTACAATATCAGTCCAGTGGATGACAGGTGCATTTTAATCTGGAGTTTAGTAGGATACAGCACTAATCCCAAATCCTGTGGAGAATCTCACATCTGGAGGAGATGATCTTGGAAGTTGACAGTAAAGTATTTCTTATTCAGTGTGTATGGATAATAGTCAAGGCTGGCCAAGATCAGGAAGATAAATGGCTCAAAATATCAGCCAAATTACAGACTTGTTTTTGCACAGTGAGGATTGAGAAATATGTTTTAAATAACCATGTAGCTTCTGTACCCTGTGCACGTCCGGGCAAGTTATTACTGCTGAAGAACCTGGTCTGTAAAATGGGTCAATGCTAGTTAGAATCACAAAGCATAAAAATGGCGATTGACTATTGGGAATAATTAGATTATGATAAACAGTGTATGTCTTCTTTCTAGTAGTGGCATTTATATAATTTACAAGTTTGTTTAAGCTTTACATTGGTGATTCAGACCCTGATGACCTGATGACCGCTGCAGTTACTATTGTGCACTAGTCATACCAAAGATGGTTCGGATTGCTAGCACTCATACTGGGGTCAAAACCATATCTTTTACAACACTAGTGTAAAAGTCATAACTCAGAGTCACTTCTTTTAAAGGCATTTTCTTTATTATTTACTATTTTATTCATGTACTTCAATTCTCTGCTGAGTCTTACCTCACAAGTCAAGTGAGCGAGCTTTCTGAGTGTACACAGGCTGCAGGTGTAATAAGGGCTATGTTTGGGACCATGGTGTAATACAGGGGCTATGTGGGGGCACAGGCTCTAATACAGGGGCTAGGTGAGCCACAGGCTGTAAGTGTAATACATACAGGGGCAATGTGTGGACTCACATTGTAATACAGGGGGATATGTGTGGCCTCCTTCTGTATAAAAGGGCTATATGTGGACTCCTGCTGTATATACTATGGGCTTTTGGGCCTCCTGCTGTATACTGGGGGCTGTGTGCGGCGGTTTATTAGAAGAATAGCAAAGAGGTGTCTTAATGACTTTGGGGTTTGTGTGGCTGCTGCTTCACTGAGCAGTGTGCACCATTTTCCAGAAGTCCTTGTCTTTGGCAGCTTTCCTGAATGTTTCATAGACTTGCATAAGCTTGTTGTACTATAAATGTCCTTCGTTGCCTATAGCAACCAATCAGAAGCTGAGCTGTGATTGGTTGCTATTGGTCATCTGATAAATATACAGGCTAAGGGCCCTTTCACATCAGCGTTTTTTTCAAATCGCGGCAGATGCGGTAAAAAAACGCATTCTGCTGCGATTACCGCATACCGGCTGCACTTGCGGCGCTGTTGCGGATTTTTGCCATTGCAAAGTATAGGCGGACTTGCGGCAGTCGGCAAGTGCGGTTTTGCACTTCCGCAGTGCGGCGCGAAAAAAACCGCGGCTTGACCGCGTTTTTTTTCGCGGCCGCACCTGCCGCAAGTGCAAAATCCGCACTTGCCGCACCTGCCTGCAAGTCCGCCTATACTTTGCATGGCAAAAACCGCAACATGCTCCGCAAGTGCAGCCGGTATGCGGTAATCGCGCAGATGCGGTTTTTCACCGCATCTGCCGCGATTTGAAAAAAACGCTGATGTGAAAGGGCCCTAACTGGTAAAACAGCCAAGTTAGCTCAAACATACAAATAATGAATAGGCCTTTTTTGGCAAGTGGTCGTAAAGTGCGGGTAACATTTCCCCTCAAAACATATTCTATGATGTGTCCGAGTCAATGAGGAGGATGTGCAACATTTTGTGATTGTAAATGCAATGGTGCGACTCCTTTATGGACAAATACAGACACACACATCCACAAACTCAGCTTTACATTTTAGATTTATACTGAATGTTTTACATACAAATCACAGATCATTCTGAACAGCCCCCCTTGTTCTATGACGCACTTCCAACAGGTGGGACATCATGTTACATGTGACTGGTATCCTTCTAAAAATGATAAGAGGTAGTTCTGGAAAATATGGAATTACATGCCAACTGTTCTGCCTTCTTTTGCATATATGCGATGCGAATTTCAGCATACAGCTAAACCTTCTCTGTATCCCAAATAAACAGACTGTTGGTTCTGTAGTTGATTGTTTATTGTTCAAGGGAGAGTAATGATGAGTGATGATTCAATGTGTGTGATTAATCATGTGATGTGATGTGAGGTAAAACTATAAGAATACAGATAATAGAAATCAGTGCTAAACATATCACATATACAACAATAGTGAAAATACATAGTAGAGATAATACAAGAATAATGGATACAAGTATCAACAAAGATATGACAGTGTACAGTATAGAACGATATGAGGTAAAAAGGTATTATATAATGAGCGCTAGGGACAGAAACAGGCACTGGGCTCTTATCGAATATTACCTTTCAAGTTTATTGTGAACAGTAAAGTTACAAGGTCTCCTCGCCACAAATGTTTTGACACTAAAGGTGTCTTTCTCAAGGGGATCAGTATAGAAAGCATAAATAAATGCTGGTACACATCTAAACCTCACAATGTACAGTACAGAATATTATAACAATAAGATGGAGGTTTGAGGAGAAACATATCTCTACAGACAAAATCCTTATGGAAAACAACAGCTGTACAATCCTAACAGGCTCTAAAGTATTAATATACACAGACAGGTATAACTCTCACCAGATTACCTTTAGCAAGGAAGTTGCTTGCAAGCCTGCAGTATCAAGAGAACACATCTGCATGAATCCTGTCTGGTACTGAACTGAAATGGCTGTTGATCTCTCAAAGAAAGAGAGGGCAGTTGTACAAAGCACTATTGCTCTTAAAGGAGAAGGCACCTGGATGTGCAGAAATACTGCCAGATTGTGCTAAACTTATTTAAACACCATAACAAGCTAACATATAATATCTCAAAGTTGTTACAATTGTCGAACTATAGCTGCTTTCTCTTACTGAGCCATTGAAATGAGTAGTTCAGGGGTAGGGAACCTCAGGCCCCAGGGCCAAATGTGGCCCTCGATGACTTTTTTGCAGCCTCTGGGCAGATTCCTGGGGACCTGCAGTGCTCAGGCTGGCAGACGCGTTCTGCCGACTGTCTGCCCTTTAAATCCATCTCTCCAGTGATCTCTATGCCCCACTCTCAGCCTCCACAGTGAGGTATACACCCCCAGCCTCTCCTGTGAGGTCTAGCGCTTTAGCAAACCTGGAATAGCAGTTGAGAAGCAACATGACCAATATAACTCACGCCAAAGAGAAGCAGTCCCAGCCACCACAGTAGGGGTTGATTGTTTTAACCAAATATAGCGGCCAATTTTCAAGTTAATAATTTTGTGCGGTCCCCGAAGGATTGTTGAAATTTCCACATGGCCCCGCCGGCAGAAATATGGTTCCCTGCCCTGGAGTAGATGGACTGGGTCCACCAGATCCAAGTATCATGAGTCCATTCCTTAATTGTTAAAAGAATTTGGCATTGGTCGCTTGAGCTAATGAATTACCACTACAATCCTGGTCACTGTATGTGGGTGTGGGTTTGTCTTCATGTGACGTCTGTGTCATGCCCAGGCTTATTGGGGCACAGATTAATTATAATTGATTCATTTGGCCTTGTGTTTCCAAATGAAAATGATCTATTGTAGCTGCCAATTAGAAACCATGTTTCCCTTTTGTAAAATCACTAGGAAATAAAAGTTGTGCTCTTATTGGCCGACAGTAAAAATCCCATTTCCTCTCTTTTTGATGAATGAGGCTGAGCGTGTCCTCCACTGTTCCTTATGGCATTGTCACAGTATCGGAGCATTTCCTGCCCTTGTCACACAGTCTGCGACATATTCCTGCTTCATGTTTCTTACTGTGTCTTTAAAGGGAACCTGACCCCTAAAAATTAGCCCCCTATCTCTTAAGACCTGTCCCTGCATCATTCTTAGACATTTCTAGCCATCCCTTTGTGTTAAAAAAGTGTATTTGTAAAGTTCATAAAAGTGACTTTATTACATGCGCCCACTGTAGCTTCTCAGATTTTGAGAAGATGCAAAAGGCGTTGCCTGGTGCTTCTCCCCGCTGCCTGCAGCCTAATTATTCACACCCCGATGGGCGTGCTCATCAGCAGAGAGCCGCCGCGTCACATTACATGGGCGGTATAGCCGCTATGACGCTAAACGCGTCATATCCGGCTATACTGACCTCAGTACACACAGACCTCGCGACGCGCATTGCTCATGCGCGAGGTGTGTTCACGGCAGCTCATCCCAGATAAGCTGCCGTGAACACACCTCGTGCATGCGCAATGCGCGTCGCGAGTTCTGGGTGTACTGAGGTCAGTATAGCCGGATATTTACTCGTTTAGCGTCATAGCGGCTATACCACCCATGTAATGTGACGCGGCTGCTCTCTGCTGCTTAGCACGCCCATCGGGGTGTGAATAATTAGGCTGCAGGCGGCCGGGAGAAGCATCAGGCAACGCCTTTTGCGGCTTCTCAAAATCTGAGAAGCCGCAGTGCTGAAGGTAATAAAGTCACTTTTATGAACTTTACAAATACACTTTTTTAGCACAAAGGGATGGCTAGAAATGTCTAAGAATGATGCAGGGATAGGTATTAAGAACTGGGGGCTAATTTTTAGGAGTCATGTTCCTTTAAAACTGTACATTATTATTTTCACTGAGTGGTATCAGAAGATTATAACCGGCACGGATCTGATATTACTTCTAGGTTGGAATTTCAGAAGAATGTTATTGTCCCCTCCTGTTTCTGCTCTCTGCCAACATAGTTTTCCTGTGCAATTCCAGTTTAATTTACTTTTTCCTCTTATTGTTTGCTTAAAGTCTCTATACACTTATCCCCATAGTCTCTTTAAACTGATGTTTGGGGCAATTTATTGTACCATAAACCTTTTTAAGGAATAAGTTCAAAATTCTTATACATGTTAGAAAAACATAAGACTGTATAAAGGAGGTGACTGTGTAGATATGAAATTCACTTTTCTTTGGCTAAATAGGTAAAATACGTTGTCACCGAGGATGTAAAGAAACATACCGGTAGTTTTGTTAAGCTTAAAATAAATTTTTCTGAAACATATCTTTCAAGAATCCTTTATATAGTAATACAACTACAGTAGTTTCCAAGTAAAGAGAGTAAAAGAGGATAAAAGCACAGGATAGCCCCTATAGGGCGATTCTTGGGTACCATTCCTAAACACACTCGCCTGTTCATGTTGTTTACCACACTTAACACTGAAAAAACCTATATTGTGGCTGCAGCTGCTTCCTTGACCGGATTACAGCTGAGAAGACAATAGGAGAGAAGATAGAGATCTCAATACTGCTCAACAAGGCATCCCAAAATTGTGCAAGAAAAACAAACCAGTGATATCAAATTGGTCACCAGATTCCACAATACTATAACCATACATGAGTAAATTCATCACTTGTGCCTGATAAGGCTGCTGTACTCAATGTCAAATTGTCAGAATGGTTGTATAAATCTATCAGAAAGTTTAATCCCTACCCCTGGGCAATTTTTCATTTTTCCTTCCCATTCCAAGATCCACAACTTTTTATGTTTCCGTCAATATCGACATTTGAGGGCTTGTTTTTAGCGGAATGAGTATAGTGTATTGCCAAAAAAGTGCATTTACAGGTTTATTTTTAGGTGTTTTATTAATCATGTTCAATATATGGTAAAACTGACATGTTGGTATCATGCTTCAGGTCAGTACGAGTTTGTAGATACCAAACATGTATACTTTTACTGTTATTTAAGTGGTGAAAAAAGTTCAGATGTTTTTAAAGAAAAAGAATTGCACTTTTGTGCCATTTTCCGCATTCTCATTTTTCGGGATCTGGGGTTGTGTGATGACTTATATTTTGTGCCTTGAGCTGACGTTTTTAATGATACCATTTTTGGGTGGATGCACTGTTTTAATTACCATATATACTCGCGTATAAGCCGAGTTTTTCAGCCCAAAATTTGGGCTGAAAAGTCCCCCCTCGGCTTATGGCCCGCCCGCCACCCCCATCAGTATACAGGCCTCCCCCCATCAAGATCCAGGGGCCCCCCCCCCTTGCTTGGCAAACCTGTAAACTAAAATCATTATACTTATCACTGTCCTGTCGCCGCCGTCCCCGCCGCTGCCGACATCGCGCTCCTCCGGCTTCATCCGTCTTCATCCGGCTTCCTGTGGTTGGCGCAGGCAATAACGTCATTGTCTGTGCCGACCACAGGAAGCCGGAAGACGCTGGATGAAGACGGGGAGTGCGATGTCGGCAGCGGCGGGGACGGCGGCGACAGGACAGTGATAAGTATAATGATTTTACTTTACAGGTTTGCCGAGCAAGGGGGGGGCCCTGGATCTTGATGGGGGGGCCTGTATACCTCTGGGGCTGTGCTGTATGTACCCCTGGGGCTGCTGCTGTATATACCCCTGGGGCTGCTGCTGTATATACCCCTGGGGCTGGTGCTGTATATACCCCTGGGGCTGCTGCTGTATATACCCCTGGGGCTGCTGCTATATACCCTGGGGCTGGTGCTGTATATACCCCCGGGGTGTTGCTGTATATACCTCTGGGGCTGCTGTATACTACCACTGGGGCTGCTGCTGTATTACCACTGGAAGGCTGCTGTAACATGCTGGGTCTGTTATGTACCACTGGGGAGGCTGCTGTATACCACACTGCTGGGGGCTGTATACTACCACTGGGAGCCTGTATACACTGGGGGCCTAGTATACCTGTGCTGGGGTCCACCCTCGGCTTATACACGAGTCAATAGGTTTTCCAGATTTTGGGGGCAAAAGTAGGGGGGTCGGCTTATACACGGGTCGGCTTATACACGAGTATATACGGTACCAGTTATTGCATTTTATTGTAATGTTGCAGTAATCCCAAAAAATTAATTTTAGCATGTGGACTTTTTTTTTTTTTTACATTACGCAGTTTACAGAAAATGTTGATTGCTCTCAGTGTGAGAAACAAGATAAAAATCTTGTGGTTGTGATACCTTTTAATGGCTAACAAAAATAAAATAAATGATGTTATAAGGCGAGCTTTCGAGACGACTCAGGTCTCTTCATCAGGCATGGTATGACAAGATATTGAATGAAACTCAAAATATATGCATGCACAACTAAAATGATTGGACATTTGACTGAATAAACATTAAACATTACAAGCACTGGACATTTGGCAAAATAAACAAAGCAGCCGATAAATTGATTTTATATTTTGATGGATTAGGCATGTCTGAACGCAGTGATACCAAATATGTGTATTTTTTTATTTTTTAATAGTTTAATTTTCAATAGAGCAAAAGGGGGTGATTTGCACTATTGTGTTTTTACTTTTTTCATATTTTTAAAAACTTTTTTTTAAATTTTTTTCTTGATTTTACTTGGCCCACCAGGGGGACTCAGTCCTGCACAGTCCGATCGCTTCTCTTGTGTTCATATAAGCTGCTACTCATCTGAACATATGAGAAATCACCGCTTTCTGCCGGTGATGTCAGTGTGGAATTGCCAGCAGGAAATGATTGCAGACAGCTTCTGGGGCCATCATAGGACCCCGGGCTGTCAAGGTAACAGATGGTGGTCCTGTGATTGCTTCACGGGACCTCTGATCATGGCGGGGAACAGTGTTATCACCACTATGTGGCTTTGGATCGTGCTGCCATTGACTAAAAGCTCATTTTATTTTTTCAGGATTATAGAGGTTTTCTGAAATGCATTTTCAAAGTAAGTACACTAGCCTCACTAAATTGAAAATAACTATTTAGAGGGAACCTATCATGTTCAAACACGCAACGTCTTGCAGATATAAGGTTAATCTTCAGGTAAATAGCAATAAAATTCTGCCTGGACGCCTTAGTGAAATCATGGCCAACAGAAGAAAATTTGCCTACAGATTATATATACTTTTCTATATGCAAGTAAATAGAGTTTTCAGACATCAATTCTTGTTAAAAATATATGCAGCTTGTTTAACCTGGTGATGGACCCACTTTAAAGAGGTTGTCCAGGCTTCGGGCTACGTGACTGTAGACTTGGTGAATCCTCACAACATGCACATTGCGCAGTATGCTCCTGTACTCTGGCCAGTCATGGGACCAGAAGTATGCGATTTGCTCACGTACTTACACATTACAACTGGACATGTCCAGCCTCGCTCAATTAATTTGTATTGTAAATGGAATACTTGCAGTAATGTACCCGCCCGCTCCAGGCAGTCACTAGTGAATCCTGACAGCGCTCACACTGTACGCTGTGACGATTCACACGTCAATAATCACATGGAGTAACTGCAGAGTTTAACCTTAAGACTGGACAACCCCCTTTAGACAACTAGATGGGCTATTTTGTTTGTTTGCTACCGTTTCTTATGAACACACAAGACAGATAAGTCTTTTAGATTTGTTTTTTCTTATATCAATTACTATAAATCATTATGTTGAGATAGAGCATACAATGGTGGATTAACACTGCCGTTTGAAATTGTTGCCCTTTTTATCTAGATTTTTACTCTCGAACTGCCATGGATCATAATGTTTAAATCCATGTAAAAATCTTGAGGGGAAACGTTTATACCAGCTCCTCCCTATTCGCAGCCTTATATCAGTGTATGTGTCATGCTTCAGCCAGTAATAAATAGTAACCAATATCTAGCGGTTACTATGACAACGGTCTCCTCGGGTGACCTCAGTGAGTCCTGTCCCCACGGGCTATGAACAATGAATGAATGAGCCCCGTGCTGCGGCAGGGTAAGCGGTGACATATGAAGGTCATTCAAGGACACCGGTGCCATAGTAACAGCTAGCTAGTGGTTACTATGGCAATGATGACCTCACCACTTACCTGCCACAACTCTCTACTCAGTCAATCAGGGTTCAGGTGCCGCAGAGATAGAATGCTTTGTTTATCCTCAGAGGAAGCAAAGCTGAGAGTGCGTCATGGCCGGCGGTGAGAAGACGTCACAGTGGATCGAGGATGTGTATGATCACCGAGGGGTTAATAAAGATGGAATCAAGATATGTGTTTGGGTTTTTATTACTAATATTTTTTTAATGTGTGTTGTCTTCTTAACTATTTACTTGAGATTCTTAATGGCCGAGTCTATTATTGGCCTGACATTAAGAATCTCGGGCTAAATGCCATCTCGCAATACAAAGCTGGCATTAACCCCTTATTACCTGCCGTGCCACCACCACCACCACCAGGGCCACTGGAAGAGCTGGGTAAAGCGCCTGGAAAAGGTGCTATGATGAATGCGCCATTTTCATGGATGGTTGTGTGCTGTTATTCTTTAGCATGGGGGCGGAGCCTAAAATGATGGGTCCTCAGTCAGCTGAGAACACCAGCTCCCAACTGCCTAGTTTTACCTTGACTAGCAAATAAAAATAGGGTGGAGTCCTACACATTATTTTTGCCAGCCAAGTTAAAATTAGGTAGCTGAGGGTGGCAGCTCGGAGCTGTCCGCTTTATCTGTGCTAGACTGAAAAAATACTGTGACGCCTTATTATTGTATTATTTATTTAACACACTATAAAGACAGGTTGGCTGCTATACACCAATGCTTTTCTATACTAACTCATCCGTCTGCTAATTGGCAGCGCTTTGCTTTTGAATACTTGAAACACTTGCTTTTGAAAGCAGCCAATCCGTGGTATGCGCGGACTCTGCATACATTGCTGGAATCAGGGTCACTCTCCCTGCACTCCCCTTTCATTATGTTGCTCTAAGGGTGGTTTCACATAGTGATATTTTTCCTGTCTGTGGGATCCTACTTTTTGCAGGACCCCATGGACAGGAAAGGACACCAATAGAGGTGACCTATTTCTGTGTCTGGGGCCGTGATTTTCACGGGTCCAGACACAGAAAGAGCTGTGCAGGGCGCTTTCACTTCCACAATGTATATACACACATTGCGGAATTGAAATTTAAGTACACCAGGTGTTTAAAATAAAAAAAATCTCTATTCCCACCTTATCCAGCGATGTCCGCATCTAGCTCCCGATGGTTACAGGTCCTGGCTGGGCGGGGATACCCCACCAGCATCATTGGTCGCATGACCGGTTACCGCGGCAACCGGTCATGTGACCTGATAAGCTGATTGGGTTGCCAAGCAATGGCATGTCCTGTAGCCATCGCAGATAGATGCTGACATCGGGGGATCGCAGGAAAGGTGAGAATAGAGATTTTTCTATTTTTAACGCCTGCTTTACTTAAATTTCACTTCCGCAATGTATGTGATACTTTTCGGAAGTGAAATTAGACGGCACGCAGCAGTTTTACTGTACTGAGTATACTCAGTACACTAAAATCCGGTCGAGGAGCGATCAGCTGTTTCCTTGGACACGCACTCATAGGCCCCCATGTTAACTGGCACAGAACCTGTCGGATTTGATTGTGTCCGATTTGGTCCGCTGTGCCCAAAATTGGAACAGTTTCCGATTTTGGGCACAACAGAAAATCGGACAGAATCGGATCTGACACAAATCGGATGCGATTAAGGGCAAATCCGATCAGATCCGTCGCCCATAGGGACACATGGGGGCCAAATTGGATCCGTGGATGTCCATTTTACAACGGACAGCCACGGATCACAAAATATCGCTATGTGAAAGCAGCCTAAGCTGGAAAAGAAAAAACTTTATATTTTTTAAAGCTTCAGTGCCAAAATTAAGAATATAACAACCCCTTTAACTATTGTCCACCAACCATTTGCCATTTATAGTGGAGTCTTTAAAGATGAGACATTGTGCCCCATCAGTGGCCTATCAGGGTACGGCTGCAACTACAACTTTTGCAGCCCATATAGACGCACATGTTAAGTGCAATAGATTGTTGGCATTACTGTTAAGTGCTTGGGAAATGCAGAAAAGTACACAAAGATATCAACATCTGTGTAAGAACTATCCCAAGAGAAGAAAGTTTTATCGTGATTTTATGTTAGCAGATATATCTACAGATGTTTTACATTGGAGGAATTGTCAAATTTAATCCTTTCAAATGTATTTCTTGGAAATATATGCCCCCATGCATTCCAAACTATCCCAAGAATTGAAAGAGGTAGCAAACATTGTGTATTGTGAGTCTATGAACACGTGAAGTCCTTGATCATGCTGTAATAGCCTTGTCAGCTTCATGATTTAATCACTACAGACATTGTCTTGCTTTTATTGCACGGAGAGCAGAGGAGACATACTTTCCAACACATTTTACTGTATAAAATTTGGAAAATGCTACTTCTCAACATTGCTTACATTTCATATCGAAATGATCTCTGTATCTGATTACTATGGGCCATTATTGTAAAAGCAAGGGATCAATGCAATAGAGTGCAGCAGCACCATTATATAGACCTGCAAGGTGCACATACTAAATTCAGCATATCAAAATCTATAGCCTAAACCCAAGAAAATGGGTAATGCACCAAATAAAACAAGCCTATATCTATAATGGTACCTTTACACGCCGCTACAGAAGGTTAGAAACAACCGGGTGTCTCACGTGCACGTGCACGTTTCAACGGTTCCTAACGGTACCTGATACCGCCTTTACACGCCGCTACAAGGTGCTCTACAGAAGGTTTATTCCATCCCTGGAGACACTGCCGGGTGCCGCAGGTTACCTTCTGTAGAGCACCTTACCTCATTTACACGCCGCTACCACAAGGCAATATGGGAGGACCTGGGGCAGCAGGGACAACACATAGGCGTGCCAGAGTTGTGGATTACGAGACGCTCATACGGTAATTGGACAATGCAATAGCATCATGATTGGCCAGCCAGTGCAGGAAGGCTGGCTAATACATGATGCTATTGCTATTGTGTAGTGTGACTGGTCAGCTCCTTAAATATGCCGCCGTATGCAGGGACAACCAATCGTAACCCAGGAGCTTCCACCAATGATCGCTGATGGGGCGCGGTATCCCGGAGGCGTGGCACGCCCCAGGGAGTTCTCTAGGTGTCGAAACAACCTTCTTGTTCCTCTTTTACACGCCACTACCATCGGGTTTAAACCTACCTGTTTTTGAGCACTGCTGAAAAATAGGTGTCGACAGTGACCGGTGGCAACAACCTGAATTACACGCCGCTACCTGCGGTGGTTTTGACGGTGCAAGATACAATTGTCTCCGACACCTGGTTGTTTCTAACCTTCTGTAGCGGCGTGTAAAGGTACCATAAGAAATTTAATTTTATCCTGTTCTACTTTTTGACTAAGTTGTTTTTCTTCCAGTCTAAAAATTGGGTCAAAAATACTACAAAAATTAACAAGTCAAGGGGTGTTGCTATGGATTGTTTCGGCATACATTGTAATATGATGCCACATCTTTGATCATTACGTAATGTTTGTAGCAAATTAGGTATAAGTAAAGTAATGATTATTGGCCTCCCTTATAGCAATTACAAAGAAAAATTCTGTTTCTTGTTCTCAGTGGGTATACCGTATATTGTTTTGTTTTGCTCATTAGTATTGCTTACGTCATAATTTGGTCATCCCAAAAAGCTGCGTAACCTGTAAGTAAAAATGACTGCTGACATACCGTATATACTCGAGTATAAACCGACCCGAGTATAAGCCGAGGCCCTAATTTTACCCTCCAGAACTAGGCAAAAGCATTGACTCGAGTATAAGCCTTGGTTGAGAAATGCAGCAGACTCTCATCACGGTATACAGCCCCTCTCATTATGGTAAATGACCCCCATTACTGGTTTATAGCCTCCCATTTTTGGTATATAGCGGCCATTACTGGTATATAGCATCCGAATCACTGATATATAGCAGCGCCCCCATCACTGGTATATAGCAGCGCCCCCATCACTGGTATATAGCACCCCAATCACTGGTATATAGCAGTGCCCCATCACTGGTATTATAGCGCCCCCATTACTGGTTTGTAGCACTCCCATCACTGGTATATAGGACCTCCATCACTGGTTTATAGTGTCCCCATCAGTGGTATACAGACCCCCATCAGTGGTATACAGACCTCCATCAGTGGTATACAGACCCCCGTTCAGTGGTATACAGCCCCTCATCAGTGGTTACAGGCCCCCATCACTGTATACATGCTCCCATCACTGTATACAGGCTCCCATCACTGTACACAGGCCCTCTTAAGTGGTTACAGGCTCCCTTCAGTGGTATATAGCCCCCATCACTGGTTACAGACCCCCCATTAGTGTATACAGGCCCCCTTCAGTGGTATATAGCCCCCATCACTGGTTACAGGCCCCCATCACTGGTTACAGGCCCCCTTCAGTGGTATATAGCCCCCTATCACTGGTTACAGACCCCCCATTAGTGTATACAGGCCCCCTTCAGTGGTATATAGCCCCCATCACTGGTTACAGGCCCCATCACTGGTTACAGGCCCCTTCAGTGGTATATAGCCCCCCATCACTAGTTACAGACCCCCCATCAGTGTATACAGGCCCCCTTCAGTGGTATATAGCCCCCATCACTGGTTACAGGCCCACTTCAGTGGTTACAGGCCCCCTTCAGTGGTTACAGGCTCCCTTCAGTGGTTACAGTCCCCCCATCACTGGTTACAAGCCCCGTGCTGCCGCACATAACATAAAATAATATATTTTAAATCACCCTCCAATGTCCTGATGTCCTGCAGGCATCGGGCGTCCTCCCTCCGGTCTTCCTGTCTGTATGCCGGCTTCTATTCATTTCACCGACGCAGCAGCGATGACGTCGTCGGTCACATGATTAGAAGCCGGCATACAGACAGGAAGACTGGAGGGAGGACGCCCGATGCCTGCAGGACATCAGGACATCGGAGGGTGATTTAAAGGTTTATTATTTTATGTGCGGCAGCACGGGGCTTGTAGCCAGTGATGGGGGGGGAAAAGGCGCAAATATGTATAGTATAGTGTAATGTGCGCGGCTCCCCCTGTCGGTGATGGATAGGGGGATGCAGTGCATATTCCACTATACTAATGAGCGGGGTCATGTGACCTCCTTCTCATTCTGCAGCCTCCCCCCTCCTCCTCCAGCACCCAGACACTGCTCCCTACCATTTTGACTCGAGTATAAGCCGAGGGGGGACTTTTCAGCACAAAAATTGTGCTGAAAAACTCGGCTTATACTCGAGTATATACGGTAATTACTTTTGCAATGAGCAGAATATTCTCTTTTGTAAAAATAATACTCAGTTACTAAGTGACTATCATGTTGTTGATAGTTTACGGCTGTCACCATCCTATATCCTGTTCATTGGTTACCGTCATCAATATTGGACAGTTTCTCAGTCACGGTATACAATATATACTGAACAAAAATATACGGTAAGTGCAACACTTTTGTTTTTTCTTCCTTTCTTCATGAGCTGAACTCAAAAGACTTTTCTATGCAAAAAGGCCTTTCTCTCTCAAATATTTCTCACAAATTTATCTAAATCTGTGTTCATGACCACTTCTCTTTTTCCAAGATAATTCATCCATTTCACAGGTGTGGCATATTAAATGCTGATTAGCATGATTATTGCACAGGTGTGCTTTAGGCTGGCTACGAGAAAAGATCAATCTAAAATGTGTAGTCTTATCACAATGCTCAATTTCGCCGATGTCTAAAGTTTTGAGGGAGTGTACAATTGGTATGCTGAATGCAGGAATGTCAACCAGAGCTTTTACCTGTGAATTGTATGAACATTTCTCTTCCATAAACTGTTGCCAAAGGCATTTAAGAAAATTTGACAGTACACTATGTGTAACCATACCAGCCCAGGACCTCCACATCCAGCATCTTCACCTCCAAGATCGTCTGAGACTAGCTGCCTGGATAGCTGCTCAACAATTGGTTTACAAAACCAAAGAATTTCTACTGAAATTGTCAAAAACTATCTTGGGGAAACTCATCTGCATACTCATCGTCCTCATTGGGGTCGCCATATAAATTTTGTTGTAATCGATAACCGATTTGAGAGGGCAAATGCTCACAATCGATGGCTTTTGGCGTATTGGATAGGTGTTCTCTTCACGGATTAATAAAAATTTTCACTGTCTGGTGTGGTGGTCACACCAGACACTAACTGGTTGTCTGACTCACTCACCCCCTCATGGACCCTCCTAACCAGGGCGATGGAGTCTGAGTCATTATAAAAAGGACCGACTCGACTCCTAAAATATATAATAAATTGGGTCCAGTAGTTCAATGCAGTATGTGCTGAATATTATTATGAATTATTATGTTCTATCTAAATATCTTGATTATTGTATCATAGTGACAACTAAAAGCCTGAGGTGCATATTGAACTACAATAAATGTATCCCTTAGACATGAACCATGTATGAGGGAGTCGGAATCAGGTAAATTGAGGAGTCAGAGTCGGTGGTTTGGTTTACCGACTACACAGCCTTGCTCCTAATACTATAAAACTGCACATTTTAGGCTACTTTCACATCAGTGTTTCTGGGCATTCGCGGCAGATGCAGCAGTTTTTTGTCTCCGCCTAACGATACTTGTGGCAAGACTGTGTTCGGCTAATTCATTCCCTATGGGACTTGCAGACATGTGTGGCACTTGTGGTTTTGCCGCAATCCGACAAATCCGGCATTTGCAGCAATGGAAAATACTGCTAGCAGCGTTCTATTGACTCGCTGCAAGTGCAAAACCGCAAGTGGTGCACATGTCTGCAAGTCCCATAGGGAATGAATTAGGCCGAACGCAGTCTTGCCGCATGTGATCAGTTAGGCGACAGCCTAAGGCACACCTGTGCAAAATGCCAGATCTGCTGTGAATGGCGAGAAACGCTGACGTGAAAGCAGCCTTAAGGTACCTTTACACAACACGATATCGCCTGCAATATTGCTGAAAAGTCACGTGTTCATCACTGTTGCAGTTGATATTGCAAGTACGTCGTGCCGTGCAACTGGACGATTTAACTGCGATAAGTCGCTTGGACGGAGTTGCCTGGTTTTTGAACATGTTCAAAAACCTGGCGATGTCGCTCAAACGATCTGCTAGCATCGCTCTGTGACACGGCAATAACAATGTTAAGAGCAATTTCCCCAATTCACTACATTGATAAGTATCGCTCGCTGGGTTGTGCATCTACAGCAAGCGAAAGTTGCTTGCAAAATCAGAGGTGCGTCTCCTACAATATCTCAACATGTGACATTTCCAATGCGATCTTGGCATAATGCCAAAAACGTGCACACTCCCGTGATATCGCAGCTGACATAGCTGCAACGTTGTGTCGTGTAACGGTACCTTTTGAGTGACCTTTTATTGTAGCGTGCCTAAGGCACACCTGTGCAATAATCGTGTTGTCTAATCAACCTCTTAAAAATGCCACACCTGTGATATGGATGGATTATTTCGGCAAATGAGAAGTGCTCACTGACAGTGCTTTAGATAAATTTGTGAACAATATTTGGGAGAAGCCTTTTGTGTAATAAGAAAGAGTCTTAAATCGTTCAGCTCAGCTCATGAAAAATAGGAGCAAAAATAAGTGTTGCGTTTTATATTTTTGTTCAGTGTATCTAAAAGATACCTTTGTGGAGTCGCAATTCATTAAATGACATGACCATAATAAAAAAACAGCAAAATCATATGGGTGTTAAATGGACAGATATTTTTGATACTTGAATAGTAACATTTATAGTAGGATATGTCCATGGGTTCACTAGCAGGATTTGATTGTTTGCTGGTCCCGGGTCCTGGAGGGTCTGAGTCTACCTACTGCTGGCGGAACATAGCTTTTCGTTACTTCGATTGATTTTTCCTTTAAGTTCTTCTTTCTCTAATTTTTTTTTTTCTTATCTTATTTCATTTACTTTTTTTCTCTACTTTTTTCCTCACTCCTTTTTTTCTCTACTTCTTGTCACTACTTCTTTCTCCGTTTCTTTTTCCCTCTCTACTTTTTATAGTAAATTTATTAATAAATAGTACCTTTTACACATGCCCCACACAATACTTGTAAAAGCATACTTTCACACATATTCCCACTGGTTAGAAGAATAAAATATAAATTGTCCATTCATCAATAAGACGTTATTCAGCAGAGGAGGCATACGCACGCTTTCCTTGCCTTCAAGATATAGGCAATGAGTAAGATTCCACATTCCTTTATTTTTCTTCTTACTCCTCCCCATCTAGCGAGGAGGTACCCCCTGCAAAGCACCTTAGGACTGAGCATCACCAACCCCTTCCCTCCCCCCCAAAAAAATAAAAAATTATCAGCCTGTTATTCTGGATAAGACCAAAATCTCCCATCCTCCAACGGAAGATAAATGAAACAACTGTCTCTTTAACAATTAATTATTTTTATTATTATTCAAAATGTAAAAATTTAATACATCTGTCAAGTTACCAAAATTATTACAGGCAATAATCCATAATAATTATACAAATTCTACAAAAATACCTCTAAAAAGCAAACAACAGTATATAAGGGTGCTCCTATGTAGTATTAGTTATCAGATACTAATATAAGCACCAGTATATAGCTATCAATTCACCATCTTGCAACCTAGAACCAGCAAACTCACTCATGGGGGCACTTTCAATATCCCAATACCTACTCAGATGAGGGACCCCCTGCAGTACACCAATTTAGATTCCTGCTTGCAATTACCTTATATTCCAGGCTGCACTGAAGCTGTTCGGTTACACAGGCTCCTCACCCCTCCAGCCAACGTACATTTCAAGTTATCTTTCTCAGATGCCCTGAGAATCTTTTTTTCTAACTGCATTAAGTAACACTAACTTTTCTGCAAAATTCCTCCAAGATATACCTACGGAATATAATCATGAACACCATGAGCTAGTGTGACGCTAGTCACCACATGGACAAGAAGAAGTAGAATACTCAAACATTCAGGTCAGGTACCAGGAGAGCACTTCAAGAAAGAGGGGATAAAACTGAGGCATAGTTAAATCATGGTCTGAGGTTAGTTACATGGTGAAGAGTGGATCAGAACAAGACAAAAGAATGGTCAAACACTGGCAAGGTCAGGCAGCAAAAGATCAATTCCCAGAGCACAGATTCAAGAGACCAACTTAGCACCTCAGAGCTGAGACTAAAGGTGGGGTCACACGTGGCGATGTCGCCCGTGACATCGCCGAAAAGTGACGTAACAGCGATGTCGCGGGCGATATCACAAGTGCGTCGCGCTGTGTGACAGCGCGACGCATCTGCAAATTATCGCTGGTCGCAGGTTGACAGGTTTATGAACATGTTCATAAACCTGTCAACCTGTGACCAGCGATTAGGCTGGATCGCGCCGTCTGACACTGTTGGCGGCGCGATCCAGCCTATATCGCAGCGTTCCTGAGCCATTGCCCGCTGGGCTGAGCCCAGCCCAGCGAGCGACGGCTCCGCCCACATCGCCGCCGCGTCACCGGCAACGTCCGTGCCGTGTGACAGCTGGCCTGCGATGTCGGAAACGAGCGTGCACCTGCACATCGCTTCCGACATCGTGTGACCCCACCTTAAGATTGGCAGTGCTCTGCAGAGATAAAAGGCTGAGCAATCACAGGAGATGAGGAACACCTGACTGACAGCTCAGTCACCCAATCTCTTACTAGCTTGTGCTGAGATTCTGCAGAAGACCAATAGCCCAGCATATTCCAGCTTCAGATAGGATGACTAAGCTGTCAATCACCCAGCCCAGCACACCCTGAATACAGAGCGGAGGAATAATGACAGCTAGTTTTTCAATCTAACATTATTGATTTCTACTTCTTCAGGTACTTATCAATGATTTCTGCCGTCTGCATGGGCACCGCACCTGCTAGTATTCACTTTGCTAAGTAATTACTAATGATGGGTAAAGTTGTCCCTCAAGTGACCGCTTGCAATAAGAATGTTATTTTAACCACGTATTTGGTTTGTCTTCACTAAGTTGAGTTAATTTTTGAGCCGCAGAGTAAAGGTTTAACATTTGCAGGTTTGCTGCTGTTGCTCTGTCACATTGCTATGTGCTGATGTCGTATATTTCACAAATGCTAAATCTCAGGAAACTTGCATGGATAATCAAGATCACGTTTTTTTCTCTGTAGCTTTATATTTAATGGGTTAGATTTGCCAGATTTGCTAAAGCTGTGCAGAGAATAACCCAAACATATAGAATCTGAATAGTAGTGACTAGATTGGCTAGTATTTTTGTACTTATGCTGATGAAGATGTTCTCCTTGTTAAAACCATAGCCAACGGCTGAATTTGCCTGTGGAAACTAAGTCCTTCTAGACTATGACATTATGAATATTCCCTAATACCAGATTATTGTACACATGGTTAAGTGTTTTCTAAATGAGGATACCTCTTTAAACAGATTTGTCCCTTTCGTATTATCTAAAATAATTCATATACAAATATCTTTTTAGAAAGTTTCTTCATTAAAGAGGAACTGGAGTCTCGTATTCAGGAAACTCCTCAAGTAGCCAACATTGAGAGCAACCATAAAATCGTGTCTGTCTCTGGAGGACTTGCCATGAACATATATTAAGCAAACATCCCAGCAAGTTACGGGAACTGGGAATTTTTATTTTATCCAATGGATAGCAAGATAATTTTTTTTTTCTAATAATCCTTTAAGGTGGACAAAGGTGGACAAATGTGTTTTCTGCTAATGATGTATCGCAAAAAAAAAATATTTCTGTTAAGAAACATTTTTTTTTAATGTTCTCATGAAAAAATAATATAAAATATACGAAATGGAATCCAGGAACTCATGTCTAGACTTTATTTGCCCAATGGTAAATACTGTAAAAGCAGCAGCTGTTACACCTCATAAATATCGACATTGATTTTATACCTTCAGACCAGAAAAAAAATGCAAGGTGACAACTCTGTGTTGGTTTTCCTTCCATAAGCTGATTTACTAAGGTGTGGGATCCTGTCCGGGTTCAATGGGTGGCCTCACGTGAACTCCAGCGTATAAATGGCTGGATATACCTGTCACTTGGCCCAGTATGTACTGTACACGCAGGATTCAGTGGATGTTAAAATCTTCTCAATGTTTCCTTCTCTTTTCGTGGAAGTGAGAAACACAAAAACACAGCTCACACAGATTTCCTTTAGTTCGAGTCTTTTTGATATATACAGTCACACTCATCGTTATTAGCACCCATGAAGTTTAAGTACATAATGTGGAATATCTCATGAAAAAAATGAATCAAGTGGAACGGCTATTTTGTACAGAGACTCGTGTTAAATAGAAAAGATCAAATGATAAACAACTATTTAAAACAAAAAAACAATGAAAGAGAAAAATAGGAGAACCTAAAACTTGTCGTGACATTGATATTGGCACCCTTTACATTAAATTAATATGGAAATAATTTTTTTTTAATCAGATATTTTTTATTAAACAGTATAGATCAGACATGTCAAACAATAACATCACATATTGTACATTTTAACTGTTTCTGAAAGCTCCCACTCCCAGAACCCCTCAAAAACCCCTTTCCCTCCAGACCCCGTCCACCCCACCTTCTCACCCCCCTGTCTAGACAGCAGATACAAACCCATACATATCTGTTTAGAAGAAAGCAATTAGGCATTGTGACTAAGGCTGCCTTCACACTACGGATTTTTCAGTTCTGATGCTGTCCGATAAAAATCGGACAGCATCGGACCGATTTTGGGCCCCATGCAGCCCTATGGGCATCGGACGAATCGGATGTGCACTAAATGCCATCCGATTTGGTCCAATCCGATTCTGTCCGATTTTTTATCGGTGCAACAATCAGAGCATGCTCCGATTTTTGTACCGAAAATAAAATCGGAAAAATCGGATCGGACCAAATCGGATGGCATTTAGTGCATATCCGATTTGGTCCGATGTTTTTTACATGGGGCCCTATGGAGCAGGGTCCGAGGAAATATCTGATGTGTCCTCGGACCTGATTTTACTGTATTGAGCATGCTCAGTACTGTAAAACTGCTCCTACTGGGACAGCAGGGGTTAAAAAAACCCCAAAATAATGTATGCTCACCTGTCCCCGAGGCCTCCACTGTCACCCGCAGGCTCCCGGTGTCTCCAGAGGTCGTCTTCTAAACAGGACCTGCCGTGATGTCACAGTCACGTGACCGCAGGTTAACCAGTTAACAGGCGGTCACGTGATTGTGACATCAGCAGGTCCTGTTCAGAAGTAGAAGACCTCTGGAGACACCGGGAGGACACCGGGAGCCTGCGGGAGACGGTGGGGGCCTTGGGGACAGGTGTGTATACATTGTTTTTTGTTTTTTTTTCAGCCGGAGGCAGCGATTTTATGCCGGAATCGGATGCCTATTTGGCATCCGATTGCAGGCATCAGAAGGGAGCCGATGCTGTCTGATTTTATCGGACAGCATCGGCTCCCTTCAAAATCGTAGTGTGAAGGTAGCCTAATACAGGTTGCTCCCATGTTCGTCATACAATAGTTTTATCGTTGCTCTTTCTTATGGTTGGGCATCATAAATTATCCTGTCCCATAGTTGTGCCAAGGCGACCATATCTTGTCATATAGATCTAAGTTTCCCATCTTGCGGTACACCCCTTTCTCCAGAAGGGAAATTTAATTAGCCTGCATTACAAACTCCTTCCTCGATGGCGGCTCCACCCCAATCCAATGCTTTGCAATCAGCTTGCGCGCAATATATAGTAGTCTCGCAATGGCCATATTTGCGGTATCGTCCACCTGTATCTCATCCACAATCCCCAACAGGCATACCACGGGAACTGAAGGTAAACTGCACCCATACACACCTCCCACTCTAGCAAGCACCATGATCTAGAACGCTGCCAGCCGTGGACATAGCCACAACATGTGCAAGATGTAAAGCTGTGACAGTCTGCCAGGTTCACTTAGTGACTGCTTTGGGATCCATTCCAAAATCGATTCCCATTTGTCATCCTCCAGGACCCACTCCATCTCCACCGATTCCTAGCATTAGCTGGGTGCTGAATCAAAAATGTATGATGGAAATACATTTTGACTCGTAAATTTGGCAAATCAAATGAGAATCACATGTTATAAATTGTTTGTGCCCACGTGACATGAATGATGACTTCTGTGTTTTAAAAAGCCACATGTTAGGCACTGTTCCTTTGTCACAATGGTGAAGACAAGTGAGCTGTCAGAGAGGACATCGGAACTGCCATTATTAGCAAACACAAACCTTCTACGGGGTATAAGGCCATCTCCAAAGACCTTGGTATCTCAGTTTCAACAGTACATAGTGTTATTAAGACATTTGCCAAGACTGGAACCGAGAAGAATCTCCCTGGACGTAGGGGACAGAAGAACATTGGCAAACATTGTTTTATTACTTTAGACCACTAATTAAAAAATCCTGAGGATATGATTTTGGTACATTTCCATTTATTTCTGAAGATAATTGTACAGTTTATAAAAAAAAAAAATGAATGGATGCCAATAATGGCACTGTGATTACTTGATAAAGCAGAACTTGGACTTTCCACACAGTTTGAAGCTGCCGATTGTTTCTGTGAGGGATCTTCAGTAGGATAGGCTATTGTCAAAGGGGTTTTCCATCCCTGATTAAATTTTTCAAAGCATACAGCAGACTCTAAACAATTAGTCTATGACACTAATGTTTTAACGTGTCCTGAGCCCCCAATGCTTTCTATTGTGGTTCATGTGACCACTTTGGTCGATTACTAGTCATAACTGTGGTCATTAATTGGATGCAGAGGTCACATGCCTGTATGTCAGGAACAGGATGTACGGTCTGGAAGAGTGTGTGTCCTACTAGAGCAGTTTAATTAATTTGTCACTGTACAGCTTCAAGTACAGAGCGTCACATAAGTGTCTACATTATATAACTGAGCAATTACGCTCTGTGAATATTTTATATTATTATGTAATGTCTGCTGGTCCTTCCACATAATTACTTTATACAATTCTGAGTCACAGTAAATACTGTAAATATTTCAATTCATTAGCTTTCTCTGAATAGCCTTGCCTTCTGAATTGTAAGTATGAGGCGAATCTAGGAGTTATGGTGAAACCACAGAACATGTATATGTTATGCAAACATGGCACTGAACTCTATTTTTATATTTCAATTCCTACTTATGTGGTCAAAGAGAATTAGCAACCACTAAATTACCCTGTTGACCTGCCCTTCACCCTGCTTAGGTCAATGGTTCCTAAATTGGTAATTCTCTTCCTACCCTTCCTGTCCCCCATGCCAAGTGCCTCGGGGTTATTCTTGACTCTTCCCTCTCCTTCAAGCCCACATCCAGGCCCTCGCCACCTCCTGCCGACTCCAGCTCAAAAACATCTATAGGATTCGCACTTTCCTTGACCACGACACTGCTAAACCCTTATTCACGCTCTCATCATCTCCCCCTCGATTACTGCAACCTCCTGCTCACCGGCCTCCCCAAACCTCCCTTGCACCTCTCCAATCTATCTTGAACTCCGCTGCCCGCCTAATTCATCTGTCTCCCTCTACTCCCCTGTTTCCCCCCTCTGCCAAGCCCTTCACTGGCTCCCTACTTCCCAGAGATCCCGGTTTAAAACATTAACCATGACATACAAAGCCATTCACAACCTGTCCCCTCCATACATCTCTGACTTCCCGATACCTACCCTCACGCAACCTGCGATCCTCCCAAGAGCTCTCCTCTACTCCCCCCTCATCTCCTCTTCGCACAACCGCATACAGGATTTCTCCCGTGCTTCACCGTATACTCTGGAACTCTCTGCCCCAACACATCAGACATTCTCCTACCTGGGAACCTTCAAAAGAAGCCTGAAGACCCACCTCTTCCGCCAAGCCTACCACCTGCAATAAGACCCGGTCCACCACACCGCCTCACGACTGGAATTTCCCCCTCCCACTGTATCCCCACCCGCCCCTCTAGACTGTGAGCCTTCGCGGACAGGATTTCTACCCTCTTGTATCTGTACAACCGAATTGTCAACATTTATTGTTACTTGTATTGTTACTATGTTACTTGTCCTAGTCTGCTCTTTTAGCATGTAAAGCGCCATGGAATATAATGGCGCTATATAAATAAATAAATAATAATAATAATACCCTTCAAAGAGAATGGATTGAGGAAGACTCAATTTACTTACAGAAGACTCCTAATTTCTGTGATATCATTGTTTTTCTATGGATTTCACAAACAAAAAAAAAAAATCTATTCAGGAATCAGGTCATGGAGAGATTAGTTTATTCTGAAAGAAACTATCTCTGATGAGACAACCACCTTTAAAAGCTTGCCCACTATACGGACAACTCCTTCTCAAAGTCTTAAATCATGCGAGTCCTGCAACCAATCTTTGACCTCCGACCTTCTAACGTACTATTTACACCTGGAGTAATGGGAAAGCACCAGAGCTCGCCTCCTTCAAATGTAAGTGATTAATCCGATAGCAGAAGAGCGGCTGCTGATTGGTTGCAGGACTCTCATGAGCATGACATAAGACTATTACACAATCCAACTAGATGGGGACAGACAAGGGCGCAATAGGGTCTTATCTCCTTAATTTATGGCTGACAATCAGTGTAATGCTGCTCACCTTGCCCGATTGTGTGACCCACAACCGGTATAGTCGCCTTATACAGCTGCTGCTGGATCCACCATTCCACTGGATGGTCGTGCAAATACCAAGGATGACAAGGATGAAGACGATCCGCGTTGCTGGAATTAAATGAAGATGGACCAAGATCTTAATAGAAGTGGTGTTCATTTCAACACATTTCAAGGCTAGTCCCAGACTCTTCTTCAGTATAAATCAAAGGGTAGGGGAAGAAGAAAACGCTCACCCTGGCCTCCAAAGATCCGATGCAGGTGCGTGTATGGTGGCTGGTATCCACCTGTTCAATGATTAGTGATCCAAGAAAATGGAGAAGTCAGCACCCGCTCCAGTTTCAACAATAGACTTTTTATTCAGGTAGTGACATAGACAGATTAAAATAGTATCTTCGTCAGGCATAATATGTGGTGCCCTGTCAGACCTTTCGGTAAAATTTTCAATGACTCTTTAAAGGCTTAACCGCCGAAACGCGTCTGACAGGGCATCCACATATTATCCTGACAGATCTATTTTAATCTGTCTATGTGACTACCTGAATAAAGAAGTTTATTGTTGAAACTGGAGCGGGTGCTGACTTCTCCATTTTCTTGGATCACTAATCATCTTCTTCAGGAATCATATGGTGTATTCCTGAAAAGAGGCTGGGACAGCCTTGAAACATGTTGAAATAAATACCGCTTCTATTAAGATTTGAACCATCTTCATTTATAAACAGCAGCGTGGATCGTCTTCATCCTTTGCCTCTGTGATCCTTGGTATTGCTCAATCGAGGTAGAGACAGTGTAGACACCTTGAAACCGCGCTGGCATCGGAGGTGAGTATAAGTGTTGTTATATTATTGGGGGCGAAACATGCAGATAGGAAGGGTCAATTGACTAGTGGATAACCCCTTTAATAAAGCTGAGGATGACGCACTCTGATGCCCATATGTCCTAACAGGGCACATGGGAAAGGTTTCTGAGGTTGTAAGGGGACAATCCTTTCAAGAACTTTGTAGAACTTGAACAATACATTGTTGCATTTTGCCTATCGTGTTTCTTGCTCTAGGAGATTTTCCTTCTTACGTTAAGAACTGGTGATATCTGCAAGAAGGAAGTCTGCAAATAATTTACTGAAGTAATGTGCACATTCCTTAACTTTTCACCCAAAACTGTGTTAGGCTTTAACGTAATTATGTGCATCATTATGCCATTACTGACCTTGTTTGACCTTGTGTCATTTTGCCTTTAGGATTTGAGGGGAAATATGAAACGTTCATTGGAGCAAAGAATCCACACTAGTAATGTGGTGGAGTGTTTATGGAATGACGGGCCGGGAATGTTACCTTTTGGTTTCATGAAAGGACATTACTGACAAACCACATACCTTTGTAAATAATTCATCGTATATTCAGTGGAAAGGAGAAAGTCTAGTTTTACCTGTTCAGGAGGAACAACCTCATTATACTTAATGAAATATTCATGCTGCTTTTTCACATTCTTGTCATTGTTGCTTAATACTCTACATAATTGCTGTGTACATAATGCCATGTTATTGCATATTAATATTATACGTGTTTTTCAAGTCTTCCCATCTGGAATATTTATTGATTATTATCCAAAGGAAACTGCAAAAATGTCCTATAGGTGCATGTGTTCCGAAAATGTGACCAGGTTTGTGTGTAGGCAGGATGGAAAGGTGCCAACCATGCACAGTTCAATTTATGGAACACTGATGTAGGTGAATAGAAATCACAATTTTACCCAAACAATTTTCAGGCCTCTGCCAATAATAATGAAGATTAGCTGAACCAAGAAAAAAGTTACCTTATGTTTTTTTTTTCCCCCAAAACAATTTGTACAAAAGAATCACTAATGGCCAATCTAATCCTGCAATGCACAAGCTGGGTGCAGGAACCTCCCAAGTTAGCAGCGCTGGTGAATCATGCAGATGGACCAAACGCTCATAACCTTTTAATAGAGGAGTGCAGCTGTTTACATCATGCACTCCAATGAAGCTGCATAGGAGTCTGTCATATAGATAAGTGAGATACACACATAGGGTAGGGTCACATTGGCAACCTAAATTGCATTCACCGCATCCGGATCCGGATGCGGTGAACGCAATGCCGGGCACACACATTTTTTTACAAAAATGTGTGCTGATTACCGCACTGCGGTCACCGGATGGCTCAGGATGTGTAATCCTGAGCCATCCGGTAACTGCCGAGGTTGCGGATCCCGGCTATTGCCGGGATCAGCAAACCTAGTAAAGAGTTAAATTGATTGCTAAATGACTGTTTGAGGTCTGTAGGGGGGCTTAGACCCCCCTACAGACCGGCCGCCCACTTCGGTGGCCTCCTACTACAATATTCCCGATGGCACGGGCTCATCCGAGCCCGTGCAAGTCCCCACACCCCCAGCCCCCCGAATTACTATACCGGGGTGCCTGCACCCCTCTGGTATAGTTATTCCTGTATGTGTAGTAAATGATATATTAAAGTAATGTAGTTCATATTTACGGGTCTTCTCCTGCAGTGTTGTGCTAAATCCATGGGCGGGGCTGTTTGCGGCAGCCTCCGCCCCCTCATTTCGCATGGCCGCCCCCTCTTTGCCTCATCCATTGATGTGAGGCCGGACGCGTCATGAAAGGGGCGGGGCGCACGGTGTGACGCGATTCGCCCCGCCCCTTTCATGACGCGTCCGGCCTCACATCAATGGATGAGGCAAAGAGGGGGCGGCCATGCGAAATGAGGGGGCGGAGGCTGCCGCAAACAGCCCCGCCCATGGATTTAGCACAACACTGCAGGAGAAGACCCGTAAATATGAACTACATTACTTTAATATATAATTTACTACACATACAGGAATAACTATACCAGAGGGGTGCAGGCACCCCGGTATAGTAATTCGGGGGGCTGGGGGTGTGGGGACTTGCACGGGCTCGGATGAGCCCGTGCCATCGGGAATATTGTAGTAGGAGGCCACCGAAGTGGGCGGCCGGTCTGTAGGGGGGTCTAAGCCCCCTACAGACCTCAAACAGTCATTTAGCAATCAATTTAACTCTTTACTAGGTTTGCTGATCCCGGCAATAGCCGGGATCCGCAACCTCGGCAGTTACCGGATGGCTCAGGATTACACATCCTGAGCCATCCGGTGACCGCAGTGCGGCCCGGTAAACGCTGCGAAAACTGCTGCCTGCATGATTTTTAACGCAGGCAGCAGTGCCGGATCCGGCCACCGGATGGCTTGTGAAGCCATCCGGTGTTTTGCATAGGCTCCTATGAGGAGCGTTTCCTGGTCCGGTTTTGAGCTTTTTTAAAGCTCAAAACCGGATCAGGATTTTGCAACAAAAACGGAAATGTGACCCTGGCCTTTGTGTCTGAACAGCAACCTATTAGTGGTGGCAGGTGTGGCGGGCCAGTTAACACTGCATGACTATATGAACCATGTCTGAACAGTGGCTTATTAGTTATGCCGAGTATGGCGGGCAGGTTAAATATTATGCGAGTGTACCCTACATGACAGACTCACCAATTTACCAATACTCCAGAACACCCTGCAAAAAAGATAAAATGTGCATGAAAAATGTGAGATATTAGTTTGTATTTTGGTCAAAACATGGAAGTCTGCAACTCAAAGCATCAAGGGTCCTCACGTTGGTCCCTGTCTACACTCGCAATAGCTGAACCAAGAATAAAAGTTACCTTATCTTTTTTTTCCCAAAAACTTGTATAAAAGAATCACCAATTTCCACTCTGATCCTGCAATGCACAAGATTAACATTAAGAGGAATTTTACTTATCAGCCCAATAACTAGTCTAAGCTTACCTACGAAACAACAAAACAATGATTTCTCCAGTAGATAATAGGTCCCATTGAAGCGCTAATATGCGAAACGGTGTGACCATTGTCTGCCTCTGTACATACCCCCTCCCTGCAATCCATGTAACTCACTTGTCTTCGGAATAAAAGTCTGCACTATACATCAAGATTGGTGAGTGCCTCCCAAACTTTATTCATACTAGCTGTACTACCCGGCTACGCCCGTGTTAATAAATAACTGATGTTAGCTATAACAAAATAGAATTTGAATATGTCATATTAATGACCTGTAGAAAAATAGAAGCTGAGCTGTGATTGGTTGCTATAGGCAGCCTGATAAATCTCCAGCCAACAGTAAACCCTCCCCCCGGCCGGGCAGTATATGTTACTTCACACATACACATAATAGACAGCTCATGTGACTGACATCCGCCTTAATTCCCTATATGGCACACGTGTTGCACATTGGCTGTTCTTAATCAGATGTTTATTTTTGGAAATTAAAGATAGCACACAGATGAGGCGAGTTATGTGAGGTGATTTGTGCACATCTGTGTCTGTCTGTGTGATGTGTGTGTCCCTGGAGTGCATGTGTCCCTTTAGGATGTGTATGTGTGTGTGTCCCTGTGGGGGGGTCTGTGTGGTGTGTATGTGTCTGTGTTGTGTGTGTCTCTTTGTGGTGTATGTGTGTCCCTGTGGGGTGAGTGCACGTGTCCCTATAGGATGTGTATGTGTGTGTGTCCCTGTGGGGGTCTGTGTGGTGTGATTGTATCTCTGTGCTGTGTGTGTCTCTTTGTGGTGTGTGTGTCCCTGTGGGGTGAGTGCATGTGTCCCTATAGGGTGTGTATGTGTGTGTGTCACTGTGGGGGTGTGTGTGTGGTGGTGTGTCTCTTTGTGGTGTGTGTGTCCCTGTGAGGTGAGTGTATGTGTCCCTATAGGGTTTGTATGTGTGTGTGTCCTGTCTGTATGGTGTGTGTCTCTGTGTTGTGTGTCCTTTGTGGTGTGTGTGTGTGTGTTCGTGGGGGGCGTGTGTGTGTGTCTGTGTTGTGTGTGTCTCTTTGTGGTGTGTGTGTTCGGGTGCGTGGTGAGTATCCAATGTTGGGGCTGCACCTTAGCGACTATACACTTGCTGTTACTCTTTGTTTAGGCACACAGAGGCTCTCCATACGCGACATGGTGTCCGCTAACAATTTGAGCTGACTTTCCATTCAATTTGTTAGCGGACACTATGTCGCGTATAGGGAGCCCCTATGTGCCTAAACACTGGAGCTCCCCACAAGTGACCCCATTTTGGAAACTAGACCCCCCCAGGGAACTTATCTAGATGGGTGGTGAGCACTTTTAACAACCAGGTGCTTCACAAATTAATCTGTAAGAAAAAAAAAAACATTTTTGGGAAACAAAAAATGTACTTTTTCATTTTTATGGATCAATTTGTTAAGCACCTGGGGTTTAAATAGTTCACTATGCATCTAGATAAGTTCCTTGAGGGGTCTAGTTTCCAAAATGGGGTCACTTGTGGGGGAGCTCCAATGTTTATGCACACAGAGGCTCTCCAAACGGTACATGGTCTCTGCTAACAATTTGAATAGAAAATGAGCTCAAATTGTTAGCGGACACCATGTCGCGTTTGGTGAGCCCCTGTGTGCCTAAACATTGGAGCTTCCCCAAAAGTGACTCCATTTTGGAAACTAGACCCCCCAGGGAACTTATCTAGATGGGTGGTGAGCATTTTGAACCGTCAGGTGCTTAACAAATTAATCTGTAAAAAATGAAAAAAGAAAATTTTTATGGAACCCCCAGATGTACTTTTTTTTTAAAAAAACAACAAACTTTTTTTATTTTCACATGGGCAACAGGATAAAATGCATCCAAAAATGTGTTGGGTAATTTCTCTTGATTACACTGATACCTCATATGTGGTCATAAACCACTGTTTGGGCACACGGCAGGGCTCAGAAGGGAAGGAGCGCCATTTCACTTTTTGAATGGAATATTAGCTCCAAAAGTAAAATTGCGCTCTTTCCCTTCTGAGCCCTGCCGTACGCCCAAACAGTGGTTTATGACCACATATGAGGTATCTGATAAGTGAATGCTGTCATACATATATGGGGAACTTCAACAAACTTCTAAGGGTGTGAATACAGTGATGATTTAGTTTACTTCTTTTGTTTTATTTTTTCATCTAAAATTATTTCAATTTACTTTTCAATTGAATTGTACAGATTAGACATTAAAGATAAAAAAAATTCTGAAATATATTTTCCTGGTTCGATTTATTTTGAATGTCATATTTTCCAGGAAACATGGTAGCTTGCACATGCAAAGCCAACTCTTCATTTCTGGCTGTGCACCCGTGGTCAGACTATATGCAGGTTTTAATGGATAACTGGACCACCACTATTCCATGGAGAAGCTACGGATGTCTAAGGCAGAAATATGTGTTAAATTTGACACATTTTTGTTCTGACCATGTGCCTCAATATTTTTTCACAAATGTAGCATGTGCAGAAATTTGCACTCTCTTAATCTCATAATTTATCAGTCCAGAATGGAATCTAATCATGATCAGATCATGTCCTTGTACAGTCAGACACATCCATTACACAGTACATAGCAGGGACACATATAAGATCTCAGCGCAGGAACATTTTTGTTAAAAAACATTTAATTCTCAAAATTTTTATTATTCCTAAATCCATTGATTATTCCAAAATGTATTCTGTTTGTGGGAAAACCCCTTTAAGGATCTACTTTGTATAGTAGAAACTTGATTCCAGCTCACCCAGTTTCTCTATGCTCATCCACCTTGGGCTCAGACACCGGCCTCGCCCTGGCCTCACATCAAGAACAATAGAAAAATTGGAGTCTTGGAGTTATTTTTATTTTTCATGTAAATTTTTCTTTTGTATGCACTTTACTTTCTTTTGAAAAATAGAAAGAAAAGAAAAATCCATACCTGTTGAGCCAGGCTCCAATTTTTCTATCTACTTTATATATACTTACTGTATTTCCTTATACTGCTGATTTCTTAAAATAATTGTAACTGAAAGTGCGCTTTAAAGCCGTATTTCCATCTCATGCATTACAAGATATGTATAGTATAGTATAATATAATCTTTATTCATGTAAAAAGCACTATTAATTCCATAGCGCTTTACATACATTTGCAACACTACCCCATTGGGGCTTACAATCCAAACATCCTATCATTATGTCTTTGGAGTATGGGAGGAGACTGGAGTACCCAGAAGAAATGCATGCAAACATGGGAGGAACATACAAACTCCTTGCAGATGTTTCCCTGGTGGGATTTGGACCCTGGGTCCCAGTGCTGCAAGGCTGCAGTGCTAACCACTCAGCCACCATACAGTGCTAACCACAGAGCCACCATACAGTGCTAACCACTGAGCCACCATACAGTGCTAACCACTGAGCCACCATACAGTGCTAACCACTGAGCCACCATACAGTGCTAACCACTGAGCCACTGTATACATTGCTAACAACAGAGCCACCATACAGTGCTAACCACTGAGCCACCTTACAGTGCTAACCACTGAGCCACCATACAGTGCTCACCACTGAGCCACCATATATACAGTACAGTGATAACCACTGAGCCACCATACAGTGCTAACCACTGAGCCACCATACAGTGCTAACCACTGAGCCACCATACAGTGCTCACCACTGAGCCACCATATATACAGTACAGTGCTAACCACTGAGCCACCATACAGTGCTAACCACTGAGCACCATACAGTGCTAACCACTGAGCCACCATACAGTGCTAACCACTGAGCCACCATACAGTGCTAACCACTGAGCCACCATACAGTGCTAACCACTGAGCCACCGTATACAGTGCTAACCACTGAGCCACCATACAGTGCTAACCACTGAGCCATCGTGCCACCCGTAGTATAGTATTATTCTCTGCATTGCTCTCGAATATGGGACTCTGGTGCAGCTTTCACTACAGAGATGGTCAGAATTGTCATCCAAATTTATGGAATTCGAAGCACTTCTTCACTGACAGGGTTAGTGTCAATATCAAAATAAAAAATGGTTAAAATGGCAAGTACTTGAAAAACCAGCAAATTTGCATTTTACACTGTTAAAAATTCTGTCTTTTATGAAGATTGGATGGTTTTTAGTTTCATTGTTTATTGCTCATTGCCTTTGATGCCAGTTTTAGTCAAGAAGCGCCGTGCTTGCAATCTCTTTCCAGTCCAGTTTGTAAGCACTGCTCTATAGCTGGCTGGATCACTTAGCTGTGCCAGCTTCAGATCCACTACGTTTCTGCGATGCTGTGGAGACAAAGCTGCCTCTGCTTGCAGCATACGACGATACCATCGATCCAAACTGTCAGTCAAACAGGAGAGCTCCACCCCAGGAAGCAGGATGTTGGAGATACGTGCGCTCTTAAAGGCAAGGTGATGAAAACCATTTACTGGCTTTGTTAGGAGATGAGAATACCCTTTGAAGTAATGGCTTTATTTTTTGGCTGTTGTATAGCAAAGCACTTGCACGCTCTGCTCTCCTTGCACAGGAGACTGGCGATTGCTGATGAATATAGGTGGCCCGTAACCTAAGCAAATAGCAATACATGCAATTCTTATCAATGTAGAAGATTTTAAATAAATAAATGGCAAAGTTGCCTGTTTTTATAATGTTTTTGTAATTTTACCAATTAATGAACTTGAAACTAACAATAATATGTATATCAGAAAAAAATCAGTGTTGGTCCTAGACTCTACTGGAGTCATTTTCTCATGGGTACCATATTTGTCAGACTAGACTAGGAAACGTAAGAAAAGGTAAAGAAACGGCACATCAATGGAAATACAATGTCTCCTTTTCTTAGTATGGCTACTCTGCATGCATGTTGCTGTTTTTAACTACGGTAATATTCAATAAAGAAAGAAGAAATGTTATTTTTGTGGATGTGTCGGTTCTTCACTTTTCCTTGTGATTCAAGTCTATGAGTGGACTTTCAATTCTGGAGCACTCCATACCACAGCTGTTTCCTCAGTCAGGATTGCATGTGTGAGCACTCGTTACGTCTCTCCCTATAAAACGATAAAACGTACTCTCCCCCAACCCTCCAAAGAAAAATGGGGGGCGGGGGGGAAGTTTGGGGTGTGTCTAATAGTCTGGATGTACCTGGCTTCGGGTGGGGACAGCAGAGGAGCAGGTCACAGGAGGCAATGCCATGGCCTCTCTCCAGTGTCCTCACCATCAACAGCACTCGTGCAGTTTAATCTTTTGATCGGTTTCAATAAAACAGCTGCGTGTGAAAGCGCATGCACGGATTGAGATCTCAGCTTAATGACTATCAGTGATCTCATTCTGTGCATGTGCTGCCATTTGCGTCATATTCCCAAAGACTGGTAAGAGATAAATATGCGCATGTGGCGTTACTGGCGCCATTTTATTGAAGCCCATTAAGTAATGAATTTAAGCAATGTCCACAGCTAGGATGGCGCCGGAGCAAAATTTAAATAACAAAGATGATAGACAGCAGAGAGGCCATGGCAGAGCCAAAGTGCTTATTCACAGTACCAGCCCATAAGCCCACTCCAATGCACGGAGGCCAAAAAAAACTTACACATGTGGTCAAAATTGTTGGTACCCCTCGTTTAATGAAAGAAAAACCCACAATAGTCACAGAAATAACTTGAATCTGACAAAAGTAATAAATAAAATATGTATGAAAATGAACAAATGAAATTCAGACATTGCATTTCAACCCTGCCTCCACAGAATTAAAAAAAAATGAAACTCATGATATAGGCCTGGACAGAAATGATGGTACCCCTGAATATAATGTGACAAAAGAGACAAGATAAATCAAGGTGTGTCCACTAATTAGCATCTCAGGTGTCTACAGTCATCTCCAGTATGAGAATATCACTGGAGATCACCGTGGGAGCGCAGGGAGGTGTGTACACAGCACAGCAGCATTCACACACAGCGTTTTAGCTGCGTTTTGCGTGAATCCGTTTTGGTGCTGTTTCTGCACTGAAAATGGATCCTCACAAAATGCAGCCAAAATGCTTTGTGTGAATATAGCCTTAAACTTCTGGCATGTAGCCAAATGTTTGATGCCCTTAGACTTTGTGTGACATCTGATCTGAATTTTGCAGAATGGATCAATCGTGGAACCAATGGTATGACTGTTTTTAACACTGAATGTTGCCTGTGCTACTTTGAGCTGTGTACAAAACCTAAATGTGCCAACATGGTCTACAGATTTCTGGAGTTCTTATCATCAAACATATCTAGGACATCATTGGTCGACACTTGCAAAAGGAGCTGCAAGCAGCAGATCTTGATTATTTGCATGCCCATATACATTCAGTGTGGCAGAACATTCCTCAGACAACAATAATCTCAAGCATAGCACTCTAAGGGTGTGTGCCCACATAGTGGTTTAGTGACGTTCAAATCGTCAGTAAACCGCTGGAAAATTCAAGGAGCCTAGACTCCTGAGCTCAGAAGTCACCAGCGGTTTCTCAGCGGTTTACCAGCGGTTTTTTGCAGCATGTGCACAGCGTTTTCCAGTCAGTTTTTCCAGCGGTTTTTCCGGCGGTTTTCTATGGAGGATTTTGTCCATGGAAACGCTCAAAAACCGCTGAGAAGAATTGACATGTTGTATGCTGCTAAACCGCTGGGAAACCGCTCAACCGCTGGCGGATCCGCTCACATAAACCCACTATGTGTGCACAGCGTTTTCTAAATTACATAGGGTTACTTGTAAGTCCTAAAGCTGCTAAGGATTTACATAAATTTAAATAAAACCTATGCTAAACGACGGCGGTTTTCGCTGCTAAACCGACACTAAACCACTATGTACCTAAGGGTACCTTTACACACGGCTACATTTCTAGGGTGGCTACAGGTAACTTACTGGTTGCAGTGAAATCATGGAGAGATTATTCCATTTGTACACAGCAACAAGATAGAACCTTGTCTCCATGATTTCACTGCAACCAGTAAGTTACCTGTAGCCACCCTAGAAATGTAGCCGCATGTAAAGGTACCCTAAAGGTACCTTTACACGCCGCCACAACAGGATGGATACAACCCGCTACAGGCTACAAATGTAGCTTGTCGCGCCAATATCGCCCGTAGTAGCGGCGTCTGAAGACGGGACGACACAGCCGGCTACAGATACATCTGTATCCGTGCACTGCCCATAAACAGATGGCTACATCGCCGATTGTAGCAAGCTGTATCGGCGTGTAAAGAACCCACAGAAGGGAACACTGGACACCCGGCGATGTAGCTGCAATGTAGCTAAGGCGTGACCCAGGCTCCGTGTTACCGCGCCCCATCTGCGATCATTGGTGGAAGCTCCTGCATGACGATTGGTAGTCGCTGCATAGGGAGGCATATTTAAGGAGCTGACCAGTCACACTACACAAATGCTCAAGTGTCATGTATTAATCAGCCTCCTGCGATGCCTGGCCAATCATGGGTTTCTTGCTTTGTCCTATTAGCGCACGGACGTCTTGTAATCCACAATTGGGGCACGCCTATGTGCTGTCCCTGCTGCACCAGGTCCGCCCATATTAGCTTGTTGTAGCGTTGTGTAAATGAGGTACGCTGAGCTACAGATGGCTACTTGAGACACCCGGCGATGTAGCTAGCTGTAAATGTAGCGTAGCGTAGCGCACCATGTGGTGGCGTGTAAAGAGGGTGCGTTTCCCGTTGGTAACCGTTTGGGCGTGCTTGTGCACGTGAAGTAGCCGTTGGTATCCATCCTGTTGTGGCGGCGTGTAAAGGTACCATAAGGGTACCTTTACACGCCGCTACTGGAGGATGGATACAACCAGCTACAGGCTACAAATGTAGCTTGTAGCGGCAAAATACCCCGTAGTAGCGGCGTGTAAAGACGGTAGGAGGCACCCGGCAACAGATACATCTGTTTCCGAGCACTGCCCGGAAACAGGTGGCTACACAGGCGATTGTAGCGAGCTGTATCGGCGTGTAAAGAAGCAACAAAAGGGATGTGTCGACACCAGGCAATGTACCTGGTATGTAGCTGGGGCGTGACACAGGCTCCGGGATACCGCCCCCCTTCAGCGATCATTGGTGGAAGCTCCTGCGTTACGATTGGTAGACGCTGCATAGGCAGGCATATTTAAGGAGCTGACCAGTCACACTACACAACTGCTCGAGCGTCATGTATTAAACAGCCTCCTGCACTGCCTGCCCAATCATGATGTTCTTGCTTTGTCCTATCAGCGTACGGACGTCTCGTAATCCACAATTGTGGCACGCCTATGTGTTGTCCCTGCTGCACCAGGTCTGCCCATATTAGCTTGTTGTAGCGGTATGTAAATGAGGTAAGATGAGCTACAGAAAGTGACTTGAGACACCCGGCGGTGTATCCAGAGATAGATGTAACGTAGCGTAGCGCACCTTGTGGCGGCGTGTAAAGATGGTGCGTTTACCGTTTGTAACCGTTTGTGCGTGCTCGTGCACGTGAAGTAGCTTGTTGTATCCACCCGCCAGTAGCGGCGTGTAAAGGTACCCTAAGGCTACATTCAGACACATCTTTTTGTTGCGTTTTGTGAGGATCCGTTTTTGGTGCAGTTTCTGCATGAAAAACATCCTTTTATAAAAAAAAAAAAGCATCACAAATGCATCTCGGTTTGTGCTGGTGTTTTGCACCGTTTTCAGGGAACACATACAAATTTATAGACAGACATACACACAGACAGAGAAATACATACTCTTTCTTACCCTTCCTACAATCACCTGATTACCTCCAGTGATGTCCTCATCCCGGGCAGAGCGGCAGGACCTGTAAGTTGGTTGTTTGGTGTTTGAGGACCTGGCACTACACCATGTGACTGAGTGACATCACTCGGTCACATGATGCAGTTACCAGGTCATACAAGCACCAAACAGCTCACAAAAAGGTCCTGCAGCCTCCTGGGGATGAGAACATCGCGCGAGATCACCATGAGGATCCGTTTTTGAGACCAATAGCGGTTCCTCACAAAACGTCTGTCTGAATGATAAATCTGCTGGGATGCCCAAAATCACTGTATTTAACTGCAAAAAACGGATCTGCAATAAACGCTGTGTCTGAATGTAGCCTAAGGTGTATAAGTGTGTGTATTCCTGCTTGTGATGCTCACCTTTGTATATGTGGTATGCAAATTGAACGTACATATTTGGCTGTGTGTTTTTGGATATATATGGTCAGGATTTGCATAGACTAGGGACAAGTTAAGGTCAGTGAGGGAGAGTTGTCGGTGTTTGGGGGCACCGCAGGCGTTACAAGAGGGTGCCGACCTCCGCTGTGTATGTAGCTCTAAGCTCCCAGGGCATATATTAGGAGTGGTTATACCTTTTATCATTTGTGTATACCTGTTTTTTTTTCTTTACTTTTTCGTACTGTTTTCTTGGTTTTTTTTGGGTGACCATCTGCTCTTTTAGTATTGTAATTAATAAAGAGTACTTTTAACTGTGCTTTGGTCCTTTACATATATGGTTTTGCAGTAAATATAGGACCCCACCAATCAAATTTTGCTAAGTTGCTCATATACAATACTTATCAAAATGTTTTTGGAAATATTGTTTCCATTTTTTTCATCATTTGCTTATCAGTATACTATTTACTATCCATCCCTAAGTGCACAACCTTACTTTCTTGGTGTGGAAATGTAATTATTGAGGAGGGTACTGTTTACATTGTTTTATGTGTAATATTTTAATTTCAGCTCATTGTCTTAGGCCCCTTTCACATCCAGCCGATCCGGGAGATTCACCGCGTCTGCCAGGTCGGCTGCCTAACGGCCGACTTGCGCTGCATTTGCGGCAAGCCCCCATTCATTCTCTATGAGCCTCGCGGCAAGTACTGTAATGCCGCGATCTGGCAGTTGCGGCCACGCAAAGCAACAGCAGTTGATCGCGTTTTTTTTCCGCTGCCGCAACTGCTGGATCACGGCAATACTGTACTTACCGCATCAGCCACAAGCCCCATAGAGAATGCATGGGGCTTGCCGGTTCGGACCTGCAAGTACGGCCATTAGGCGGCCGACCAGGCTGATGCCGCATTGGCTGGATCCGGCCGAAAACGCTAATGTGAAAAGGGCCTTAGTTATGTAAAGTGTAAAAAAACATTTTCTACTGCACAGTGTCACAATATGGTTGTGTAGAATTGCAGATTTGACTTTGGTTCTGTTATTGTATTCTAGAATTCCCAGATCCTTCAGATGTTTAGGGCATGGGTCAGTTCTCTACTTGTTTTATTTTTAAGGGCCTGGGAAAATACATGTGAGCACAGATGTAGCTCTGAGTGACAAAAATTAAACATAGCCCGGCACACATAAAGCCAGTTTATCTAATTTTACGAACAGCTGTTAATTAGTTTGTTTTGCCAAACTCCCAAATCACATCCTAGAAATAGCTAACGAAGCGAAGCGTTCTACGCCAGGTCTATTTATGTGGTTACGTCTGCACAATAAATCGTGCTCTTTAATCGCATAATAAAACTGAAGATGTAAAAATAGCAATCATCCGAGGAAGTGGCATGTGGCCGCCGAGCGCGTTACAAGAAGCGGATTCTAAACATAAACAGTCCGGGGAATGTCGCATTCTGCAGAGCAGAGCTTTTATTTTTAGGACTTGGATTCTATATTTTACTATCTACTATATATGACACTGGCTATGTTTATATGTGTGATGATATCATCATCCTTTTAAGTTTCACCTAAGGAAATTGTGCTTAAAAATACAGAACTGAAACGTTTTACCAAGGCTCTCTGCAAATATGTGGGCCATGCAGATGTGGGAAACATTATAAAATAGAAAGTACTAAACATGTTCTGCCAATTTCGAGGGATGATTGTGCACATCATTGTCATTTTTTGAAAGCTTTGTAGAATTAACCTCTTAATTACTAAATATTTTGATCCATTAAAGTGGTTTTCCCATGAAAAAGTTCATTTTAAAGTTAATTTTAATCAATAGATCTTAATAATTATAATTTCCACAATTGGATGTGTTTACAAATAATGTTCCTGTGCTGAGATAATCTTATAGATGTGTCCCTGCTACGTACTGTGTAATGGGTGTAATGGATGTGTCTGACCGTACAAGGACATGGTCTGATCATACCACATCTCCTGTGCTGAGATAAACTTATATATGTGTCCCTGCTATGTACTGTGTAATGGATGTGTCTGACCATACAGGGACATAGTCTGATCATACCACATCTAATGTGCTGAGATAATCTTATATATGTGTCACTGCTGTGTGCTGTGTAATGGATGTGTCTGACCGTACAGGGACATGGTCTGATCATACCACATCTCCTGTGCTGAGATAATCTTATATATGTGTCCTTGCTATGTACTGTGTAATGGATGTGTCTGACCATACAGGGACATAGTCTGATCATACCACATCTCCTGTGCTGAGATAATCTTATATATGTGTCACTGCTGTGTGCTGTGTAATGGATGTGTCTGACCGTACAGGAACAAGGTCTGATTATACCACATCTCCTGTGTTGAGATAATCTTATATATGTGTCCTTGCTATGTACTGTGTAATGGATGTGTCTGACCATACAGGGACATAGTCTGATCATACCACATCTCCTGTGCTGAGATAATCTTATATACTGTATGTGTCCCTGCTATGTACTGTGTAATGACTGTATCTGATTGTACAGGAGATGTGGTATGATCAGACCATATCTCTGTACAGTCAGACACATCCATTACACAGTACATAGCAGGGACACATATATAAGATTATATCAGTACAGGAACATTTTTTTAAACACATCTAATACTGGAAATTATTAATATTTCAAGATCTATCAATTATAAATTAAACTTATGTTTGGAAAACACCTTTAAAAGTGAAATTTCAGAAGTTTGACATTTTCTTAATTAGCAGCACGTAACTTTTCCAACGTGCTCTGTGTATTTTAGGTTTGTAAACGATGTTTCAGATCAAATATCCTCTGCCCAAATATCACATTCATCTACATTGATTTCAATGAGATTGAACCCATCACTTTCAGATTTGCAGCCAATACTTAAAGGGGTTATCAACTAATAGGACAACTCCTTCTGAATCGACATGCTTCCTCTTGTTAAAATTATAAACCCCGTACTTACCTCCCATTCTGCTACAGTTCCAGCGCTGTTAGTAACCGGGGCTCGAGGCTCTCATGACAGTGTGACGGACCTTGAGTTTCTGTTTCCCTGTCTTCAGACATAGGAAGTGAGTGCAAGCCATAATTCGTTTGGTCTGATGGCGGGGGTGATTGGACGCAGGGCACCTGGAAAGTCATAATGTCACGTGAGCCCCGAGCTGCTGGTACTGGCATAGAAGGTGAGTATGGGGATTATTATTTTAACGGGGGGAAACAAGTTGATCCAGAAGGGGTCGTCCTAGTAGTGGACAACCCCTTTACAGCTGTAACTCCCAGACCACGTAGTGTTCTGACTACACTTACAACTGTTAGTATGGAGTGCTTCATCCTTTTAACATTTGATATAGAAAGCAGGAAGGATTGCATGAAATGGAGTGATCACTTAAGTATTAATAGGATTTTTTGAAGTGGACAAGAAAAGTTTGAAATCTGTGAGATAAAACTTCAACCAATAGTTGAGTGATGTCAGAGAAGGGGCATCATATTGGCAATTTCTGTTCAGCCAAGTAATATTCACCCGTTATGTCATTGCTTTTTGTGATAAAAAGGTTTTCACAGAATGTAAACTACTACATATATGCTTGATTAAGGCATCTGGACGCCATAGAGAGGGTTCACCTCGAAGAGCCCTGACGGGGAGGAGTTCTTCTTTCCTCCAACATTATCTGTCTAGGGAGAGTCAGGAGGCCAAAGTTCAAAAATATGTCTGTCCCACAAAAAAAATAGCTGATTCTGCCGACTTTGCTCTAATTTGTGTTGGTCAGAAGTGTAAAGAAAGGAGAATATTTGTCTTTAGTTATGACACTTTTACTAACCTGTTATGTTATTTGTAGGCAGAATTCATATCCTAATGTGAATGGGTCCAACTAATCTGTTCTTTTATTCTTTTCAGGATAACAAAGCCTTTAACGTTTGCAGACTGTGTTGGGAATGAACTGCCTTTAGGATGGGAAATAGTTTATGATCAGCAAATTGGTGTTTTTTATATGGACCATATAAACCGTAAGTTTCTTGTCCTAATAAGCTGTTTTGCTTACTTGTCTCCGAAACTCATGTGCTTTATTACAAGGTACTGATTTTTATGCAAGGTCGTTCTACTGACTGGAGCATCTCATTTTTCTGTAGGCAATTTGATCTTTTCTTTTACATAGCGTAATGGGGAATTCTACCTCTATGCATCATGTTATCCAGAGGCCCAGATATTCTAAGACGCTTAGGGTGCTTTCACATCAGCGTTTTTTTTAAATCGCGGCAGTTGCGGTGAAAATCCGCAACTGCCGCGAATACCGCATAACGGCTGCACTTGCGGCACACTTGCAGCAAGCCCCATACAATGTATATGCGGGCTTGCGCAGGTGCGGCAAGTGCGGTTTTGGCACTTGTGGCAGGTGCGGCCGCGAAAAAAAACGCGGATTTGCAATCCCATGTTAGAATATCTGTATACTCTTTTGCTTAATCCCCTGTCCAGGATCAAATCATGCTCTGTGTACAGTCAGACTTGGCCATTATATACTGTTTTATATTACAATACATAGCAGGGACAGATTTATAAGATTATCTCAGCACAGGAGATTTGGTATGATTAGACCATGTCCCTGTATAGTCAGACACATCCATTACACAGCACATAGCAGGGACACATACAGTGCCTTGTGAAAGTATTTGGCCCCCTTGAACCTTTGAACCTTTTCAGGCTTCAAACATAAAGATATAAATTCTAATTTTGTTGTGAAGAATCAACAACAAGTGGGACACAATCATGAAGTGGAACGAAATTTATTGGGTATTTTAAACTTTTTTAACAAATAAAAACTGAAAAGTGGAGCGTGCAATATTATTCGGCCCCTTTACTTTCAGTGCAGCAAACTCACTCCAGAAGTTCAGTGAGGATCTCTGAATGATCCAATGTTGTCCTAAATGACTGGTAATGATAAATAGAATCCAACTGTGTGTAATCAAGTCTCTGTATAAATGCACCTGCTCTGTGATAGTCTCAGGGTTTTCTGTTTCAAGTAGAGAGAGCATCATGAAGACCAAGAAACACACCAGGCAGGTCAGAGATACTGTTGTGGTGACGTTCAAAGCCGGATTTGGATACAAAAAGATTTCCCAAGTTTTAAACATCTGAAGGAGCACTGTGCAAGCGATCATATTGAAATGGAAGGAGTATCAGACCACTGCAAATCTACCAAGATCCGGCCGTCCCTCTAAACTTTCATCTCAAACAAGGAGAATACTGATCAGAGATGCAACCAAAAGGCCCATGATCACTCTGGATGATCTGCAGAGATCTACAGCTGAGGTGGGAGAGTCTTCCATTGGACAACAATCAGTCGTGCACTGCACAAATCTGGCCTTTATGGAAGAGTGGCAAGAAGAAAGCCATTTCTCAAAGATATCATAAAAAGTCTTGTTTGAAGTTTGGCACAAGCCACCTGGGAGACACACCAAACATGTGGAATAAGGTGCTCTGGTCAGATGAAACCTAAATAGAACTTTATGGCCACAATGCAAAACGATATGTTTGGCGTAAAAGAATCACAGCTGATCACCCTCAAAACACCATCCCACTGTCAAACATGGTGGTGGCAGCATCATGGTTTGGGCCTGCTTTTCTTCTGCAGGGACAGGGAAGATGGTTAAAATTGATGGGAAGATGGACGGAGCCAAATACAGGACCATTCTGGAAGAAAACCTGTTGGAGTCTGCAAAAGACCTGAGACTGTGACGGAGATTTATTTTCCAACAAGACAATAAGTCCCAAACATAAAGCAAAATCTACAATGGAATGGTTAAAAAATAAACGTATCCAGGTGTTAGAATGGCCAAGTCACAGTCCAGACCTGAATCCAATCGAGAATCCGTGGAAAGAGCTGAAATCTGCTGTTCACAAACGCTCTTCATCCAACCTCACTGAGCTCCAGCTGATTTGGAAGGAAGAATGGGAAAGAATTTCAGTCTCTCGATGTGCAAAACTGATAGAGACATACCCCAAGAGACTTGCAGCTGTAATCGCAGCAAAAGGTGGCGCTACAAAGTATTAACTCAAGGGGGCTGAATAATATTGCACGCCCCACTTTTCAGTTTTTTGTTTGTTACAAAAGTTTAAAATATCCAATAAATTTTGTTTCACTTCACGATTGTGTCCCACTTGTTGTTGATTCTTAAAAAAAAAAAATTAGTAATTTATATCTTTATGTTTGAAGCCTGAAATGTGGCAAAAGGTTGAAAAGTTCAAGGGGGCCAATACTTTCACAAGGCACTGTATATAAGATTATTTCAGCACAGGAGATTTAGTATGATTAGATCATGTCCCTGTACGGTCAGACACATTCATTACACAGTACATAGCAGGGACACATTATAAGATTATCTAGCACAGGAGATGTGGTATGATCAGACCATGCCCTGTAGTCAGACACATCCATTACACAGTAATAGCAGAGACACATATATAAGATTATCTCAGCACAGGAATTGTATGATCAACCATCCTTTGGAACACTATCATTACCAAGTATACTATGTAAAGAACTATAATAAGTGACTCAGCCGGTTTTCGCGGTTTAATAAACCGCCATTTGTTTACATAGTTTATTTATTATGTATCCAAGACTTTGTTTAAAACATGAAACTTTAAAAAGACGTGTGCAAAACGGCCGTTAATTCAGCGTCAACCTTTGCTAACACGCAGGTTTTCTTAGGGAGGAATACTGTAAAAGGTTACTGCACGATGTCAACGTATTTCTGGTTAGCGTGGAATCCCGAATTTTTTCATGGATACCACACTTACTCATTATAACTAATGGGTCTGCTTACATGTCCATGTTTTCACACGAAAGAGACATGAGACATGTCCATTTTTTTCTGGGCGATTTTATGGCGAGAAATTGCCGGTGGTGCGTCGCCTGATCTGAGCAATCAGGTGATTTCCACCAGGCGATTTCTAGCGCATCATGGCGTGTGACTGGGCGATAGCAATGTAGAAAGCGAGCTCAGGCCATCTGGAAGCAATTCCAAGGCATGCCTAAGTGTTCTGTTTGGCGCGCCCCGTCTGCCGCAATTGGTGGTTGCTCCTGTGTTCCATTGGCTGGCCATTGCTAAGGTGCCATATTTGAATCGCGATATAGTAGAAAGGACACATGCGTCATGTAGTGGGCAGACTTCCTGACAAGGCTGACCAATGGCGACGCAGTTGTGTTGGCCAATCGGAGTGGTCCTCGCCGCACTCACACTCTACGCCCACATCGCTGATGTAGTGGTGGCTTGTGACGCGGCGATTTGGAGGGATATGGGAATGTCAAATTGCTTCCGGTCTGCGTCAGGCAATTTCCGGAACGCAGGATCGGCGAACATCGCACGCACAATCTCTATGTGTGACATGGCGACGGCGATGTACAAAAAAGTGCCCGGAACGTGCGCGCTCGCGTCAAATTGCTACCATATGGCCAATACAAGTCTATATGGGTCCATGAAAACACATACAGCACAGGATGGTATCCATGTGCCATCCTTCTGCTGTCCGTGTGCTGTACATGTTTAACATTCAAAGTCTAGTAGAAGCTTTGTAATATTTTTTTCTTTATCCGTACCAGAAAAATATGGATGGCACATGGATGAGAAAAGGCTGCCATATTCATGGAAAATACTGATGACACAGGAGAAATTGTTTTTCTCACTGTACACAAAAATGTTGCTTGCAATGTTTTTGTGTCTGGGGAGAAAAATCTCCCCAAAATGCTGTATCCCGGATTCACTCGGATTCCCCCGGATCCTCCCGGATTGCATCGGTCCGGGAGGAGCTGGGAACCGGACACCTGCGGCTGCACGCCGCTGATGATGTTTCGCAGGGAGCTAGCCGCGGTCCTGACTAATCAGTTTCGGCAGCTTCGTCTGGCAGCACACCGGACCTGAGAGCATATTAGCCCTCCGGTTCTGTCTGCTGATCCGGTCCGGGGCTGTCAGGGATGACAGGACTGTGCTGTGGTGTGAAGCTAGCCTTAAAAGGAAACCTGATTGCTCGCTGATTCTCGATTAATTTCAGCCAGGCATGTTTCATTTCTGAGATGCTGGGATAGTAAACAATACTTAGGCCACGTGCACACACTGAGTATTTTATGAGTTTTTTACCTCAGGATTTGTAGCCAAACCCAGGAGTGGATAATTAAATACAGAAGTGGTGCAGGTGTTTCTGTCATGGTGGGTTTACACGCCGCGATATCGGCGTCCAACTCCGACCCAACTCCGACAAAAAGTCACGTGGGTCGCGAGTTGGACCCGATATCGTGTGCGCGTTGTACGGTTTCAGTGTACAACGCGATGCTGGAACGATGCCAAAACGATATCGGAGTAACTCCCCGATATCGCAAGGCCGTTGTACCAGCATCGCAGCGTGTGACAGCCCAACTCCGATGTGTACTCGCACCTCACCCATTAACTCCCATGTTAAATGGTCGTTACTGGGTTGGTGGGCGTACACATCGGAGGGACGTTGTTTCCCGATATCGCAGCGTGTAAACCGCCGGTGCGATATCGGGAAAAGCGCTCAAAAAATGCGCTCTCCCACGGCGTTGCCTCCGATATCGCCGCGATATCGGGACGTGTAACCCCACCATTAGACTTTTCCTCTGATTGCCCCACTCCTGGTTTTGTCTACAAATCCTGAGGTAAAAATCTCATCAAATACTCAGCGTGTGCACGTGGCCTAAGTCTGGGTTCACACTGCAGTTTTTCACTGATCAGTGTCCATCAGTGTTTCTGTGCCAAAACCAGGAGTGTCTCCAAAACTCAGAACAGATGTCAATCTTTCAATTAGTTTTTCTCTGCAAGTTCCTCTCCTGGTTCCTTTCCTGGTTTTGGCACACAAACACTGATGGACACTGATTAGTGAAAAACTGCAGTGTGAAGCCAGACTTAGACTGCATTCACATCAGCGGTATTTGAAATTTGCTGCAAATCCTGCAGGTTTGCCGCATCTGCCGCATAACGGAACACTTGTGGCAAGCCCCATTCATTCCCTTTGGGGCTTGCGGTCAGGCGTGGCCAGTGCAGTATTGCTGGATCCAGCAGATCTGTCACTTGCTGCAGCGCAAAAATAACGCTGCTAGCAGACGTTTTTTTCCTTTGATGCTAGTGCCGGACTTGCAGGATCTGGCAAAAACGCACTTGCAGCACCTGACCACAAGCCCCAAAGGGAATGAATGAGGCTTGCTGCTAGTGTTCCATTACGCGGCAGATGCGGAAAACCTGCCGGATCTGCCGTGAATTTCAAATACCGCTGGTGTGAAAGGTGCCTTAAAATTTGTCCTGGATCGAATCTCATCAGGGACTAATTGGACAAGTGGGTCACACCTGTTTCCCTTTAGTGGAAAGTCTCATGGTGGGGTTACACGTCCCGATATCGGGACGATATCGCATACAACGCCGCGGGAGCGCGCATTTTTTCAGCCCTTTTCCCGATATCGCATCGCCGGTTTACACGCTGCGATATCGGGAAACAACGTCCCTCCGATGTCTACGCCCACCAACCCAGGAACGACCAGTTAACATGGGAGTGAATGGGTGACGTGAGCGTAGACATCGGAGTTGGGCTGTCACACGCTGCGATGCTGGTACAACGGCCTTGCGATATCGGCGAGTTGAATAGCTTTGCTATTCAACTCCGATATCGTTTTGGCATCGTTCCAGCATCGCATTGGATGCTAAAACAATACAACGTGCACCCGATATCGGCTCCAACTCGCGACCCACGTGACTTTTTGTCGGAGTTGGGTCGGAGTTGGACGCCGATATCGGGACGTGTAAACCCACCATCAACCTTTCATTCATGTATGGTGAGAGACCGGTCACTTGGGCACAGGCTGGTCAGAGGCTCTTAAAGAATGTTTTTCTCTGAAACACGACAGCATTTCAGAGTCGCACATACCTGACTGAAATCATAAAGCCAGTGTCTCATACATGCTGCCCATTGATCAGTAAGCATTTATCAGTTGTGAGGCTCCCATTAAGGTTATGATTTCTTTATAGAATTTTGTATCTATTGTATGTTTGGAAAATAAATATATATTATGGTGTGCAGGTCATTAAACTTAAAAAAAAAATAAAAAATAGTTGGTGCCATAGCTGTCAGTGCATAGACTGATCTGATGAACTGCGGTAACTACTGGGGATGAATTAACCTGCTAAGGTTCAGTTCGCCGGACTTTCGGGTGTTGAGCAAACTTGTTTGGGTTTGGAGTTCAGGTGCTTTACATTTGCAAAGCCATGGAGCGAGCATTGATGTGGTTGGGTGCATTTAGTGCTTGGCCCAGTGTGAGCTGTGTGTAGTGTCTGATCACCTTGCACCGGGCTTAAAGGCACAGTTTTTGGGTGTAGTGTGTGTCCAAAATTAATTAAAAAAAATCTAAAAAAAAAAAGTAAAAATTTCTTTATTATGCCATATTGCTAAATTTCAGTGCACTGAGTGTAATTCTTCATTGCCCAGCCAGCAGGATTTGCCTGTGGTGCATCACATCCAGATCTGCATCAGTGATCTTCACATTTCCATCCATCAAAGTCCACCGTTGAATATTTTTTTTATCAAGTTGATATCAGTTATGTTTTCCTTGAGCATGACTTTCTAGCATTGCTCTCAGTGTAATATTTTGCATGTCTTCTTGTTGGCTTGTAGAAATCACACAAATTGAGGACCCTCGAGAGCAATGGAGAAGAGAACAAGAGCGGATGCTGAAGGAATATTTGGTTGTAGCCCAGGAGGCTCTTAATGCCAAAAAGGAGATTTATCAGATCAAGCAGCAGCGGTTTGAGTTGGCTCAGGAAGAATATCAGCAACTCCATGACCTTTGTGAGGATGACAATCGTTCCTATGCAAGTTGTAAGTACATAGATGAGCCCTGCCTGTGATATTTAGTACAGCTTTGCTGCTGGATGAGATCACTTGTTCTACATTAACAATATTCTAACAATATTTTAGCATGTTTATTCACAGTACCTTGATGTCAAGGAGATGATGGGATGATGAGAGTTGTAGGATAGAGGATAGAGGTTAGAGAGGATCATGGCTGCAGTTCTAAGCACACGTTGCCAAAAAGGCACTGACTGCAAAGACGCAGGAAGTATGTAAGAGAACAATATAGGAGGGGTTAGCATTATGGGAAAATCACAATAAAATATGTGAAATACATATATTCTATAGTTGCTATAGTAACTATACTATTTCTATAGGCTTAATAGAAGTCCATGTCCAAAGAGGATGGCAGGGCAGTACAAACAATGAAATGACAGAGTGTTATGTATAAGTCAAAATACACTTCTTGTTTTATGGATCCACTGACTGCTGCCATTTTAACCACCTAGGTGTACTTACGTTTCTGGTATAGGCTGACTTACATTTTTTGGTCATGATTAGGGATGGGCACAGGTCCTGAACACAGACTTCACTGAGAAGTCCATGTTACAGTTCGGGATCGGTTTGGGGGCGTAGGGCTGTAAAAAGAAAGCAAATAGTTATTAGACAGCAGCATGCTTACCACGTCCCGACGTCCTGCCACTTGTACTTCCGGACTGCTCATTAACTTTCTGGATGTTCACTGCAGAGGGGCCCAACAGCCAATCACAGATGCAGTCACAGAGAATGTGCATCTGTGATTGGCTGTTGGAGTAACCTGAAAATTGCCCATACATTCTAGCATGGTAGAAGGCATAGGCTGGTTTCAGGTTACTCCAGCAGCCAATCACAGATGTCCATTCTCTGTGACAGCATCTTTGATTGGCTGTTGGGCCCCTCATCCATTGACTGACATCATAGTACTGTAAAAATAACTAAAAACATTTTGTGTAGTTGCATCGCCCTCAGGGCTGTTGGTTACTCGGGACCGGTCCCTGCTGTCTGTTCACAGGGAGATGTCACGGTAATGGCCGTCGAACGGTTCCATGGCCCCGGAGGGACCACAAATAAAAAGGGGAATTGTAAAAAGGGAAAAATAAATAAAAATGAATGTCACTGTGACGCCACCTGTGGTATGCGGCCAGATGTGACCGCCGCTGCTTGCTTCAGCTCCAGGGGATGATTATGGGATGCAGCAAGGTGATAAGCCCTCCACAGGTAGGGCTAGGTTGATCCCTGGGCCGGTGGTAATAGTTGTTATTGGTGAAGTTGCTGTGAGGTGTTGATGGGGATGCACTTTATACTGACCAAGCTCCCAAGCTCGACCTCTCCTCAGATGCTGGTCTCCACAGCCATGGATCTTCAATAAATACTCTCACACTTGTTTCAGGTTTAACCGGGTACTCACTGCTCTTAGTTCACACAGTCACGGTTTCTTTTACAGCGAGCGTACCGGTAGCCGGTCAGCAGCTGGTCTGGTTCACCAAAGCACCCCCTTTCTTTAGCCTTTCCGGTTCTTTCCCCTTAGGACCACTCACTGCCTCAGGGCAAGCAGTCGCGGACTTTTCAAGGGGGTCCTCTCTCTAACCCCCAAGTCGTATGTGAGGCTTTTCCTCGGTCTGTTCAGTTCCGGGCATAGAGACCCTTAACCTCACCGGTTAATCTGTGGCCGGGGCCTGAAGCTGCCAACCACTTTTACAGAAACCGGTACCCTGTCCATCGAGCCAGTCCCTCGGTGTCTCCGTAAAGCCGGTCTTCCACCTTGGACTCCTTCTCCACTACATCTGGTCAGTAGTGTCAGACCCGGTCAGCCATAAGAAGACACCGGCTGCCGGGTCCCGGTGTTTTCCCTCTATTGTTTACAGTCTCTTTTCTGCTGTCACTCTGCTCAGTCCTGAGCCCTCCTTCAACTCCAACCTCCGTCTCCAAACTGACTAACTGTCACTCACTCTGAAGTAAACCACTGTAACTTCTTCCCTTCTCACAGGTGCCACCTAAGCTCCACCCACCACTCTGCTCTTCCCTACTTTCCCCTTGCCTGGCATAAAGTCCTAGGTATAGGAATTCGGGGACTTGTTGTGTGCTTATGGGTTGGGGCTGATGGCTTACCATTCCAGCTGCTGCACTTCTCTGTGGCTACCAGACCGCAGGGGTGCCACATAGGGCTTCGCTGTATTTTTGATTCTCAGCGCGGATAAAGGAGAGAGCTACAGGCTGCCAACCACCAGCTGATTGGCTTTACCTTGACTGGCGATCAAAATACAGGAGAGGCCAATATTTTTTTATAATTATTTAAATAATTACCGTATATACTCGTGTATAAGCCGACCCGTGTATAAGCCGACCCCCCTACTTTTGCCCCCAAAACCTGGGAAAATCTATTGACTCGCGTATAAGCCGAGGGTGGACTCCAGCACAGGTATACAACCCCCAGCAGTGAGGTATACAGCAGCCTCCCCAGTGGTAGTATACAGCAGCCTCCCCAGTGGTAGTATACAGCAGCAGCCCCAGAGGTATATGCAGCCCCAGAGGTATATGCAGCCCCAGAGGTGTATACAGCAGCCCCAATATACAGCAGCCCCAGTGGTATTGCAGCCCCAGTGGTATTGCAGCCCCTATATACAGCAGCCCCAGTGGTATTGCAGCCCCCATATACAGCAGCCCCAGTGGTATTGCAGCCCCAGTGGTGTATACAGCAGCCCCTATATACAGCAGCCCCAGTGGTATTGCAGCCCCTATATACAGCAGCCCCAGTGGTATTGCAGCCCCAGTGGTATTGCAGCTCCTATATACAGCAGCCCCAGTGGTATTGCAGCCCCTATATACAGCAGCCCCAGTGGTATTGCAGCCCAGTGGTGTATACAGCAGCCCCTATATACAGCAGCCCCAGTGGTATTGCAGCCCCTATATACAGCAGCCCCAGTGGTATTGCAGCCCCAGTGGTATTGCAGCCCCTATATACAGCAGCCCCAGTGGTATTGCAGCCCCAGAAATGCAGGGCCCCTATATACAGCAACCCCAGTGGTATTGCAGCCCCTATATACAGCAGCCCCAGTGGTATTGCAGCCCCAGTGGTATTGCAGCCCCTATATACAGCAGCCCCAGTGGTATTGCAGCCCCAGTGGTGTATACAGCAGCCCCTATATACAGCAGCCCCAGTGGTATTGCAGCCCCAGTGGTGTATACAGCAGCCCCTATATACAGCAGCCCCAGTGGTATTGCAGCCCCAGTAATGCAGGGCCCCTATATACAGCAGTCCCAGTGGTAGTATACAGGCAGCCTCAGTAATGCAGGGCCCCCCCCTCATGCTCCGGTCTCCTGTAAAGCAAGTTATACTTATCAGTGCCCGCTGCCGTCCGCGCCCGCCGCTGCCGACATCCCGATCCTCCGTCTTCATGCATCTTCTTCCTGTTTCCTGTGCGCGTCGCCGGTAATGACGTCACTGCCTGCGACGCGCACAGAGCAGGAAGAAGATGAATGAAGATGGAGGATCGCATGTCGGCAGCGGCGGGCGCGGACGGCAGCGGGCACTGATAAGTATAACTTGCTTTACAGGTGACCGGAGCATGAGGGGGGGGGCCCTGCATTACTGGGGATGCGGGGGCTGCTGTATACCGCTGTATACAGCAGCCCCCGCACTGACTCGCGTATAAGCCGAGGGGGGTACTTATCAGCCCAATTTTTGGGCTGAAAAACTCGGCTTATACGCGAGTATATACGGTAATAAAAAAAAAAAAAATGTGTGGGCTTCACCCTATCAAGGTAAAATCCAGGCAGGATGTTTCTTGAGCAAGTAAGTGACCTGAAATCTCATCTAGGCTTCATTGACATCGCCTTACAGGTTTCAGATTATACTGGAGGCATCAGAGACATCAAACAAGTATAAAAGGGCGAGATTGCCTCAGAGATCACTAAATTAGTAGCATTTAGTGTTTAAAGGGTAACTCCAGGGAGAGAATTTTTTTTTTTTTTTGTACTTTCCTTGCCCTCCTACATGATGAAACTGAGCTGGGCATTACAGTGGTAGGATATTTCAATTGCTTATAAATTAATAAAATCATGCCTGCTCCTCAGCACTCACCCCTCCCTCAGGGGACAATAGGTCACAGAGGAGATTCAGCCTCATGCTGCTGCTCACAGGGTGTGGGGGCGGTGGGGTGGTCGCCGAGGACTCCATGACTCCATGATCATTTTACATTCCAGCCTTCTCATCCTTCCTGCTAGTGTATTGAACAGGGGATGTGGCCACCGCCCCCTGCTTTTACCACATGTCTCTCCCACTCTTTATGCCTGTGTATGTATCACACAACTCTCCTAAGCTGAAAGTGACAGCTGCACAAACATACACACTATCACTCAGCTCAAGAGAGTCGTGTGATACATGCAGCAGGCATTTACAATGATGGCTGGAATGTAGTGAGACCAGGGGACCGGCGGCCACACACCCCTGTTGATTACACTAGCAAGAAATATGAGGGGGCTGGAATGTAAGATGATCATGGAGCCCCCAGCGGCCACACCCCACTATTCCTCCTTGCTCTCTGGAGCAGCATGAGGTTGTGTGACCTATTGTCACCAGAGGGAGGGGTGAGTGCTGAGGAGCAGATATGATTTTTTGATTTATAAGTGATTTATAGATCCTAGAACAGTAGTGCCCAGCTCTCCTTTATTATGTAGGAGGGTAGGAACAGTGCAAATAAATGTTCTCTCTCCAGAATTCCCCTTTAAAGGTAATCTATAAGCAGGATTTTGCTCTGTAATCTGACAGCAGCTTGATTTACAGTAGGGACAGAGAGCGTCAGTCCAGCAATTTATCAGTACATTTACTCGGTGCAACAGTTGTGATAAAATCATACTTTTATCTGCTGCAAATCTAGCAGAGCTCAAAATGCTGAGCTCAGTATAACCGATCCACACCAATGATTGGCAGCTTTCTGTTTGGCTGCTTTGTCCCAACATACACAGTAATCAGTGGTGTGGGCATGGTTATATACAGCTCAGCATTCTGAGCTCTGCTAGATCTATGAATAAATAACTGTGGAATATGCAAATTGTCACTTCAGTGAGGAAGTGAAAAACTCTAATGCAACCTAATTAAGGTAACTGTGGAATAGAAAGCGCCATATGGTCTCATGTGATAAAAACGGTGACAGGTAAGCTGAAGGGAAACTGCTCACTTTAGAGGGTTGTATCACACACAACCAGTATAAATGCTCCGAACAGCTGCTGCAGTATTTACAGGCCAAAGCAAAGGTAGAAAAAATAGAGGAAATATGTGGAATCCAACTGTGCTGCTGTACAATCGATCATATACCAAGGAAATCGGTGAATGCAGGTGGCTTTATTCAATGCGTTTTAAGGTGTATTCCTCACCTCTTTATAAGGACAATCAAGGAAAAAGGAAAACAGTGTTTTAAAAACATATGAAAAAAAGAAATAATAATAAAAAAATACACATTTGGTACTTGTAAAAGTCTATCAAAATCTAAACAAAATTTATCTAACCAGTAAATGGCTTAATGAGAAAAAAAATCAAAACGTTAGAAATGTTTTTTTTTTGGCCACCGCAAGATTAAAACATTTAGTCTTCCCCAGAATTATAGCAATGAAAACATTAACTCAAAGCCACGTTACACGTAGCGATGTTCCAGCGATCCCACCAATGATCAGCGAGCTCATCGCTGGTCGCTGCGGCATGTCACACGCAGTGACTTCGCCAGCGAGGTTTCTGCAACGTCACAAAACCTGTGACGTTGCAGCGACATCAGTCGTGATGTCGCTGCGTGTAACCCGGACTTAAGGGTGCAAAAAGCGGGCCCTGACACAGCTCTATATCTATGCTGAATCTGTGTTGAAACCAATACGGCTCTCAGAAAATGGCGACACAAGCAAATATTTACAAATCTCTGTAGTTTTTACACTACTTTAAATTAAACACAAATTAAGTATGTTTAAAGGAAAACTGTCAGGTCAAAAATCCACATTTAACTGCTATCATTTTTCTAATTCCTCGCTCTAAACTCTCTCTATTGATACATTTCTTTTATTTATATTCCCCTCCTCTCTTCTGTAAACTTCAGATAAAGAGAATAATTCCATCTGTCACTCACACTTAATGATCCACTTAGTTCTCTGCTGTCCACTCCCCATAGGATGATTATGCATGTCACATCACAGCACAGGAGATCAGTGGAGTGACTGTATTCTCCTCTCTGCTCTCTTTGCAGCAAAACCAAGAGATCAGATAAACACAGGATCTCTCACAGCACAGCAGGGATTCCTTTTTTCAGAATCAAATGCAGACTAGATCAGATAAGGCAGACTTGTAGCTTTCTCCCTCCATGTCCTGGACAGAACAGCAGCTCCAGAAAGTGAAACCACACAGCACTGAGACTGCCTTCAGACTTGCAGATGCATCTGCAGCGTTTTGCAGATGCATCTGCAAGCATCTGCATGCAGACCGCGGCCCCTATGTTTATAATGGAGCGCACAGCGGTCTGCAGATGCTTGCGGACCGCCGTGCGCACCCATTCACTCCTATATGTGATCTGTGCGCACGCGTATGCCTGCGTACAGATCACACACTCTCGTCCGCACCAGGGACGCGACATCTCGCGTCCATGGTGCGGGCGGGAGTGTGTGATTTGTGCGCAGGCATCCGCGTGCGCACAGATCACATATAGGAGTGAATGGGTGCGCACGGCGGTCCGCAAGCATCTGCAGACTGCCGTGCGCTCCATTATAAACATAGGGGCCGCGGTCTGCATGCAGATGCTTGCAGATGCATCTGCAAAACGCTGCAGATGCATCTGCAGGTCTGAAGGCAGCCTGAGAGCAGAGGGAGGAGGGAGGAGATAGGAGGGAGAAGGGAGGAGAGAGCTGCAGAGAAGGCGTGCATAATTACATGACAGTTTATACAGCCAGGACTAATCATCTCTGTTTATAATGGGACAGGACTAATGCAGCAGCTCTCTGCAGGGTCTGACAATGGTGATAACATAGAAACTACAAACGGTACAATAATGATTTTACATGTTTTTAAAAGGTCTGCCCAGGCACTATTCAAGAGTAATATTAGTATCTTACTGAAAAATGACCTGACAGTGTCTATTTAATAGCTCGGTAATCATACTGACCTGGAGGTCAGTTTGACTATAAAGTGAACGCTGTAAATAAAATAAAAACACAAATAAAAATGTGGAATTGCACATTTTTTTTTTTACATACTTTTAGAGTTTTTCAGTACATTAGATGATAAAATAGATGGTAAATTACAACTTGTCCTGCAGAATACAAGTCCTCACATGGCTATGTCAATGGAAAAGTAAAAAAATATGGCTCTTGGAATAAGGGGAGGAAGAAACAAAAGCGATAAAATGGAAAGATCACCTAGACCTTAAGGGGTTAAAGCTGATCTGTCGCAAGATTCACAATTGAATCTGCAAACATTATCCATGGCTCTCATAGACCTGATGCATCTGACGTGCTTACTTTAATAATTCATGTCAAAGTAGTTGTATGGCCACGAAAAAAAAGTACACAATGTAGAGCTGCACTTACCAATCCTCATTATTCTATTAGGCATGGAGAGCTTTAAAATGATTTATAAAGCCATTCTGACACAGATTTCCACAGAAAGTACATCAGCCTCCTCATGTCTAAGGTCAGTTTATGAATAAATGCAGTTTTAGAAATCTAGTGGTTGCTTTGCTTTAATTTACATGTAGCACATAATGGGTATATAGGAGCTTATAATATATTCGTGGTCAGTTGACACGCCATATGTAATCATTTTCAAAGCTGAGGGTCAGCTCATTACTTGTGATCTAATATAAAGCTGAGTGTATGAATATGTGTCTGTATATGTCATAGCCTTGCTCACTCCACATAGAAACGCCCTCTCCACATAGCCATGCTCACAATCCTTAGTATACAGTAGGAGGTATGTATATATGTATGTGTGTGCATATGGTGTCTGAAAGTATGTATGTATGTGTATGTGGCATTAGCCCCACCCACTCCATATAGCCATGCCTAATCCACATATCCCCACTTCCTCCACATAGCCCTGTCACTTTGTTTATTATATTTGTAACTTGTCTGTATGCAACCCCTTCTCATGTACAGCACCATGGAATGAATGGTGCTCTATAAATAAATAATAATAATAATAATAATAATAGCCCTGCCCCCGGACTATGTAGAGGGGTTGAACTATGAAGGGGCGGGGCTATGAAAGGGGTAGGGCTACCGGGAGGGAACATGGCTGTGACACATACACACACATACATACATTACCATATATGGGCCATATTAGCGTATATAGGTATTATGCCCGGGCAACGTCCGACTCCACAGCTAGTATGTTATAAGGTAATAAAACTTATAAAACTTTATTAATAAGCATTATCTTTATTTCATAGACAGTAAAGTCTATAATGTAGTGATGCAGCAATCTTTGCTTTTCGGCTCGGAGCTCCTGATTTAGTAACAGTGGCCATACATTGGCCAGAAGTCAGAACTGTGGTTAATTATTTGTCGCACTATTAGTGTCTCATGAATGCAGACTAATGTGACCACATCTCTTTTTCTTGTAGATTTAGCAGTCTGCTCACTGTTTTCCACTCTTTAGATAAGAATGTCATCTGGCAGCGGCCTATGTGTGTAGGCCAAACATAAGACAAAGCCTTTCTTTATATAAACTCCTGCATCCCACGTGTTTGTTCCCACTGCGCTGTGTGAGCTGCTGATGGCGCATACATAACTAAAAAGGTTAATATTTCATTGCAGGGAGTTATTTCCAAACAAACGGATCACACAGCCGATATGGCCTTAATGTTATTGCACAAGGGAAGAGTCATTCCTTAAAAAGAAGTATATTCTAGATTATTCTTCTTGTAGAGGTTTTCATGTAGTGAATCACGGCCGCCCACATATCTCACTATATGAATGGACGCTCTCTCTGTGTGTGAAATGGTCGGGGAAGGTGATGTCATGGGAAAATGTGGAGTACTTACAATACTTCTGAATTTGTCATCTCTACACATATTATGAGCACATAAGATCAACTGATAGCAGAACAATATTGCCGTAATTGGTAACTCCACCCACAGATCCTGATTTAGCTTTGTATTATTTTATCTAATTTGTCTGGATTTATTCAATAAAATGTTCAAGTTATATGATCGGAGGTTCTTCAACACTTCACCATCACATGAATTTAAACTGATCTGACCATTCCCCATAGATCTCAGAAATACTGTATATACTATTGTAGTTTTTAGGGCATGAATATGGATCCTCCGAGCTATGTCTAACTATTTATGTGTGAATATAATAAAATGGGAAGCCATCATGAGGCAACAGGCGCAGTGGTCAGGAAAGGGTTAATTAGGTTAATATTTCTGAGGTGAATAACTAGTCAAAACTGGTTATAACGGCTTCTCTGGGCGCCTAAAACGTAGGGGACAGATTGGTCAGTTAAGGTCAGGTGTCACTGACCTTTGTGTATATAAGTGAGTCCCTAGGCTCTGGTGTCCAGTCAGAAGATCATCACCTGAAGAGATCCCCCGCCCTCCCTGATTATTTTCCCTTTCAATTTATTGATTATTAACCGTTTATGGTACTTTGTTAGAGGTGGGGTTGCCCAGCGTTGCTGGGTGGACAATTTTTAATATTTATAAAAGGAGTTATTGGTTATTTATTGAATTTATTGGTGGATAATCCAAATGGTTAATTTTTGATGTGTAAACCTTAATAAAAGTACCACCAAATAGTTTACCCCACAACATTCTGAAGTGTCTTTATTTAAGATAAAGTTTTATTAAGTAAAATGTGCCTTGTTGTCTCATGGGTATGGGCAGGCTCAGTTCAGTGTGTATAAAGCGGAGCTCTGTCCCTGGTAATTACCCTTATATTTCAATTCCAGTACAAGTATAGGACAAGTAGAACATTAAAGCTACAGTACTTTATACCAGGAGATACTTTAATGGGAACTTATCAATAGATTCAAGCTACCCAAACCATGGCAGCAGCATGAAATACCAGTCTGAATTACAGCATGTGGCCATGATTGCAGCCCACTATAGTATGTCTGTTTTTGAAATACTGCAATGTTTCAGGGAACACCAATGAAATATAAGAGGTTGAACACTTAGTCCAAAAATAGGAGTGAGGTGCTCATCAGGGAAATCCTAGTTTAAGAAGCCGGCCAGGGACTATTGGAAGAGACTTTAATTGCCTGACTAATCCCCAGCCAACATCTCCCCTTATCGCTCTATTCACTTTCCCAAGAGGCCACATGAAAGACTGTGACATATTAATTATAATTATTATTTTATATTAATAATAACTGTATCACTAAATATTGAGAAGAATTAAGTGTTCTGACATAAGCCCACACACAGCCTCCCTATATACAGTATAATTACCCTACATATAGTATAATACACCACATAAACCCTTATTTACAGTATGAGATCCCCATTTGGCGTTTTATATACAGTTTGATTCACTACGTAGCCTCTTTTATACAGTATGAGGCCCCCACAAAGCCCTCTATGTACTGGATGGGTCCTCACATAGCCCCAACTATATAGCATATCATTTTTTTGTAGCTCAATCTATATACAGTGTGAGCCCCACATAGCCTCTCTGTATCGGACAGCCAGAGTTCTGTATGTGGCCTGAAGTCCCCACTTTGCCCAGCCTGCCTGAGGTAATTGACAGGTCTTCTCCTTGAGTATTCATTAGATTTATGAATCACCTGTCTTTGGGGAGAGAGAACAGTGCCAGACTAGTCAAGACGTTCCCCATAGTTTCAGCTTGCCTTTTAAACAATGTCTTTTCTGAGACATTCTCTGAAGCATTTCGGAGAAAAACATACCAGCTGATCTCATGAAGCCATGCTCTGATTCCTGCTGCCTGTGGTGAGCACGAATCTAGTGACCGTTTCTCTTACAAATTCAAACCTGTCACAATATGCTGTCTGTAGGATTAGATTAGATTAGGATTAGATAGGGTATTACTAAAACCATCATCACATATCCTTACATTATACGTCTCGAGATTCTCAAGAGGTTCAGCTGAAACTCTTTGTAGCGAGGGCTTGTTAAGAGATCACCCCTCCTCAATCATTTACTAGCCATTTGCCACCCCATTCATGCCTCAGCCTCCTTCCTCTTTAAAACTCCAATTATAAAAACTTTACAGAAACACTTAGATGATTTTGGTATAATCTGGGAGACTTGCTGGCTCTACTCTGATTGACTGTACCCAGGCTCAGACTTGCCCGCAGGAAAACAGGTGAATCCCCCAATTGACACCTGTGAATGAGTGCGCCATCCTACTCCGCTGTGTTATGAAGTTTTAGCACAATACACTCGATTCATTCATTATATATGGACCAAGCCACTATCTCATCATTTATTCAGTCGTTCATTAATTCAACAAACTGCCCTGTTTATTATTATATAGAAGCATAGGTAAACGTTGTGAATGTTGGTATTGGAATATTTGCATGTCGTTGAACAGTGGGCCTACAGAGTCAATGTTTTTGGTGGGCCCTAATCTCCACAGTCCAACACTGCCAGTACCTCTATGGCGAGGAGGCGTTTGGATGAAGTGACAGTGGAGCTGTTCGCTGCTGGTTTATATAACTCCGTGCTGAGTGACAGGACTTGGCTGGAAAGTAAGAAATATTATTGTACAGTCTTTCTTTCTGTAAGTGCATTCAGCCTGTACTTTACATTATTACTGTATAATGAGACCTGTGCAATGAGATCAACCAAAATTGCAGTGAAATTGGTCTCCTACAAGAGTATACAAAAATGGCTATTAAACCCTAGTACATGAACTGTAATACAGGTCCCCATAGATCCATATTGCAATCTGTGTGATGTCATGAGGTCTGTTTGTGCAAATGTATGCATCATTGCCTTTCTCATTGAATCCATGGAAGAAGAACTCCATGAGAAGCTCTTGGAGGGACTGTATAGCCCATAGATAGGCAGGAGGTTTGGGATCCATGTTAGGCCTCATTCAGATGTCCATGTTACATGTACAAGTTGTGCCTGTTTTTGTTTTTCATGCATAGCACACATACCCACTACAACCCATGGTGTTATTCACATGTTTATGTTTTTACACGGACCGTGTGCCTGTGCCAACGACACAAAGACATGTCTGTTTTTTTCTGGACAGATGACAAGGGTCAATACAAGTCTATGGGTCCAATAAAAACACATCCAGCACACGGATGGCATGAATGTACAATCCGTGTGCTGTACAGGTATAACATTTAAAAGTATAAAGGTACCTTTACACGCCGCAACTACAGTGTAGCAACTGAGAGGCAATTGGGATTTCCGTCACGGTTGCCTTGAAATTGCTACGAAGTTGCGGCGTGTAATTGGGGAAAGCGATGGTGATTCGAAGTTGCTCCCGGTTGCGGTTTCAGAGCATTGTTCAAAGACCAGAGGCAACCCTGAAGGTGAATTGCCCTGGTTTTGGCATGTGAACGGGTGATAGGGATGGAATCTGCGTCGCCTAGTGATTTCCAAGAGGCGTGCCACAGCATGCTGGATACCGCGCCCCATCAGCAATGATTGGTGGTGGCTACTTTGTGTCCATTGGCTGTCCCTTCACAGGGCGCCATATTGGAAGAGCTGTCCATTCACACTACACAATTGCAATAGCGTCATGTATTAGCCAGCCTTCCTGAGCGCTGGACAATCATGACGCTATCGGTTGTCTAATCAGCATGTTTGGGGCGCGGAATACACAAGTCTGTCACGCCTATGTTTTGGTGGCACAGAACATGTACGCCCACATTTCTTTGGGGATTGCGGCGTGTGAAGCGGCGTCGGGAGGCAACTGGATGTTTCCCGCAGGTTCTGTGGGAACTTTCGGGGAGCCGCGTTCCCTTAGGTTGAGGGCGCAATTGCGGCGTCTAAATGCAGCATCGGCGATCGGTATCAACTGTCAAAAACGTGCACGCACACGTTCGGTTGCTACCGATTGCTGGTCATAGTTGCGGCGTGTAAGGGTACCTTTACACGCGGCAACTTTTCTAGGAAATTCACTGGCAACTTACTGGTTGCAGTGAAATCATGGACACATTGTTCTATCTTGATTGTTATGTAAAAATGGAACAATGTTCCAAAGTTGCCACGTGTAAAGGTACCTTAAGAGAAGCTTTGTCATATGTTTATTGATCCATCCAGACATACTGATGTGTCAACACTAAAGGTAAAGACAGACATACTGATGTCACACTGATGGTAAAGACAGACATCATACTGATGTCACACTGGATGGTAGAGACAGACTTACTGATGTCACACTGATGGTAGAGACAGACAATACTGATGCCACACTGATGGTAGAGACAGACTTACTGATGTCACACTGATGGTAGAGACAGAGCTACTGATGTCACACTGATGATAGAGACAGACAATACTGATGTTACACTAATGGCAAAGACAAACATATTGATGTCACACTGATGGTAAAGACAGACAATACTGATGTCACACTGATATCATACTAACTGACTGACACAAGTACCATTTTCAATGGTAAATGGGGGTCTTATACCGTTGTTGAATACTACTGCAAGTATGAGGCTTTTTCCTATGTGCCAAACACACACAGTAACATTGTTTAATGTGTAAAAGCATCCTTGTATTATTGTCTTCATTATTACATTGTAATTGATAATGGGATTTTTTTCTTTTAGCTTTTTCAGGATTTTCCACAAACACAAAATATGATCCACATCAAATCAAGGCTGAAATAGCAAGTCGACGAGACAGGGTAAGGTATCTTTGTAAATTTGTGGCTTCAGTGAAATAAGTTGCATGATTGAATGTCTAGAAATAAATCTTATAATGTATTCCATACATATCCTGATATATGCAACATACAGGGACTCACATATTTAGAAGGGACAAAATTGCAAAAACCCTAAATCGCAAAAACCCTAAAGTATTAATGGAGAGCAGAAAAGAAGGCCTTCAAAAGTCCAAATAATATCAAAAAGTGTCAGAAATCTTTATTATTAACAACCAGGTGATGGTAAAAGATCCATACAGAATAGGAAACAGACGGCATTCCAATGGAGGATACATAGATCAAAAAAATAATCTCATTATATATACCGTATACAAGAAAGGAGGTGGGACATAACTCATAGTTTATGTATAGCAATCACATTAGTATTAGTATCAACTTTCACCCTAATGTCAGAAGTCCTAGTGCCGTAACATAAAATATATTGATAAACTTTGGTGACTCCACCAAAATGTACACCAACTCCGACTCCAAAGCCTTGGCCCTCATACCAAGCATAAAATCTTAGAGAGCTATATAATCTGAGGCACAACTAGCTAACCATCTGGTCTGAGGCAAGGTGGATCGGGTATATAAGTATAAACACAGCATTATGAAGTCCCTCATAATAATATTTATTCATTGCTATAAATTCCATAGCATTTTACATACATTGTCCCCATTGGGGCTCACAATCTAAACATCCTATCAGTATTTCTTTGGAGCCTGGGAGGAAACTGGAGCACCCAGAGCAAACTCATGCAAACATAGGGAGAACATGCAAACTCCTTGAAGATGTCATCCTTGGTGGGATTTGAACTCTGGACCCCAGCACTGCAAGGCAGCAGTGCTAATCACTAGGCCACCGTGTCGCTCATGGAATGTTGTCTGTGCCTGATGCATGTTTCAGCTGTGCACCTTCATCACAGGGCATTGTTGTAATTATTAAATATTTTTTTTTACACTTTTTTGATATTATATGGACTTTAGATAGCCTTTCTCCTGCTTTCCATTAATACTGGCCTCTTTTTATGTCTATCAGAGAATCAGGGGTGGCCACGTTCTATGCATGGAGTGCATACGTCTTGCAGGCTGCCTTAGAGCTCACAAGCTCTTCTCTGAAGATGGTTTCAACCAGCTTCTGTGCCTTTGCACATTTTCTGTACTGCAGATGAAAAGCTATCTTTGTTTTCATCGTGGTAGCTTTAAGATGGGAGGCAGAGTAGAGTTGTACACCTGATAAAAGAAAATGATGAAACCCCTTTTAAGGGTCTATTTTAAATGGTAGCTCCATCACTTATGAACAGTATCAAGTGCATGGACTTAAAGGGATTTTTCCCTTTCGTTAAAATGTACTCCTCGGTTGGAGCCTTTTATTAATAAGCCATTCTATGCTCGCCTCTCCGTATCCACTAGTGAGTCTCACCGCCATTCCTGGTGTCTGGCTTTGGCTGCAGTGCCAATGTCGTGTGGCCAGCATCAGAAACGGACAAAAAGATTTTTAGATCTGTGCTGCTGTCTATAATGACGAACTTCCTCTGTGCTTAAAAAAATATGGTTCTTTAGCCAACGTGTTTCGAGATCTACCTGACCCCTTCATCAGGGATGCAACAACAGAGTGCATGAAGAGGTCAGAATGATTTCAAAACGCATTGGAATAAAGAACCATTTTTTTAAGCACAGAGGACGTTCATCATTATAGACAGCAGCGCGGATCTAAAAATCTTTTTGTCCGTTTCTAGAGTTAGTGAGGACCATCCATGAGGTGGGGGATCCTGCTGCAGCTATGATGCTTTAAAACCAGTTGTGGGTCACACAACTGACTAAGGTGAGCAGTTCTTACACTGCACATACACTTCCCACAAACAGTTTAGACCCATTGCGCCTTTGTCTACCCCTTTTCTTTTAGATGTGGCCAGCGTGGCAGCAAATCCGTAAAACCCAACATCTCTGAGTTGGGGCGTTATAGATGAAATGCCTATTGAGTCAACCTACCTTCATCCTCACACGGCTGTTAACTTGATTTTTTTTCCTTAAATCTGGGAAGCTTATCAAAAAAATCATGGTCAGACAATATTTTTTACAGACACATTGGAAAAACATAATAAATCATTAAGGTTTAAAGTAATACAAGTCTACTGCCCATCATTCTGAAATGAAGATATTATCTGCAGTAGTTGAGCTGTAAAACGATAATTATAGGCAAAACAACCTGTATAAGTTTCTCCAGCTTCCAAAACAATGACATATGCATAAAATCCTATACCGGATGGTCCAGGAATTTCTGGATGGTTGATAATCCTCACCAGTAATGCTGATGTATCTGCCTGTAGGGGGCAGGAGGACCCGAGGGAGCGTTGGGCTCATGAATCCAATGGCGCCATGACTGAGTCTGCTATACGCTTTATTCTATTACCTAAAAGGCACAATATTTTGTGTGGATCATTCATTTTAATATGCTCGTAAAAAGAAATTCTGCTAGTTGAGAATATTTTACTGCTACAAAGTATTGGGCATAGGAAGTGGAAAACAGACAATTATTATGAACTGTGTTTTACATAGGCATCATTTCTTAGCTTTCTAGGTTGAAACGAGAGCTGACATTAATGAAGCAAGAACTTCAGTTCAAAGAGAAGGGAGTGGAGACTCTACAAGAGTAAGTTAATTACAGGCCTTGATGTAAAGTTACAGATTGTCCCCCTTACCTTTCGGAAATTCAGTAAAGAGCTTTTTAAATTTTAAAATATGATCAGTCAATACAATCTGTTGAAATTCTAGCAAAACCCTTGAGACACTACAGTTCCCATCATACCCCTGAATGGACATTAGAGACACATAAACCTATAGACAACTCCCCATAGAGTAATGTGTATTAACTTAAATTGTTCATCTCGCTCCACTTAAAATGTGAAGTTTAAAGAAAGCTGAGGACAGACACATCTGTATAACTTCTGTATTCTAACATATGTACATATGCTCTTAACTGCTATAGTTTTTTCATGCTGACTGGATGAAGAGGCGTGGTAGAATAGGAGGTGCCTTAATACTTTTAAAGCCGCACACATGTTAATGAATCATGCAAAGACAAAGTGGCGTACACCTCCATACGCACCGTGCTACAAATCGTACTCTAGTCAGAGACTGAAGTAGGATTTATGGTGCAGTGAACGGCAGCACTTGTGGATGTGATGAGTAGTGTGTCATTCTACAGCTCCACCCACTTTGTCGGAGGCCGGTATATGATAGTGTAAAAGCACCTAAAGTAGCAACATTTCTGCTCAGCCCTGTGACTGCTTAAAAATTTGGGGAGTTAAGAATAATGGTTATATATACAGGGGTTGGACAAAATAATGTAAACACCTGGAAAAATTAACAAAAGTTAGTTTAATATGGTGTAGGTCTACCGGCGATAGGTGATATCATTGGCCCGGCGGATCTCACGAAATGCACCCCAGATCATCACAGAACCTCCGCCATGTTTTACGGTTGTGAGACGGCAGTCTGGTTTGAATGCTTCTTTCGGCTGTCTCCAAACTACACTCGGCCGAAGGTCGGAAAATGGGGTATACGTGATTCTTCTGAGAATATCACATGTTTCCACTGCTCGAGGAACCAATTCTGGAGTATTCTACACACTCTAAACGCTTGGAAACATTTGTCATTGAGAGCAGCGGTTTTCTAGATTGCAGCTCTTCCGTGGAATCCAGATTTGTGCAGCTCCCAACGAACAGTTTTCGTGGAAACTGGGTTCTGTAGGTGTTCATTGAGCTCGCAGTGATTTTCAGACCGTGGTCTTTGCATCCTCTCACAATTCGCTCTAGAGTCCCTCAGTCAACTTCGACTTTCGTCCGGACCTGTGCTTGCTGCATGCACGTTTTTCCTTTTCTTTCAAACCAGTACTATTGTACGTTTGGGGACGCCAAGCTCTTGAGCACTTCTTTCAACTACGGCATCTTTTGTGACACAACATTTGGCTTTTTTGAAAATCACCAACAATGGTTTTGAAATCCAAATACCATTGGTATCAGGTTCTCATCAATGTTCTTACAATTCGATAAAACAATCAGTTAATTTACATACACATACACTTAACACAAATAATCACAAAACATTAACATATGTCATGGTTTGCATGTTTATAACATGTTCTAAGATTATGATGCCAAAACTTTAGGGTTTATTATTGTTGTCCCCATTATTTATAACCATATATATATATATATCGTATTGAAACATGTTCTGTATGTGATGTATATTATGAAATATTGTTAGTGCCGAAGTATTGCACACTACAATCGTCGCTAATAGTTCTTCCTGAAAAATTTGCAATCACAATATTGGTTTTTCCCTTCGATGTCATTAGTCTAATGAATCATAACGAATTGTTAACCAAATTCGAGTTCGATTCACCAAAAATTAAAGGCCTATAATAAAGGATAAAAAAGTAGAAAAACAGTGTGGATGCAACATCGTACAGCTTGTAATATAACACACTGTATTACTTGCACCTACAGTGTTGGAAACTAAATCACCGACTATAGCTAGTTGATATGGGTTAAAGTTGACATCCTCTTCCTGCGCACTTGTGCATTACCACAACAATTGCATAAAAAGAAAACAAAGAAAGTCTGAAGTTGAAACCAAATTGTGGGAATAGAGGAGCTAATCAAGACACAAGCACTCCAAAGACCTAATGCTGTTCACCGTGGGAGTGTCCACCAAAAGTTAACCCATCGACACTGGACCTCTAATATCGACGAAAAGACAAATAAAGAGTATACAGCAAGTTGTATAGCAGTGGATAAAGAACCCAACATCGAAACCAATCAAGCTGCCCTGCAATCAGGACAACGTGTACAAGCTGACACTCCAACACAGTGCCCAAACGCCAAGGTGGACGAACCCATGGAAGACACCACTTTTACCCAGGACAAAAAGCCACAGCTACAAAAACACCAGAAAGCCTACAATGCCTCGACAGAGTACCATCTACACATGAACCAAAAGTAGAGCATTTTTGCAAGGCATCAGACAAGAACAGAAAAAAAGAGGCATCAACAGAAAAGAACACCACAGTCCAACAGGCGAGGTCCCCTGACTGTTGGGGCTGCACACACATCACACCTGGCATGGACATGCTTGCACCACGTGGCAACACTATGAATCTCAAAAGACACACCAACAAGTTCAGACAAAATGTAGCCCACGAGAACCCCCCGGGTCTCCCCACGAGTCATGGACTCCTAAGGGACATATGACCCACACAGTCACACACACACACAAAATGTTGAGAAAACACAGAGACTTCAAGGTGCCACAATCAGTCCCCCACCCATAGACACCACTATACAACACCTAATAAAGGGCCAGATTCGACCACAGGACCTCAACAATCAGCAAAGACAGACAATTGCCAAGAAAACTGGTCTACAAACTCCAGCAGGCTATAACACACATACACACCCCAGGGACACACACACACAGACAGACACAGATGTGCACAAATCACCTCACACAACTCGTCTCATACGTGTGCTATCTATATTTTCCAAACATAAACATCTGATTAAAAACAGCCAATGTGCAACACATGTGCCATATAGGGAATTAAGGCAGATGTCAGTCACATGAGCTGTCTATTATGTGTATGTGTGAGGTAACATATACTGCCCTGCCAGGGGAGGGTTTACTGTTGGCTGGAGATTTATTAGGCTGCCTATAGCAATCAATCACAGCTCAGCTTCTTTTTTCATACAGGTCATTAATATGACATATTCAAATTCTATTTTGTTATAGCTAACAGCAGTTATTTATTAACCCGGGCGTACCTGGGTACTACAGCTAGTATATATATAATATATATATATATATATATATATATATATATATATTATGCTGTATGTGGGAACACATGTTCTGTCAGCCTGACTTATATATATAAACTAGCTGGGGCCCGATGCACATGCATCGGGATTCTAGAAGAGCGAGTCTCTGACTCGCAATGGCCGCTTCGCGGTCAATGCTTCGCGCTGCTAAGGCGACTCACCATGCCCGCTGCGCGGGCATAGCGAGTCGCCTTAGAACTGCTCGCAATGGCCGCTGCGCGGCCAATGCTTCGGGCGTATCCACATGACCACGCCGACTCGCATTGTGAGTGGACTCAGAAGGGGCAAAAAACCCATTCGCAATTATATAATAGATATATACAGTTGTGGCCAAAAGTATTGACACCCCTGCAATTCTGTCAGATAATACTCAGTTTCTTCCTGAAAATTATTGCAATCACAAATTATTTGGTATTATTTTCTTCATTTAATTCATCTTCAATGAAAAAAACACATAAAGAATTGTCCTAAAGCCAAATTGGATCTAATTCCACACCAAACATAAAAAAGGGGGTGTACAAAAGTATTGTCACTGTTAGAAAAATCATGTGATGCTTCTCTAATTTGTGTAATTAACAGCACCTGTAACTTACCTGTGGCACCTAACAGGTGTTGGCAATAACTAAATCACACTTGCAGCCAGTTGGCATGGATTAAAGTTGACTCAACCTCTGTCCTGTGTCCTTGTGTGTACCACATTGAGCATGGAGAAAAGAGAGAAGACCAAAGAACTGTCTGAAGACTTGAGAAACCAAATTGTGAGGAAGCATGAGCAATCTCAAGACTACAAGTCCATCTCCAAAGACCTGAATGTTCCTGTGTCTACCGTGCGCAGTGTCATCAAGACGTTTAAAGCCCATGACACCGTGGCTAACCTCCCTAGATGTGGACGGAAAAGAAAAATTGACGAGAGATTTCAACGCAAGATTGTGCGGATGGTGGATAAAGAACCTCGACTAACATCCAAACAAGTTCAAGCTGCCCTGCAGTCCGAGGGTGCAACAAAGTCAACCCGTACTATCCGTCGGTGTCTGAATGAAAAGGGACTGTATGGTAGGATACCCAGGAAGACCCCACGTCTTACCCAGAGACATAAAAAAGCCAGGTTGGAGTTTGCCAAAACGTACCTGAGAAAGCCTACAATGTTTTGGAAGAATGTTCTCTGGTCAGATGAGACAAAAGTAGAGCTTTTTGGGCAAAGGCATCAACATAGAGTTTACAGGAGAAAAAAAGAGGCATTCAAAGAAAAGAACATGGTCCCTACAGTCAAACATGGCGGAGGTTCCCTGATGTTTTGTGGTTGCTTTGCTGCCTCTGGCACTGGACTGCTTGACCGTGTGAAATGGCATTATGAAGTCTGAAGACTACCAACAAAGTTTGCAGCATAATGTAGGGCCCAGTGTGAGAAAGCTGGGTCTCCCTCAGAGGTCATGGGTCTTCCAGCAGGACAATGACCCAAAACACACTTCAAAAAGCACTAGAAAATGGTTTGAGAGAAAGCACTGGAGACTTCTAAGGTGGCCAGCAATGAGTCCAGACGTGAATCCCATAAAACACCTGTGGAGAGATCTAAAAATGGCAGTTTGGAGAAGGCACCCTTCAAATATCAGGGACCTGGAGCAGTTTGCCCAAGAGGAATGGTCTAAAATTCCAGCAGAGCATTATAAGAAACTCATTGATGGTTACCGGAAGCGGTTGATCACCGTTATTTTGGCTAAAGGTTGTGCAACCAAGTATTAGGCTGAGGGTGCCAATACTTTTGTCTGGCCCATTTTTGGAGTTTTGTGTGAAATGATCAATGTTTTGCTTTTTGCTTCATTCTCTTTTGTGTTTTTTCATTGAAGACAAATTAAATGAAGATAATAATACCAAAGAATTTGTGATTGCAATCATTTTCAGGAAGAAACTGAGTATTATCTGACAGAATTGCAGGGGTGTCAATACTTTTGGCCACAACTGTATATACAATTTAATCTAGAAGTTTGCTTACATGATATGAAGAGACACATATGCATGTTTTTCTCACTGTCTAACATGAAATCAGAATAAACCTTTCCTGTTTTAGGTTACCATACAAATTAATATTTGCCAAATGCCAGAATAAAGAGAAAATGTTTTAAGGCATTTTTATTACTTTCTGCAAAGTCAAAGGTTTACATACACTAACAATACTATGCCTTTAAGCAAGTTGGGATAGCTCATATAATGATGTAATATGTTTGGAAGCTTCTGATAGGTTTATTGGCAATATCTGAGTTAATTAGAGACACACCTGTGGATGCATCTTAAAGCACACCTGAAAGACACTGCTTCTAAGTGTAGCATCCTGGGAGAGTCAAAATAAATCAGTATCAGAAAGAAAATTGTGGACTTGTACAAGTCTGGTTCATCCTTGGGTGCAATTTTCAGACACCTGAAGGTGCCTCTTTCATCTGTACAAGAAAATTATACTCAAGTACAAACAAGATGGGAATGTCCAGTCATCATACCGTTCAGGAAGGAGACTGGTTCTGTGTCCCAGAGATGAACGTGCTTTGGTCTGACGTGTGCATATCAACCCAAGAGTAAGAGCAAAAGACCTTGTGAAGATGTTGACAGAAGCTAGTAAGAATGTATGATTATCCACAGTGAAACGAGTACTGCATCAACATGGGCTGAAAGAGCACTCTGCCAGGAAGAAGTCATTAGTCCTAAAGAAACTTTAAAGAGGACCTGTCACCACTTCTCCCCCCAAGGATTTCAATCAAAATACATCACTGAATGCAGCATGTGTACTGCATTCAGGCAAGGGGTCCCCGTGTGTGTGTGATGTTTTTAGCCCTAAATACAGCCTCCTGAAAACGTGCAGTTAAAAGTCAAGAGGGCATTACCAGCATCAGGAGTCCTCTCCTTCCCGGGTGCTATTCCTGCCCCCTCCATCTCTGTTCCTCCCTCCATCTCTGTTCCTCCCTCCTCCCTCTCTTCGCTGCCTCCTTGATGCTTTGTCAGCAATCCTCGCTATGCGCCTGTGCGTCGTTGTTCTACTTCACGCAGGCGCAGAGCGAGGTGTTGCTACGGTCGGTCCCGTGCTCCTGATTCGCCTCCCGCCCTGTTGTCAGCACTTGATCCCGCCCTGCTCCATGTATAACATGGAGCAGGGCAGGAACAGGTGCTGATGCCTCACGCTCCTGACCTGCCTCCCACCCTGACGTCAGCACTTGCTCCCTTCCTGCTCCGTGTTATACATAGAGCAGGGTGGGAACAAGTGCTGACGCCTTGCGCTCCTGTCCCGCCTCCTGGCCTGATGTCAGCACCTGTTCCTGCCCTGCTCCATGTATAACACGGAGCAGGGCGGGAACAAGTGCTGACATCAGGGCGGGAGGCGGGTCAGGAGCGCGGGGTCGACAGTAGCAACACCTCGCTCTGCACCTGCGTGAAGTAGCACAAGGAGGCGCAGAGCGAGGATGGCTGACAAGGCATCAAGGATGCGGCGAGGAGGGAGGAACAGAGACGGAGGGCACGGGAATAGCCCCCGGGAAGGAGATGACTCCTGATGCTGGTAATGCCCTGGTATAGGAATTTTCTGGTCATCATAATGGGAGACCCAGACAATGGGGTTTAGGGCACTGCCCTCCGGAGGTCACACTAGGTACTACAAGTTTGTAGACACCGCCTCCTCCGCTTATAAACCCCTACCGCAGGGAACATCCTCAGTTTTAAACTTAGTGTGCTCGGAGGATCACGCTTTGCTTGCACTTCACTGCATTCTCACAGCTTACGTGATGGCGTCTGAAGACAAGGTAAAATGGTCCCGGTCGGGACCTGCGACAGCCTCCCTGCTCACCCTTGTGGAACACGCAGGTGGAGGTACCGAGGGCCTTGAGCCTGGACACTTTGTGTTCTCCCGGTACGCTGTCGCGCTCCTTTCCATCCCTCTCTGGGGGGCTCTGGAGAGTGGGAGATGGGAGCCTTGCACAGCTCCGCTCCGTCCGAGGCCTCCTAAATGGTGCTTACAGACCGGACTGGAGCCAGCCCAGTCCGAGGCCTCCCTAAATGGTGCTTACACTCCGGACTGGTGCTGAAACCCCCGTCCGAGGCCTCCCTAAATGGTGCTTACAGACCGGACCGGCACTGAGGCACTCTGTGTCTCCTGTGTGCCTGGGGGTAGTGTCGGTCACTTTATGTGTCCTGACACTCAGACCGCGCGTTACCCTCGGGTCCGCGGATCTGCTGGTGTACCCTGTGCTGGGGTCACCCTGGCTGACCGCCCTGTGTGTCACAGGGGCTGAGGCCGTGGGCTGCGGATGGTTGTTTGTGTGCAGTCTGTGTGTAGTATTTTACACTATTTCCCGCGCTGCGGGCTCCGGCACCTTCATGCTGAGGCTGCTTGGAGGATGGGAAGCAGCCTGTGCGGTGACGTCATCGCTGGGCGTGTGTGTGTGTTTCCCGCGTGTTTTCGGCGCCGCCCACAGTTTCTCTGTCGGCGGCCATCTTTACCCTCACTTCCCGGCTGGGATCTGTATGCAGCGTGCGCCTGCACTCCAAGGGGAGACCGGAAACCGTCGCGGAGGTCACACACACACACCGCTTCCTCCTACCGCTTTACTGCGGTCGGTAAGCCACCGGGATTCCCGGTTTTTTGTCTGCAATTTGGCTTATTTTCCCCTACTGTGGCGATGTCCTCAGTTAGGAAGCGTGCTGCTAAGGCGGCAGAGACCACCATTACCTGTGCTACATGCAATGGAACACTGGTGGAAGGGTCCTGCAATAACTGCGGACGCCCAGAGGCCCGGACTGACACTGCTGAGTCAGCAGCTCCGGTGCTATACCCTGAGGTTCAGGTGATCTCAGGGCCATGGGAGACGCAGAATAAGATCAATGAATCTCTGTTGTCCCAGCTGTCCTCCATGTCGCAATCCCTGGAGGCACTTAATAGGAGGCTGGATAGCCCAGTTACTCCGTCCAGTTACCCCCGGGCGTCTCCCTCTTCTGCTGTGAGACCCCTTAAGCGGACTCGTCGTGAGGAGTCACCCGAGCTCCAGGCTCTCTCTGAGGAGGAGCGTTCCTCTGATGGTGAGGACGATGATGGGGGTTCAAATTTCGGGTCTGTGGCTGTATCTGAACCACCAGACGGGGTGGAGGATCTGGTGTCCTCTATCAACGAGACCTTACGTCTCGTGACACCCCCTGAGGAGGTGACGGTGCACCCGAAGGAGGTCTATCAATGGCTGCGGCCGGAGGCTAGACCAAGTGGCTCCTTCATGGACCACACTAATTTTGGAAGGGTGGTTAGAGCTCCCAGGTTACATCCTGGGCGGCGTTATGTCCGTAAACCCAAGGACAATCGCTTCCCCTTCCCCCAGGAGGTGCTTCAGGAGTGGTCGCAGTCCCCGAAGGTGGATGCTTCCATGACCAGGATTGCTGCACGCTCCCTTTTCTCTGCCTCTGATAGCTCCTCGCTGAAGGATGCGACTGATAGACAGGTCAAGCAACTCGCCAAGTCTTCCTATGAGGCTGTGGGGTCTTCCTTTGCCCCTAATTTTGCTACGGTCTGGACCTTACAAGCGATTACTACCTGCTTGGATGGTATCTCTGATCTGGCAAGATCCAGTCCAGAGGTCCTGGCACTTACCGAGAGGGCAAGGGCCTATGCGGACTACGCCAGGACGGCGACTCTGGAAACCGCCACTCGCTCAGCTGTGGCTTCGGCCAATGCTATAGCGATCCGCAGATTGTTGTGGCTGCGTCTTTGGGACTCAGATACCACATCCAAGAAGATTTTGCAGAATCTTCCGTTCGCTGGTGACAGGCTTTTTGGCACCGAACTGGACAAGCTGATAAAGGATTCTGCTGAGTCTAAGATACCGCAGAATAAGCCTAAGCCACGGTATACCGTTAAAAGGAACCCAAAACAGTGGTCCTTTCGTTCCAGCTCGCAGTCATCAGCACCGTCCGCTCGCACGGACCGAGGGGGAAAGCCCGCTTCTCAGTGGCGCTCTAAGAGTCGCCCAAAGAAGACGGCGGGGGCGGCAGCTGCCACCCCCAAACCCGCCTCTACATGACTCGCTCTCCCTTCCTGCCTCCCCACAGGTGGGGGGCCGCTTGTCTCGCTTTCAGGACAAATGGCTACTTCACGTTCAAGATCAGTGGGTTCGAGACGTGGTCTCGCGAGGTTACAGGATAGAGCTGACATCAAAACCGATATCCCGATTCCATCGGTCGGTCCCATCATCAGAAAAGGCTCAGGCTTTTTTTCGTGGTGTTGGAGGGTCTCCGCAGGGACGGAGTGGTGATACCGGTGCCGTCCGGGGAGAGGTTCAGGGGTTTTTACTCCAACCTCTTTATCGTCCCAAAGAAGGACGGATCCTTCCGCCCGGTGCTGGACCTGAAGTTGTTCAACCATCACGTGTTGGTTCGGAAGTTCCGTATGGAATCACTGCGCTCCGTGATCGCAGCTGTGTCACAGGGGGACTTCCTAGCGTCCATAGATATCAGAGACGCTTACCTTCACGTGCCCATTGCACCGGCTCATCAGCGCTGGTTGAGATTCGCAGGGGGGAAGAACACTTCCAATTTGTGGCGCTGCCGTTCGGGTTGGCCTCGGCACCGCGGGTGTTCACAAAAGTGATGGCCTCCATGATGGCTCTCCTGCACGTGCAGGGACATGCCGTCATTCCCTATTTAGACGACCTACTGGTCAGGGCGCCATCAGAACACCTTTGTCAAGAGAGCCTGGATGTGACCATGAGGTCTCTGGAACAGTTCGGTTGGCTCCTCAATATTCAGAAGTCAACGCTAGTTCCGACCCAGTCTTTGACATATTTGGGCATGGACTTCAACACAGCCTCAGCCCTGGTGTCTCTGCCACGAGTCAAACAGATGGCGATCCAATCAGGAGTGCAAACAGTCCTCCTGTCTCCACAATCATCCCTACGGGTGTTGATGATGCTGGTGGGGCGCATGGTGGCAGCAATAGAGGCGGTGCCGTTTGCACAATTTCGCCTCCGTCCTCTCCAGCTGGAGATCCTCCGCAGGTGGGACAAAAGGTCGATTTCTCTGAATCGGCTGGTGACCCTTTCCCAACCGACCAGGGATTCCCTGCAGTGGTGGCTACAGCCACATCACTTGTCTCGGGGCCGATCCTTCCTGAAACCGTCCTGGTTAGTGGTGACCACCGACGCCAGTCTGAAGGGCTGGGGAGCGGTGTTCTTACACCACAGGGCCCAAGGCCTCTGGACTCAGTCGGAGTCGGCGTTGCAGATCAACGTGCTGGAGATCAAGGCGGTCTATCTGGCACTCCTGGCGTTTCAGAGATTCCTCTCAGGACAACCCATTCGGGTTCAGTCCGACAATGCGACGGCCGTCGCTTATATAAATCATCAAGGAGGAACCAGGAGCGCAGAGGCTCTGGCCGAAGTCCACCGCATTCTATCCTGGGCGGAGGACAACAACTGCCTGATATCCGCAGTTCACATCCCAGGGGTCGAAAACTGGGAGGCCGACTATCTGAGCCGACAGGGGATGGACGCCGGAGAGTGGTCTCTTCATCCAGATGTCTTCCAGGACATCTGCAGCAGATGGGGCACTCCGGACGTGGATCTGATGGCCTCACGGCTGAATCATCAGGTGCCACAATACATGGCGAGGTCATGGGATCCCCAATCTCTGGGAGCGGACGCACTGGTCTTGACTTGGTCCAGATTCCGTCTGCCGCATGTGTTCCCGCTTCTGGCTCTGATTCCCAGGGTGCTGTGGAAAATCAGGTCGGAGTGCAGGGTAGCCATTCTAGTGGCTCCAGATTGGCCCAGGAGGTCCTGGTATCCGGACCTGTGGCAACTGTCAGGCGGACACAGGTGGGCTCTTCCAGACCGCGCAGATTTACTCGCGCAAGGCCCATTCTTCCACCTCAATTCCTGGGCCCTCAGATTGACTGCATGGCTCTTGAGGCCTGGTTACTGACATCCAGGGGTTTCTCCCCTACGGTGGTTGCCACTATGAATCGGGCTAGGAAGCCAGTCTCAAGGAAGATGTACCACAGGACGTGGAAAATCTTTTTTACTTGGTGTGCCTCTGGTGGACGGTCTCCGTGGCCCTTGGCCATCCCGACATTGTTGGCTTTCCTACAGTCGGGTTTGGAATTGGGATTATCCCTTGGCTCCCTGAAAGGTCAAGTATCAGCACTTTCAGTGCTGTTTGACAGGCGATTGGCGCTCCTCCCGAAGGTCCGTCAATTTCTGCAGGGGGTGTCACAGATGGTTCCGCCCTACAAGAGACCTTTGGACCCTTGGGACCTTAACATGGTCCTGGCGGCATTACAGAGACCACCGTTTGAGCCGCTAAGAGATGTTTCTCTATCTCGTCTGTCTCAGAAAGTGGCCTTTCTGGTGGCAATTACGTCTCTGAGAAGGGTCTCAGAATTGGCTGCACTTTCGTGCAAGTCGCCCTTTCTGGTGGTTCACCAAGACAAGGTGGTGTTGCGTCCTCGGCCAGAATTCTTGCCGAAGGTGGTTTCAACTTTTCACCTGAACCAGGAGATTGTTCTCCCATCATTTTGCCCCGCTCCCGTTCATCAGGTTGAACGCGACCTCCATACTCTGGATCTCGTGAGAGCTATACGCATTTATGTGTCCAGGACCGCCTCCTTTAGGAGTTCGGATTCCTTATTTGTTCTTACGACGGGTCGCTGTAAGGGGTCCGCGGCATCAAAGTCGACATTGGCCAGATGGATTAAGGCTTCCATTCAAGAGGCTTACCGGGCTTCTGGGTTGCCTCTCCCGGTGGGATTGAAGGCTCACTCTACCAGAGCTGTTGGTGCCTCCTGGGCTTTGCGACATCGAGCGTCTGCTCTACAGGTGTGTCAGGCAGCCACCTGGTCCAGCCTGCACACTTTCTCTAAGCACTATATGGTGCATGCCCATGCCTCTGCGGATGCAAGTTTGGGCAGGCGGGTTCTCCAGGCGGCGGTTGCCCACCTTTAAAGGGAACCATATGTTATCCGTCTTGTTGAGGAACTCTTCCCGCCCTGGGGTATTGCTTTAGGACATCCCCATTGTCTGGGTCTCCCATTATGATGACCAGAAAAAAGAGAATTTTGTTTACGTACCGTAAATTCTTTTTTCTTTAATCATCAATGGGAGACCCAGCACCCACCCAGTTGTTCCGTTGCATGTTTTGCATTTGCTCTGTTCTCTGTTGAGACAGTGTTTGCCGGGTTGTTAAACCGTCTGTGCACGGCATTCTTCCCGATGTTTCGGGTGTGGTTTATTTCCTCCTCGCAGCTTATGGACCAAACTGAGGATGTTCCCTGCGGTAGGGGTTTATAAGCGGAGGAGGCGGTGTCTACAAACTTGTAGTACCTAGTGTGACCTCCGGAGGGCAGTGCCCTAAACCCCATTGTCTGGGTCTCCCATTGATGATTAAAGAAAAAAGAATTTACGGTACGTAAACAAAATTCTCTTTATTTCTTCAGGACCTGCAGTGATGTTAATATGTTACAATGCAGGGACGTTAAAAAATATCATGAATGAACTTGAGGGACAGTAGCAAAAGTGCCTCCCCATTATTGCAGACAGATCTGTGTGTGCAGTCATGTCTCCTATGACTGCAGACAGGTATGTGTGTGCAGTCACCTCCCCTATGACTGCAGACAGGTATGTGTCTGCAGTCACCTCTCCTATGACAGCAGACAGGTATGTGTGTACAGTCACCTCCCCTATGAATGCAGACAGGTATGTGTGTGCAGTCGCCTCTCCTATGACTGCAGACAGGTATGTGTCTGCAGTCACCTCTCCTATGACTGCAGACAGGTATGTGTGTACAGTCACCTCCCCTATGAATGCAGACAGGTATGTGTGTGCAGTCGCCTCTCCTATGACTGCAGACAGGTATGTGTGTACAGTCACCTCCCCTATGAATGCAGACAGGTATGTGTGTGCAGTCGCCTCTCCTATGACTGCAGACAGGTATGTGTCTGCAGTCACCTCTCCTATGACTGCAGACAGGTATGTGTGTACAGTCACCTCCCCTATGAATGCAGACAGGTATGTGTGTGCAGTCGCCTCTCCTATGACTGCAGACAGGTATGTGTGTACAGTCACCTCCCCTATGAATGCAGACAGGTATGGGAGTGCATTCACCTCCCCTATGACTGCAGACAGATATGTGTGTGCAGTCACCTCTCCTATGACTGCAAACAGGTATGTTTGTGCAGTCACCTCCCCTATGACTGAAGACAGGTATGTGTGTGCTATCACCTCCCCTATGACTGCAGACAGGTATGTGTGTGCAGTCACCTCAGCATATTAAGCTTTTTTTAAGATACCTACATGGAGTTTTGTTTTTAGACAACCATGTTAGGCTGCTTTCACATCAGTGGTAAACGCTGATCGTGGCAGTTGCGGTGAAAAAAACGCAACTGCCGCGATTACTGCATAACGGCCGCACTTGCGGTTCACCTGCGGCAAGCCCCATGCAATGTCTATGGGGCTTGCGGCAGGAGCGGCAAGTGCGGTGTAGTTGCGGTTTCGGCACTTACGGAAGGTGCGGCTGCGAAAACCGCACTTGCTGCACCTGCCGCACACTTACCGCAAGCCCCATAGACATTGTATGGGACTTGCCGCAAGTGAACCACAAGCGCGGCCGTTATGCGGCAGTTGCGTTTTTTTCACCGCAACTGCCACGATCAGTGTAAAACGCTGATGTGAAAGGGGCCTTAGTGATGCATATTGTTTCATTTAAAACCCGTAAAGGGTAGTTTAATATTACAAAATGTCATGACAGGATCCTTTTAAGTCTTTGATGTTGAAACCTCCACCATGAAGGGGGATCTATTTTAATGACTGCAGAAGAAATACTTTTCTTTCTTCTTCATGCAGAATATATTCTCACTCAATGTGACAGAAACTCGTTTTCCCATTGATTGACATGACCATTCGACTGCCGTACCGTTATTTAAACAATATTGTGTACTTGTGAAGTTGTGCAAATAAATAAAGCCCCGTGTGAGCCTGTATCCGCTGTGAGTGGTCACCGGGCCTTGCGTTTTGGACTGTACCCTTTACAGGATTTAGTGTTTGCTGCACTGCTGACTCAGTCTTCCCTCCTCCCAAGATGAGCTTTCATACCCAGTATTCCACCAGGACCCAAACATGTCATTCCTTCCTACTGAACGCATAGCTGAGAGGACATTACAGCTCTGGCAGTCCAGGGAATTTCCATCTGGGCTAGTGTTTAGCTTAGAAAATCTTAGCATAGTTTAAGAACAGGGTGGCATTGTTAGGCAGCTCCTAGAGAAGCCATAGATTATATGTATGGAGCAAAAGACACAAGCCCACGAGAAAACACCAGATATGGCCGGTGCCCTGCGATAACAGTAAAACACACAGAAGTGACTTAGAAACAAAAAGGCAATTGTTAATAGTAATGGGACAGGTCCTGTTCATAAAAAAAGCCCTGGCCTCTCAACAGTACCTGCTGTTGATAGAAGGGTAGCAGGAAGAAAGCTGTGGTTAGCTGGAGGCCTTCTGCCAGCCCTGATGATGTAAAAGGCCACATTCACTACAAAACTTTCCATTCTTCTAGTAGGTAATCTATGGCTTTACATGGGAGGTGTCTAATGCGGCTGGCAGCGATTCCTCCAAGATGGGATTTTAAAAATAGGACTCCGAGGATTAAACCTTTTCCAGGGGCAGCTTACTCGCGGGGTTAATTTATTCGGCATATCCTCAGATTTGACATTAATGAATGAGATTGTAAAAAGTAGATATTGTTTTATGGCCTCTATGCGCTCTCTCCTGGGAAAGGTGTGTTTTCTTTCACCTTTTATTCAGAGTGAGCTTATTGCCCAGAAATGCACATAGCTAGGAAAAACTCGCTAGGAAGCATAATGAACATACATAATGAATGAATGAATGAATGAATGAATTCATTAAGGCCTCTATTCATTATTCCTATTTGGGGAGTGGGATGATTTGCTTTTGTTTATAGGTTGAAGTGCTGGAAAGAGCATCGGATTGGATTGCAGAAAGATGTATACATTTTGCGGTACTTTGCTGGGAATTGCTTACGCTAGGAGTGACTGCATGTGGCCACCCAGTGGTTGTGTTGGTTGTTGCAGCCTGTCAAAAGTTTTCCTAGCATGTTGCAAGATAGTGAATAGAATGTAGTAGATATATGTTGTTATTTAAAAAAAAAAAGATTTCCATTACATGAAAATTACATGTAGAACATGCACAGTGAAAAAGAAACCTCCAGACTGTTGTGGCGCTAGTCACCTTAAAGCCCGGGTTACACGCTTCAATGTGTCGATGAACCGACCAACAATCTGACTTGACCTACATCGCTGGAATGACGTTCAATGATCGCTGGTGAGGTGTCACATGTACTGATATCGAGAATGACGCAGCAACGATTCCACGTCAAGGGAACGATACTTGTGGTCGTTTGATCACCTACATCCTTCAGTTCTGAATAGGCGAAGTCGTTAACAACATCGTTATCAAGGTGTCACACACACCGATGCTGCAGGTTGAACGAATGATGAATAACTGATTTATGGTCCGGTTAATAAACCTCCGATCAACAATCAGCCGACTTATCGTTGGTTGATTCTACGTGTCACACGCAAAGACGTCGATGCTCTGCCCCAAAGCCTGTGATGTACCAATGATATCGTTAACGATATCATAGCATGTAACGGGCCCTTAATGGTGGGTTTACACACACCAATCATTGTATCCAATATCTGAACAGATCTCTGGTTGCAGTGAAATCATGGACACATAGTTCCATTTTGTGGCTGTGTACAACATGGAGCAATCTGTCCATGATTTCACTGCAACCAGAGATTGGTTCAGATATTGGATACAATGATTGGTGTGTGTAAACCCACCATCAGACTTCCAAATGGATCCAATTCCAAAAAATATTATACTAAAAAAATATTTTTATACAATGCTATTTTTATGGTGCAGCCTTCATCATGTATATATGAGCACTAAAATATTTTCTTAAGTACCTAATGAAGGCTCCACCGCTGAAATATATAAAGAATATCCCTAAAAATTATATATACATACAGTGGAGGAAATAAGTATTTAATCCCTTGCTGATTTTTTACGTTTGCTGACTAAGGCGGCCGTCACACGTACAGATATCTAGAGCGATATTGTAAGCGATCACGTGCACGCGCAATCGCTTACAATATCGCTCACATCGCTGGTGAGATGTCACACAGACAGACTCACCAGCGATGTGGGCCAGCGATCTCGCTGGTAACTATGGTACACATCGGGTAACTAGGCACCGCGCGTCGCTTAGTTACCCGACGTGTACCATAGTTACCATCTCCCAGCATAGGCGCTGCCGCTGGGAGATCGTTCATTGTGGTGTTATACACCACGATGAAGCATATCCTGAAATCGCTCATCGCTAGATCTGAGAACCGGAGCTCAGATCAGCGATGTCACGATCAAGCGATTTCACATCGTGAATCGCTTGATTACATGCAACGATTTCTTGCCCGATATCGCTTAAGCGATCAAAAAGGAGATCGCTTATACGATATCGGGCAAGAAATCGTCCCGTGTGACGGCCGCCTAAAGCGGCCGTCACCCGCAACGATTTCTTGCCCGATATCGTTTAAGCGATCTCCTTTTTGATCGCTTAAGCGATATCGGGCAAGAAATCGTTGCATGTAATCAAGCGATTTACGATGTTAAATCGCTTGATCGTGACATCGCTGATCTGAGCTCCGGTTCTCAGATCTAGCGATGAGCGATTTAACAATCTGTCTCATCGTGGTGTATAACACCACGATGAGCGATTTCCCAGCGCAGAGTCTATGCTGGGAGATGGTAACTATGGTACACGTCGGGTAACTAAGCGACGCGCGGCGCCTAGTTACCCGATGTGTACCATAGTAACCAGCGAGATCGCGGATCCACATCGCTGGTGAGTCTGTCTGTGTGACATCTCACCAGCGATGTGAGCGATATTGTAAGCGATTGCGCGTGCACGTGATCGCTTACAATATCGCTAAAGATATCTCAGCGTGTGACGGCCGCCTAACAAAGACATGAACAGTCTACAATTTTATGGGTTGGTTAATTTTAACATTGAAAGATAGAATATCATAAAATATAAGTCAGAAAATCACATTGTCTAAATTATATAAAGTAATTTATATGTTGCAGAGAGAAGTAAGTATTTGACCCCTTTGGCAAACAAGACTTAATACTTGGTTGCAAAACCCTTGTTGGCAAGCACAGCAGTCAGACGTCTCTTGTAGTTGATGATGAGGTTTGCTCACATGTCAAGAGGAATTTTGGTCCACTCCTCTTTGCAGATTATCTCTAAATCATTAAAATTTTGAGGGTGTTGCTTGGCAACTTGAAGCTTCAGCTCCCTCCATAGGTTTTCTATGGGATTAAGGTCTGGACACTGGCTAGGCCACGCCATGACCTTAATGTGCTTCTTTTTGGGCCACTCCTCTTTTGCATTGGTTGTATGTGTTGAGTCATTGTAATGCTTGAACACCCAGCTCATTTTTAATGTCCTGGCGGAAGGAAGGACGTTGTAACTCAGGATTTTATGGTAAAATCAATTGTCTCATCAATGCGGTGTAGTCGTGATGTGCCTTTAGCAGAGAAACACCCCCAAAACATGTTTCCATCGCCATGCTTTGGGGACGGTGTTCTTTGGGTTATAGGCAGCATTTCTCTTCCTCCAAACAAAGCGAGTTGAGTTAATGCCAAAGAGCTCATTTTCCTCTCATCTGACCACAGCACCTTCTCCCAATCACTCAGAATCACCAAGGTTCATTGGCAAACTTCAGATGGGCCTGTAAATGTGCCTTCTTGAGCAGTGGGACTTCACGGGCACTGCAGGATTTAATCCATTACGGCATAATATGTTACCACTGGTTTTCTTGTTGACAGTGGTCCCAGCTGCCTTGAGATCATTAACAAGTTCCCCCTGTGTAGTTTTAGGCTGATCTCTCACCTTCCTCATAATCCTGGATACTTCAGGAGGTGAGATTTTCCATGGAGCCCCAGATCGATGTTGATTGACACTCATTTTGTAGTTCTTCCATTTCCTTGTATTGCACCAACAGTTGTCTACTTCTCACCCAGCATCTTACTTATGGTTTTGTAGCCCATTCCAGCCTTGTGCAGGTCTAGGATATTTTCCCTGACATCCTTAAAAAGCTCTTTGGTCTTGCCCATGTTGTAGAGGTTAATGGCCACTTTAACACACACCAACTTCTCTGTCCAACTTCTGACCAACTTACTGGTTGCAGTGAAATCATGGACACATTGTTCCATTTTGTGGCTGTGTACAATGGAGCAATGTGTCCATGATTTCACTGCAACCAGTAAGTTGGTCAGAAGTTGGACAGATACGTTGGTGTGTGTAAAGTGGCCCTTAAGAGTCTGACTGATTAATTGAGTGTGTGCACAGGAGTCTTTTATTCAGGTGACAATTTAAGACAGCTGTCTTTAATGCAGGTAACAAGTTGATTAGGAGACTCTAAGGGTATGTGCACATCAGTCGTTTTGTGGGCTGCTTTTGGACGTTTTCCGTCGGCGTTTTCCGCTCAGTTTTATGTTAATTTATGTTAATCCTACCCTCCGGTTGGATTAACATGCTAGTCAATGGATTTTAGAAAACTCTGTCTACATTACAACGTTTTTCTTCTGGTCGTTTTCAGTCAAAACTGAGTTTTTTCACCGGTTTCCAAAAATAGAGCAAGTGACTTCTTTCCTCCGTTTTTCCACCAGTTTCAGCTGAACAAGTGCACTAAAAACTCAGTTTTAAAACCGCTCAGAAAAACCGCCGACAAAACGCTGTAAAACCGGGCAAAAAACGAGCAAAAAACGAGGGACACTGCTGAGCACAGAAAACTCAGTTTCTGCCAGTGTCCTCCGGTTCCCGGTCGGTCTGCAGAAATGCAGAACCGACTGATGTGCACATAGCCTAAGGCTATGTGCACATCAGTCGGTTCTGCATTTCTGCAGACCGACCGGGAACCGGTGGACACTGGCAGAAACTGAGTTTTCTGTGCTCAGCAGTGTCCCTCGTTTTTTGCTCGTTTTTTGCTCGGTTTTGTTGGCGGTTTTTCTGAGCGGTTTTAAAACTGAGTTTTTTGTGCACTTGATCAGCTGGAACCGCTGGAAAAACTGAGGAAAGAAGTCACTTGCTCTATATTTGGAAACCGGTGGAAAAACCCAGATTTCACTGAAAACGACCAGAAGAAAAACGTTGTAATGTACACAGCGTTTTCTAAACTCCATTGACTAGCATGTTAATCCAACCGGAGGGTAGGATTAACATAAATTAACATAAAACTGAGCGGAAAACGCCGACGGAAAACGTCCAAAAGCAGCCCACAAAACGACTGATGTGCACATACCCTAACTAGTCTGTAGTTGCCAGAACTCCTAATGGTCGGTAGAGGATAAAATGCTTATTTCTCTCTGCAAAATGCAAATACATTAATATAAATTAAACAATGTAATTTTCTGGATTTTTTTATTTGACATTCTATCTCTCACTGTTAAAATTAACCTACCCTTAAAATTGTAGACTGTTCATGTCTTTGTCAGTGAGCAAACTTACAAAATCAGCAAGGGATCAAATACTTATTTTCCCAACTGTACACACACACACACACACACACACACACACACACACACACACACACAGTGCAGGTGAAGTAAGTATTGAACATGTTACCAATTTGTTAAGTATATATATTTCTAAAGGTGCTATTGAAATGAACTTCTCATCAGATGTCTTTAACAACCATCTAATCTGTACAGGCAAACAATCAAATCATAGATGTCCTTAAATTGAGTTAGATTTAATAATGAGAAATCACACAGAGGAAAAAGCATTGAACATGCTTGTGACGACTTAGCATCTGGCCACTTGTGCAGGGTTAACCATTTTTAATTATGCCAGACGTATTGTTCCTTTTTTTCAGTGGATCAGTAGACATTGACCATTGTTTCATGGTGGAATGTGCGATGCCTCTTTCTGTTTGTTAATTTGTTAAATGTCTGTATTTGGAGGACAATTATTGAGTCCAATTGAATCAGTGAACATTGATGGGACAGCCATGATGTTTTCCCCCCAATCCTGTGGGACACAATGCCCTAAATTGGGAGCCAAGAGATATAAAAGGAAATACTCCTGTCACTGTGTGCGATTCTACAGGACTTCAGCCTAGGCTCCATTGTTCCAGCTTTAGGATTGAAGACGTGCTCCATCACTGAGCTCACAAATTCGCTGAAGCACACAGGTTGGGACAGTCCAGTCACCAGGCTACATTGAATGTGCTCAGTCAGCTTCCTAAGTTTGCACTACCTCCTCTCAGTGGGTTCTTGCCAAAAGTTGGGTGATGCTGGCTGGAATAAGTTAGCCTGGATGCCCTGAAGATCCTAATCCCTTGTGAGCCAGTGGAAGGGTGAGATGGTCAGTCATTTGTTCTTGCTGGAAATCAACTACGTATATGCTGTTGACTCTTTGTGACTCAATAAAATCTTACCAGAATGTGATACAACCTGTGATGTCTGTGTAGTCGTTCTACCCATGGGAAAGGAGTATGGGTGTTCAGTGGGATGAACCCTGGTCTCTATATGGCCTTTCTAAAGACAGTAAGGCCTGTGGTCAAGAGCACCCACTGGCCCTTGAGTCTCCACAAAGCTTTCTTAAATTTAGTTAATAATTTGTATAAATGCTTTTTGTTGGTGATGACAGCTGGTGATGATGTCTTGGTACATTTGTCCATTCATCCTTTGAATGATATGAACTTTGCCAGTGCCGTATGCTGAATAACAGCCACACGTCATAATGTTCCCTGTTGGTATGGTGTTTTTGTGGTGATATGCAGTGCCTTTTGGCTTTCAAACATGGTATATATTATGGCATCCAAAGAATTCAGTGGCCTCATCTGACCAGATTATATTCTCTTACTATTTCACAGGCTTGTTAAAATGTTGTGTAGCGAACATTTAATGCACTTGAACATGCTTTTTGTTCAGCAATGGAGTCTTGTGTAGTGAGCGCGAATACAGGCCATGGAGGTTGAGTTCATTACTTATTGTTTTCTTTGAAACAATTGTACCTGCTGATTCCAGGTCTTTCTGTAGCTCTCCACAGGTGGTTCTTTGGCTATTGAACGACAATTCTGATAATTCTTTTCACCCCATCCTATCTAAAATCGTGTGGGCAGCACCAGGTTGTGGCCGGTTTATGGTGCTTAAAGAGGACCTGTCACCAAACCAGGAATGGTGATCTAATTACAGCACTGGATACAGCATGTCTGCAGCATCCAGACAAGGGGTCCCCCAGCACTTGAGCAGCCCTGTACCCCGAGATAATACACTTAGAAAACTTACATGCTGCAGCCATTAAGGAGGTGCAGCATGGCATAATGGCTGCAGCATGTAAGTTTTCTAAGTGTATTATCTTGGGTTACAGGGCTGCTCAAGTGCTGGGGACCCCTTGACTAGATGCTGCAGACATGCTGCATCCAGTGCTGTAATTAGAATCACCATGCCTGGTTTGGTGACAGGTCCTCTTTAAAGGGGTTTTACTGTTTAGTAAGACCTTATGTCCCCAACTGCAGTTTGTTTTTTGAAAAACAAACAAACTTTGCTATACTCACTTTCTCCAGGTCCAGCACTGAGTCTCCTCTGCTGCTTTCAGTGTCTGTTATTGTATGCAGAGTTGATATCACGTTGCTACCTGTTGCAGCCAATAATTGAGTTACAGCTGTAGTCCTGTTGACGGCACTGAGCACTCAGAGCCACTGAGTTTATTGATTGCCGTGACACTGTTGATGTGACATCAGGACTTGAGACAATTACAGACCCAGAAGCAGTGGCGGAGAGTCAGTGTTGCACCTCGAGAGGGTGAGGAAAGCAAAGTTTGTTTTTTAAAACTTACTAAAGTTGTAGGGCAGGGGTTTACTGAAACCAGAGAACCCTTTTAATCTATTTCTTTACTATTGCTATCAGCGGCTCTGCATTTTTATATACTCTGTTGGTTTAGTTAGCCTGTAACACAGTTCTGTTAGAAAATCACTCTAGTTTGGCAGTAATTAAGGTCCATATTCATACTATATCTCTATTATATGGAATTCACTGTTTTTTTTTTTATTTTTTGTTTGTACAGGATTGATCGGAAGATGTCAAGTGCTCATACAAACTATAAGCTAGATGAGGCACAAGCAATAATGAGTGAACTCCGAACAATACGGCAGGCAATTTGTATGGGAGAGAAGGAACGCCGTGATCTCATGCAGGTACGGACATAGAAAAACTGGATGTTGGACATATCTGAAAGTACTAATAATTTCACTGCAGATTTAGACTATGGAAATTTTAAAGGGTGTGGACATTTCTGGTTGCATTGTTATCAATAATTGTATAGTAAGCTAAAAATGTTTTTAATTGAGTTTTATTGGAAATTTTGCAACGTTTGTTTTCAGTAACCTCTCAGTTACACTCTCAATTGCTGGCTGTAAAATAAGTTAACTAAGAATCTGAAAGTGACTAGAGATGAGCAAACATGAAGCTGTTCGGGTTTCGAAAATTGACCCAAGCATCACTGGAAGCTACTGATTGGCTGTATGGCTCATTTCCACATACAGCCAGCCATTAGCGAAACACTTCCGGGGACGAGAGGGAGGGGATTTGTATATTTTTATTTTGTCTACGACACTACTGCCGAAAACCTAGATTTCAGTCCCAGTGCGCATGAGCAAAATAATTGCAGAATACTGCGACTGGCAGCCTATTTCAGCTCACTCGCACCCATGTAAGTCTGTGGGTGCAAGTGCAACATTGGACTGCACTCAGATGTCATCTGAGTACAGTGTAATATATAACTGACTGTGGAGGAGATGGAGAGATTAATCCCTCTCCTCCGCAGCCGTTTTCTCTATCATAGTATAATGACATTCTGCTCACTCTCATAGCAGAGTCTGAGCCGAGGGTCATTAGTGTATGGCATCTGATGTGAGGACATCTAATGCTGTATACTAGTGTGAGGGAACCTTTAGGATGTATTTGGTAAATCGATTTGAACAACTTTTACATTTATTTTGACGATTGTATCAAAGGCTAACCAACTCTCTCATTGGCAAGTGTGCAAATGAGCAACGATGTTGTAAAAAGTGAGGAAGTTATAAATAAATTTGGATAAGAAATGAGTAGATCTTGTCTCCCTGATTTGCCAGGTCAAATTGGAAAATTGGGTAAAGAAGATATACTAATTTCTTCTCTAAGGCTAGGGTCACAGTTGCATTTTTTACAAGCTTTTTAGGAGACCTGTGTTTTCAAAACGCATGTTAAAAACGCACCCATAGGCCCCCATGTTAAAAAACGCATGCCCAAAATAGCAAAAACGCATGTGTGACAGTACCATGCGTTTTTCAATATGGGGCCCTATGGGAAACGCATGCAAAAATGCATGCACAATTAGTACCATTCAAAAACGCATGCATTTTCCATAGGAGCCCATGTTAAAAAACCGCATGCGCTTTAGAAAACGCATGCGTTTTTTTAACATGGGCTCCTCTGGAAAACGCATGCGTTTTTGAATGGTACTAATTGTGCATGCATTTTTGCATGCGTTTCCCATAGGGCCCCATATTGAAAAACGCATGGTACTGTCACACATGCGTTTTTGCTATTGAATGGCACTAAATGGTACTAATTGTACATGCGTTTTTGCATGCGTTTTCCATAGGGGCCCATGTTTCAAAAGGCACCAAAAAAATAGTGCATGCACTATTTTTTGGTGTGGATTTAAAAACGCAGCCAAAACGCAGGGAGCCATCACACACCTTAAAAAAACTCATGAAGACATGAAAAAACGCATGGAAAAACGCATGATTTTTTTAAATCACTAAAAAAACTCATGCCAAGTGTGACCCCAGCCTAACTTCATATCATTCCTCACTCTTTTGAACATTGTTGCTTGTATTATTGAAGAGTATTACATTTGCTCACATACGGAGACTGAATGCCCATCAATATAATATTCAGCTGACACAAGCTCATGTCAGAGCTGTGTTGTAATAATCCATGCACTTGTGTTTGCTGGATATGGTTCGGGGAATAGAACAGTTTTATAACCTTCACATCTGAATTCAGTTCTCACGTATACACAAAAAAACTGTAATCTTAAAATCGTAGAGAATTAGAAAACTATATATATTAGGACGGAAGAGAATTTTTTTATTAGACAATTTACATTAAGAAGGTTACCCTTATCGAAGCAAATAATTAGGCTAGGGTCACATTAACGTTAAAGTGGGTTTGCGTTTTTGCAGCCTTAACGCAGAGGTACCGCTGCCAATGCTTACCTGTGGTGACACGGCCCCTAGCGCGGCTCAAATGCTGGCATGTAAATGAAACCTCCTGCTTTTTCCTAACGCAAGAAAAGATGCTTTTGACTAAGGGCATCTGAGCCCGAAACGTTGCCATTGTACCACAGATGCTGGAATACTTCTACATTTAAGGGACTGTTTGGGTCGCTTTGCACCCGGGATAGCCAGCTGATAGTGCTGCTCCTACTTTTCATATATTATATATACATGTATACAGAAAAAGGTTCACAGCAGCACCCAGTCACTGCCAAACATGTGTGTATATATACATATATATATATAGTCGTAAAACACCTGTGCATTTGAGAAAAATTATAAATACATGCTTTTTAAAAAAAAAAAACTTAACTTTTTGGATTTTTTGGGGATATTTCATCTTTGTAAAGTAAGGTTCTTAGAACACATATTGGCAAATACCTGTTTGTCCATCAACCAGCTTCAAGGTGACCTTAGATCTGATGGGTCCCTATCTTACCATGTCACTCTTTGCTTGGACTTAGCTAAGCCTCCATTTTTATAATTTTTGTGGGAAATGGGAGGTCTCGCTTCAATCAAAGACCACCTGGGGGTCAATGGAGGTGCAGAGTAAAGCTGTGGAGCCAGTAACTCCAACAATTATATAGAAATAAAAAAAGCTAAACAGCACGCAAGGTCCAGTCTGAACTGGTGCAAGCTGCAATGCTGAACAATATACAGAACTGCTGTGAACTTTTTTTCTGTATATTGTTCAGAATTGCAGCTTGCACCAGTTCAGACTAGACCTTGAGTGCTGTTTAGCTTTTTTGGTCTATCTATCTATCTATCTATCTATCTATCTATCTATCTATCTATCTATATCTATCTATCTATCTATCTATCTATCTATCTATCTCAGTATATGTATAGATCTATATATATATATATATATATATATATATTTACACAGACACACTTCTATATTTGGCTATTTTGCTGGGGAACACCCTGTTTTATGAAACATGTTTCAGATCTTCAAAACCTTCATAATAATTATATAACGATTACTTGTATAATCTGTCTGCTATAAAAAGATTGGCCAGAAATACCGAGTACAACTACAGGTTCACATCGTATATAGTATGATAATCACATTTTGTGTCCTTAATTATCATGCATTCACTCAAAGGTTCAGTTGGGAGTTCTTCTTAGGGTGGAGGCACACTGTTGTGCATCAAAAATGGAGTGTTTTGATGCACGACAATGATGCAAGTGCATTCCGTGTTTTAGTGCGAGTGTGGTGCAAGTGTGATGCGAAAGTGGTGCGAGTGTAACATGGGCTTTCTCGAGTGGGTGAAACACCCGACACAGGAGAGCCTGATAGCTATATATCTATAGATAAAGATCTGTAGCTATAATAGCTATGTCGGGCTTTCTGCTGCTTTGAGTAGTTAATTGGCGTGCACTCCTTCTGAGAGTTTGAGGTGCTATTTGTAGGGGTCATTGAAGACCCTGCATATAGTTAGTACTGTAAACAAATGCACTCTCAGTAGGCGGTTTTGCAGGTGACAAACTTGTGTTGATTTTATTTAGTGCTGTACACAATAGACATGCGACCTGGGTGACGTTTCGGCTATAATCCAATAGCCTTTATCAAAAGTCGCTGTGGGTAAATACAGAAAGTGGAAGTGTGAGACATAAATACATATATACAACTATATACAATTTTTGCAACGGATTATGCAAAGTAACAACATATTGTCTGTATTATTTATGTATATACTACTAATCCATTTACGAGATGGGCATCAATACATAGGGAGTTATGGTTTGTGTATTTATAGTTGGCCGGTGAGACAGTTACCTGTTGAAATGCACTATATGGCTTAAAGTTGTGTAGCCTTGGGGTCCATATATGGCTATATCCACATTAAAGGATGCTCTGATGGAGCTGGTTTAGCCTGTAGGTAAGATAATAAAGTTAGGAGTTGGTTACTCCAATGTGAGGCTGTGTACTCAGGTTTTTATTTACCTCTTGGGGTATAGTATGTGCCCCTGTGTGCTGGATAAGTATCCAAGTGGAGGTTTCTGTAAAGATTATACATCTTAGTTAGTCCATATAGAGGTAGCATTTACTTATCTTGTGTGGTGGTACTGTGTGCCCCTTGCCTCCTGGATTGTAGCCGGCGCCTCCCGCGCTGTGGCTGATGGCTGTGCAGCGGGTTTGTGCATCCCGCGTTTTATCTAGCTTGTTCCCGGTCACATGACCGGATGTGACGTCGGTCTAAGGGCGGAAGTGCCCCGTGCGTCTGCTTAATTCAGCCCCGCCAGTGTACTGACGTCACCGGAAGTGACGTCGCGCTATCCACTCGTTTACCTGTTTTAATTTCCTGGGGATAATCAGCATATTAACCCCATCTGCACCTTCTGTGCTGCATGTTAGCTGGGAGCCAGTAGATGCAGTTAATAAGCCGGTTATGTTGGCTTAATCCCTTGCTTCTGTTCTGCCAGGTTGTGTCCGGTTTTGTCCAGACTCCCTGGACACAAACTGACAGGACAGAATCTGTCCGTAGGTGTTAATTATTTATTTAGTTAAAAGGCAGCAATTTCAGTACTTCTGTGCGGAGCTGAAATCACTGTAGGCTGCAGTTCAGGACTCAGGAGCTCTCCATGGTCCTGATCGTTAAAGCTGGGTGCTGACGGTGATGCTATAGCTCCACAGCAAGCAATCTGAACAGCTTCAGCACCACGGTCAGCACCCAGCTTTAACGTTCAGGACCATGGAGAGCTCCTGAGTCCTGAACTGCATTTTTTTTACTGACAGTATCTGGATGTGAAAAATTGGCAGCATATACATTTCTTCTCTGGAAGTTGGATGGAACTTAAGGCCTCGTTACACCTTGCGACATCGCCGCCGATTATATAGCCTACATCGCCTAATGTAAAGGGGCGATGTCGGCGCTCTGAGAGGTCGCCTGGTTTCACATCAGTGATGTGAAACCAGGCGGCCGATCCGGGGCGATGTGTCCACATCGCCCCATGTAACCGGCCGCCGGCGACCTGACAGGCGATGGGAGCCATAGGCTCCCATTGTCCTTGCATCGCCACTAGGGTTTTGAGACACCCCGGCAGCGATGCAGCCTGTCAGCTCGCCAGGGCGCCGCTGGAGGTGTCGCCCCATGTAAATGGGGGACGGCGACGCTGGCGGAGCGCCAAAAACGTGCGCGCACCCGCCAGTCGCCGCCGGCATGTCCGGCAGCGTTGGCAGCCCTTTCAAGGCTCTAAGTCTAAAAAGACCCGCAGATGTAACGACATGATGACATGGCATCCAATGTTTACAGGTACATTGCGGTTCTGCAACATTGGAAACTGTAGCTGGTCGTGTAAATGATTAATAGCTGCTGCTGCGCTCAGACCAATGTTATTCTATGCAGCCATGCACAACTCCAATATTTTTCCCTTGACCAAGTCTTTTCGATGAAAAATTTGTAGTAGGCCTGAGTTACCTCCGTAAATCATATCGCACTTGGCTATGAAAGTCAATGGGTCCTTGAAAAAATCAGACCGCACTCCGACATCTGTGTGTGGTCCAAATATTTTATGGGCAAGGTAGAGAAAGGTGTTTTTTTGTTCTTTTGTCTTCTCCACATTTGATAAACACGGAGCACTCTCTGATCATAGTTTGAGCCAGAGTGTGATTAGCATAATTGGAAGAGTTTTCTCGGATAAAAAAAAATATGGTCCTCATGTTGGTATTATCACATATAGCACTCGTGTGATAGTCTATGGGGCCATTCATGTTCGTTATGTATTTTTGGACTGAAAAATCAGCGGAAAATAGCTACAACAAATTTTGATCAGAGGGTTGGGTTAAAATCAGTAATTCAAGTCAATGTATCTGAAAAAATCAAATCCCGCTTGAAAGTCTCATGGACTGTAAAAAAGGGGATGGAGGAAATAATTTTTTTTCTCCACGTACAAGAAAATCGTATGTTGCTCGTAGGCTTAGCACACACTCTGATCAAACTCGGATCAGGGTCTGATTGGAAAAAATGGCCTGTGGAAAATCAGATATGTGAATGACCCCTGATGGATAATTGTGAACACTTAGTTGGTGCACGTTAATGGTCTTCCAATAACACTTCACATTCACCTGCCACATTGTTAATGCATAAAACCTTTAAGGCCACTTTTCACGCTTGGATATTTTGGTCATTATTTTCTATCACAAAAGCGTGATATCCCTGCCCCTCCTGTACCTGTACGTCCTGATCGCCTAGATTTAGTGTACTTGTTCTTGTCTCCCTCATCCTCATGTAAAGCGCCATGGAACCAATGGCGCTATATAAATAAATAATAATAATAATAATAATAATAATTAACTGCAATGGAAATATTTTCACTATCCCCATATTTTGGACACGCTCCAGGTTTTGGCAACATATACTGATACAAAATTCAAGCTGGTTTATTTTGGTCAGTAAATGGCCTGAGAGGTGCTTGGCTGTTGACGCAGTTACCTTTTCATCTTCGGATAATTTGTGCTTTTTACAATGATGTAAACAGCAAATCCAATAAACACTTGTGGTATACCCGATGATTTATGTGTGGTTTAACACTGTAAATAAATTAGGTCTAATAGGTGCTTCTTTCATTTAGTCATGGCCATTAAATTACGATGACAGATCTATGTACTTAGAGCAGTAATAAGTTGTGCCGCTGATGACTGAAACGCTTGTACTAAGATGCTCATCCTCAGTAGCTACTGTGTACAGTTTGGGCAAATAATTTCCCTGTTTATTGCACAAACCCACCACTAGGGGTGCTATTTTATTGACTTTGTAATACCAGAACTGTTTGTTTGTTTTTATAAATCTCAACTGTGGAGGTCGGTCTGTTCCAACAACCATGTTTTATTTCTTACAGAGCCTGGCTAAGCTGACTGATGGATTCAGAAACAGCTGTTGCATCTCCGACTCCGTGCACAACACTCATCATAATTCTGGCTCAATCAATGAATGTTTACCTCAGCAATACTGCGATGCCTGCTCGCAAACAGATAACATCGGAGAGGTATAGTCAATCCAGACTACTTTGTTCCAATGGATTTTTATAATTTATTATTATTAGTGATGAGTGAGCATACTCGGACACGCTTGTTGCTCGGCCGAGTATCACAGGTGTTCGAGCGCCATGTAGTCGTGCCGTGTTTCTTGGCTATTAGACAGCCAATCAATATGCGAGGATTGCCTGCCATACACGGTAATACCATAGCTATGTTGGCTACTGGCATTAATGTGATTGGCCGGCTGCATCTCATCCTGACACTTGCACCCTTTAATTCCTTTCATATGGCACTAAAGGGTGTTTTTAGACTTGTTTAATGTAATAAATAAATAATAAAACAATGTGGTCTCCCCTGTTTTCATAACAAGCCAAGGTAAAGCAGATAGCTGTGGGACGATATTACCAAGCTGGAAGGTGGTTATTTGGCCCTTCCAGCTGAAAAATACCAGCCTGCAACTGCCTTAGAATTGGCATATGACTTTAGATGCATTAGAATTATGACGCTTTTCTCAGCTCTTCCCAATTGCCCTGCTGCAGTGGCAATCGGGGTAATATTTTTTGGGTTGATGTCAGCTATGTAGTGTTAGCTGGCATCAAGCCCTGGTGTTAGTAATGGAGAGGCATCTACCAAAGACCCTGATTGCTAACCTAGTAAGTAAAAATAAAAAAACAGACATTAAAACAGTTGATGTGCATAAAGACTACCCCACACTATCCCTCGTTCACAAATTTGTCAAAAATTTTCCCATGAAGTTCCTTTGCAGTCCACGATCCCCAATGCAACTCTTGTGACTGAATAGTAGTCAAGTACAGCTATTCACAGGCACTAGGTACTGACTACAACTTCAATCAGAGCCACCGAGTCTCGCTGAGTGCAGTGTTGAGCCGGCAGCTCTAATTAGGGTTGTAGTCACTAGTACTTTACTGCTAGTCATAGTCGCTGGGGCTGTATTCAAGGATCACGGACTATGATGGAATTTTATGGGAATATTTTTGATAATAAATTGGTGAATGAGGGATAGTGTGGAGGAGTCTTTATTAAAATTAACTGTTTGACTTTGTGACTTTTTTTTATTTTTACTTAGCTCACCAGTACCAACCCATGGGCTTGGTGCCAGCTGAAATTACACAGCTGACATCAACTCCAAAAAATATTACCCCAATTGCCACCTCTCTGATTGCTCATTGAACGTGATGCTTCAATTCTGGGGCAGCTGCAGGCTGGTATATTTAGGCTGGGAATGGCTTGATAACCATGGACCTTCCCAGCCTGGTATTATGAACCCCAGCTGTCTGCTTTACATTGGCTGATTATCAAAAATGGTTAGACCCCAGGCTGCTTTTCTTAATTATTTGTTTATTTAGTTCCCATCAACGACCTGGGAGTCAGAGGTGTGTCCAGGTGTCTTTACCATGCTGTTCCCATTCCATTAGAGCACTGTTTCCATCCATTTTGGTGATTTTTTTCTGCCCTTCCAACGGTCTTGGTAGGGTCTTATGGAAAAATGGTCAAGTTCCCCATTGGCTTTTATTATACTCATTACTTGAATCGAACCTGTTCGAGCGTTGAACCTTCTCGATTGAAGTACTGAGCTCTTGAGCATTTTAGTACTCGCTCATCAATAATTATTACCTATAATTGGAATGCTTTTTTTAATTTCTTATAGTATGGCTTTGATGATAAAGCAAAATTGGTGGACAGAGTAAGACTTAACTGGCAGTATGAGGAAGCAAAGAAAAGGTGAGAAACTAAAATAATCTTTTCAGTATCCTGTAATCAAGTAGTATATTATACATTAATATGAAAAACAAAAAAAGTTTCCCTTGATGTTTTCTTTCATTTCAAAGGATTTATGCTGAAGGATTTACATGAACCACATTTGACAGAATAGGGATAGAGTTTCCTGACCACTGGAAGCAAATGGGATTACATAAAAGGCCTAGATTATAGTATCTAAATATAAAAATAATCTACCCATTAGGAAGGACTAACAAAATCCACACCACATAGACTTTGTAATGAATATTCATTATAGCATGTGGCTTGGAAGGGGTTAACTCTGTCATCAGTTTCAAGGAAGGATATTTTATTTTGGGTAAACTGTTCATCCACATTTTTCATTCTTTTTACACAATGGTTTGTAGTGTTCTGCACGTCTTGTGCCTGATCCCATATATATGTGCATTTTACACATTGAGCGTCTGGCAACACTTTCCTTATTATGGTGTTGCGTAGGAGGGAGAATGTGCTGTCTAAAAATTGTACAAAGAGGAACACTTGAAAATGTTTTAAATAAATAGTCTATAATTTAGTTATCGCTGTTTTAAAGCAAAATATTAGTAAATCGTAATGAATATGTAGGATTTATATATTTATATTATGGTGACGTGTTGTATAGGGATTGAATCAGAGTATATCATTGTCATGGAGCGGTCAGGGAACTTGTGATGTTATATGTTATTCTCCTGAACGTAGACTTCCAGCAAGTCTTGGTCAGTAAAAAAAATACTGTCAGGCCTCATTTACACGTTTGATTTTTCCATGTACAAGAAAACCAAACCTATTATTCTGATCAGAGTTTGATCCAAGTGTTGTCCAAGGGCCATACAACTTTCTGGTACGTGGAGAAATTATACAGATTAATTTCTCCACTTTTTCATTCTGACAGTCCGTAAAAACAGAGCGCACCCACTTAGGCCCCTTTCACATCGTTGAAAAAACTGCAACTGCCGTGATTACTGCATAACGGCTGCACTTGCGGTTCACCTGCGGCAAGCCCCATGCTATGTCTTTGGGGCTTGCGGCAAGTGCGGTACAGTTGCGGTTTCGGCACTTGCAGCAGATGCAGCCGCGAAAAAAAGCGCTGTCAGCCGTGAATTTCTCGCGGCTTCATCTGCCGCAAGTGCCGTAACCGCACTTGCCGCACCTGCCGCACACTTACCGCAAGCCCCATAGACATTGCATGGGGCTTGCCGTAGGTGAACCGCAAGTGCGGCCATTATGCGGTAATCGCGGCAGTTGCGTTTTTTTTACTGCAACTGCTGCGATCATCGATTACCGCTGATGTGAAAGCAGCCTTATTTAGGTCCTAACAGATTAAACATAGCTTGGCTGTTATGCTGTACGTCGATGTCATGGTGTATTGAACTCCCATAGAAGTAAAAGTAAAATCTTACTCCGTTTCATGAAGGGGTCTGTTTGTGATAAATCCTTTTGTGGCAGTGGAGCAATATTCACTTAATTATGCAGGTTGTCCTCATGCACAGGGCAAAGATAAACGCTAGCACACTCTAACCAGATAACTATCTCCCCCTCTCTCTTACCCCCTCACCTCACCTCATCCACAGACCTACTCCTTAACCTCAGATCTCTACTACTGAAATATAAAACAAGCCGGCCACTCTCCTTCTCCCACCTGCTTTCGCTTTCTTCACTACTTCTCACTGCTGGCGACATATCTCCCAATCCTGCCTCCCACCCCCACTCCATACGTCCCACCTATCCTCACCTTGACCAAACCAAGATAAACTACCACAATCCCTCACATATAAGTCCCTTGCCCCTGACCCCCACCCCCCTGCTTCCTCTCTCTGGAGCCCTCTAGAATGCCTGCTCAATTTGCAACAAGCTTCACATGACCCTTTACTTCCCGGAACCTTTCCTTCTTGGGCCTTACTGAGACCTGGCTGAAAGCCTCTGACATGACCTCCCTGCTGCACTGAGCTATGACTACCTTCACTTTTCGCCCTGGCAATTAGACATGACGGAGGAGTGGGCTTCCCACTCTCTGCAAACTGCTTTTTCAACTCAAACCAACCCCCACCCTCCCTTATCCACCCTTCTTTCGAAGTACACTCTGTCCGTGTCTACTCTTCCTCCAATCTCCAAATGGCCATTATATATTGACCTCCGGGCTATGCCACTTCCTTTATTGACCAATTCTCCATCTGGCTTATTCACTTTCTCTCTGCTGACATTCCCACCATCATCATAGGTGACTTTAATATCGCTACCGACACCCGCCAGCCAGCAGCCTCCAAACTCCTTTCACTTACCTCATCTTTTGGACTTGTTCAGTGGTCTTCCACAGCCACCCGCACAGATGCACATACACTAGACCTTATCTGCACCCACCTCTTTTCCCTATCTAGTCCCACAACCTCCCCCTTTCCCCTATCTGACCACCATCTACTTACCTTCTCCTCCTTGTCCTTCTCACCGGCCCCCAATGTCCAACCATTAGTACCTTCTGGTACCTTCCCCTCTGCTTTGAAACATGCCACCATCATGCCCATCCTCAAAAAGCAAACCTTGACCCGACTGGTATGAGGAGCTACCGCCCCATATCGCTGCTCCCGTTTGCTTCCAAACTCCTTGAACAACATGTCCCTACTCAACTTTCCTCCCATCTATCATCTAACTCTCTCCTTGACAACCTGCAATCCAGCTCCCGGCCCCACCACTCCACCGAAACTGCCCTAACCAAAATTACGACTTGCTCACAGCCAAAGCTAAAAGACAATTCTCAATCCTCCTCCTTCTAAACCTGTCCTCTGCCTTTGACACATTTGACCAGTCTCTCCTACTACAAATTCTTTCTTCCCTTGGCATCAAAGACCTTGCCCTGTCTTGGATTGCCTCATACCTTTCCAACCGCACATTTTTCCCACACTACGTCCTCATCTTGCCCTCTCTCTGTTGGAGTCCCACAAGGCTCTGTCCTGGGGCCCCTACTTTTCTCCATCTATACCCTTGCCCTAGGACAACTCATAAAGTCCCATGGCTTTCTATACCACCTGTACTCTGACAACACTCAGATCTACCTCTCTGGCCCAGATGTCAATTCTCTGCTGTCCAGAATGCCAGAGTGTCTGTCAACCATATTCTCCTTCTTCTCCTCTCGCTTCCTAGAACTCAATGTAGACAAAATGAAACTTATCATCTTTCCTCTATCCCATCTTTCATCTTCACCACCTTATCTATCCATTATGGTAAATGGCATAACACTCTCTCCCACACATGAAATTCGCTGCCTCAGGGTAACTCTCGACTCTGCCCTGTCCTTCAAACCACATATTCAAACTCTAGCCACCTCCTGTCACCTCCAGCTCAAGAATATTTCTAGAATCCAGAATTTCCTCAGCCTTCAATCTACTAAAATTCTTGTGCATGCCCTCATCATCTCCTGCCTCGACTACTCAAACCTCTTTCTTTGTGTCCTTCCTGCTAACACTCTGGCACCTCTCCAGTCTGTTCTCAACTCAGCTGCCCGACTAATCCACCTCTCTCCTCGCTACTTCCCTTTTTCTCCTCTGTGCAAATCTCTTCACTGGCTCCAAGTTCCACAACAAATCCAGTTCAAGCTACTAACACTGACTTACAAAGCCATCCACAACCTGACTCCTCCCTATATCTCTGAACTTAATCTCCCACAATCTTCCCTCACGTAATCATCGATCCTCCCAAGACCTCCTCTCCTCCAGACTTATCCATACCTCACACAATCACATCCAAGATTTCTCCTGAATATCCCCCATCCTCTGGAATTCTACGTCCCAACAAGTCCGATTATCCACCACGCTCAGATCCTTCAGACGGAACCTGAAAACCCATCTCTTCAGGAAAGCTTACAACAGCCTGCTATGACCGAGCTCCCGCCTCACCACCACTGGAGCTGCCGCCCTACCGCTACCTGATCTGCTGCACGCCTGACCTACTGTCATTACTCCCCAATATCCTGTAAAATGTAAGCCCGCAAGGACAGGGTCCTCTCCCCTCTATACCAGTCTGTCATTGCTAATTTGTTTACTGTAAACTATATCTATAATTTTGTATGTAACCTCTCACATGTACAGCACCATGGCATTAATGGTACTATATAAATAAATAATAATAATAATAATAATAAGGCACTGAATTATCTAATGTTGGAGTGTATGCCTCCATTATGAGGTAAGCAAGGAATCATGCCAGAATCTATGATAATACTAGTGCATCTGAATGAATTAGAATATTATCAAAAAGTTAATTTATTTCACGAATTCAATACATAAAGTTAAATCCATATACTTTATACAGTAATTACAAACAGAGTGATCTTATTCAAGTGGTTTTTCTGTAAATGTTGATGATTGTGGCTTACAGCCAATGAAAACCCAAAATTAAAGTAGAGAGGATGAAGGGTTAAAAACCGCGTTGCCATATTCCACAAGACATCAAAGGGTGAATATGGTATTGTTTTATTAATCAACATGTTTCAGGGCTCCCAGAAACGCCCTGAAGTGGAACGATGTCGCTCGGCTGTGTGCGTGTGGAGACTGTCTGCAATCTCTGCACATGCTCACCACTACATTCAATCCTGTGCGTGCCGTCAGAGCTGTGTGAGGACGGGGAAGGAAGGAATAAGTATAGTGGGTGCCCAAGGGTAAAAAACATAGTAATCAAAGATATAACCCCGGCACACCAAAAATGCGAAATGAGCCAATGTTCTGATGAAGTAAAGATCCTTTTTGATGTTTACAATCCCCGACAATCGTTTCAATCGCTTATGATTTTCATCAGGGTGGATCTATAACATATAAGCAGTCGTATAAGATACACATACATTGACCTTGTACAAAAGGCATAAAGTACAATCATCTAGATTACAATAAGAAAAAGAAAAACAGTGTCATCAGTCAAAAAAAGGGGTTAGTGGGCAAAAAATTACAATTAACCCCTGAAAAGTAAGAGGAAGGCAGGGTGCTGCGATGCTGGGTGTGCTCGGCTGAAACAGAAAGGTGCGATTCGGCTATAGGATTAATAATAATAATAATAATAATAATAATAATCTTTTTTTATATAGCGCCAACATATTCCGCAGCACTTCTCAATTCAAAGTTCATGTTTAAACAATCATAAGAAACAGTTATCAGATAATACAATACAAAAAACAATACAATATAATGCAAAGCATAATACAATATAATAATTAGAGCAAAATAATGACAGCCCTGCTCATAAGAGCTAACAAGGTGGGGGTGACAAAGTACAGGTGCTTATTTACAATGATGGTATAGTCTAGCAATGAGTTGGGGGTGACAAAGTACAGGCGCTTATTTACAATGATGGTATAGTCAACTTGAGGAGATGGGAACAGATAGGAGCAGTATAAGTGGCCACCACCCATAATTTGTGGTCCACTTGTGACTAAAGAAAAGAGTGAGTGTCAGTATGTATATACAGTAGTAGAGAGATCTGTAACCATGTTTGCTCCCAAAATACGTTTGTACAGGGAAAAAACAGTATGAGCGTATATGGGTAAGTACCTGAAACTAACTGTACTTGCAGAAGTACTCGTAGAGTTGGATAGAATCCAAAAAGAGATCTGAGACAAGAATAGAAGGGACATTGTTATAAAATGTAAAAGTGAGGTATCAGAAAATTGAGATATCAATAAATTGATGTGGTTAGGCTAGGGTCACATTGGGAACATTGCATCTGTTGGAAGCATGCTGTACAGGATCATTTTTTCCCCTTACCATTTTTATGGCATTTTTTACATTTTTAGCCCTAGCGTTAACGCATGCATTAGCACAAGGTACATATATGTACCATGCGCTAACGCATGCGTTTCCCAGAGACTCCCATGTTAAAAAAGCATGATTTTTTGCAAATGCTTCCAAAAATGCTGCCTACAGCGTTTTTTGGTGCTTTTGCAAAAACGCCTAGTGTCAAACATGTTGCAATTTGACCATGCATTTTTTGCATGGGAGCCTATGGAAGAATTAACGCTAGCAGTTTTCCAAAAACCGCTAGATTTTAGCACTTTCATGGCTCTAATATGACCCTAACCTTAATCACCTGGTTATATGTATCCTTCTCTGCCTTCCTCTTACTTACCTCTGTCTGTGTCTGTCTGTACACAGCACTATACTGTATATACAGGTCAACACTACATGCTGTGTGTCTATATAATGTATGTGTATAGTGTGAATCTGTATATACAGTATAGTGTTGTGTATACAAGTATATGTCTGGCAGTCTCTAATGTGCATATGGCTGGCAGCAGTCTCTACTGTGTATACGGCTGGCAGCAATCTCTACTGTGTATACAGCCGACAGCAGTCTCTAATGTGTAAATGTCCAGCAGGCGGCAGCAGTCTCTTGTGTATTCTCTATTGTGTATTCAGCAATTGTGTATTCAGCCCAAAGCAGTCTCAATTGTGGGTGTGTGTGTGTATGTTTGGGTGGAGGCAGAGCTGGGGTGGAGGCTGCGCAGAGTCTCAGGGGCCCCAAAATTTTGCTAGTGAGGGTCCCTGAAATTCCTAATGGCAGCACTGAGTGTGTCTGTAATCACTACACATTCTCTCTACCATTCTGCATCCTCTGTGTGCTGTCAGAGCTGTGTGAGCGCAGGGAGTATGTCTGCAATCACTTCACATGCTCCCCACCATTGTGGATCCTGTGCGCGCTGTGTAAACATGGAGAGTGTGTCTGCAATCATTGCACATGCTCACTACCACTCTTGATCCTGCGTGCCCTCGCACCTGTGTTGGCACAGGCAGCGTCTCACTTATACTTTGTAAGCAGGGTGGAATATTTTTTAGGATGAAAGAAACCACACAAGCACAGTACCTGTGATGAACATGTAAAACTCATTGACAACACCAGGTGGCCTAATCCAGAAGATGAAAGGCGGTTATTTTTAAAACTGAGCATAATTTTAATAGCTATAGATGACAAAAATATATATTTATACATTTTGTGCTTAATTAAATGTATCTTCTCATATAAAAATACCCATTTAAGGCCATGTTCACACAGTAATGGTAAAAACCTTCAGTTTTCTAGTGGAAACGCTCTTTGTTTGAGTTTTTGGAGAAGTTTCTTTTTTTTCTTGAAGCAATACTCACAATGGAGTTGAAGAGTTTTTGAAATATATATTTTTCTATGTGTTCCTAAAGCATTTCTTGCATCTTTTTGGGGGCCGTCACACGGAACGATATCTTGCCCGATATCGTTTAAGCGATCTCCTTTTTGATCGCTTAAGCGATATCGGGCAAGATATCGTTGCATGTAATCAAGCGATTTACGATGTTAAATCGCTTGATCGTGACATCGCTGATCTGAGGTTCGGTTCTCAGATCTAGCGATGAACGATGCAACGATCTGCATCATCGTGGTGTATGACACCACGATGATCCATCTCCCAGCGACCGCGCCTATGCTGGGAGATGGTAACTATGGTACACGTCGGGTAACTAAGCGACGCGCGGCGCCTAGTTACCCGATGTGTACCATAGTAACGAGCGAGATCGCGGCTCCGCATCGCTGGTGAGTCTGTCTGTGTGACATCTCACCAGCGATGTGAGCGATATTGTAAGCGATTGCGCGTGCACGTGATCGCTTACAATATCGCTAAGGATATCTCAGCGTGTGACGGCCGCCTTTGAATGATCAATTTATAGTTTGAAGCATTTAAAATCTCGAGCTACTTCAAAGAAGTGACATGACTGAATATATGAGTTCCAACAAGTCCGAGGCACCGAAAATCCTCATTCACAGAAAACTGTTATTGAGCTCGGTGCACACATCATAGATATGTGTACCAGCATAGCAGCGATGTAGGCTATATACAATGATGGGGGCTATACACAATGATGGGGGCCATATACCAGTGATGGGGACTATATACATTGATGGGGGCCATTTACCAATGATAGGGGCTGTATACAGTAATGAGGAGCTATAAACTAGTGATGAAGGGCTATATACCAATGATGAGGGGCTATAAACCAATGATGGGAGGACTATGGGGGTTATATAAAAGGGATGGGGGCTATATACCAGTGATGGGAGGCTATATACCAGTGATCGGAGGCTATATACCAGTGATGGGAGGCTATATACCAGTGATGGTGGCACTATATACCAGTGATGGGGGCTATGTACCAGTGATGGGGGCATGTACTGTGATGGGGGAGCTATATACCAGTGATGGGGTTTCTGTATACTATTGATGGTGCTATATACAATGATGGGGCAATATACTAGTGATGGGAGCATATACTGTGATGGGGGAGCTATATACCATTGATGGTGCTATATATAATGATGGGGGCTATATACTAGTGATAGGGGCATATACTATGATGGGGGAGCTATATACCAGTGATTGGGTTCTATATACCATTGATGGTGCTATATACCATTGATGGTGCTATACATCAGTGATGGGGGCACTATATACCAGTGATGGGGGATGCTACATACCAGGATGAGGGGTTATTTACCAGGATGCTGGGCTGCTGCATTTCTCACCATAGGTTTATACTCGAATCAATAAATTTCCCCAGTTTTGGTTGGGTAAAATTGGGGCCTCGGTTTATACTCGGGTCGGCTTATACTCGAGTAAATATGGTACTTCACTTTTGTGGAACATGTTCAAGGGTGTCTACAGTTTTGGCCATGACTGTATAAACAAGATTATCAACTTACACATTTATTTATGTAGTTGATATTGTATCTCTGTATTGTATTCATATACATCTTTTAATGGATTCATCAAGGCCTTGTGTAGCTGAAACATTGCAATTGTTTTGCACGTCTCTGAACTGCACTTGGCTCAACAAAAGTTTTTCTGTAAACAAGGATTTTCGGTGCGTTGGACTTCTTGGAACACATTGCAAGTTTACATCCTTTGTGGAGAGCTGTACCAAGTAAGCACAAAATGTTTGAGTGGTGCACGGAATATAGTTTGACATATGAAAGACTGAGTATGAACCACAGAATGGGCAGCATGGTGGCTCAGTGGTTAGCACTGCAGTTTTGCAGCGCCGGGATCTTAGGCTCAAATCCCACCAAGGACAACATCTGCAAGGAATTTGTATGTTCTCCCCATGTTTGCATGGGTTTCCTCTGGGTGCTCCAGTTTCCTCCACACTCCAAAGACATACTGATAGGATGTTCAGATTGTAAGCCCCAATAGGGACAGTGTTGCAAAATGTATATAAAGTGCTATGGAATGAATAGTGCTATATAAATGAATAAGTAGTATATTATTATTATCTATGAACAGCTTTACAATAGAAATTAATTTAAACAATTTTTCAGACTTTTTTTGTTTTTTCAAGCAGACATGCTCTAAAAAAACTTAGTGTGCCCTCCCCCAGCATCACTACACACTTGTAGGCTTTGCCTCTAACAGTACCTAGTACTTCGCTTTGCCAAATTTGTCTTGAAGTTATAAGTGACACAGCTGTCAGGTTTTTGCCCTTTTGGGCAGCACCACAATGAACTACTCACCAGTATGTCATCATCTATAAGATTTATTAAATCTGATTTTTGTTTCTTGCAGGAGTTCCTGATTTAAAAAGGTTTGAAGGTCAGGGTGTGGCAGAGGAAATTGCTAGGGAAAGGCTAGCTTTCCTGCATGATTGCAGAGCTCAGTGGGAGCCGCCGCATGGTCATAGTAAAGGTCATCTGCTGATCATTTATACAGATGCTTCATAAGCGGCATGTCACTAGTTATGTGTTAAGATAACTTTATTAATAGAAACTGCTTTTGGTTTTGACTGTTTATATAGTCAGCTGCCTCCAAATTGACTTCTATTTTATTAGACTCGATGCAGTTGAAGGTCTTTGACATATCTGAAAAACATTCATCTAGATATACTAGACTAATATAAAGCTCCAAACCTAATTTATGCATTGTCTCATATAAAATATATATTACAGTAAGTAGCCATACATGGCATACAGTTCTTTTTTATAACCCATTTGGCAGACAAACCACCTTTATAGTAACACTATACTGGATTTGTCAGGAGTGTATAGGTAAAAATTGCCTGGCGCTTTAGACTTTGCCCATCAAGTAGACCGCACCTCAATGGCACCTTCACACAAACTGTTCTTCAAAAGTTTTACAAGCATTTTTGTGTAATTTTACACTGTTTAACATTTTGTACATTCATTTTTTGTATGTGTGTTTTGGAAATCTGACAGAAAAGGTTATGGGAAAAACAACATAGGGTACATAAAATGTTTTGTTTCAAAGAAAAAATGCCATTGATACTAAAAATACAACAAAAACACGAGGAAACAAAAAAATGGAGTATCATGTACCCACTCCTCGGCACATGACGTGTGGTGCGTCTGCAAGGATTGATTTAACACCTCTCACTCAATCCAGCACTCAACCTCTGTTCTAGCTATATAGTAAGTTTAAAATTACACACCCGACACCATCCACACAACCCAGTTACACAACACGCTGCCACCCCTCATCAAACACATGGGGTGATAGGTCCCTAAAATATACTTCTGTCTGACACCAACAGGGTGACACACTCTCTGTAAGGCTATAGGTTCTTTAGAGCATGCAAGGATCAAACTTATTAAAGTTTTAAGCTTTAATATAAAAATTACAGTTATTACAATAAAAATATATAAAAATAAAAGGACACATATACACTGGCAATCAAAATCAGAGAACAACAAACAATTTCCTTAATATTAAAGTCATTGTGTTGTCCTGTTTGAAAAAATCTAACATGAGCAATTTAGCTTTATTTTAAGCTTATTTCATAAACTGATTATATTCTAAAGCACAGAGTAAAAATGTAACTGAGATAAATGAAAAAGACACTGATCAAAATTACAGAACACTTTCAATATTGCACGTTATTGATGTAAGGGCGCCTTCACACTGGCGTTCCCCTCCGCAGCGTTCTGCGGAGGGAAATCGGCCATGTGTGCGCAGCGGCCGCCAGCTCCTATCTTTAGAATGGGAGCGCACGGTGCTGCGCTTGACAGCGCATGACCGTGAGCACCCATTCACTCCCACATGTGATCTGTGGCACGTTGGGCCTTGGATTATAGTATATATAGAACCGGTTTTGATATCTACTACCCGTATAGAGGTATTGTGCATGATTGCAATCGTCAAAACCACTATTTGCATATCAGTTCTGACTAAGTAGTATTTGCTACCATTACCATGCTATATCTTTGAATAACCTAAGGATTTGACTTAGTGTAATCATATGTGCGTCTTTTAAGTATAAGGGATAGAACCATACTTTGTGAATCCTCTTTTTGAGACACATGCATACATTTATGTTTGACTAGTGAGATGGATGTCTATCATTTTTATCTGACTGATCCTGGGCACCAATTTAGGGACACTAGGGTTAGCCGTCGAGGTAAGGGAACACCATTTGTCCTAAGTGTTGAAAACTCTGTTGTCAGGCAGATCAATAATATATGGGAGAGCACAGGGTTATTGGTATACCCATCCCCCGTTCGATTGTGTTGATGTGTATACATAGAATAGACGCAATCAAAATAGTGAATTCGGCCCTATGATCTCGCTGCCGACATCGTTTCGAAGAAGGAGGCTCCACGGATTAGCTGTTTTTTCAGGACACAAAATTCTCTACGCGTTTCATGTTCAACTGCACACTTCCTCAGGAGACAAAGGTTACAGTGCTATGGCGTGGTGATCTATTTAAATACACAGTGTACGCGGATATGAGAAGACCTGCGTCATCATGATAAAAAAACACAAAAAACATCTAAAATCTAAAGTAAAAAAAAAACAGCTAAAATTAGTATATAATCAAGTTAAAATAGATCCAACGAATAAAAACTCTATTAGGCCTTTCAATCACGTTTTGTAATTCGCGAGATGCGGTGAAAAAACGCATACTGCCGGTTCCGCATCCTTCCACTTGGCAAGGTTGCGGTTTTTTCATAGAAGTATAGGGGGACTTGCGGCAGATGCGGCAAGTGCGGTATTCCCACTTGCCGCAGGTGCGGCAGAGAAAAAAACCGCAGTAAGCCGCGGTTTTTTTCTCTGCCGCACCTGCCGCAAGTGCAATACCGCACTTGCCGCATCTGCCGCAAGTCCCCTATACTTCCTATGGAAAAAAACGCAACCGTGCCGCAAGTGGAACCGTTATGCGGCAAACGCGGCAGATGCGGTTTTTTCACCGCATCTGCCGCGAATTACGAAAAACGCTGATGTGAAAGGGCCCTTAGTCTACTATAAAAAAAACTGCAATTTCTCCTTATTGTAGAAGTTTTTTTTTATAAAATTGTGATCAGCCACGAGGAGCATTTAATAGAAATCAAAGGAGTGACCTAATATGAGATTCAAACATTATATTAAATCATATCAACTTTGGTGTAACATCAAACCAATTATCCTATAATAGTACAAAAAAAACTATAAAATCCTTCATAATACACATTCAGTATTAGAACCTGCAGCGTGTTATACATGTATCAGAGTATGCATTAGCCAGTGTCACTATAGGAGAACTTAGATTTGCTTCTTCGTTATGGAGCTGTAGTGTGGTGTCCAGTATATCCATCTAACAGCCCATGCCCTTAATCTAAAGGGGATCAGAGACGGGGGAGCCGACATCCACAAGATCCTGAGGTGGATGCTCGTAACAAAGGATCTACTGTAGATATTCTGCTCAGTGTCGGCTAGATGTGATTTGCCGATATCTGGCAGGAGGTCAAACCTCCTTCTTCTGACGTGAGATGCTCCTCCTTAACTCCTCATTGGCTCCTTGTAAGATAGGAGTGTAGTGTGTCAATGAATAAGTTGAAGCAACTCCTGTGTCGTGTCTGGTGGATATATAGAGTGGGGCATCTTTTTGACGTACTTAGGAACAGAACTGACGCTGGTTCCTGCCAGCCACAATCGATTCAAGGAAATTACAAGCAATACAGAAAGTACGGTCACCACAATCCAAGAGCACGGGGACCCAGTTAGTCCGTGCACACACAACAACATCCCTATGGGTTGAGTCTTACTTCACGAGATCGGTTTAACATTTTATAAAAAAAAACTTCTACATTAAGAAGAAATTGCAGTTTTTTCTAGTAGACTAATAGAGTTTTTATTAGTTGACTGTATTTTAACTCGATTATATACACATTTTAGCTGTTTTTGTAACTTTAGATTTTAGATGTCTTGTGTATTTTTCTTTTGTCATGATGACGCAGGTCTTTCCTCATTTCCGGGTACACTGTGTATTTAAATAGATCACCACGCCATAGCACTGTAACCTTTGCCTACTGAGGAAGTGTGCAGTTGCACACGAAACGCATCGAGAATTTTGTGTCCATAAAGGTTCCTGAAAAATCAGCTAATCCGTGGAGCCTCCTTCTTCCGAAACGATGTCGGCTGCGCGATCATAGGGTCAAATTCACCATTTCGATTGCTTCGCTTCTACACCGGGCTGTTCGCTGCATCGACTCTCTGGACTACAATACAGGCTTTATAGTGGTTGTGCCACACACAACCCTACAAGGTGAATGAGACACTATCCACTTTGACCAGCATTATAACACGGATAAGACCCTATTGTGCGCTCTTCTTTTCCATAGTTGTTTACATAGAATAGGACATATCAGTCCACGGTTTTAATCAGTAAAATAAAAGTTACATTTTAGAAGTATACTCCTCTTGGATATGACCTATCAGCCATAGCAACAGAAGTTGATTGTTCTAGGTCTGTGGTTTCAGGAGTATTGCATCTTTACAACATCACAAACTCTTTCAAGTCCTTCAATAAGGCTGTTCGCCCACAAAAGACAAATGCAAGAGTGGACAGGATAATGCGGAGAATCTCCATGGGTAGCATTGCAGCTGGAATAGCTTGCCCAGTTAAGGGTCTGTCTTGTGATACAGTGTCACAACCTTTAAAGGGGTAGTCCAGCCCAGCAATTCTCTTCAATAAAGGGACTAGATGAGAAAATAGCTTAGATTACAGGGATATATTAGATGCAGTTCGGGGTCTGTACCAGACATCACTGTCCGTGTATGGACCCCAAACATGGACTCCTCAGGAAGTCCATGTTACTGTTTAGGATCTCGGATAAAGGGCTAGGGGCTGCAAAAGGAAGAAAAATGGGGAAAAGACAGGATTATGCTTACGGAGTTTCCACGCTGCTCTCACACTACTTCCGGGTCCGCTCATTATACCTTATGAATATACCCTTTCTTCCCCCTCCCACCCTCCCTGACAGTGTCTATGATGTGTTGCAGTCAGACTCACCCCAACCCTCTGTGCCGGCATCTGTGATTGGTTGCCTAGCCTCAAGCAGCTGTCTGTGTCAATGGAGTGTAAAAATTAATACTTGAAAAAAACCTAGGTGGGGTCCCCCAACTTTTTCATAGACAACTTAGTAAAGTAGACAGCTGCAGCCTGCAGGCCACTGGCTTTACTATATATATATATCTCAGAAATCCATTCGTTGACTTATACCTCCAACATGTAGAAAAAGAAGATGACATAAAATTCTGCAATACAATAAAACTGCAGAAGTTTTAGGAACGGAAATTGTATCACAGTAAAAGTGACTGTGTCAAGTACATAACACAGGTACTAAAATGTAACTGTTTTGCAGTCATGTGAAACTTTTCTAAAGGGTTGGCAAGAGTTAAAGCAGGAAATGATGAGGGTAATGCTTATTAGTTTCTGGGAAGTAGGGGCAGTGTGAGAGATATATGAATAAGAGAAAGTGTAGAGATTGAAATCTAACCCCAGATCTGGCTCGTGTTGTGGGAGTCATATCACCGCTGAGACTATTGCTCACAGTAGTGTAAATTTCATGAGCGTGGTTAGGGAACACAGACACAGGTACTCGTTTTTCAACAGATTACATTTCTAGTAGAGTGAGGAAATGACGTTAATATAGTTTTACGGTTTGAAGTTCCTCAGCAGTGAAACCCAATAACAAATGACTCACGGAACTTCATAGCAGATTTATGTGAATTACTTGATCTTAATACACTGGCATGAAGGGTTATGGTCACTTTTTTATTACTTTACCTCTAAACATCCATGATGAGGTCAGTCTTTGAAGGCTGAATTTTCAGATTTAATCTGCGTTTCCCATGGTATCATTTAATTCAAGCTTTGCCACAGAATCATTGCAAAAATTCAATCCTTTTTTCTTTTTATCAGTTTTAATTAGTCCAAAAAAATAAATAAAAAAGCATAAATAATCCATTTACATGCACTACTAGACAACCACTGACTAAGTAATTCAGGGTCCCATATATAATCAAAACAATGTTTCCTCACCTCCTGCTGAGGTGTCTTTACAATGATGTCTGTGCTGCTGCTCCCGATAAGTAATGTTGGAATTGTTGTGTCAACTGACTGTTAGAGCCAATCAGCAGCAGCTGGTCTGATCAGTTATGGTACCTTTACACGCCGCTACAGAAGGTTGGAAACAACCGGGTGTCTGACGTGCACGAGCACGTTCCAACGGTTGCAAACGGTACCCGATACTGCCTTTACATGCCGCTACAAAGTGCTCTACAGAAGGTTTAATCTATCTCTGGAGGCACCGCCGGGTGCCACAAGTTACCTTCTGTAGAGCACCGTCCCTCATTTACACGCCGCTACAGAAGGTAATATGGGAGGACCTGGGGCAGCAGGGACAACACATAAGCGTGCTAGAGCTGTGGATTACGAGACGCTCGTACAATGATTGGACAATGCAATAGCATCATGATTGGCCAGCCAGTGCAGGAAGGCTGGCTAATACATGATGCTATTGCAATTGTGTAGTGTGACTGGTCAGCTCCTTAAATATGCCGCCCTATGCAGCGACAACCAATCGTAACGCAGGAGCTTCCACCAATGAACGCTGAAGGGGGGCGGTTTCCCGGAGGCTGTGTCACGCCCCAGGGAGTTAACTAAGTGACGAAAAAATCTTCCTGTACCTCATTTAGACGCCGCTACCATCGGGTTGAAACCAACCTGTTTTAGAGCACTGCTCTGAAACAGGTGTCGACAGTGACGGGTGGCAACAACCTGATTTACACGCCGCTACCTCGGGTTGTTTTGACGGTGCAAGATACATTTGTCTCCGACACCCGATTGTTTCCAACCTTCTGTAGCGGCGTGTAAAGGTACCATTATAGATCATCAATTTTCCATCAGACATTTATTATGAAGAAATAACAGATTGCAGTCCCGCCTCCAGATGTCAATTATATCTGGGGGAGGAGTCAGTGACGTGGCCACTAATTGACCTCAGGGTTCACTTGACATAATAATGCTCTAGTAAATCCAGTGAAGAGCATCAGCACCAAAGATAAGTATGTGTGATTATTTTACAAGGGGGAAAACATACTGATTGAGAAGGGGTTGTCCGAATAGAGGACAACCACTTTAAAGTGTTGTAAAGGAAACCTGACCCCGAAAATTGAGCCCACAGCCTCTGTATACCTGTCCCTGCACCATGCTAATACATTTGTAGCCATCCCTTTGTGTCTCTAAAGCGATATTGCAAAGTTTATAAAAGTGGTTTTTATACCTTCTGATCTGCGGCTTCTCAGCATTTGAGAAGCCGCAAAAGGCGTTCCTTGCTGCTTCTCCCTGCCGCCTGCTTGGTAATTATTCACGCCGTGGGTAAAGCCGGATATGACGCGATTTTCGTCATAACGGCTTTACCACCCCTTTGATGACGCGCACAGGCTCTCTGCTCTCTAGCACGCCCATCGGGGCGTGAATAATTCCCAAGCAGCGGCGGGGAGAAGCAGCAAGGAACGCCTTTTGCGGCTTCTCAAATGCTGAGAAGCCGCAGATCAGAGGGTATAAAAACCACTTTTATAAACTTTGCGATATCACTTTAGAGACACAAAGGAATGGCTACAAATGTATTAGTATGGTGCAGGGACAGGTATAAAGAGGCTGGGGGCTCATTTTTCGGGGTCAGGTTCCCTTTAAGAATTAGCTACAGTTCCATTGGTTGAAATCTTCTTGATTATGTTGCGCCCCATGGACAAAAGGACATCAAGATCTCTGGAGATTATCTTGTAATTTAGAGATTTTTTTATATTTTTCAAACATTTTTGTTCTCAAGTCCTCAGACAGTTCTCCTCTCCTTTTTATGTCCTCCATGCTTAGTGTGGCACACAAACACACAATGCAAAGATGAGTCAATTTCTCCCGTTTTTATCTGGTTTCAGATATGATTTTCATATTGCCCCACACCTGGTACTTGCTACAGGTTTGAACAAGCATCACATGCTTGAAATTAAGTTGTTTACCCACAATTTCGGAATGGTGCCAAAAGCTTTGTCCAGGCCATTTTTGAGGCTTTGTGTTAAATTATGTAAAGTTTGCCTTTTTTCTCTCTTTATTTTTGTGTTGTTCCAATGCACACAAAGGAAATCAACATGTGTACGCCAAAACATGTGTTATTGCAATAATTTTCTGGGAGAAATACTTCCTTTTCTGGAACAATTACAAGGATGCCAACAATTTTGGCACTGACTGTTAATGGCATTATCCTAAGTTCACAAAATGAGTCAAGAGGGACAATCCAGAAATTTAAAGGGAGCTTGTCATATCACCTTTCCTTCTTAAACTGCCCCTAATATCTTATGGTGCATTTACACGCGGCCACAGGAAGGTAGGAACAGGCAGGCATCGGACACAATTGTGCCTGTTGCCTTGAAAAAACCACGATGTGGCTGCGTGTAATTCAGGACTTTCCTTCCTTCAGGGAAGACACAGGAAGGAAAGTCCTGAATTACATGCAGCCACATCGTCGTCTTTTCAAGGCATCAGGCACAATTGTGTCCGATGCCTGCCTGTTCCTACCTTCCTGTGGCCGTGTGTAAATGTACCATAATATGTAATGGAATGTGCATCACTAACATGGTTTTCTCAAGGCACAGGTCATAGTATTCATGTAAAAAAACAACACTTTTTAGTATTAGGCAATTGCATACCGGACCCTGGTCATATGGGTGGCTTTTACAAACGTTCCAGTTACGGTCATCTTCATAATAGTAATGCCCAAAGCAGTCTAATTGATGGCCTGGACTGCCCTGACGTCATGGTAGCCGCCGAGGAAATCCCACGATTGCACATTGACAACTAGTTCCTGAGTCATGCGTGAATCTAAGTGTATGTCTCCAGCCTCTTTCCCCATCTACACATGCCCCAGCGACAATTACCCCTTCTTCACCTCCTGGCAGCAGCAGTAACAGAGCAGTGGGAATAGAGCGGCGCAAATGGCGCACACGCACAATATACACATATCCACTAACTCACAGCGGCTCCAGAGCATAGGCAGATGGGAAAAGAAGACCATACCCAGACTCGGATATAGACCGAAGAGTTTACACACGTCTTTTCAAATCAATTGGTGGCTTTGCAGAATTACAAGTCAAGGTGCGTCAATTCGAGGTACATCACATTTTGTGGAAAAAGTGTGTAACCTTGACAATTAGAATTTAAAAGATTCAGTAATTTGTACTAGTGACCTATTATTTTCCAATGACAAATATGGATATATGCTTCATAAAGAGACTAGACCCAATCCAGAATAAAAATACCTGAAAATAAATACAATCTCCAAAATAAATACAGACTCTTGAATAATCCCTTACTACATTCCATAATATAAAATCGGACTCCCCCAAATATATACATACTGCACATCAGAATAAACCACAAAATACAGACTCTTGAATAAATGCAAAGGGCAGATCAGACCCCAATATAAATACAGACATGAGAATTGGCGCATACCTCAGCTTAGACACCAGAATACAGACTCTGTAATAAATATGTACCCCAGCATAACTATAGGCCCAAAATAAAAACAGACACCAGAATTCATACTTCAGATTAGCTTAGAATACAGACCCCCAAATTCTTACTCCAGAATAGATGCAGATCTCAGATGCAGAAATAAATTAAAAAGACCCTCAAAATAAATCCACTCTAATTGTGTTCCTGAGATGTAGATGCTAAGCATCTATATATACCAGCTAGCACTTTCACACTTTACATTTCTACTGCTGGCTTGAGAACCTGCAAATAGTCATCTCTGTAGGTCACATTCAACAGTAAAATAATCTTTCATTACAAATCAGTTTTATTGTGTTTTTTTCCTCTAGGTCAGAGGTCCCCAAACATTCTGACTTTGAGGGCTACATTTAACTTTGAGAGAGTGTTGCGAGCCCCTGCCAGTTCCGCCGCCTCAGACAGCCAAAGGTTGTCTACAGAAATCACATTGAGGTAGCATACTAAGATCCAAGGGGGTGCCTTCCTTACTTCCATTCAGATGTACTCTTCTATATGGCAAAAGTATTAAAATCTGAGAGTCTTTAATGGTTGATACCTTTTAATGGCTAACTGAAAATATAATAAACAATAGCAATATCTCGAGACTCTAAGGTCTTTTCATTAGGCTGGAGAGACCTTAGAGTCTCGAAAGCTTGCTATATGTTACCATCTTCTCAGTCATTAAAAGGTATCAACCACTGAGGACTCTCATGCTACAATACTTTTCTACCTACTGGCTAACACGGTACAAATATTTTTTACCTTATCTTCTTTGTGGGATTAGGCTGGTTTCACACCGCAGCTTTTTCCCTGATCAGGTTCCATCCGGTTTGTGTGCCAAAACCAGGAGAAGAGGAGCTAGGAGAGGAGCTTGGAGAGAAAATTGAAAGATTGACACCTGTTCTAAGTTTTGGAGGCACTCCTGTTTTGACACACAAACGGATGGAACCTGATCAGGAAAAAAACTGCAGTGTGAAACCAGCCTTAAGGCCCCATCTCACGCTTCAATGTGTGGCGAACCGACCAACGATCTGACTTGACCTAGATCGCTAGAACGACGTTCATTGATCCTAGTGAAGTGCCACACATATAGATCTCGTTAATGGCACAGCAACGATTCCGCGACAAGCAAAAACACTTTCGGTCGTTAGTGCGCCTGCATCCTTCACTTCTCAATAGGCGAAGTCGTTAACGACATCGTTATCGAGGTGTCACAGACACCCATGCTGCAGGTTGAATGAACGGTCATCGTTTAGTTTACAGTCCGGTACACCAACCTCCCATCATGATCTGCCTGATTATCGTTGATCGTTTGTACATGTCACACTGAACGACGTCGTTAGAATGACTGAAAACCCGTGACGTACTATATCGTTAACTCAAAAAAGTCACCATCTGTAGATCTGTTATTCACAGCTGTTTACTAGCCCTGGTACTTGTGCACCAAACTTGAAGACTGTTGTGAGGCACACGTCAAGGTCCCACGAACCACAGGTTGGGGACCCCTGCTCTAGATATTTGCCTATCCTTGCCTTCCTCTGGTCCCAGCCCTGATGATACCTAAATGCATATTCTTTTCTTTTTAGCAGCTGACCCATTTCCATATGCCATACACAGTGTAGGATATCATGTGTTTATAGACTAGCCTCTGTGTACATATTTCACGCCATGTGTCATGTCAGTACTTGTGATCTACATGGGGAAATCGGCATTTCTCCGGTCATTATGCCCTGACTTGGAAACGTTAATACGTCTTTTCTCACTATGTAAGTGAAATGCTGAATTCCCCTTTCCAAAACCACAAGTACTGCTATACTTCTTGTGCTTTTTTTTTTTTAAGTCCTTTTCCCCTCATTTTTAAAACATTGTCTTAAGAAAAATATTTGCCTTCAAGGCCACGTGATGTAAATTCTTTCCAGATGCTAGTAGGAAATAAACTGTGTTAGATTTCTTTTCTTTTGGGAGAGGTTTTTTCCTGGCCATATGTAATGTCATTTCTCCTGTAGAAATTGAGAAGTTTCAGCATACTTTGCTTTACTCTTGGCTGCATGTCTCGTACTGAACAGCCAAAGATGAGAGTGTATGTATTGTGATATTTAATAATGCTTTAATTAAAGGTAAACTGCATCACTAATAAATTATACTGTTTAACAGTGTAATAAATGTAGACTTCCATTAAGAGTAAGTGTGTAATTTATTTTTTTTAAGAGTGCCACTTTTGGCCACAGGCTTAGTCAGGTATTGCAGCTTGGCACCATTTAAATGAACAATCAAATTGTGCTGTTTCTAATGCAAAACGATCTCCTTTTCTTGGTTATAGTTATTGGTTTGTTGGTTTTTAGAACATGGCAGTTGGCTGAGAGGTCCATGCATTTGGTGATAATAGGTTAGTAGAAGGAAGAAACATGAGAAGTTTAGTTTTGGAGAGATTCAGTTTCAGATAGCAGATAATCTGTGCAGATAATCCTTGGTATTTTGTAATAATGCATGAGTGATGGCAGATGATGTGTATACTTGGGTGTCATCAGCATAGATATGGTCCAATAGGGGTAGTATATAGAGAGAAGAGGAGGTGGACTAGAACTGAACCCTGGGGAATAAGGCCACATGCACACGTTGAGTATTTGGTGAGTTTTTTTGCCTCAGTATTTGTAACCCAAAACAGAGAGTGGGTATAAAATGCAGGAAAGGCTTTTTTTCCTCTGATTGTTCCACTCCTGGTTTTGGGTTACAAGCACTGACGTTATAGACTCACCAAATACTCCACTTGTGCATATGGAATTACTGTACAACCTGATTTCTTAATTCTGCTCCATCACGCGCAGTATATAGTGAGCATTTATCTCTAGAAGCAAGATACACGCGGCACCAAATACAGCCTATCTGGCAAAACAAAAAGTCTGGTTGACTGTACTAGAGAACCATAATGCCTCCACGCTCAAAGCTGTTTTCGTCTCCTTCATAGTTGTCCAACATGAGTCTGTCACTGAAAAAATAAAAAAAAGACCTGCTGATCAGACTTGGTTTAGTAATATGCCCTTTGTGTTTTGCCTTATTTTAATATTGTACTGTTTTTGAAAGATGTATTCTAAACAATGTTTGACGTTTTTCACATTAGGATATGAAAAAAGGTCCTTGGAGGGGTCCGCAAGTGTGAATGGGGATGAGTAGCTGAGCCCTCCTCACACGCGGTAGATGTTGGCTATCTTAGGGCCCTTTCACATCAGCGTTTTTTTCAAATCGCGGCAGATGCGGTGAAAAAACCGCATCTGCCGCGATTACCGCATACCGGCTGCACTTGCGGCGCGGTTGCGGTTTTTGCCATGCAAAGTATAGGCGGACTTGCGGCAGGTGCGGCAAGTGCGGTTTTGCATCTGCCGCGATTTGAAAAAAAACGCTGATGTGAAAGGGCCTTACATAGCTAGCATCTGTGTTTAACAGTCAAGGCTTGAGCTCAGTGGTAAACCATGTAGATGCCGCTGGCAATTTTGGATACAGCATTTAAATGGATCAGTTGCATTGTCTCACACGCGTTGGCTCCAACTGGACCTGCTGGAGGCAATTGGAGGGCATCAGTGGGTTACCAGAACAACTGAAGACCCCGTGACTGCTATTTTGGTTGACTTGTGAAGATTTGCCACATGCTGAGCTTTTCTATATGCTTGTGGTATTGTAGTATAAATGATCAAATAATCACAGGTTCAAGTCCTGGTAAAAATTGAAACCTCAGCCTCATCTTTATTAATAAAGAATGGTAAGAGTGAAAAAAGAACACATTTGGTATTGCAACGCTCATAAAAGTCTGATCGCTCTAAATATAAAACTAATTAATCCATATAGTAAAAAAATATTGATGAACAATTTGGCATTGCCTCAATTTCATTAACTTGGACAATCATGTTTCCAGATCATGTGCACTATACAACGAACGCCTCAAGACAAAAGAGAAAAAATCATGGCAGAATTGCATTTTTTTTTTCACTATTTCATCCCACTTGGAATTTTCTCCTCCATTTTTCAGTAGTTTGTATGGCAACATGTATGACATCATTCAAAATGACAGCTTGTTTTGGAAAAAAACAAGTCTTCATGGCCATGTTGATGGAAAAATAAGAAAGTTATGAATCTTGGGAGAAGAAAAAAAAATTAAAATATCCTTGGTTAATTATGTCTTGGACATTGATCATCAATTAGACCTTAAAAAATTACTATGTTCTTGTTAGGGTCTATTAGAAAAATAATTAACAAAACGTCTAGAGTCAGGAAGAAAATTGTTGCAGTCATGGCCAAAAACGTTGGCACCCTTCAAATTCTTCCAGAAAATGGAGTATTTTGCTCAGAATATTATTGAAATTAAACATGGTTTATTATACACATATTTATTTTCATCATGTATATTGTAATAGCACAAATAAAAAACAGAGGAAAAAAGGCATATTGGACATCATTTCATTAAAGAATTGTTCAAAAGTGGACTGGACAAAATTGTTGGCAACCTCAACTTAACATTTGGTTGCACACCCTTTGGAATAAATAACTGCAGTTATTGGCTTCCTATGTTTGGGGTCATTGTCCCACTGGAAGACACATGACCTAGGACGCAAACCCATCTTTCTGACACTGGACACTACATCGTGACCCATAATCCTTTGGTAACCTTCAGACTTCATGATACCCAGTGCTAGAGACAGCAAAGAGCCCCCAAACATCCTCAATATTTGACTATAGGTACTGTGTTCTTTTCTTTGTAGGCCTCATTCCATTTTTGGTAAACAGTAGAATGATGTGCTTTACCAAAAATCTCTATCTTGGTCTCATCTGTCCACAAGATGCTTTTCCATAAGAATTATGGCTTACTCATATATATATTTTGGCAAACTGCAGTCAAGCTCTTTTATGTCTCTGTGTCAGCAGTGGCGTCCTCCTGGGTCTCTTGCCATTTCATTCAAATGTTGACGGATAGTTTGTGTTGACACTGATGCACCCTGCGCCTGCAGGACAGCTTGAATTTCTTTGGAACTTGATTGGGACTGCTTATCCACCATCAGGACTATCCTGTATTGCAAACTTTCATTAATTTTCCTCTGCCGTCAACATTTTGGGTTGTAAATTTCTTGATTATGTTGCGGACTCTGGACAAAGGAAAATCAAGATCTCTGGAGATGGACTTGTAACTTGAGGTTGTTGATATTTTTCAACAATATTGATCCTCAAGTCCTTATACAGTTGTCTTCTCCTCTTTCCTGTCTCCACACTTAGTGTGGCATAGACATTCATACAATGCAAAGATTTAGTCAACTTCTCCCCTTTTTATCTGCTTTCAGTCATGATTTTCATATTGCCCACACCTGTTACTTTCTGTTTGAACAAGAGTCACAGGCTTGAAACATTGTTTACAATTTTGGATAGACGTAAACAATTTTGTCTGGCCCCTTTTTGGGGTTTTGTGTGTAATTATGTTTTTTTTGCCTCTTTTTCTCTGATTTATTTGTTCCAATGCACACAAAGGAAATAAATGTGTATGGCAAAATGTGTAATTACAATAATTTTTAGGGAGAAATGTTTACTTTTCTGGAACAATTTTAAGGATGCCAACATTTTCGGCCATGAATATATATTTAGAAGAACTCTGAATGAACATAAACCTTCTATGTTCTATAGGGAAAAGAAACATATCAATACCGTTATCCTTCACCCTTCAAAAAAGTATAAAGTCACAAGTTTAGATAATTTAGTGCATGGAAACTTTTCTTTTTAATGCGTGTAATACTTTAATTTGAGAAAACAAAGGGAGGAAAAGTACACCCTCACAATGTTTCTGCATATGTTAACAGACAGGAATCACTCTTGTTCTCTGGATAAGTATGACCTTAAGGTCGGACCTTAAAGGGGTTGATTGGTCTAAATCACAAAGCTGCATTGATTATATGTGTCACTCTGTGACTTCAGACTTGTGATTCCTCACGACACTTGTACTGTGCACTATTGAGTATTCACTGGTGTCAGAGCCGGGAATGCCAGTCATGTGGCCACGAGTACATGATGTGAATACTCGTAGAATCTGAATAGAAGGCCGCATCTTTGCTCAATGCAAGTGTATTGAGCGATGCCGTCCCATCTACTCATAATGTGTCCGGGAGTATTCATATCCTCACGCGACATTGGACACTGGCTCTGACATTGGTGAATCCTCGCAGTGTATAATGTGTGTGATGTGAGGATTCACAAGTCTGCAGTCATGTAGAGTGACCCATAGAGTGACTGCAGACTTGTGGATTTAAACCAGACACCCTCTTTAATGAAACCTATTAGAAAGCTCATTTTTATTATACATAATTAGGGATGTCTATATGAGCTTTTCTGCTCCAGCAATAATGTTAAAAGCCACATTTCGATGTTAGTCATTCTAACAAACCAGGCCAGCTGTGATGAAGACTTGTGGCTTTTCTTTTATGTAACTGTATAAGAATGTTCCTGGTCAGTTTAGATTGTATTCCTAATTACTTAATATGTATTTATCCATCAGAGTTTCCAGCATACAACATCAATTGGCTCTGTTGGACAATGAAACCTGGCCAGGAATGGCTGAAGCAGACAGGGATCGTCTCCAGCTCATCAAGGAGAAGGAAGCCCTCCTTCAAGACCTGCAGCTCATTAGCCAGCAGAGGCGATCTCCTGAAGAGGTGGCAAGATTAGAGCAAGAGAAGAGACGATTGGCTGAGGAGGTCCAGAGGGCCTGCTCCACTACTGGAATTACTGAAAGGTTGGTAGTGGTTCTTACAAGATGAAAGATTGTATGTCACAGTTTTATTACGGGCATAGAAGTAATGACTTGGTATAAAAGCTCCTTCAGATATCCGTGATTTTTCTTGTCTGCATAATTGGTCATCAGTGTTTTATATCTCATTTTCAGCGGTGTCTGTGAGCTGTCCATGATTTTCATGGACTTATGAGTAATTTTGATCCATGCATAAGATCGAAAACAGATATTTCTCGGTTTTTTATAGCGGACACTCAGTCTGCAAAAAAAAACAGACTTGTGAATGATAAGAACATCTGAATAAAGAATGGCATGGCATACATCCATACTCTTGCTACCAAAATGATGACAAACTGGCCAAACCTTATAATCTACTCTATAATTGCCGTAGGCATTTTCGTGTCGGCCCCCGAAATCGCCGTGGCTATGTCACGCTGTGACGTCACCACGCGCGAGCAATGGCCGCGAAGCGGCCATTGCGAGTCGCTGGCCGAAAATAGAACCAGAGGCCCGGCTACAGAGTTAGCGATTTACCGCTGAGGTAGCGCGAGCAATGGCCGCGAGGCCATTGCGAGTCGCTACCTCAGCCACCGCACCTGCCGCAAGTCTCTCTATACTTAGCCTGCGCGAGCAATGGCCGCGAGGCCATTGCGAGTCGCTGGCTTTGAGAGTTTGCACAGAATAGCCTCCAGCTACTCGCAAAGCCTCACTCAATGGCTTTGCGAGTCTGCTTCACTTGCAATGTCCGGGACACTCTCTCTCTCCCAGCCCCCACCCGGGTCCTCCTGTGTCATGCCCGCGCTCCCCCCGGTCCTCCTGTGTCATGCCCGCGCTCCCCCCGGGTCCTCCTGTGTCATGCCCGCGCTCCCCCCGGTCCTCCTGTGTCATGCCCGCGCTCCCCCGGTCCTCCTGTGCATGCCCGCGCTCCCCCCGGGTCCTCCTGTGTCATGCCCGCGCTCCCCCCGGTCCTCCTGTGTCATGCCCGCGCTCCCCCCTCCAGCCGCGCCCCCCTCCTCCTGTGTCATGCCCGCGCTCCCCCCCGGTCCTCCTGTGTCATGCCCGCGCTCCCCCCGGTCCTCCTGTGTCATGCCCGCGCTCCCCCCGGGTCCTCCTGTGTCATGCCCGCGCTCCCCCCGGTCCTCCTGTGTCATGCCCGCGCTCCCCCCGGTCTCCTCCTGTCCGCTGCCCCCTCCTCGTGCTGCCCGCTCCCCCCGGTCCTCCTGTGTCATGCCCGCGCTCCCCCCGGTCCTCCTGTGTCATGCCCGCGCTCCCCCCGGTCCTCCTGTGTCATGCCCGCGCTCCCCCCGGTCCTCCTGTGTCCATGCCCGCGCTCCCCCGGTCCTCCTGTGTCCTGCCCGCGCTCCCCCCGGTCCTCCTGTGTCATGCCCGCGCTCCCCCCGGGTCCTCCTGTGTCATGCCCGCGCTCCCCCCGGTCCTCCTGTGTCATGCCCGCGCTCCCCCCGGTCCTCCTGTGTCCTGCCCGCGCTCCCCCCGGTCCTCCTGTGTCATGCCCGCGCTCCCCCGGTCCTCGCATGCCCGCGCTCCCCCGGGCCCCGTGCTCCCGCTCCGCCGTGTCATGCCGCGCTCCCCGTCCTCCGACTCTGTCAGAAGGGCCCCCCCCTTTCCCCTGCGCCGGGCGCAATTGTAAGAGGGGGACGGCTGTGCAATGTGAGCTGCGATTGTGCTGATGCTGGCGGGAGTGGCATAGTTTGAGATGTGTGCATGATGTATGTGTGTGATGTGTGCATGATGTATGTGTGTGATGTGTGCATGATGATGTGTGTGATGTGTGCATGATGTATGTGTGTGTTGTGTGCATGATGTATGTGTGTGCTGTGTGCATGATGATGTGTGTCCTGTCTGCATGATGCATGCGTGTCCTGTGTGCATGATGTATGCGTGTCCGTGTGTGCATGATGTATGCGTGTCCTGTGTGCATGATGCATGCTGTGTCCTGTGTGCATGATGTATTGCGTGTCCTGTGTGCATGGGGTTGGTGTCCTGTGTGCATGATGCATGTGTGTCCTGTGTGCATGATGCATGTGTGTGCTGTGTCATGATGCATGTGTGTGCTGTGTGCCATGTGCATGTGTGTGCTGTGTCATGATGCATGTGTGTGCTGTGTGCATGGTGCATGTGTGTCCTGTGTGCATGGTGCATGTGTGTGCCTGTGTGCATGGTGCATGTGTGTCCCGTGTGCATGTGCATGTGTGTCCTGTGTGCATGGTGTATGTGTGTGCTGTGTCATGATGCATGTGTGTGCTGTGTGCATGATGCATGTGTGTGCTGTGTCCATGATGCATGTGTGTGCTGTGTCCATGATGCATGTGTGTGATGTGTCCATGATTTGGTATACACTTCAGTACTTCACATGGATAACCAGCAGTGCTAGAACAGCACAAGAAGCACTCTCCAAACATCCTCAATGTTAATTTTGTGACTATATAGAGTACATGTGTTCTTTTCTTTGTAGGCGAAACCTCATAATCCATTATTGTGTAAACCAGTAGAATGTGATTGTGAGTGGGGCTTTATACCAAAAATCTCCTATACTTCTAGCGGTCCTCATCCTGTCTGCACAAGATGCTTTTCCATACGAATTATGGCTAACTCAAATAATATATTAGTGGCAAAACTGCAGTCTCTCTAAGCTCGTTTTTAATTCTCTGTGTCAGCAGTGGCGTCCTCACTGGTCTCTTGCATTTCATTCGAAATTGTTGACTGATACGTTTGTGTTGACACTGATGTCTTCCTGCGGCCTGCAGGACAGCTTGAATTTCTTTGAAAACTTGATTCTGGGACTCCAGTAGCTTATCCAGCTCAGGACTATTCCTGTAATGCAAAAATTTACATTAATTTTTCCTCTGCGTCACCATTTTGGGGTGTAAAAGGGGGGGGGTGTGTCTGGAATTATGAGTGTAGGCGGGACGACACGCTGGACAATAACAGGAAAATCGAGATCTCTCTGGAAGATGGACTTGTAACTGAGGTTGTGATATTTGTTCAACCATATATGATCCTCACGTCCTTATACAGTGGGTACTGTTCTAAGCCTGCCTTCTTTCTCCAGTCTCCACACTTAGTTGGCATAGACATTCATAACAATGCAAAGTTTTAAGGAGACTTAAATTAAGCACTAGGGGGCAAGGGGTATCGGATTGGGTTCGGGTAGTCATGAAATTTTCATATTGCCTGCCCACACCTGTTTACTTTCTGTTTGAACCAAAGACGTCACAGCTTGAAACATTGTTTACAATTTTGGATAGACGTAAACAATCTTGTCTGGCGCATTTTGGGGGTGGTGGTGGTGGTTTATGTTTTGTTTTGTGTTTGGCCTCTTATTTTAACTCAATGATTTAAATTTGAGTTCCATATCACACAAAGTACATGATGTGAATACTCGTAGATAATCTGAATAGAAGGCCGCATCTTTGCTCAATGCAAGTGTATTGAGCGATGCCGTCCCATCTACTCATAATGTGTCCGGGAGTATTCATATCCTCACGCGACATTGGACACTGGCTCTGACATTGGTGAATCCTCGCAGTGTATAATGTGTGTGATGTGAGGGATTCACAAGTCTGCAGTCATGTAGAGTGACCCATAGAGTGACTGCAGACTTGTGGATTTAAACCAGACACCCTCTTTAATGAAACCTATTAGAAAGCTCATTTTTTTTATACATAATTAGGGATGTCTATATGAGCTTTTCTGCTCCAGCAATAATGTTAAAAGCCACATTTCGATGTTAGTCATTCTAACAAACCAGGCCAGCTGTGATGAAGACTTGTGGCATTTTCTTTTATGTAACTGTATAAGAATGTTCCTGGTCAGTTTAGATTGTATTCCTAATTACTTAATATGTATTTATCCATCAGAGTTTCCAGCATACAACATCAATTGGCTCTGTTGGACAATGAAACCTGGCCAGGAATGGCTGAAGCAGACAGGGATCGTCTCCAGCTCATCAAGGAGAAGGAAGCCCTCCTTCAAGACCTGCAGCTCATTAGCAGCAGAGGCGATCTCCTGAAGAGGTGGCAAAGATTAGAGCAAGAGAAGAGACGATTGGCTGAGGAGGTCCAGAGGGCCTGCTCCACTACTGGAATTACTGAAAGGTTGGTAGTGGTTCTTACAAGATGAAAGATTGTATGTCACAGTTTTATTACGGGCATAGAAGTAATGACTTGGTATAAAAGCTCCTTCAGATATCCGTGATTTTTCTTGTCTGCATAATTGGTCATCAGTGTTTTATATCTCATTTTCAGCGGTTGTCTGTGAGCTGTCCATGATTTTCATGGACTTATGAGTAATTTTGATCCATGCATAAGATCGAAAACAGATATTTCTCGGTTTTTTATAGCGGACACTCAGTCTGCAAAAAAAAAACAGACTTGTGAATGATAAGAACATCTGAATAAAGAATGGCATGGCATACATCCATACTCTTGCTACCAAAATGATGACAAACTGGCCAAACCTTATTAATCTACTCTATAATTGCCGTAGGCATTTTCGTGTCGGCCCCCGAAATCGCCGTGGCTATGTCACGCTGTGACGTCACCACGCGCGAGCAATGGCCGCGAAGCGGCCATTGCGAGTCGCTGGCCGAAAATAGAACCAGAGGCCCGGCTACAGAGTTAGCGATTTACCGCTGAGGTAGCGCGAGCAATGGCCGCGAGGCCATTGCGAGTCGCTACCTCAGCCACCGCACCTGCCGCAAGTCTCTCTATACTTAGCCTGCGCGAGCAATGGCCGCGAGGCCATTGCGAGTCGCTGGCTTTGAGAGTTTGCACAGAATAGCCTCCAGCTACTCGCAAAGCCTCACTCAATGGCTTTGCGAGTCTGCTTCACTTGCAATGTCCGGGACACTCTCTCTCTCCCAGCCCCCCACCCGGGTCCTCCTGTGTCATGCCCGCGCTCCCCCCGGTCCTCCTGTGTCATGCCCGCGCTCCCCCCGGGTCCTCCTGTGTCATGCCCGCGCTCCCCCCCGGTCCTCCTGTGTCATGCCCGCGCTCCCCCCGGTCCTCCTGTGTCATGCCCGCGCTCCCCCCGGGTCCTCCTGTGTCATGCCCGCGCTCCCCCCGGTCCTCCTGTGTCATGCCCGCGCTCCCCCCGGTCCTCCTGTGTCATGCCCGCGCTCCCCCCGGTCCTCCTGTGTCATGCCCGCGCTCCCCCCGGTCCTCCTGTGTCCTGCCCGCGCTCCCCCCGGTCCTCCTGTGTCCTGCCCGCGCTCCCCCGGGTCCTCCTGTGTCATGCCCGCGCTCCCCCTGGTCCTCCTGTGTCATGCCCGCGCTCCCCCCGGTCCTCCTGTGTCATGCCCGCGCTCCCCCCGGTCCTCCTGTGTCTGCCCGCGCTCCCCCCGGTCCTCCTGTGTCATGCCCGCGCTGCCCCCGGTCCTCCTGTGTCCTGCCCGCTGCTCCCCCCGGTCCTCCTGTGTCATGCCCGCGCTCCCCCCGGGTCCTCCTGTGTCCATGCCTGCGCTCCCCCCGGGTCCTCCTGTGTCCTGCCCGCGCTCCCCCCGGTCCTCCTGTGTCCTGCCCGCGCTCCCCCCGGTCCTCCTGTGTCATGCCCCGCTCCCCCCGGTCCTCCTGTGTCATGCCCGCGCTCCCCCCGGTCCTCCTGTGTCATGCCCGCGCTCCCCCCGGTCCTCCTGTGTCATGCCCGCGCTCCCCCCGGGCCTCCTGCCCTCTCTGCTTCTCGCGGGGCCCCCCTTGCTCCCGCTGCCCAGGGCCGCACCATCCATCCGTCCATGCCAGGGGGAGCGGCTGTGCAGAAGGAGCCGCCGCTTCCTGCCTGCCGCGCTGCGCCGGGAGCGGCAAGTTTAAGAGATGTGTGCATGATGTATGTGTGTGATGTGTGCATGATGTATGTGTGTGATGTGTGCATGATGTATGTGTGTGATGTGTGCATGATGTATGTGTGTGATGTGTGCATGATGTATGTGTGTGCTGTGTGCATGATGCATGTGTGTCCTGTCTGCATGATGCATGTGTGTCCTGTGTGCATGATGTATGCGTGTCGTGTGTGCATGATGTATGCGTGTCCTGTGTGCATGATGCATGCGTGTCCTGTGTGCATGATGTATGCGTGTCCTGTGTGCATGGTGTATGCGTGTCCTGTGTGCATGATGCATGTGTGTCCTGTGTGCATGATGCATGTGTGTGCTGTGTCCATGATGCATGTGTGTGCTGTGTCCATGATGCATGTGTGTGCTGTGTCCATGATGCATGTGTGTGCTGTGTGCATGGTGCATGTGTGTCCTGTGTGCATGGTGCATGTGTGTCCTGTGTGCATGGTGCATGTGTGTCCTGTGTGCATGGTGCATGTGTGTCCTGTGTGCATGGTGTATGTGTGTGCTGTGTGCATGATGCATGTGTGTGCTGTGTGCATGATGCATGTGTGTGCTGTGTCCATGATGCATGTGTGTGCTGTGTCCATGATGCATGTGTGTGATGTGTCCATGATGCATGTGTGTGCTGTGTGCATGATGCATGTGTGTGCTGTGTGCATGATGCATGTGTGTGCATGATGCATGTGTGTGCTGTGTCCATGATGCATGTGTGTGCTGTGTCCATGATGCATGTGTGTGCTGTGTGCATGATGCATGTGTGTCCTGTGTGCATGATGCATGTGTGTCCTGTGTGCATGATGCATGTGTGTCCTGTGTGCATGATGCATGTGCTTAAAGGTATGCTGTGTGCATGATGCATGTGCGTCCAGGTGTGCTATGTACATGATGCATGTGTGTGCAAGTGTGCTCGCTCCATCCTGCCCCCCCCCATCCTGCTCCTCCGGCTCCATCCTTCCTCGCTCACTCCATCCTGCCCTGCTCACTCCATCCTGCCCCCCCGCCACCATCATGCTCCTCCGGCTCTATCCTGCCCTGCTCACTCCATCCTGCCCCGCTCCCCACTATCTAACCCTACCCCCCCTGCCACCATCCTTCTCCGCCTACATCCTGCCCGCTCCCTCCATCCTGCCCCCCCCTTCGCCTCCATCCTGCCCCGCCCCCCGGCTCCATCCTGCACACCTGCCATCCTGCCCCCCGACACAATCCCGCCACTCCCCCCCCCGGCACCATCGTCACATAGTGACAAAGCCACGGCGATTTCGGGGTCCGACACGATTTTGCCTACGGCAATTATAGAGTAAAGATATATATATATATATATATATATACAGGACAGGGGTTATGGCACTCTGCAGTATATCTACTCTATAATTGCCGTAGGCATTTTCGTGTCGGACCCCGAAAACGCCGTGGCTTTGTCACTAAGTGACGTCACCACGAGCGAGCAATGGCCGCGAGGCGGCCATTGCGAGTCGCTGGCCGAAAATAGAACCAGAGGCTCGGCCACAAACTTAGCGATTTACCACTGAGGTAGCGCGAGCAATGGCCGCGAGGCCATTGCGAGTCGCTACCTCAGCCGCCGCACCTGCCGCAAGTCCCCCTATACTTTCTATATGCTCTTAATACTGTTATTAATGCTCATAATACTGCTAATAATGCTATTAATACTGCTATTACTGCTAATAATAATGCTATTGCTAATATTATTGCTATTGATGATGCGATTATTTATTTAAAAATCTTTAAAAAAACAATAAACATATTCTAGACACCCGATGCATTTGCATCGGGCTCACAGCTAGTAAATCAATATTTGTGCACAACTGCTTGGAATAATTGAATCAGTTACTCTCTTTAACACTAGAACTACTGCACTCGTGACACCTACATAGAAATACATAGTGCAAAGTAGTCAAAATGACTACCTCAGTAGTTCTAGTGTTAAAAGCTACCCATAAAGATAGCGCAAATAGGTCAGTGCAAGTCTATGAAGCCAGAATAAGGTTAGGACAAGGCTGTCATAGACTTTTATTGATTTGTCACCTCTGGAGCACTACATTGAACACAGGAGCAGCCGACAGTTCACAAATCGACGGAAATGAACAGGGGCAACGGTTATAGAAGGTGAAGCTGCTAGAGGATGGGTATGAGACAGGGGTCAGGGGACTTATATTGAAAGCACCACTCCAGTGGTAAAATAATTTAAAAAAAACACTGGAGTGGGGAAACCTTCTCCTGAAAAGCAAATTACATATTCTGTGACATATGTAGCTACACATCCTTACTGCAACTTACCTTAAGACAAAACAAAGAAGGGACTGAAAACTGCTTAGCTTTCCAATATTATGATACAGTTCAATAGATGCAAATGACTTATGCTGAAACCGAAGATTGATTTCCGTCTTTGGATATCTGTCTTTAGCACAAACTTTAATTTGACATTTTCAAGCCGAGGATTGTGGTGGTGAAATGCTTTCCTAAACAGACTAACACTGGCTTGCAATAAGTAGGTGATTTATCTTCCACAGAAGAGTGTTAAACTGTTGGTTTAGGAGAACAAATTGTTTTCTGGACATGTGTTACGTGAAACTGCAGGATTGGCAGCATCAGTAGAATCCCATAATGGATCATGTGTATTCTACGAGGAGGATCCAAAACAGTCTGTTGCTAGGCTGACCTCTCTTGTGCCTCTCTGGGTAGTCAGGGGGTCAGTCATCAATTCCTTCTCACCATGCACAGAAAGAAGTGCATCATCTGTCCCAGGGGTACATGTTTGGATGCTACTAAATGCACAACTTAGCAAGACACTGAAAAACTGTATGAAACAAATGATGCGTAACATATCATTCATAGCAATAAGGTGAAAATGTATGAAATGCCTGTCTCTAGAATATGCATTGCCATTATCAAACTATCTAGGTAACATACAGTATGTGATTTTACCTTGATATAGGACAACAGCACGTGGTCAGAGCGGTTTATGATGGGTGTAGGCTGTCTTCTCATTTTAATATCTGGACAGACATCTTTTCTGTCACAGGTTTGGTCTTGTGCTGACAGAAACCGGTGTCCTGCTTCAAAGAGAGTTCACACTTATGCCTGTTTGAGGTCAAGAGCTGGTGTGTTCTCTTTTTGGAGTCAGATGAGTGAAGATGTAGGGAGTTACTTTAGTATGTAAAGTAGGAAACCTTAAAAGAAAATCATTTTTGTCCTGTCCCTACCCTCCTACATGATGAAGCAGAGCTGCGCACTACAGTTCTAGGATCTATAGATCACTTTTAAATCTATAAAAATATATCTGCTCCTCGCTCTCACCCTTCCCTCAGGGGTCCGAAAAAATCGTCTTCATGCCGCTGGTAAGATCAGGAGGTGTGTCAGGGGCATGGACCCTGGGGGCTGCAGAGATCTTCCTTCATTCCCACCCCCTAACACTTCTATATTTTTCAGTTGTAGGGTGATTTTCTCTGACCTCTGAGGGACGGGTGAGAGCGAAAGACCTGATTTATAAGGCTGCTTTCACATCAGCATTTCTCGCCAATCACGGAGATCCAGCAGTTTTGCCACATCTGCCACGTAACGGTTCACTTGTGGCAAGACTGCGTTCATCCTAAGCATTCCCTATTGAACTTGCGTACATGTGCGCCATTGTGTGCCAGTCCGGCACATGCGGCAATGTGCAAGTGCAAGAACCGCAAGTGTCGCACATGTCTGCAAGTACCACAGAGAATGAATTAGGCTGAACGCTGTCTAGACGCAAGTGATCCATTAGTCGGCAGATGCGGCAAAACCGCCGGATCTGCAGCAAATGGCAAAAAATGCTGATGTGAAAGTAGCGTACATGATCTATAGATCCTAGAACTGCAGTGTGCGCCTCTACTTCATCATGTAGGAAGGCAGGGACAGTACTAAAAAGTCTTCTCTCCCATGAGTTCCCCTTTTAATCTTAAAGTGTAACCAACATTTAAATTTTTATTTAATAATAAAGTAGAACAAGTGATTATAATAAACTTTTAAATATACTTCATAAGTGATATCTGGAAGAAATTCTTTAAAAAACTTCCAGATGATGTTCCCCTAAGCTGTCTCTAAGCCTGACTGATGCTGGTTGTCAGGGAATTCCATCTCAGGCCCACACACTGAATATGGCCATATAAGGGGGCGGGGTCTTCACAGCGTCCACCGCTGATCAGTGTATCTGCAGTTTACATCAGGGAAAGAGAGCTCTATGCTGTCAGCACACAGCTCCTGTGATCTTATCTGACTCCTCTCCATTCACATCGGTTCCACACTTGTGTGTTATCAGCTGATTGCCTCCCCACAGCTCCTCAGCTAATTGCACAAAGCAGAGTGATGTGAATGGAGAGCAGTCAGATAAGATCACAGGATCTGTGTGTACTGCTGACAGCCTGAGCTCAGCACTGTCTCTGCATGAGGTATCCTGAGTCTCAGCTGTAGTGTGAATGCTGTGTAGGCCCCACCCCATCCTTATAAGCCGTTATTCAGTGTATGGAGCTGAAGATGGATTTCCCTAACAACGAGCATATGTCAGGTTTAGAAACAGCCCAGTGGGGACATCTTCTGGAAGGTTTTCTTCCGGATATCACTTATGAAATATATTTGAAAGTTTATTATAATCACTTGCTCTACATTATTATTTAATGAAAATTTAAATCGTGGTTACACTTTAAGCCCTGTTCACATTTTGCCTATGCTGTTAATGCATCCAGGGGTTCCATTTAAATCCCTGAAAAACTGTAGACTTCAAAAGCACAGAGTTTTATTGGACTTATTTTTTTTTTTCTGGTGGCAACCACCTTTTTAGCTGGGCACAAAAACCTAGTTATATCATTCTCTGGTGTCAGCCTGAAAAAATAGGAACCATAAAAAAACACAAACTCTATTTGAACTCCATTTGTGTCAATTCTTTCTGAATCCTCAAAAAGCAGAACTCCCAGAAGCAGTGCATAAACCCAATGTTATTGGGTGTTTAGGGCATAAGGTAGAACTGTATCTGGATAGTAAAAAAGATAATGTTTGGAAGAAATTTTTAGATTTTTCTGTCTCTGTAATTGCCTCCAGATTTGTGACAGTCCGGTTGCTAAGACCCTGATGATTGCTCAAAAGACTCCTGAGGAGTGCGCAGCTCAGGAGACCAGAGATAATAGTTCCTGCCTTATCACATGCACGGAGTGGAGTACGGATTTAATAGAAAGCAGACTTTTATTAGCAGTCAAAGGGACAATACAATATCAAACCTTTTTTGCAATGTTTAGTTACTCTTTAACTATAATCGTAACATTACCTTTTATTATTGAAGGTTACTGCTGCAAGAGAAAAAGAATTGCCTGTTAAAGCATCTTGAAGAAGCTACTCGTCTGACGTCTTACCTTCATACTCAAATTAAAAGGCAGGTATTGGACCACAACCCACTGTACATCACCAGAATCCTGATACTACATTTTTATACTTTCTTATTTTTGCGCAGCAAATAGTGGAGCTTGCTGTTTTACTGGGCTCAATACAACTACTGTATAGATATATTGTACTTCCGACCATGGTACCTTTATGTGCCAATAAAGTGTTTTTTTTTTTGTTTATTTTAGAAGTAGTTTACTAAGCATATTCTAAAGCTGCTTCTCACAAGTGACCAATTTAGGCCACCACCATATCTAAAAATGTATGTCCATTTGTGTACACACCAGCAAGAGCTCCGCCATTTATACTGCTATGTTAAACTAAGGCTAGGGTCACACATGCGGCATGCATTTTAAATCCTGATCCGGTTTTCAGCTTTCAAAAAGCTCAAAACCGGATCAGGAAACGCTCCCTATAGGAGCCCATTATGGTAACAAGGATTGCACTACATGCAATCCGGTTACCGGCTCCGGATCTGCAGCCTGCGCGAAAAATCATGCAGGCTGCAGTTTTCGGAGCGGTTCTGTGATCCGCAATGTGGTAACCGATGTGTAATCCGGAGCAATGCGGTTACCGTCTACTTTGTTCATCCCTGCTGTCGCAGGGATGAACAAAGTGTTAACTGTTTAATAAAACATGAAATATTAATATTAGTTGTTTGCAACATGTCTCTAGGGGGTGCCCTCCCCCCTAGAGACATGCTGCCCCCTCCTGTGGGCATGTGAGGGGTTAATAACCCATTTACAGTAAGCCGGCTATTGTCAGCTTTGTACAATTTTATCAGTGAAGCCGCGGCTCCCCTGACAGTAGAGCAGATACTGTACGAAATGTACGTATAGTATCTGCCGCTGTCCGAGGTCCAGTAGGCATTTACATTAGATTTATGGCGGTGCGCTGCCCATAGACCTAATGTAAATGCCTACAGGACCCTGGACAGCGGCAGATACTATACGTACATTTCGTACAGTATCTGCTCTACTGTCAGGGGAGCCGCGGCTTCATTGATAAAATTGTACAAAGCCGACAATAGCCGGTTTACTGTAAATGGGTTATTAACCCCTCACATGCCCACGGGAGGGGGCAGCATGTCTCTAGGGGGGAGGGCACCCCCTAGAGACATGTTGCACACAACTAATATTAATATTTCATGTTTTATTAAACAGTTAACACTTTGTTCATCCCTGCGGTAGCAGGGATGAACAAAGTAGACGGTAACTGCATTGCTCCGGATTACACATCCGGAGCAATCTGGTTACCAAATTAAGATTTTTCTGCACACATTTTTCCTTAAAAATGTGTGTGAAGGCAATTGCGGTTACAGCGTCCGGATCTGGAGGCGGCAACCGCAATTGCCTTTGAAAGTGGGACCCCAGCCTAAGGTATGAAGGATCCCTAAAAGTGGCATTCACTACTAATAGACCAATATGAGATCCATTACATGGATCATTACTACATTTTTCATGACATATCCGATAATTGATTGTAATAATAGTCTGTGGATGATGGAAGTAATAGTACAACATCCACTTAATGCATCATTGTATAAACCAAATCGTGAAACGCTTGAAGCCTTACCTGCAGCATGTGTGGCTTGTGCAATACACTAGAAACGTAATTTTCTATTTTCTTTGAATACTTTGCACACTTAACTTTTTTTGGACACATCTGTAAATGTAATCTAAATGCTCCTTGGTTTTGTTTTTGTTACCTGTTTTTAGAGATTTTTTTTAACTTGCATTAACTTTAGTTTATTGTCATTTTTTATTGTATGTTTTATGTTGCAGCTTGTCCGCCAGCAACCTTACCATATCTTCTGGCAGCAGTCGTGGTTCTTTGGCCTCAAGTCGAGGATCTCTAGCATCAAGTCGAGGTTCCCTCAGCTCCATAAGCTTTACAGACATTTACGGCCTTCCACATTATGAGAAGCCTGAATCTCACTCAGAGTTTTCTCAGCATATGCGCTTTGATATGATTCCATTAGATTCTGTCTGTAGAGACACTCAATACTCTGAGACAGCCGGACTGTGCAGCCTCGGCAAACACAAGATGTCAATGGACACACCCCAGTCATTAGCCTCTTTATCATCACGTTCATCATTGTCTTCGTTGTCACCTCCTAGCTCCCCTTTGGACACTCCCTTTCTCTCTGCTTCACGAGATTCCCCTCTGGCCCAAATGTCAGAGGGTTTGGAGGAAATAATGGGGGCTTTGGAAATTATAAGAGGGCATGGTCCCTCCCTAGCTGATGAAGAGACTCAGGGGACATCTTCCCACATGCTTGGTTGTCATACAGAAAGAGGTCTCAGAGAAGGGGGAGCACAGTTTTCAAGTCTTCAGATGAGAACAGGTATGTGTTTGTGCCATGCAACAATGTATATTGATGCCACTGACTACAATTATCAGTTGGAGGAGCAGTTGTAAGATCCATCTGGCACATACAGAGTTATACTGTTGTAACAGTTATTTCACCTATTGTAGAGCATGCTCTCAAGTTACTCCCGTTAAAAACTCCTTTCAATATGTCCTTCCAAACACTTTCCCTTCTTGTCCTTCTCACACTCTCAAACCTTTCAGTGTTTAATAAGTTAAGATAAAGAACTTTTTACACTGTGATTCTTGCAAATGCCAGCTTTTGAAAGACACATTCTCTTCTAAGTCATGGCCAAAAGTTTTGGCACTCTTGAAATTGGTCCAGAAAACGAAGTATTTCTCCAAGAAAATTATTGCAATGTTCTGTCACAAATATGTTTATTTCTTTCTGTGTATAGGAACAACACAAAAAAAACAGGGACAAAAATGCAAATTGGACATAATTTCACAGAAAAAAACAAAAATGGGCCATACAAAATTGTTTTTTTTAACAAGGTTGTGGATAAACAATTTTGTTTCAAGTATATTATGATCGGTCAAACTCGCCTATGTCAAAAAGCACGTGTGAGCAATATCAAAATCACACCTTAAAGGGAACCTGTCACCTCGATTTAAGCCCCTATACTATCACTAACTGTCCCTACACCTTCCTAGCTGCTCCCTATCTATCCCTCTGTGAGCTAAAGGAGCCCTATAAAACTGGAGAAAAATAACTTATAACTTACAGAAGTCCCTGAGGCTGGGGACTGGAAAGGCGTCCCCAGGCTCCATTTTCCTCACCTCGATCCGGCAGCACACGCCCCGCTGGGCGGCACTATTCTTTCTTCATCGCCGCCTCCTCCATTTGGAATCTCCCGTCCTCTGTACTCCTAATAGGCACCGCCCGCTACGTCACATCCGGCGAGGTGCATTATGGGGCCGATCACGTGATCAGCCCCAGTGCATTATGGACTTGATCACGTGATCAGCCCACCTCCGCGCATGCGCAATGCGCTTATTGGAGCCGGGCCGATCACGTCATAAGGCCCATAATGCACCGCGCGGAATGTGACGTAGCGGCCAGTGCATACTAGCTGTACAGAGGGCGGGAGATTCCAAATAGAGGAGGCGGCGATGAATAAAGAATAATGGCGCCCAGCGGGGCGTGCGCTGCCGGATCGAGGAGGGGAGAATGGAGCCTGGGGACGCCTTTCCAGTCCCCATCCTCAGGGACTTCTGTAAGTTATTTTTCTCCAGTTTTATAGGGCCGCTTTAGCTCACAGAGGGATAGATAGAGAGCAGCTAGTAAGGTGTAGGGACATCTAGTGATAGTGTAGGGGCTTAAATCGAGGTGACAGGTTCCCTTTAAACCAGTAAAAAGGGGAGAAGTTTACTCAATATTTGCATTGTGTGTCTATGAACAAAAAGAGGAAAAGAGAAGAGAACTGAGGACTCGAACCAAAATTGTTGAAAAATATCAACAATCTCAAGGTTACAAGTCCATCTCCAGAGATCTTGATGTTCCTTTGTCCATAGTGCACAACAGAATCAAGATGTTTACAAGTCATGACACTGTTGCTTATCTCCCTGTACATGGACAGCAGAGAAAAGTGATGAAAGGTTGCAATGAAGTAGTCAGGATGGTGGATAAGCAGCGTCAATCAAGATCCAAGGGAATTCAAGATTTCCTGCAGGCTCAAAGTACAGCAGTGTCAGCACAAAGTATCTGTTGACATTCCAGTGAAATGAAACACTGCAGCAGTACATGCAGTAGGATCGCACTGCTGACCTAGAGACATAAAAAATCTGCACTGCAGTTTGCCAAAGTGTCCTTGAGTAAGCCAAAATCCTTCTGGAAAAGCACTTTTTGGACAGATGAGACCAAGATAGAGCTTTTCAGCACATCATTTTACTGTTTATCGAAAATAGAGAACTGCCTACAAAGAAAAGAAAATATGCTCAAATATGGTGGAGATTCAAAGATGTTTTGGGGTTCTTTTGTTTCCTCTGGCACTAGGTGCCTTGACTGTGTGCAAAGCATTCACTGATCTCAGGGAGACCAGTCCAAGAAAACACTGCGGGCAGCTGGCTAAAGCGCTCAAACACAGTGAATTCCTAGGCAAATTGCCCCCTGGGAATTATGAATATAATATAATACACCTGTGGAAAGATCATAAAATTGCTATTGGGAGATGGCACTCTTCAACTATGAGGATCCTGGACAAGATTGCAAAAGAAGTGTGGTCCAAAAGTCCAGTTATTTATTCCAAAGGTGTGCAACCAAATATTACGCTAAGGGTGCCAACAACATGTTTATAACCAAACACTTATAATTGCAATAATTTCATGAAGAAATATTTTATTTTTTGGAATAACTTCAAGGCTGCCAACACTTTTGGCCATTGCTTTGGCCAAGTGCTTCTCAATAAATTACAATATCATCAAAAAGATAATTTATTTCAGTAAGTCAATACAAAAAGTGAAACGCATATATTTTTTTTTTTAAACCAATAAATTTTTATTGAGAGTTTAAGAATTTGCATACATAATAAAGTCATACATTTACTGTGGTGATATAAACAAGGAAAAGGAAGGGGGAGGAAGGGAGGGGAGGGAGAATACAATGCAGCAGAGCGATAGTCTGTGTACCCATTCTGGAGATACAATAGAAATAAGGAGGATAACAGTAATATACAAAGTTAACTGACTTACATATGGATATACAACTCCTTTCCAGATAATATACATTCAACAGTGGCATGTGATATCTGAAATTGGTTCAACTCACTTTAACTTAATTTAGGTCTGCACTGTGTTGTAAGAAGAGACAAGCCACGGGTCCCACCACCGAAGGGTTTTTGTTCGTGATGGAAGGTCATGTACTAGCATAAGTTCGTACATGCAGTGTGAATTTAGTCGAGAGATAACCTCTGCTATAGTGGGCGGAGTTGCTGATTTCCAGTGAGCTGCTATTGTCAAACGTGTGGCTACCAGAACGTTGGTGAGAGTGGGTCTTAATATTGATGGGAGATTCTCGATGTCTAGTCCTAACAGAGCCAGAGGTGCTGTCACATTAATAGGAACCATTAACAATTCGGTAAGTAGAGATTCTACTTGGAGCCATAGGCGGTGTATGTGAGGGCACGACCACCACAGGTGAACCATAGTGCCCGGGTCCACACAACCCCTCCAGCAACGAGAGGAAGGAGGAGGGGCGTTTGTGCCGAATTTAGCTAGCAGCACTGGGGTCAGATACCAGTTGAACAGCAGTTTTTTTGGATTGCTCCAGATGAGAGAGGCATCGAGAGTATTTGGCCGCATGGGCTGAGGCGTGGTGCCATTCCTCTAAAGATGCAGCAAATTCAAGTCTGTCTTCCCATTTAAACATATAGGGTGTTTCTCCGAGGATAGTGTAATTTGTATCGCGTTGTATATGATAGAGACTCCTCTAGTAACACAGCCTGATTGTTTAAACAGAGCTTGGATAGGTAGCGAAGTACTCAGAGGGTCAGAACTAGGGATATCAATAGTGTTTAAAAAATGTCGTAGACGAATATATGGGAAGAGGGAATTCGTGGGAGATTGAATTTACGGTGGAGGGTTTCAAATGATGCAAGATGGTTCTGTTCAAGGAGCTTCCAGAGAAAGGGGGGGCCTGGGGAGCCTGGAATACACCAATGCATTAAGGATATGTCACCCATGAGGAGCTCCACCGCCGATAGGGTAATGTACCTGAAAAGAAATGTAAGGTGTGTTCTGGAGAGTGCACACCAAATAGAGAGAGTGCCCTGGACAGCCTTAAGAGTGAAAGTAGGGGAAGAGGAGCGTAAAAGGTTCATTTCAAGTAAAATGCATGTGGAGCCTGCCGGTGCAAAATATGATTCTATCTGGAGCCAACGTGAAGAAAGAGATTGCGCCCACCAGGATCTTGCTGAATCTAGGCCTATAGCTGCATAATACGTGGCAATATCAGGGACTCCGAATCCTCCTCTTTTAGTGGGAAGAGATAAAATTTTCATCGCTACTCTAGGGGTTTTATTATTCCATATGAATCTGGTGAGTATTGATTGAAAGGTGCGCAGATATTTTTTAGGGAAGTGGTGGGGGATGCAGCGTAGAATGTATAGAATCCTGGGGAGGAGCATCATTTTCACCGTGTTTATGCGGGCCACCCAGGACAGCTGAAATGACGAGTAGTCCTGGCAAGCACTGCGGAGGGAAGAAATCAGGGTCTCACAATTCGTGCGTACAATATGATTTGAGTTTGTGATTTGGACTCCTAAATATTTAAAACCTGTCGGGGACCATAGTGATGGGAAAAAAGAGGCAAGATGTCGTTGTGAGTCTGTGGAGAGGTTGAGAGGAAATGCGGAGGATTTTGCAAGATTCAGTTTGTAGTATGAAGCTGCAGAAAAGTCTGAAAGAACAGAAAGTACAGCGGGAAGAGAGGTGTTTGGGTTGGTGCATGTGAGGAGAACATCATCCGCATAGAGACTGATTTTGTGGTCTATTGGTCCTACCACAATCCCAGTGATCTCAGGATGCGAGCGAATTATAGCGGCTAGCGGCTCCATGACAAGGGCGAAAACTAGAGGAGAGAGGGGGCAGCCTTGTCTGGTCCCGTTTGAGATCGAAAAGTCCGAGGACGTGAATCCACCGGCCTTTACGAACGCACAGGGAGAAGAGTATAAAGCTAGAATAGAGGATCTTATATTTCCTGAGAAGGCGAATTTGTCCAGAATAGCTGCCAAGAACCCCCAGTGCACACGATCAAAAGCTTTTTCAGCGTCAAGGGAGACCAGCACACTGGGGGTGCCTCTCTTCTCTAAGACCTCAATAAGGTCTATAACTCGCCTTGTCGCATCTCTCGCCTGTCTGCCAGGTATAAAACCTACCTGGTCTATGGCGATCAAGGACGGAAGTACCCCCTTGAGACGGTCCGCCAACAGTTTCGCATATAATTTCAAGTCGCAATTCAGCAATGCTATGGGGCGGTAGTTAGCAGGGTCGGTGGGAGTTTTCCCTGGTTTCAGGATTGTAGAGATTGAGGCTCGAAGGCCCTCGGGTTTGATGTTCCCCTCACGCTGCCAATGGGTAAAGAGGGCTAGGAGACGCGGAGCAAGAAGAGGAGCAAAGGAAGAATAATATTGAAAAGAGAAGCCGTCAGGACCTGGGGCAGATCTCTTTTTGGATGTGCGGATGACCTCTAATATTTCTTGTAGAGAGAAAGGAGCATTAAGAGTATTTAGTTGTGATGGGGATAGGGAAGGGAGATCAGCTTTAGCAAGAAAGTTAGAGATGATTGTCTGAGTGGGTTGTGGGGTCGAGGAAGAGGAGTGGAGATTATAAAGTTCATTGTAAAACTCTCGGAATTGTTCAGCAATGTAAATTGGGTTCCGGATAGCTGCACCTTGGGGTGAAGTGAGTTGAGAAATACGAGTGCGTGCCTCAGACTTTTTAATCCTGCGCGCCAGTAGTGCTCCTGCGCGGTCACCCATATTGTAATAGTGAGATTTCGTCTTTTTCAATTGGAGTTCCACCTTGGTGAGGAGAAGAGCTCTGAGATCATTGCGGGATTTCGTGAGGTCAGAGAGAATATTTGGGGATGGGGTGGTTTTGTATAATGTTTCAAGTTCTTTTAATTTGTTTAGGAGGGAAGACAGAGTTGCGTTATACTGTCTCTTCTTAAGTGCTGCAAGCTTGATTAAGTATCCTCTCATAGCAGCCTTATGGGTGAACCATAGCGTGTCCGGGGCAACATCATCTACCTCATTTATCTGAAAGAATTCTGTCAGTTGTGAGGATAGAGTATCACAGTTGTCTTGTGAGATTAAGAGTCGTTCATTAAGCTTCCAAGACGTGAAATGGTTACGTGGAGTAGAGTCCGTAAAGGTCAGGGTGATAGGGGCGTGGTCAGACCATGTGATTAAGTCAATCGTTGAGTTCAAGCAAAGGGGCAGTAGAGAGTCGCTGACTAGTATAAAGTCTATTCGACTGAATGAGCGATGTCGGGGGGAGAAGAAAGAGTAGTCACGTTCAGTACTGTGGTGGTATCTCCAGACATCATGAAGATGAAAGGAGTCAATCAGTGGGCTCAAGTCTGTCCTGTATGTTGATGGCGAGGAGCAGTCAAGTGAACGTATTAGGGGGGCATTCAGGTCTCCGGCAATCAGTTTATGACCAGTCATAGTAGGAGTGAGAGATTCAAGGGTAGTGCGTATGAAAGTGGTCTGTTTGTGGTTGGGGGCGTAGAGGGCAAGTAAGAAGAAGAGAACATCATTCAGTTTACATGTGATTAGTAGGAAGCGGCCCTCTGGGTCCGGGGTAGCAGTTATTAATTCAAATGTCAATCTTTTGAGAGACCAATATAGCAACTCCCGCTACTTTTTTCTTCGCGTTCGCGAAGTATCGATAGGGAAATAGAGGAGATTTTATGCGTACATTGTCCTCCTCCAACAAATGATTTTCTTGCAGAAAGACAACATCCGCTCGAGATTTTCGTAGTTGGTGATATAACAGGGAACGCTTTTGTGGGGAGTTTAAACCATTAACATTCAATGATAAAACAGATATAGCCATAGGTAAATTCTAGAGTAGTTTCAAACATTGGGTAAAATATTAAGCACATCAATGTAACATTATGACTGCATGCATCAGTAATGTGGAAGGGAGATAGGGAGGGCAGAAAGGGAGGGAAAAATAAAGTAAAAAGAAAACAAAACACATTAAACCATAATGCATGCGCTGCAACAGAGGAACGCACATACATCATGGAACAAAACTTAGAAGTGAACAGGCTGAACACTGTAGTACCGAGGGAGGGGTCCCAAGCAGAGGGACAGGAGGTCCGAGGACCCGGTTCCCAGGCACTCGCAGTCCAGAAAATGGGGGGGGGTAGTCTAAACCAATTGGTGAGGGACTAGTACACAGGGAACAGAGCGAGAGAGGTAAAATAATTCGCTCAGCGGGGCAAAACCTCCCTGTATCTCAGGTAGTTACAGAGGGGTGAGAGCTATGTAAAAGATTTAAAGAGAGGGAAGGAAAGTAGGGGTTTAGATGGGGGGAGGGAGGGTGCAGTGAGAGAGAGAGAAAAGGTAATATAAGAGCCGAATGTTAGGGAAGATAAAAGGGGGGGAAGAGGAGAGATTCAGGAGATAGAGAAAGGAAGGAAAGAATGATAATTAGTAAAGGTGGATTGGAGAGAAGCGAGGAAGGAAGGAGAAGGAAAATGTAAGAGAGCCAAGTGGGTTAAGAAGTAGAGATACGACCTGAGAGGTTTAGGTAAAGGACCAGGAAGGCGGAAGTCCCAGGAGCCACGCCAGCGTTATAAGGTCCAAAATGACTTGTAGCCACATCATCCAGCGAAAGACGAATCCATCACACGATTTTCCATTCCGGATCCACTCTGCGGGGTTTAGAGTCACGCTTGGAAGGCTGTCCTGAGTCCGGTCTTTGTGAAGTAAGTGGATCTGCAGGGGGAAGCATATTCCATGACTTCAGAAGATGTTCCGCTCTCTGGGGGGTTAGGCAGACATATGATGTATCGTCCTTTCTAACAATCAAGCGGGTGGGACGGCCCCAGCGGTATGGAATGTCTTTTTCTCGTAGAATTGTGGTGAGGGGCTTGAACGCCCTGCGGGTAGCCAGTGTGGCAGAGGATAGATCCGGGAAGACTTGTATGTCAGAGAACTTCAGAGAGAGGGAGGGGGATGCACGTAGGGCCCGCAGGAACTCCTCTTTAGCCTCATAGAAATGGATCCTACACAGGACGTCCCTAGGCAGGTCCACACGGATCCCTTTTGGTTTGGGGACCCTGTGGATGAGATCCACTTTCAGATCCCTAAGTTCAAGATCAGGAAGGACCTCTCTCATGAAGTCCTGCAGGAAGCTTCTGAGTTCCTCTTGTGGGACAGATTCTGGGATGCCCCTCAGGCGAATATTGTTTTGCCTGTTGCGGTCCTCCAGGTCAGCTTGTTTGGTACATGCTGCACTCATTGTGGTTTGGAGAGCTTCATGCTCGTCCCATAGGTCATTGTGGGATTGGATTAATTCGGCCATTTTAGACTCCATGGAGTCTGTGCGGTTTCCCAGGTCCGTCACTTCTCCCCGTAGGTCTGCGACCATAGACCTCATGTCTTCTTGTAATGAAGACCGGAGCTCCGCCAGTAAGGACTTCATTAATGCAAGGGTGACTGGAGTCTCCGGGGGTAATGAGGAGGCCGAGGTCTCCTGTGTTTGCTGGTCCCTGCGTGAGGCGCGCGCAGCCCGAGGAGACTGTGGCGCCATGTTGGAGGAAAGCGCGGGAGCCTGGGGGCCCGAGGAGAAGAAGTCCGAGACCCGTCTTGGTAAGAGGGCCGGTTGGTTCTTGACTTTCCCCATGAGTGCAGGAGAGGATTCTGGAGGGGAGCACAGGGTTTGTGCTGAAAATAAGCGATGTGGCAGCTTAAAAATCCGCTTTTGTGGCTCAGGGTCCGGGAGCTCCTGGTTTATGCGACTTGCTCCATCGGCAGTCAAGCCACGCCCCTGAAACGCATATATTATATAGAGTCATTTTTCCTACCCTATTTCCCTTACGCCAGTTCCAGTGATTAAAAATATAAACAATATTTTTATTTCCACCTTCAAATGGTGTTCAATGTGTTTCTTAATTTATTTGTACAGATTGTGGGCAATGTTAAAGGTGGAAAAAAAAATTGAAATTATTCTCCTAAGGTTGATTATGCTTCCAAAAACCTGGCATCTTAACGGGGGGGTGTAGAATTTTTATCTACTGTATATATCTTACGCTGCCTTCACACTGCATAATTTGGATAGCCACGGATCAGTTTTAGAAGTTCTGGGAAAGGAAGGTGTGTCACAGTCTATTTTCGTCTACCCGAGTGGAGACCGGTGGAAGTCCAGCAGCAGCCATCAGGACACCTATTCTATCAGGCTTTCTAACCAGTTGTGGGTGACACAACTGGACTAGGTGAGTGGAACCTTTTTCTCACCTGTATTATTTTAGTGTCGAGTGATAAGGGCACTATTGCGCCTCTTGTCCCCCCCCCTCTCTTTTTCACGGATCAGTTTTGGCCTCCCATGTATCCCCATGGGCACGGATTGGTCCTATATGGCCATCCGTGTGTCTGTCAGTTTTGTCACTGATCTGTTTGTGTCAGGTTTTTGTGTCAGGTGTCAGTTTTGTGTTTAAAACTACTGTGCATACCTACTGTGTACCATTTGGCAACATTAGATGCCTTTTGGCCATTACTTTTAGTTACTTGGCCCATGGTGAGCCTAAGGCACTGTGCCAACGCTGGTACTTTTGCTGCATATTTTATACTGCATATTGTAAAACAAAAGTGCCACAAAAGCGCATGGTATATTGGCCAGCCAGCAAAGTCAATGTGACTTTGTGCAGTGCCGTCATCTGATCTTTTTTGTGCAGCATAATAGCTGCAGATTTTTACAGATGTTTGATCCATAACAATAAGCAGCAGGAAAATTAATTTATGTGCCTATCTGCATTCTGGCTGACACTTCCAGGTTTAAGCTGCGTCACACAGTATGCAGGTAGGGTATGTATGTGACACACGTGGTGTTTGACGTGGCCGAAACCCAGAAATGTCTGCCGGTTTGAAGTAAGCGGCCTGTAGCAGGGCGCGGACAGCAGGGACGGGTGCAGAATTTCTGCATCAAAAACGCAGATCTTACCTAGCAAAAGTGCAATGCTTTTGCTTTTGCTGCTAAAACCATATGCAGATTTGATACAGAATTTTCTTTTAGCGTGTCGGTATGAGTCGGCCGACAGGGTAGGGGGTACTCGGATGCCGGGACAGGTTGCTACTTCAGTGGGGATCTCGGCTGGTCGGGTCCCAGTCCAGTGCCCTGGACACTCAATGGCTGAGGGGAAAACTATTTGGGATGGGGGATTATTATGCGTGACGCCACCTGTGGTACCTGGCAATGTAGTTACCAGCGCTGCAGCCGGCCGCTGAAGTGATGGTGATGCAGCTTTGGGTAGTACAGCTCCCCAGAGGCGGAGCTTTACCTCAGGGCAGCAGGGTGGATGAGGGGAGTAGTAGTCCTTGGCTCTGTGTAAGTTCTCCAGGCGGCGGTGGTGAATCAGGCGCACACACACAATAGTCTCTGTTTCAGTACCTTTTTTACTGATTGCGGGTAGCAGGTATGGTCCAGGAGAGTAACCAAGTGGCCAGTGCAGTTTGGGACATCCACCTTTGAAAGTTATGACGCCGCCTCTATTTGCGTGTGTGGTGATTTAGGGAAGTTCTGCCTCAAGCTGAACCTGCCGCTTTCTCTTTCTCTCTCTCAGGATGATACTCCACAGTTGACAATGAGGACCTTTCTGTGGCGATCCCTACTCCTTTCCTTGGGTCCCTGGTCCTATGTTTGGTCAGGTTTGGGGTCTTGATTTCCTGAGCTCCAGGGGGATTAAATCCTGCCGTCTGTCCGGGCTTTATCTGCTATGATTGGATCAACAGCAGCTTTAGACTCCGGTGTCCGGGTGGGCTAAAGGGCAATTATTTCTGTTCCCCTCTTACTAGAATTTTCTAATTTTCCACTTGCCTTCGTCCCTTTCTAGGGAACTACACAGCTCCAGTGTCAGTCTTTTCTGGTTCTGGGCCTGACTTGGTCCCTGCAACCAGCTCTTCCTCCTCCTTGACTCCTCAACTGTCACTCCTTGACTTCCTCTGTCTGACTGACTAAGGACCCTTTCACATCTGCGTTTATTTGAAATCGCGGCAGATGCGGTGAAAAAAACGCATCTGCCGCGATTGCCGCATAACCGATGCACTTGCGGCGCGGTTGCGGTAATCCCCATAGAAAGTATAGGGGGACTTGCGGCAGGTGCGGCCGCGAAAAAAACCGCGGTCAGCCGCACCTGCCGCAAGTCCCCCTATACTTTCTATGGGGATTACCGCAACCGCGCCGCAAGTGCATCGGTTATGCGGCAATCGCGGCCCTTAGGGCCCTTTCACATCAGCGTTTTTTGAAATTTGCGGCAGATGCGGTGAAAAAAACGCATCTGCCGCAATTACCGCATACCGGCTGCACTTGCGGCGCGGTTGCGGTAAACGCCATGCAAAGTATAGGCGTACTTGCGGCAAGTGCGGTTTTGCACTTGCGGCAGGTGCGGCCGCGAAAAAAAACGCGGTCAGCTGCGGTTTTTTTCGCGGCCGCACCTGCCGCAAGTGCAACACCGCACCTGCCGCAAGTACGCCTATACTTTGCATGGCGTTTACCGCAACCGCGCCGCAAGTGCAGCCGGTATGCGGTAATTGCGGCAGATGCGTTTTTTTCACCGCATCTGCTGCAAATTTCAAAAAACGCTGATGTGAAAGGGCCCTAACTGGCTCCTCCCTCAGCCTGGATCTTTATAGAGGATCTTGCCTAAGGCAGCAAGTAGAGCTCCCCCCTTCAAGCCTGGGGTAGAAGGTGTTGTGTGCTGTGTGTGCCAAAGTGTACAGCCTTCCCTTCATCGGTGGGTCCTGAGGCAATCCCTGCAGGGGTGCCACAGGTACATAGCCTAAAACTAAAAGAAAAAAAAACATGCTTGCCTTACCAAACCCACAGTGTTCCTCTGCACCTTTGCTGAGCTCTTTGCGGTCTCTTTGCTTCCATTTCCAGTGGGAAGGACAACACATGACCACTGTAGCCACAATAAACAGACATAGATTGGCTGTAGAAGTCACATTCTATTTGAGCTGCAAGAAACACTTTCATGGCTCTTTCTACCAGCTTGGATGGAACGTTACCGATACAGCTAATCCATTTCTACCTACTAATTACCTGCAAAAGTCACCTGATGTGGAATGTTTTTCCACAGTAAAATAATAACATCTATACTCACCTCCCGTGCTAACACTATTTCAGTGGTTTTGGCAGTATTTCTCCTGAGGATGGCATGACATAACAATGCAGCTGATTGGCATTGCCTTCATTTTCTCCTCTTTCAGCCGAAGTTCTCGGCTCCAGATATGTTGATTTGTCCAAAGGAGGTGAGAGAGAAGCAGCCACTGATTGACTCCTGGGATCAAATAACATTATAATGTCATGCGATCCAGACACCACTGGAACAGCGCCGACACTGAATGTGAGAATAGATCTTATTATTTTAATGGGAGAAATCATTGTGACTGGGAAGAGGTTGTCTGAATAGTGGACAACCCCTTTAAATGTAGTATGAGGTAAAGGGGTTGTTCTCTTGACGGCAACTACTGCCTTATGCTCTATTAGGACATGTGAACTTCATAGAGAGTAATGCATGGATGGGCATTCATGTGAAGTACTTCCATTTAATTCTATGTCTTCCATGCAGGAGATATGCTGAGTGCAAATTTTCCTTGCAAAATAAGTTGTGAGAAATACTGAAAGCCCAGGAGACTGTATTCTTTAAAAGGGTATATGTACAGTACATTATATGGGGAATTTTTTCACCAATAACATTTAGCAGAATTTCATGGATGTCATTGGTGGGAAAATGCTTTGATGCGTGACTCTGAGTAATTCATAGTGACATACTGCCATCTAGTGGTTACATTTATCAAGACATTTTTCAACCCTATTTAAGAAAATATAGGCTATATCTTGACTCTGATACTGGTTGTAAATGTTGTGACGGTGACATTGCAATTTATTTCATAATACTATTTTTTTTACATAATTAAGAGAGCAATTGTTTTGCCTCAGTTAGTTGAATCCCATTAGGTCATTTTTTTTTATGAATGAGCAATAGATATTTTTCTCTTGAAAAGAGGAAACCTAAACATATATGAACTGGTACTGTACCTACTTTACCCATGGTCAGGATGGTTACTTCACACATATAAGATGACCATCATTTAGCCTTTTATTTTATGGAAGTATCACATTTGTTGCCAGATCATTTAACCAATATAAATATATAATTTGTATCATTTACAGACATTACTATCCCTGAAGACTGTGGAATAAGTCTAGAGAAAGCCAAAGGAGTCTCTGCTGGATTATCAGATGACTCTCTTGCAAGTGACAGTGGTGTTTTTGAAGCTTTGTGTAAAAGGTTTGCTCTTTTTTGAATTTTCTGTAGTTGACATGCTGTACACATTTCTGCCAAAAATAGTTTATAAATCTTAATATTGTGCAACCTTATGTGAGGCAGCGCTCGCTGAGTGTATTGGGGGACACTCGTTTGGCCACAAATTTGACACAGTTTCTATTAAATAAGTCCATCCACTTTATTCACACGATGCATAAATCAATTACGGTTTATCATCATGAGCCATGCTTAATTTTTCAATGAGCCATCCTTCATTCTTCAATGAGCCATCCTTCATTCTTCAATGAGCCATCCTTCATTCTTCAATGAGCCATCCTTCATTCTTCAATGAGCCATCCTTCATTCTTCAATGAGCCATCCTTCATTCTTCAATGAGCCATCCTTCATTCTTCAATGAGCCATCCTTTGACCTTCAGCATAATGGAAGTAATCCTAAAACAAGACCGTTACTTCAGCGGGTATGTCTGCACACTCCAGCTATAACTATGCGTGAGCACCTCAGTGACGGCCTGACAATCACCACTCACTGTCCTCAGTTATTACACAAACAACCCGCTTTCTTTAGGTTACCTATCAGAAGCTTTGCAGGCTTCACAGACTAGCTCCAACCAGTCTTAACGTCCAGGAAGACTGCCTACTGAGTTCACTGACCAGGATCTGTGACTTGCTCCACACCCGTCTTCAGTTCAGCATCCAGCACTCTGAAGGATTCTCAGAGCCATCACAGACTCTGCACACATACCTAGTCTCCAGACAATGTGCCTCTAGCAAGAAGGCTCCTTGCAAGCACCCAGAGACAATGTGACAAACAAAACAGTCTCATTATATCTCATGAGACTTACCCATGGATGAGAGGTATGTGGTTGGTCAGTCCCGCCCAGCACTTTCTGACCATCCTGTGACTCTGGCCCTGAATGTATTAATAAAACTTCATGCAACTATAAGTTCCTGAGCAAACATTCCAGGTTCACATAGCAGATCTCCATTGTGCGATACATACTGGCCATTTACAATATAGCCGATCGCTACCTCACACTTATTTATTGTCTCCATACAGGAATGAAATTGTTGAGGATTCCAGTTGTAAAGAAACAGAGAAAAGAGAAGAACCTCAAGTGCAAGTTGGAGTAGTGTGAGTGAAATTTTTCAATAAATGTACAGATTTTCTGTCTTATCATTTATTTATACAGTGTAGAGATTATCATTGTTTCCTACTGGTTACTATGAGTTTATCTCTCTTTAAGCTGTTATAAGTAGCACCACTTACTATCTTTTATATTGCAGGTATGATTGTGGAAGCGAATGTCTTTTCGTACATATTTTAAAGCTTAAAAATTTTAATGGACTCTCTGTCAAGCAAGGATGCAAAATGTAAGTAAAGTTAAAAAGAGTATCTAATTTTATATATGGCTAGCTTTAGACCCCCTGGACGAAAAACTATGAAATTATATCACTATAATTATTAGGGTTCACAACGCCACCTCCAGGACGTCCAGCCACATGTACCATTCACATCAAACACAGTGCTTGACTTCAGCTTTGACATCTGTTTTGTGGCCAGCTGATTTTACAGTTTTAGGCTAGTGAATTTTTTCTACCCAGGATCCTCAGCAAGCCATAGTGTTTTACGTTTTGTAGAGGCAGAGACTCTGATTCCAGTGATGTATCACTTACTGAGCTGTGTGTTGTATTTGATATAAAATCAATGTTGTATCTGCTGCGAAGCTAGCTGAATGCTGAGCATCATATAGCCCTGCCCCCACACCACTGATTGGCTCATTTCTGTGTACACTCTGCATAGGCAGAAAGCTGCCAATCAGGGGATGGAATTATACAGAGCTAAAATATGTGGACAATTACATGGCAGCATGTTTACTAGTCCTATAGTGATATTATCAAACATTCAGCAAGTAGGCCACATTCCTGAAATCAAGGCTTGTGCTGATCATTGTGCTGCTTTAGATTAAGCAGCATAAGCCTGCTAATGGATTCCTTTTAATATTGCCACTGGTCTCTAATTTTTTTTTTATTGTATTCATAACGAACCTTGCTCCACAATACAGTTCTGCTATTTAGGATCTGCTTTTGCTAACTATGGATCATTTTCTCTATTGCAGACATATTCGAGTTTATCTGCCGTCTCTTGATTCCATGACACCGAGCACTTACTGCTCCAAAGCTTTGGACTTCCAAATGCCTCTGACATTTAATGAAATTTTTCATATTCCTATGCAATCCAGTGTCTTGAAGTTGAGCTCCCTACAGCTATACATATGTTCTGTGTGCCCTGAACAGCAGGAGGAGCTGCTGGTGAGTATAGAGCGATACCTTACACATGACATTCAGCTGAATAAGCTCAATGTATAATGCTGTTATGTTGTATAGACCATTCATGGTTGTATTCAAGCTGACATCTCAGAGATCGGAGCTTTATTGGCACTTATTTCCCATTGGTGCATACAGTCATGGCTGAAATTGTTGACACCCTTGAAATTGTTCCAGAAAATGAAGTATTTGACCCAGAAAATTATTGCTACACTTGTTTTGTTATACACATTTATTTCCTTTGCATGAAATGAAACACTATGGCAGGAGCCCTAGGAGAAACCCACTGCTAACAGAGAGACATAAAAAAGCTGGACTGCAGCTTGCCAAAATGTATGAAAGTTAATCAAAATCCTTCCGGAAAAGCATTTTGTGGACAGATGAGACCAAGATTGAGCTTGTTGGTAAAGCACATCATTCTACTGTTTACCAAAAACGGAGTGATGTCTACAAAGAGAAGAACACTACCTGCTGTCAAATATGGTGAAAGTTCAAAGATGTTTGGGGTTCTTTTGGTACCTCTGGGACTGGGTGCCTACAGCTTGTAAAGGCATTATAAAATCTGAAAATTACCAAAATATTTTGGGTCACAATGTTATACCCAGTGTCATAAAGCTGGGTTTGTGTCCTAGGTCTAGCAGGACAAAGACCCCAAACATGCTTCAAGAAGCAACCAGAAATGGATGGAAACAAAGCATTGGAGAGTTCTGAAGTGGTCAGCAATGAGTCCAGATCCAAATTCCATTAAACACTTGTGTAGAGATCTAAAAAATCGCTGTTGGGAGAAGACAAGAGAGACCTGGAGCAGATTGCAATAGAAGAATGGTTCCAAATTCCAGTTAAGAGGTGTAAGAATCTTGTTGATGGTATAGGAAGTTGTTGATTGCCGTTATTTATTCCAAAGGCTGTGTAACCAAATGTTAAGGCCACTTTACACACACAGATATCTGTGACCAACCTCTGAACAGATCTGTGTTTGCAGTGAAATCATGGGCACTTTGTTCCATTTTGTGGCTGTGTACAAATGAACAATATGTCCATGATTTCACTGCAACCAGAGATCTGTTCAGAAGTTGGTCACAGATATCTGTGTGTGTAAAGTAGCCTTTAAGCTGAGGGTGCCAACAATTTTGTCCCACCCATGTTTGGAATTCTGTGTGCATTTATATCCAACTAGCTGTACTACCCGGCTATGCCTGGGTTAATAAATAACTGATGTTAGCTATAACAAAATAGAATTTGAATATGTCATATTAATGACCTGTAAAAAAATAGAAGCTGAGCTGTGATTGGTTGCTATAGGCAGCCTAATAAATCTCCAGCCAACAGCAAACCCTCCCCCTGGCCGGGCAGTATATGTTACCTGACACATACACATAATAGACAGCTCATGTGACTGACATCTGCCTTAATTCCCTATATGGCACATGTGTTGCACATTGGCTGTTTTTAATCAGATGTTTATATTTGGAAATTAAAGATAGCACACGTATGAGGCGAGTTGTGTGTGGTGATTTGTGCACATCTGTATCTGTCTGTGTGGTGTGTGTGTGTGTGTCCCAGTGGGGTGAGTGCATGTGTCCCTATAGGGTGTGTATGTGTGTGTGTCCCTGTGGGGGCGGGTCTGTGTGGTGTGTGTGTCTCTGTCGTGTGTGTCTCTTTGTGGTGTGTGTGTGTCTCTGTTGTGTGTGTCTCTTTGTGGTGTGTGTGTGTCCCTGTGGGGTGAGTGCATATGTCCCAGAGGGTGTGTATGTGTGTGTGTCCCTCTGTGGGGGGGTCCTGTGTGGTGTGTGTGTCTCTGTGTTGTGTGTGTCTTTGTGGTGTGTGTGTGTCCTTGTGGGGGGGGGTCTGTGTGGTGTGTGTGTGTCTCTGTGTTGTGTGTGTCTCTGTGTTGTGTTTGTCTCTTTGTGGTGTGTGTGTGTCTCTGTGGGGTGAGTGCATGTATCCCTATAGGGTGGCTATGTGTGTGTGTCCCTGTGGGGGGGGGGTCTGTGTGGTGTGTGTGTGTCTGTGTTGTGTGTGTCCCTGTGGGGTGAGTGCATGTGTCGCTATAGGGTGTGTGTGTGTCTCTGTGTTGTGTGTGCCTCTTTGTGGTGTGTGTGTGTTTGTTCGGGTGCATGGTGAGTATCCAATGTTGGGGCTGCACTTTAGAGACTATACACATGCTGTTACTCTTTGTGTGCGTGTGGTGTGTATACATGTCCCCATGCGTGGTGAATATCCCATGTTGGGGCCCCACCTTAGTGACCATATGCTGGTGTATGCTGTTAGTCTTTGGTGCTGTCATTAAGCCCCTCTCATTCACGACTGTCAACCGGTGACTGTCACTTTTCCCCATTATGTAGATAGGGGCAAAATAGTTTGGTGAATTGGAATGCGCGGGGTTAAAATTTCGTCTCACAACATAGCCTATGACACCCCGGGGTCCAGACGTGTGACTGTGCAAAATTTTGTGGCTGTAGTTGGCATCTGTCGATTTTCCTCCAACACGTTTCCATTCACTTTTTCCCCATTATGTAGATAGGGGCAAAATTGTTTGGTGAACTGGAACACGCAGGGTTAAAATTTCCCCTCACAACATAGCCTATGACGCTCTGGGGGTCCAGACGTGTGACTGTGCAAAATTTTGTGGCTGTAGTTGCGACGGTGTAGATGCCAATCCCGGATATACACACATACACACACACATACATACATACACCCATTCAGCTTTATATGTTAGATTTGTCTTTTTTCTCCATTTCTTTTGTCTTGTTCCAATACACACAAAGTTAATAAACGTGTATAACAAAACATCTAATTGCAATAACTCTCTGGGAGAAATACTCCATATTCTGGAACAATTTTAAAGGTGCCAAACTTTCGACCATTCGAGCATCATCACATCTGTCCACATTAGGATAATTTTCCTGATGAACCTGAGGGCCAATTTCTTGGGAAACCAATTAGCTCTCCGTAGTTTTAGCAATGTAGAAGGAGTCACTGGGAAAACATATAAACTCCATGGAGCTATTGTCCTTCACTGTATGTTAATTTACATCACTCTTGAATAGCATTGGTCATAAAAGTGTTAAGGTCCTGTCACACACAACGACACTCCAGCAATCCCGACAGCGATAACGACCTGCCAGTATTGCTGGAGTGTCGTTACCTGGTCGCTGGGGAGCTGTCAAACAGGCAGATCTCCCCAGCAATCAGGGACATCGCTGGAAGCGATGTTACCATCGTCCTCCCTGCTTAGCTCAGGCTGTATGCAGGGAGGAAGCTGGTAACTATGATAAACACCGGGTATCCAGGCAGCGTGCGCTGCCTAGATACCTGCTGTTTATCATAGTTACCAGCGTCCTCCCTGCTTAGCGCTGGTAACCATGATAAACACCGGGTATCTAGGCAGCGCGTGCTGCTTGGATACCCGGTGTTTACCATGGTTACCAGCCTGTGATGTCTAGCTGGAGACCAACGACCAAAAAATGGTCCTCAGAGCAGGGGCCTGATCGCTGCTAGATGTCACACATAGCGACATCGCTTGAGAGATCGTTGTAACGTCACAGTAAGGGCCACGTCACACACACAGATATCTGTGCAGATATTGTTCATAGATCTCTGGTTGCAGTGAAATCATGGACAAATTGATCCATTTTGTGGCCATATACAAATAGAACAATGTGTCCATGATTTCACTTCAACCAGAGATCTATGAACAATATCTGCACAGATATCTGTGTGTGTGACGTGGCCCTTACAACGATCTTGCTAACAATCTTGTTATGTGTGACTGGGGCTTTAGTCTAGTTAAATGCAGCCACTATATAGAATTCCAGTTAAATTTGACACAACTCTGGCAGCCTGTGCACTAGGAGCTGACATTCACACCAGCCATTAGCTATAATCTATTTCTGGTGTAATTATTGTAAATTAAACACATTAACCATTTTTGTAAAAGTAACAAAGGCTGCAAAAAAAAACAAAAAAAAAAAACAAGAAAAGTCACTTATTTTGTCATTAGCAAATATGAAACAAATTTCTTTTCGTCTTCCTCCAGACCTTGTTGGAATATACAGTATAATGACAAATGTGCCCTTTCTGGTCATACCCCCACCAATCTGGAAGATATGTCTTATCCCATCAATATGTGATAACGTCTTGTCATCAGAATTCCACTTCAAAGGTCTAACCAAGAATACCATACTTTTGTGTGTTTGCAGGGGATTGCCCAAATCAGCTTGGCTAGCTATGAAGGAGCAAAAGAGCTGCATATTCATTGGTATCCTGTGCAGATTTACAGCAGTGCTGTGCCACAGAGGATTAATGATGGCGCTCACATTGCAGACTACCCTCAGATGTCTGAAATCACTAATCCAAGAAAAACAGTGAGTACAACTGACAGAGATATAAGCACGGGAGTATGTAGGTGACATAGTCAACATTTCAGTATCAAAGGAATGGGTTTGCCCCCCGTGCGCTATGGAGGTGCTAAGAAGTAAAAAATATATAGTCAACACTTCATTCATAGCCATTGTGCTCGGAGTGGGTGGCAGAGTAGTGACCTAATACAGAATTCTGTATCAAAGCGTGTTAGGCTGAGTTCACATGCCCAGGTAAACAGCTCTTAAAATGGTTCGTGCAGAGATCAATTGGAAAAAAAGTTGTGGAGAATCCATTTTTTTTAACTTTGGAGTTTATAGAGTGCAGATCTGTCAACTGATTGCTACTTATTTTCCACTTGAAACAGATCCTGTAAGCAAAAAACCGGATCCTTTACAAATGAAAGTAATAAGGGTGGGTAAATGGCAATCAGTTGATCCGTTCTCCATAGACTCCTATGTTAGGCTACATACACATGTTCAGTTTTAGGACAGCTTTTCACATCTGTTTTTATAAGACAAAACCAGGAGTTGGTAATAAATCCAGAAGTGGTGACGTCTATCTATTTTACTTTTCCTTTGATTGCTCCACTCCTGGATTTGGCTTGTAAATACTGATGTAAAAAACTCACGCCAGGTTTTAGCTTACAAAAACTGATGTGAAAAACTGACCAAAAACTGAACATGTGAACGTAGCCTTACAACACGGATCCTGCAGAAATCGGTTATTAATCAACAGACAAAAAAGTTTGTGTTTGCTCAACTTTTTTCTGAACCCATCTCTACAGGATCCGTTCTAACTGGACATGGGAACATAGCCTTAGTAAGTTGTTCAGGTTGCAACAAAGAGTACATGTACCAAGCTGTTTAAAAGGAACCTGTCATGTTGTTTTGTGATAATAAACTTCCCTCAATATGTTTTAAATGATGAAATGTGCATTATTAATATAGTTTTCTAAACACAAAATTCCACGTATTTATCTTAAAAAAAGACTTTATATGCTGAGGTGAATGCCCTACATCAGAGGTCCCCAACTCCAGGCCTCAAGGCCCGCCAACAGTGCAGGTTTTCAGGATTTCCTTAGTATTGCACAGGTGCTAATGTGATCATCTGCACAGGTAATGATTCCAAGCCCTGTGCAATACTAAGTAGATCCTGAAAACCTGCACTGTTGGTGGGCCTTGAGGCCGGAGTTGGGGACCTCTGCCCTACATACTTTGGCTTCAGTGGTAGGGGAGGCGCTTTTGCTCGGTTCAGTCACATTCACTCAAATTCAACCAGCTTATTTTTGAACTTCATCACATCCCCCGCTTTGTAATTGATTGCGATCACTGCAGTTGCTCAGTATGGCAGAACTGGGTTAAGGACCTGTGGTGATGTCAAGACGATGTGGCCGTTTGGGAGGAGCTAAGCAGATCTGAAGAAAATGACCTGTGGGCTTGGCTCCTCCCATTACAGTCACATATTCGTGACATCACTACAGGTCCTTCACCACCACTTCTCCAATGTTGAGCTTCACCTACTTAAGTGCCCATTTTCACAGGACCTGTGGAGATGGTACGACCATGTGACCTTAATGGGCGGCGGAGCTCTGCATGACTGAATTTCTGCAGGACTTTCAGTGATGCAATTAATTACAATACAAGGAACATGACGAAGTAAAAAAAAAAAAAAATCATGACTGAATTGGAGTGAACCAAGCAAAAACGCCTCCCCTATGACTGAAGCCATGGTATGTAGTGCTTCACCTCAGCATATAAAGTCTTTTTTTTAAGATAAATCCATGGAATTTTCTTTTTTTGATGCACATTGTATCATTTAAGCCTGGTTTCACACTGGCATTTGCAAGCGCTGCGGAAGATGCGCATGTGCAAACACATCTAAAAACACTTGCATATGCATGCAAATGCAGCGTTTTTCTTACGCATAGTCATCCGCAAACATTCAAAAAACACTGCGTATGCATTCGTTTGTTTACGTTTTTGCATGCGCACACATTTTTTCCACGCACTTCTTCAATAATTCTTCTGCGGCATCCGCACTGCTCTGGTATGTTTTTTGACAGGTCCCGCCCACAGGGGTGGCATCCAGCAGTTTACCATGAGAAGGCCAGATACCCTCTTTCTACAGCTTGTTTGGTGGGCTGGGATATGGGCGGCGATGGGAGGTACTGCTAATCTCTTTCTGGGCATGCGCATTGTCTTATACGCATGCATACCAAATGCAGGCATCTGCAAGTCCTTGCGTTCGATGGCGTACACATAGAGAACAATGCGTAGTTTATGCGCATGTGGACGCTTGGCTTTTTTGAGCACCCAAAAAATGCCATACGCATGCCAGAAAATGTCTCTGCGCACGAATGAGAACTCCATGTTAAAGATACGTGCGCATTACACTTGCCTTTTTGAGAAATTTTATCCGCAGCGCTTGCAAAGCCAGTGTGAAACCACCCTAAAACACACTGGGGGCAGTTTATCATAAAGCTTCATGACAGGTTCCCTTTAGGCCATTTTGGCCATTTGTCACTGACTTCTCTCACTGAGAATCAGCACTCCACTAAGACATTACTTTTGTATTCTACAGCTCAGTGTGTTGGTACCAAACTACACAGGACTGATTATGATATTGACCTCTTTTTTTGCCAAAAACCATTATGAGGCTGGAGTTACACATAAGCCCTCAGTCAGTTTTTGGCTTCAGTTTTGTCATTTTTTTTTTTCTAAGTCCAAAAACTGACAGAAAAACGCATTGGGTGTAATAAACACCCTGTGCGTTTTTCTCTGGAGCTCAAAACATTGCCCTGTCCGTTTTTGAGCCAAAGGCTATGTTCACACACAATTTGCGTTTTTTTTAGCACTCTTAAAAGCACTTGCGTTTTTTTAAGAGTGCTAAAAAATGTCCCTTGTGTGTCTGAAAGGATTTGCCACGTTTTTGGACTTAGTCATTTTTTCACCAAAAACGCAGGCAAAAACGCAAGCATTAACGCAGGGTGCATAAATGTGCCTTTTAAAAACGCATGTGTTTCCCATAGGGCCCCCATGTTAAAAAAACGCATGTGCGTTTTTTCAAAAACGCATGCGTTTTTTTTTAACATGGGCCCCTATGGGAAACGCATGCGTTTTTGAATGGCACTAAAAGGTACTAATGTACCATGCGTTTTTGCATGCGTTTCCCATAGGGCCCCATGTTAAAAAAAACGCACATGCGTTTTTTTACAGCACCCAAAAACGCTGCATGCAGCGTTTTTTGGACTAGGGGTAAAAAACGCAAATGGAGCTGAAAAACGCAGCTACACTCAAATGTACCCTGCGTTAACGCACCTGCGTTTTTTTTAACAGCCCAAAAACGCAGAGATGGTCAAAAAAACGCATGTGTGTGAACATGGCCAAAAACGCAGTAAACAGCGTTTTTGGCATCAGTTAAAAAACGCATGCGTTTTCATGCGTTTTTTTTAACATGGGGCCCTATGGGAAACGCATGCGCGAACGCATGCAAACGCATGCACTTGCGTTTGCGCATGCGTTCGCGCATGCGTTTTTTTAATGAAAATTCCAAAAACGTTCAGGAGTGCAGGAGCTCAAAAAGCACCCAGAAAAAAACGGATTGGTGATGAAAATCACTTCCAAAAACGGATTTCTATGTGTGACCACAGCCTGACACAAGAAAAAAAATGTCATTAGCACATGCCTCGTTTTATCAGAAAAGTCTGCTGACCAAAACAACAAAAGGACTCTAGGGCCACAATAATAAAACTCAACACACTTGATCCCTTTATTTCTCCTCTCCCTATTGAAGACACATGCAAGTTCAGCCAAGTCAAGGATTATAGGGCTGCAGGGAGCAATAACTGTCGACCAGCATTAAATAACGTTGAGTGGTATTTGATTCCCTCTCTTAGGATGCTGTGTCAGTTCTGTTGGCTCGGACAACAGCTCAGCTAGAAGCAGTGGAGCGTGAACTGGAAGAGGAGCGGGTGAAGCTGGAATACACAGAGGAAGAGATCCTAGAGATAGAGCGGAAAGAGGACCAAGTGGAGGCAACCTCAGAGAGGTAAGACTGAACCAATCTTACAGCTTTGAATACCAGACTTAGGCTCATTTTGGTTTTAAACTGTTTTTAGGTTCTTTACTGCTGAGTAAAGAAAAATGGTGCACTCCTCCCTAATGTCAATAAATGTAAGTGAGAAATTAGTTAGAAATACAAACAAGAAAATGTTAAATGTCCTCCTTTAGGTTAAATTAAGCATCCCAACTATACTTTCTCCCATTAACTTGGACCTCCATCAGCAGCATATTCTGGTTCTGTCCCTATTAAATGTACAAATTAGAAAAATGACCCGTCCGAGCATGATAAATACTCCTCGCTCCAGGTGATCAATCTCACCTCTTAAGACAGGAGTGAGGAACCTTTTTCTGCCAATTGGAAATTTCTTCCGTCCTTTGGGGGCTGCACAAAATTATCAACTTGAAGATGACCTGCTATATTTGGTTAAACAATCATCTCACCCTACTGTGGTGGCAGCAGCTGCTTCTCTTTGGCGTGGCTGTGAGGTTAGGAGGTCATGATCATGTTGCTTCTCAACTGCTTTTCCAGGTTTGCTAGAGCTCTAGACATCACAAGAGAGGCTGGGGTCATATACCTCACTGAGGAGGCCGAGGCTGGGGCATAGAGATCACTGGGAGCTGGATTTAAAGGGCAGTCAGCAAAATGTGTCTGCCAGCCTGAGCACTGCGGTCCCAAGAAATCTGCCTGGGAGTCGAGAAAAGGTCATCGAGGGCTGCATCCTTCCCTGGGGTCTGAGGTTCCCCACTCATCTCTTAGGAGACCATAAATACAGAATATGCAAAGATACTCCAAATACAATGAACAAAAGAAGGGAAAGGAGTATTATGCAAATGATACAAACATTTTATTCATATTGAATCAAGTGACTAAAGGCAAAAGATATTAGGGTCCTTTCACATCAGCGTTTTACGCTGATCGCGGCAGTTGCGGTGAAAAAACCACAACTGCCGCGATTACCGCATAACGGCCGCACTTGCGGTTCACCTGCGGCAAGCCCCATGCAATGTCTTTGTATGCGGCAAGTGCGGTTTCGGCAGGTGCGGCCGCGAAAAAAACCTTGTTTAATGAAAGAAAACCCCCACAATGGTCGCAGAAATAATTTGAATCTGACAAAAGTAACAATAAATGAAAATGAGCAAATGAAAGTCTGACATTGCTTTTCAACCCTGCTTCCACAGAGTTTAGCCCTGGACAGAAATGATGGTGCCTTAACTTATTATTTTGTTGCACATCCTTTTGAGGCAATTACTGCAATCAAAACGATCCCTGTACTTCTGCACCTCTCGACAGGTATTTTGGTGACTCCTCAAGAGCAAACTGCTCCAGTTGTCTGGTGTTTGAAGGTTGCCATTTCCAGATGGCATGTTTCAGCTCTTTCCAAAGATGCTCAATATATTGGATTTAGATCAGGGCTAATAGAAGGTCACTTCAGAATAGTCCAATGTTTTCCTCTTAGCCATTCTTGGGTGTTTTTAGCTGTGTGTTTTGGGTCATTATCCTGTTGCAAGACCCATGACCTGGACTGAGACCAAGCTTTCTGACACTGGGCAGCACATTTCTCTCTAGAATCCCTTGATAGTCTTGAGATTTCATTGTACCCTGCATAGGTTCAAGACACCCTGTGCCAGATGCAGCAAAGCAGCCCCAGGACATAACAGAGACTTCTCCATGTTTCACAGTAGGGACAGTGTTCTTTTCTTGATGTGTTTCATTTTTCCATCTTTGAACATAGAGCTGATGTGCCTTGCTAAAATGTTCCTTTCTTGTCTCATCTGTCCATAGGACATTTTCCCAGAAGCTTTGTGTCTTGTCATCAAGTAGTTTGGCAAATTCCAATCTGGCTTTTTATGATTTTTTGTCAAGTATGGTGTCCTCCTTGGTCATCTCCCATGAAGTACATTTTGGCACAAACAATGACAGATGGTGCGATCTGATTGTGATGTTCCTTGAGCTTGAAGTTCACCTTTAATCTCTTTAGAAGTTTTCCTGTGCTCTTTTGTTACCATTCGTCTCTTTGATTTGTCATCAATTTTCCTCCTGCGGCCACGTCCAGGGAGATTGGCTACGGTCCCATGGATCTTAAATTTCTGAATAATATGTGCAACTGTAGTTTCAGAAACATCAAGCTGCTTGGAGATAGTCTTATAACCTTTAACATGCTTGACTATAATTTTCTTTCTAATCTTCTGAGACAACTCTTTCCTTCGCTTCCTCTTTTCCATGTTGAGTGGGGTACACACCATGTCACCAAACAGCACAGTGAGTATCTGTAGTCCTATATACAAGCCCACTGACTGATTACAGGACTGTAGACACCTGAGATGCTAATTAGTGGACACACCTTGATTTAACATGTTCCTTTTGTCACGTTATATTCAGGGGTATCATCATTTCTGTCCAGGCCTATTTCATGAGTTTATTTCTTTTTAAATACTGTGGAGTCAGGGTTAAAAAGCCACGTCTGAATTTCATTTGCTAATTTTCATAGATTTTTTTATTTATTACTTTTGTCAGATTCAAATGATTTCTGTGAACATTGTGGGGTTTTCTTTCATTAAAGGGAACCTGTCACCTCGATTTACCCCCTATCCTACCACTACCTGTCTCTGCACATTCCTAGCTGATCCCTAACCATCCCTGTCTCACTATAGTGCCCTATAAAGAGAAAGAAAAAGATTTGTATAGTTACGTGTAGACCGCATCCATAATCTTCTGTGGGCGGGCTCTGGAGCTGCATTGTCCCCTCCTGGGCGTCATTATTCCTTTTTCTCTCCGTCCTCTATTTGAAATTCCCGCCTCTTCTGATGATCATGCGCCGAGCCGGAATGTCTTATCCGGCCCAGCGCATTGTCGGGGCTGGTCACGTGGTACGGGCTGGGTCTGGGCCTGTGCAGTGCTCATATTGAAGCCGGCCCGTACCACGTAATCGGCCCCTGTAATTCACCGGGCCAGATATGATGTTCCAGCTCGGTGCATCATCATCAGAAGAGGTGGGAATTTCAAATAGAGGATGGACAGAAGAAGGAATAATTACACCCAGCAGGGTGTGCTGAGAGCAAGCCAGGAGGGGACAATGAAGCCTCGGAACCCGCCCACCACAGACTACGGCTGCAGACTACACCTAACTAAGTCTTTTTCTTACTCTCTATAGGGCACTCAGGTGAGACAGGGATGGTTAGGGATCAGCTAGGAAGGTGCTGGTACAGGTAGTGGTAGTATAGGGGGTAAATTGAAGCGACAGGTTCCCTTTAAACTAGGGGTACCAACAATTTTGACCACGTGCATATTATTCTGACATTTAAGGTCTATGCGACTGTAGCCAGCCTCTTTGGACATGGCCACAAAAGGAAACTTGATGCAAATTGAGGAGGCAGATAAGGTAAATGATAGAAAGAGGCCAGAACAACTTCCAAAGAGATTAGAGGAAAACCCCAAGGTTAAGGTACATCAGTGTCAAATCGCACAATCTTTCTCTGTCTTGGTCAATGTGGACTTCATGGAAGACAACTGAGTAGGAAGCCACTGTTGAAAGCAAATCATTAAAAATTGAGGCTGGAATTTCCCAAAATGTATATTGACAAGCCACAAAGCTTCTGGGAGAATGTCCTTTGGATAGGTGACACAGAACTGGAGTTTTTTGGCTAGTCACATCAGCGCTATGTCTACAGACACAAAAATGAAGCATGCAAAGAAGAGAACATTGCACTTCCAGTGAAACATGGAGAATCGGTGGTTATGTTTCGGGGCTGCGTCTGGCACAGGGTATCCTAAATATGTGCGAGGTACAATGAAAAGGCATTCTGGAGCAAAATATGCTGCCCACTGTCATTAAGCTTGGCCTGAGTCACAGATCATAAGACCTGACCTCCAACAGGATAATAAGCCAAAACACACAGCTAAAGCCATCCAACAATGGCATAGACAATAACTATTTAGAAGTGGCTTCTATGAATCCTGATCTAAACAATAAGCATTGAACATCTGTGCAAGGAGCTGAAACCTACAGTCTGGATAAGGCGCTCTTCACACCACAGACACCTGGATCAGTTCGCTTACGATGATTGGGAAAAATATCTGTCGTCAGGTGCAGAAGTCTCAGTAAAAATTACAGGAATAATTACTTTTCAATGATTGCTCAAGAGGTTGTGCAAAAAAATATTAAGGTGAAAGGGCTTTAATGACCTTGGGGTTGAAATATGCAGTCCATTTATGTGACTGCAGACTTGTTAAACCTCACTGCCAGGTCTCAAGTGGGCAGTTATGTGATGCTAATATGTGTTGCATGCTTTCAGCCGCACTCTGACTAGACAAATCCAGCCTCACCGGACCAACTTGCACTGTATGAGGCCTCGCACATCTATTCTGCATGTGACCGCATGTATGACAATAGCATTCTCTAGATGCTCCCCCAATTGTCTTCGGGAAATTATATACAGAATATTCTCTATGCAAACTTAATTTTAAGAATAATGCTATAATGGAGAATTGTCACAGCATGACCCTAACTCCCAAAAGAATAACGGCATGCTGGGGGTATAGGTTACAAAAATCTTAGGGTAACCTTTACCTCACCTAAGACCAGATATGTATAATAAGCAAGTAATAAAGTATTAGTCAGTTTATAAATGAAGTGCAACAAATGTGGGATCATATACAGTCTTGGCCAAAAGTGTTGGCACTCTTGAAATTGTTCCAGAAAATGAAATGTTTCTCCCAGAAAATTATTGCAGTTAGGGCCCTTTCACATCAGCGTTTTTTTCAAATCGCGGCAGATGCGGTGAAAAAAACCGCATCTGCCGTGATTACCGCATACCGGCTGCACTTGCGGCACGGTTGCGGCGCGGTTGCGGTAAACGCCATACAAGGTATAGGCGGACTTGCGGCAGGTGCGGCAAGTGCGGTTTTGGCACTTGCGGCAGGTGCGGCCGCGAAAAAAAACGCGGCTGACAGCATTTTTTTTCGCGGCCGCACCTGCCGCAAGTGCCAAAATCGCACTTGCCGCACCTGCCGCAAGTCCGCCTATACATTGTATGGCGTTTACCGCAACCGCGCCGCAACCATGCCGCAAGTGCAGCCGGTATGCGGTAATCGCGGCAGATGCGGTTTTTTCACCGCATCTGCCGTGATTTGAAAAAACCGCTGATGTGAAAGGGCCCTTACACGTTTTTTGTTATACACATGTTTATTTCCTTTGCCTGTATTGGGAATTACACAAAAACATAGAAAAAAGGCAAATTGGACATAATTTCATAAACATAAAAAACTCTAAAAAATGTGCCAGACAAAATAGTTGACACCCTCAACTTAATATTTGGTTGCACACCATTTAAAATAAATAACTGAAATCAATTGCTTCCTATAACCATCAACGAGCTTCTTACACTTCTCAATTGAAATTTTGGACCACTCCTCTTTTGCAAACTGTTCCAGGTCACTCATACTTGAAGGGAGCCTTCTTCCAACTGCAATATTAAAATATCTCTATAGGTGTTCACTAGCATTTTTAAACAGACTCATTGTTGACCACTTCAGAACTCTCCAGCGCTTAGTTTCCTTCCATTTCTGGGTGCTTTCTAAAGTATATTTGACCATATTTGCTAGGTTTTTTCTTTGTAGGCCTCATTCCAGTTTTGGTAAACAGTAGAATGATGTGCTTTACTAAAAAGAAGGATTTTGGCTTACTCACATACATTTTGTCAAACTGCATTTCAGATTTTTTATGTCTGTGTCATCAGTGGATCCTCCTGGGTCTTCTGCTATAGCGTTTCATTTAATTCAAATGTCGACATATAGTTTGTGCTGACACTGATGCACCCTAAACCTGCAGGACAGCTTGAATTTCTTTGGAATTTGATTGGAGCTTTTTTTCTTCCATCCGGACTCTCCTGTGTTGCAACCTTTCATCACTTTTTCTCTGCTATCAATGTCCAGGGAGATTAGTTACAGTGTCATGGGTTGTAAATTTCTTGATTATATTGTGCTCCATGTTGAACACAGAAACATCAAGATCTCTGGAGATGGCCTTGTAAGCTTGAAAGTGCTGATATTTTTTAACAATTTTGCTTTTCAAGTCCACAGGCAGTTCTTTTCTCTTTCAGTTCTCCATGCTTAGTGTGGCACACACAGACACACAATGCAAAGATTGATTCATCTTCTCCCTTTTGTCTGGCTTCAGGGGTGACTTTCATATTGCCCACACCTGTTATTTGCCGCAGGTGACTTTGAACGAGCATCACATGCTTAAAACAAAGTTGTTTATCCACAATTTTGGAAAGATGTCTACAATTTGATCTGGACCATTTTGGGGTTTTGTGAGGAATTATGTCCAATTTGCCTTTTTTATTTTTTTTTATGTGTTGTTCCAATACAATTGAAATAAATGTGTTTTGAAAACATGTGTAATTGCAATAATTTTCTATGAGAAATTCTTTTTTTTCTGGAACAATTTCAAGTGTGCCAATACTTTCGGCCATGATTGTACAGTTCAGAGCAGCCCAGACTAGTTCAGCATTTTCATATTTGTAGAAAAAGGAGTAACTAAATTGTGTCTGCCCCATTAAAAGATTGTAAAATAAGAGGAGGTCATGAAATTGTGGATAGTGTGTGTCTTGTTATACTGATTTTTCTTCCAATCAGTATAACAATATACCACCAAGAAGACGAGACTCTCTTCTACACATTGCAGAAATGTATTCTCCGATCCAATCCCTCTCTACCATCTTGTGACCACAGCTGTGACTGGCCTGGAAGTCACTTCTTATAAACACTGTATCTTTATGTAAGTCTGTAAGAGCATTGTTCTCATAGACTTACATTGAGAAGTGACTTCCTGTCCGCTTAGGAGACACTGGAGTGATCAAGTCACATGGTGTAGATCTGATCCGGAGCGACCCTAGAACAGCCGAAGATGGCAACTATACACAGGGAACATTATTAAGTGATCACATTCTTTAGCGGTGAAATTAAAAAAATATTCTTCAGTGGTACTTTAAATTCTTGTTAAAGCTAATTGTTTATTTTCTGTATGTATTCGACTAGGAGCTGGCAAGCCGACTCGGTCGACAGTGGTTGTCACAGTAACAGTACACCAATGAGTCCTCATTATTCTGGGACTATCTATGGTGATGCCATACATGGATCCATGTGTACAGGGCAGGCAACCCTGTATGATTCAGTGAAGAATGACACTGAGCCTTTGAAGGTAAAATTCAGTTTATACAAACTAATGTGTAACACTAGTAGTAAGATGTCAAAATCTGCTAACTTCTAGAGTATTTTAATACTCGCAGTCCCCTCTGTGTTATGAAATCCGACCGCGGCACTGACAAGCTCTGCCGCTCAGCAAGATCAATGCAAGCCACCAGCCAATGAGAGGCCCGCAGCTGCTGTCAGCGTATGAGGTCACCTGCCGGCCTCTCGTTGGCTGGCGGCTTGCATTGATATTGCTGGGCGGCAGAGCTTGTCAGTGCCGTGGCCGGAATTCATAACACAGCGCGGATCGCGGCTTCCCCTTGCACTGGACCGCCGACATGTTGAAGGTTAGAAAACTGTGCGTGAGAGCGTTTGTGAGAGTGAGTGTGTGTGTGTGTGTGAGAGAATGTGTGTGTGACAATGAGTGTGAGAGAATGTGTGTGAGTGAGTGTGTGAGAAAGTGAGTGTGTGACAGTGAGCGTGTGAGAATGCCAGTGTGTAAGAGAATGTGTGTCTGTGAGTGACTGTGTTTGTGTGCGACAGTAAATGGGTGAGTGCGAGAGTGTGTGTGTGAATGAGAGAATGTGTGTGTATGTGAGAGTGAGTGTGTGAGAGAATGTGTGTGTGTGTGTGTATGAGAGAACGTGTGTGTGTATGTGAGAGTGAGGGTGATTGTGTGTATGTGAGAGTGTGTTTGTGAGAATGTCAGTGTGAGAGAATGTGTGTATATGTGAATGTGTATGTGAGTGTGTGAGAGTGACTGTGTGGGACAGTGTGTGAGAATGTCAGTATGTGAGAGAATGTGTGTATGTGAGTGTGAGAGTGAGTGTGTGAGAGTGATTGTGTGTGAGTGAATGTGTGTTTGACAGTGAGTGTATGACTGAGAGAATGTGTGTAAGTGTGAGAGTGTGTGTGTGAATGTATAAGAGAATGTGTGTGTGTGTGTATGTGAGAGTGTGTGTGTATGAGAGAATGTGAGAGTGTGTGAGGGTGATTAAGTGTAAGAATGTGGGTGTGTGAGTGTGAGAGAGTGAGCATGTGTGATTGAATGTGTGTGTGAGAGTGAGTGTGTGGGAGAGTGAGTGTGTGTGTGTGTGAGAGTGAGTGTGTGAGACAGTGTGTGATAGAATATGTGTGTTTAAGGGTACCTTTACACGCGGCCGCTTTTCTAGGAATTTCACTGGCAACTTACTGGTTGCAGTGAAATCATGGACACATTGTTCTATCTTGTTGCTGTGTACAAATGGAACAATGTCTCCATGATTTCACTGCGACCAGTAAGTTGCCAGTGAAATTCCTAGAAAAGTTGTCGTGTGTAAAAGTACCTTAAGAGTGAGTGTTTGCGTGAGAGAGGATGTGTGTGTGTAAAAAGAAGGTGGACCAGGTTGGGGACATCAGTACAAAAGGGGACCAACATGGGGGACATTACTATGTTATGGGGGCAAGGATGTGAACATTACTACAAAAGGAGATTAATATGGGGGCATCACTACAAAAGAGGTCCAGGATGGGGGACATCGCTACAAAAGGCGATCAGTATGGGGACATCACTACAGAAGGAGATCTGTATGGGGGACATCACTACAAATGGGGAGCAGGATGGGGGACATTACTACAAAAAAGGGATCAGTATAGGGATATTACTACAAAAGGGGATCAGGATGTGCACATCACTACAAAAGGGGATCAGTATGGGGGCATCACTACAAAAGGAGATCTGTTTTGGGGAACATCACTACAAAAGGAGGACCAGGATGGAGGACATTACTACAAAAAGGGGATCAGTATAGGGATATTACTACAAAAGGGGATCAGGATGGGGGACATCACTACAAAAGAGGACCAGGATGGGGACATTACTACAAAAAGGGGATCAGTATGGGGACATTACTACAAAAAAGGATTAGTATGGGTGACATTACTACAAAAAGGGAACCAGGGTGGGACATTACTACAAAAAGGGGATCAGTATGGGGACATTACTACAAAAAAGGATCAGTATGGGTGACATTATTACAAAAAGGGAACCAGGCTGGGGACATTACTACAAAAAGGGGATCAGTATGGGGACATTACTACAATATGAGGACCAGGATGTAGGCATTACTACTAGATGGGGATCAGTATGGGAACATTACTACAAGATGGAGACCATGATGGGGAACATTACTACAAGAAGAGGGCCAGGAAAGGGGACATTTCTACAAAAGGGGATCAGGATGGGGCATTACTACAAGAAGGGGACCAGAATGGGGACATTATTAAATGAGGACTAGGATGGGGACATTAGTACAAGAAGGGAACCAGGATGGGGACATTACTACATGAGGACCAGGATGGGGACATTACTACAAGATGGGGAGCAGGATGGGAGACATTAATACATTATGGGGAACAGGATGGGGCATTACTACAAGGAGACCAGGATGGGTACATTACTAGAAGAAGGGGATCAGGGTGTGAGACATTAACGCAGTATGGGGACCAGGATGGGGCATTACTACAAGGAGACCAGGATGGGTACATTACTTGAAGATGAAGCCCAGGGAGAGAACATTACTACAAGAAGGGGATCAGGATGGGGAACATTACTACAAGAAGAGGGCCAAGAAAGGGGACATTTCTACAAAAGGGGATCAGGATGGGGCATTACTACAAGAAGGGAACCAGAATGGGGACATTACTACATGAGGACCAGGATGGGGATATTACTAAAAGACGGGTACCAGGATGGGGACATTACTACATGTGGACCAGGATGGGGACATTACTACAAGAAGGGGAGCAGGATGGAAGACAATAATACAATATGGGGACCAGGATGGGCCCTTTCTACATGAGGATCATGATGGGGACATTACTACAAGAAGCCGATCAGGATGGGGACATAACTACAAGATGGGGACCAGGATGGGGAACATCACTACAAAAAGGGCGCCAAGATAGGGGACATTTCTACAAAAAGGGATCAGGATGGGGCATTACTACAAGAAGGGAACCAGGATGAGGACATTACTACATGAGGATCAGGATGGGAACATTACTACAAGAAGGGAACCAGGATAAGGACATTACTACATGAGGTTCAGGATGGGGGCATTACTACAAGAAGGGGATCAGGGTGGGAGACATTTATACATAATGGGGACCAGGATGGGGCATTCCTACAAGGGCACCAGGATGGGGACATTACTACAAGATGAAGCCCAGGGAGAGAACATTACTATCAGAAGGGGATCAGGATGGGGATATTACTACACGATGAGGATCAGGATAGGGACATTACTAAAAGATTGGGATCAGGATGGGGACATTATTGCAATATTGGGACCCGGATGTGGGACATTACTATAGGATGGGGATCAGTATGGGACCATTACCACAAGAAGGGGAGCAGGATAGGGACATTACTACAAAAAGGGGAGCAAGGTGGGGAAATTAGTAAAAGAAGATCAGGATTTGTACATTACTACATTGAGCAAAAAATGCCGGTATTACTAAAAATTTCACTTAGTCCTGTAAGCAGTGCGGCTCCCCGTTACCATTTTTTTTTCTGGTCATCATAATGGGAGACCCAGACAATGGGGTTTAGGGCACTGCCCTCCGGAGGTCACACTAGGTACTACAAGTTTGTAGACACCGCCTCCTCCGCTTATAAACCCCTACCGCAGGGAACATCCTCAGTTTTAAACTTAGTGTGCTCGGAGGATCACGCTTTGCTTGCACTTCACTGCATTCTCACTACTTACGTGATGGCGTCTGAAGACAAGGTAATATGGTCCTATCGGGACCTGTGACAGCCTCCCCGCTCACCCTTAGTGGCACACGCTGGTGGAGGTACCGGAGGGCCTAGAGCCTGGACACTTTGTGTTCTCCCGGTACGCTGTCACACTCCTTTCCATCCCTCTCTGGGGGGCTCTGGAGAGTGGGAGATGGGAGCCTTGCACAGCTCCGCTCCGTCCGAGGCCTCCCTAAATGGTGCTTACAGACCGGACTGGAGCCAGCCCAGTCCGAGGCCTCCCTAAATGGTGCTTACACTCCGGACTGGTGCTGCACCCCCGTCCGAGGCCTCCCTAAATGGTGCTTACAGACCGGACCGGCACTGAGGCACTCTGTGTCTCCTGTGTGCCTGGGGGTAGTGTCTGGCACTTTTTTTGTGTTTCATGACACTCAGACCGCGCGTTACCCTCGGGTCCGCGGTTCTGCGGGTGTACCCTGTGCTGGGGTCACCCTGGCTGACCGCCCTGTGTGTCACAGGGGCTGAGGCCGTGGGCTGCGGATGTTTGTTTTGTGCATGCAGTCTGTGTATAACTTTTTACACTTGTTCCCGCGCTGCGGGCTCCGGCTCCCTCATGCTGAGGATGCTTGGAGGATGGGAAGCAGCCCGTGCGGTGACGTCATCGATGGGCGTGTGTGTGTGTTTCCCGCGTGTCTTCGGCGCCGCCCACAGTTTCACTGTCGGCGGCCATCTTTTCCCTCACTTCCCGGTTGGGATTCGTATGCAGCGTGCGTCTGCACTCCAAAAGGGGAGACCGGAAACCGTCGCGGAGGTCACACACACACACCGCTTCCTCATACCGCTTTACTGCGGTCGGTAAGCCACCGGGATTCCCGGTTTTGTTGTCTGCAATTTGGCTTATCTTCCCCTACTGTGGCGATGTCCTCAGCTGGGAAGCGTGCTGCTAGGGCGGCAGAGAACACCATTACCTGTGCTACATGCAATGGAACACTGGTGGAGGGGTCCTGAAATAACTGCGGACGCCCAGAGGCCCGGGCTGGCACTGCTGAGTCGGCAGCTCCGGTGCTATACCCTGAGGTTCAGGTGATCTCAGGGCCATGGGAGACTCAGAACAAGATCAATGAATCTTTGTTGTCCCAGCTGTCCTCCATGTCGCAATCCCTGGAGGCACTTAATAGGAGGCTGGATAGCCCAGCTACTCCGTCCGGTTACCCCCGGGTGTCTCCCTCTTCTGCTGTGAGACCCCTTAAGCGGGCTCGTCGTGAGGAGTCACCCGAGCTCCAGGCTCTCTCTGAGGAGGAGCGTTCCTCTGATGGTGAGGACGATGATGGGGGTTCAAATTTCGGGTCTGTGTCTATATCTGAACCACCAGACGGGGTGGAGGATTTGGTGTCCTCTATCAACGAGACCTTACGTCTCGTGACACCCCCTGAGGAGGTGACGGTGCACCCGAAGGAGGTCTATCAATGGCTGCGACCAGAGGCTAGACCAAGTGGCTCCTTTATGGACCACACTAATTTTGGAAGGGTGGTTAGAGCTCCCAGGTTACATCCTGGGCGGCGCTATGTCCGTAAACCCAAGGACAATCGCTTCCCCTTTTCCCAGGAGGTGCTTCAGGAGTGGTCGCAGTCCCCGAAGGTGGACGCTTCCATGACCAGGATTGCTGCACGCTCCCTTTTCTCTGCCTCTGATAGCTCCTCGCTGAAGGATGCGACGGATAGACAGGTCGAGCAACTCGCCAAGTCTTCCTATGAGGCTGTGGGGTCTTCATTTGCCCCTAATTTTGCCACGGTCTGGACCTTACAAGCGATTACTACCTGCTTGGATGGTATCTCTGACCTGGCAAGATCCAGTCCAGAGGTCCTAGCACTTGCCGAAAGGGCAAGGGCCTATGCGGACTACGCCAGGACGGCGACTCTGGAAACTGCCACTCGCTCAGCTGTGGCTTCGGCCAATGCTATAGCGATCCGCAGGTTGTTGTGGCTGCGTCTTTGGGACTCAGATGCCACATCCAAGAAGATTTTGCAGAATCTTCCGTTTGCTGGTGACAGGCTTTTTGGCACCGAACTGGACAAGCTGATAAAGGATTCTGCTGAGTCTAAGATACCGCAGAATAAGCCTAAGCCACGGTATACCGTTAAAAGGAACCCGAAACAGTGGTCCTTTCGTTCCAGCTCACAGTCATCTGCACCGTCCGCTCGCACGGACCGAGGGGGAAAGCCCGCTTCTCAGTGGCGCTCTAAGAGTCGTCCAAAGAAGCCGGCGGGGGCGGCAGCTGCCACTCCCAAACCCGCCTCTACATGACTCGCTCTCTCATCCTGCCTCCCCACAGGTGGGGGGCCGCTTGTCTCGCTTTCAGGACGAGTAGCTACTTCACGTTCAAGATCAGTGGGTTCGAGACGTGATCTCGCGAGGTTACAGGATAGAGCTGACGTCAAAGCCGATATCCCGATTCCATCGGTCGGTCCCATCACCAGAAAAGGCTCAGGCTTTTTACCAGGTGCTGGAGGGTCTCCGCAGAGACGGAGTGGTGGTCCCGGTGCCTTCCGGAGAGAGGTTCAGGGGTTTTTACTCCAACCTCTTTATCGTCCCGAAGAAGGACGGATCCTTCCGCCCTGTACTGGACCTAAAGTTGTTCAACCATCACGTGTTGGTTCGGAAGTTCCGTATGGAATCACTGCGCTCCGTGATCGCAGCTGTGTCACAGGGGGACTTCCTAGCGTCCATAGATATCAGAGACGCTTACCTTCACGTCCCCATTGCACCGGCTCATCAGCGCTGGTTGCGATTCGCAGTGGGGGAAGAACACTTCCAATTTGTGGCGCTGCCGTTCGGGTTGGCCTCGGCACCGCGGGTGTTCACAAAAGTGATGGCCTCCATGATGGCTCTCCTGCACATGCAGGGACATGCCGTCATTCCCTATTTAGACGACCTGCTGGTCAGGGCGCCATCAGAACACCTCTGTCAAGAGAGCCTGGATGTGACCATGCGGTCCCTGGAACAGTTCGGTTGGCTTCTCAATATTCAGAAGTCCACGCTAGTTCCGACCCAGTCTTTGACATATCTGGGCATGGACTTCAACACAGCCTCAGCCCTGGTGTCTCTGCCACGAGTCAAACAGATGGCGATCCAATCAGGAGTACAAGCAGTCCTCCTGTCACCACACTCATCCCTACGGGTGTTGATGAAGCTGGTGGGGCGCATGGTGGCAGCAATAGAGGCGGTGCCGTTCGCACAATTTCGCCTCCGTCCTCTTCAGCTGGAGATTCTCCACAGGTGGGACAAGAGGACGATCTCTCTGAATCGGCTGGTAACCCTTTCCCTACCGACCAGGGATTTCCTGCAGTGGTGGCTACAGCCACATCACTTGTCTCGGGGCCGGTCCTTCATCAAACCGTCATGGTTAGTGGTGACCACCGACGCCAGTCTGAAGGGCTGGGGAGCGGTGTTCTTACACCACAGGGCCCAAGGCCTCTGGACTCAGTCGGAGTCGGCGTTGCAGATCAACGTACTGGAGATCAAGGCGATCTATCTGGCACTCCTGGCTTTTCAGAGATTCCTCTCAGGACAACCCATTCGGGTTCAGTCCGACAATGCGACGGCCGTCGCTTATATAAATCATCAAGGAGGAACCAGGAGTGCAGAGGCTCTGGCCGAAGTCCACCGCATCCTATCCTGGGCGGAGGACAACAACTGCCTGATCTCCGCAGTTCACATCCCAGGGGTCGAAAACTGGGAGGCCGACTATCTGAGCCGACAGGGGATGGACGCCGGAGAGTGGTCTCTTCATCCAGACGTCTTCCAGGACATCTGCAGCAGATGGGGCACTCCGGACGTGGATCTGATGGCCTCGCGGCTGAATCATCAGGTTCCGCAATACATGGCAAGGTCATGGGACCCCCAGTCTCTGGGAGCGGACGCCCTGATCTTGACTTGGTCCAGATTCCATCTACCATATGTGTTCCCGCCTCTGGCTCTGATTCCCAGGGTGCTGTGGAAAATCAGGTCGGAATGCAGGGTAGCCATTCTAGTGGCTCCAGACTGGCCCAGGAGGTCCTGGTATCCGGACCTGTGGCAACTGTCAGGCGGACACAGGTGGGCTCTTCCAGAACGCGCAGATTTACTCGCGCAAGGCCCATTCTTCCACCTCAATTCCAGGGCCCTCAGATTGACTGCATGGCTCTTGAGGCCTGGCTGCTGACATCCAGGGGTTTCTCCCCTACAGTGGTGGCCACTATGAATCGGGCTCGGAAGCCCGTGTCCAGGAAGATGTACCACAGAACGTGGACAATCTTTTTTACTTGGTGTGCCTCTGGCGGACGGTCTCCGTGGCCATTGTCCATCCCGACGTTGTTGGCTTTCCTACAGTCGGGTTTGGAATTGGGGTTATCCCTTGGCTCTTTGAAAGGCCAAGTATCAGCACTTTCAGTGCTGTTTGACAGGCGATTGGCGCTACTCCCGAAGGTTCGTCAATTTCTGCAGGGGGTGTCACGAATGGTTCCGCCCTACAAGAGACCTCTAGACCCTTGGGACCTTAACATGGTCCTGGCGGCATTGCAGAAACCGCCGTTTGAGCCTCTGAGGGAGGTTTCTCTATCTCGTCTATCCCAGAAAGTGACATTTCTGGTGGCGATTACATCTCTGAGGAGGGTCTCAGAATTGGCTGCACTATCGTGCAAGTCACCCTTTCTGGTGGTTCACCAAGACAAGGTGGTGTTGCGTCCACGGCCAGAATTCTTGCCGAAGGTGGTTTCAACTTTCCACCTGAACCAGGAGATTGTTCTCCCATCATTTTGCCCCGCTCCCGTTCATCAGGTTGAACGCGACCTCCATACTCTGGATCTCGTGAGAGCTATACGCATTTATGTGTCTAGGACCGCCTCCTTTAGGAGTTCGGATTCCTTATTTGTTCTTACGACTGGTCGCTGTAAGGGGTCAGCGGCGTCGAAATCGACATTGGCCAGATGGATTAAGGCTTCCATCCAGGAGGCTTACCGGACTTCTGGTTTGCCTCTCCCGGTGGGATTGAAGGCTCACTCTACCAGAGCCGTAGGTGCCTCCTGGGCTTTGCGACATAGAGCGTCTGCTCTACAGGTGTGTCAGGCGGCCACTTGGTCCAGCCTGCACACTTTCTCTAAGCACTATATGGTGCATGCCCATGCCTCTGCGGATGCAAGTTTGGGCAGGCGGGTTCTCCAGGCGGCGGTTGCCCACCTTTAAAAGGGAACCATGTGTTATCCGTCTTGTTGAGGAACTTTTCCCGCCCTGGGGTATTGCTTTAGGACATCCCCATTGTCTGGGTCTCCCATTATGATGACCAGAAAAAAGAGAATTTTGTTTACGTACCGTAAATTCTTTTTTCTTTAATCATCAATGGGAGACCCAGCACCCACCCAGTTGTTCCTTTGCATGTTTTGCATTGGCTCTGTTCTCTGTTGAGACAGTGTTTGCCGGGTTGTTGAACCGTTTGTGCACGGCATTCTTCCCGATGTTTCGGGTGTGGTTTATTTCCTCCTCGCAGCTTGTAGACCAAACTGAGGATGTTCCCTGCGGTAGGGGTTTATAAGCGGAGGAGGCGGTGTCTACAAACTTGTAGTACCTAGTGTGACCTCCGGAGGGCAGTGCCCTAAACCCCATTGTCTGGGTCTCCCATTGATGATTAAAGAAAAAAGAATTTACGGTACGTAAACAAAATTCTCTTTTTCTATGTGCAGCCCACCAAACCAGTCGAGTTTGAGACCCCTGATCTAAACAGAGTCAGTCATGGTTAGACTTATGAATCATTGCATCTCTGAGCTATGATGGCTGCAGAAGATTTACAGAATGACCTACTAGAAATTGAGTTCAATTATACAGATTACTTCACATCACCAGGTACCACACAAATAAGCAGAGAGCAAAGGCCCAGCTCACTCGGATCGCCCCCCACAAGAATTGCTCTGTTTGGTGCTTGATCTGTGCTGCCAGAACTAAAGTTCTTGACCTGCGGAGTGTGGTCTTCAGTACATGGCCACATACATACGCTTGACTTTGGGTCCTCAGAAGCGTAGTCTGAGTTCTGGGTCTTGACAGGTGTAATCTGGTGCATGACCACATAGTCTGGGCTCTGGTTCTTGACGTGTAAAATCTGGTGCTTGACCATGTAGTCTGAACTCACCAGATATTTCTTCTGAACAACAAAATTCAGGCCTACTTAGGGTAACAATAGTCCTAGTAGCTTCTGTAGAAGGGCGGTGAGGGCTCTGTACCTTTCTTCCTCTGACGTTACAACTTTATATATTTGCTGCTGCACCACAACTATAACCTGACCTGATAGCTTCCTGAAACTCCTCCCTTGAGGAAACAGTTCAAGGGAAGAGTTCTGAGTGGTTTCTTTGGCCAGTAGAGGGCAGTGTTCTCCTACTCTCACTGCTAGGGCTAATTGGATGTGTAACCTGCTTTTCCAATCCCTTACACAAGACCCCTATAGGCAGGCACTTGGCTCTGTACCAAGTGCAGCCTCAAGGATTTTCTGTATTCTGCCATTTTCAGACATTTTTCCTCTGAATAAAAATGTGTCTAGGACAGAAAAATCTTTGCAACGGAATATAATGAACTAGAAATCAGGTCTGGTGCAATTTCACAGAAAAAAAACAGGTTAATAGCTTTTTGTTTTTGTTTACCTGACGGAGTCCCTTTAAATATTCTGACCAGGTCAATCAGTGTCCTTGCTCATCTGAACCTTTAAGGTGCAGACATCTTGAAATTTACTTGAAATTTTATAATAAGCGACAGTGTTTTTTTTCTCATTGCAGGTGGATAAAGAGACCAACACAGAAGACGTTTTTCCAGAAGATGTTTCTATTCTGAAGAAGGAGAGGTCCTGCCGCAGGTCTCGCGGGTCTCCTTTTGTTCGTAGCAGCACAATCGTCCGCTCCCAGACCTTTTCTCCAGGAGCGCGGAGTCAGTATGTTTGCAGAGTAAGTAAATAAAAGTAATATTAATTGTAATGGAATATTATTTGCTGTAGCTCAGTTAAATTAATATTTTAATATAAATTTTGAAAATAATCTGCTTTCATTTTTAAACTGTAAGAATTGGGTATTCACACTATTCCGACATTCCTAGTTTGATGTGTAAACGCTTGGACAATTCATCCTGTTGTCTACAGTCTTCTGTTGTTTACTCAAGAAGTAATGAAATTCAGGCCAGAAGATAAGTTACATGAGCTCTGTTACTCTCTGTCTTGCCGTATTCTTCTATTTAGACCTCATGCACTTGGCAGCTTCTAATGTAGAACGCACAGAGGTGCATGACGCCTCTTGCCTCAAATTATAAATACAGTATATGGAGGGTTTTATGGAAACAAAATGACTCCATGGCTTTATACTTCACCAGTTACTGGATATTGAAGACAAGTGGAAAATATTGTATAAGAATAGGTTCCAGCTCACCTGACTGCTCTTTGCTCATCCACCTGGGGCTCAGACACCAGCCTCGCCTTGGCCTTGCATTAAGGTTAATAGAAAAAATTGGATTCCAGCTCAACAAGAATGGATTTTCTTTTTCTTTCTTTTTCAATAAAAATGTTGCATACATAAGCAAAAAATTACATGGTCGACATATATTGGCCAATTTCTTCTCAAGATAAAGCCAAATGTCAGTCGACGATACCTTTCAAGAACTTCAGGGCGGGTGGGTGGGTGTCTTCTTCTTCACCTGAAGAGTGAGTGACATCAGGCAATCTCCTGTTTGGAATAAATACCCCTTCTCTCCGCACTTTTTTGACCAATCACCGAACTTTAGCCAGACAAGCAGGTGACCAATAGCACTCATACTTGCTTCCTGTCACCATGTACTCAGTCCGCTGACTTGACCAATCGTGTATGAGAATACCTCATGCATTGTTAAGCCCTGTAATAACAATCATAATTAGCAGTGCCACTTTTACCATATCAAATGCCTACCAACCCATATTAAATTATATAACCAGGGCACCTATAACTGGCAACCACTAAATGGGACAAAGCTATGAAAGGAACCCAAAGGGGAAGAGAATGGGGATGGGGCCGCGATCCCATGCAGCCCCCTCTGTTAGACACTTCGATAGGCTGTGACATTCTTGAACCCAATAACCCCTACTCCACATTAACCTGGCAGACAGTATTGAAGGAGAGAAGGATCGATCATGTAGAATTTTAATGCTCAGAACGCTTGTTGTTGTAATACATAAGCCATCATCAGAAGTATATACCAGTGGCTCACTCCATTTTACCCTTTATAAAGATGCGCACACTCATCTGATAAGAGCATGCATATGTGTGGGGGAGAAAAGATGGCTATTCAGCCATCATGGGCACCTTCACTGTGTTTTATCCCCTTCTAAAGGCTATTCAGCCATCATGGGCACCTTTACTGTGCTTTATCCCCTTCTAAATCTCACTCTTTAAATCATATTTTTAACTTGAGCTTCTTGCTCATAGCTCACAGGTAATTAGGAATGTATAATCTGTTTCCATCAAGAACCTTTATCTGATCTATCCATTATATTGAAGCATTGCCCTCCACTCCCACCTGATCAGCTTGTAAACACGGGTCACTACAAGGAGTCCTGTATAATGTGATCTTGTTTTTTCATATAGCTATATCGAAGTGACAGCGATAGTTCAACATTACCAAGAAAATCACCTTTCATCCGAAATACACTGGAAAGGCGAACGCTACGGTATAAACAGGTATGAGGATAATGTCGGTGCTTTGTTTGCTTTTAATAGTTATAATATTACGGGACAGTCCCATTGTAATTTACATTTAGGGAACCTCCGACCTTGTCTAGATAGGAACTTTATAAGCTACAGATTATAGAACTTGCAGCAAAAATGTTTTTTTCTTTGAAACCCTGGAGCGTTTTTGAATCAAACCTATATGACGGAATCATAAAGCCTGCGTGAGGTTCCCTTTGAGCAGCACTCATATACATAGGGAAGATGCATGATCTGCAGTAGTTTGGAACTGAATTAAAGGGAATCTGTCAGCAGGTTTTTGTTATGTAAGATGAGGACAGCATGCTGCAAGGGTTAAAAAGCAAAATACAACTGTGCTTCTCTTATAAGACTCTGTGCTGTTGTTTACATCAACTAAAGGTTTGTGATTACCATTACTGGACTACTTTGTAAAGGTAGTCTGACATGCCCTCTGCTGTGATTGACACCTTGTAGTCATTGTACAATCTCTATTGGGAGCCTGGTGTGGGCGGGGGCAGCTATTTCAGCTCTGCTTTCATCCTGAAACAAAATGCTTTGATTGTGTCAGAACGGTTGCAGCCAGTAATTTATGTGATACTTCATTGGATTCAGAGTTTCTTTGCCTACATTGCATTGCTGTCAGATGAGGTAGCAAAAACCTGCTGACAGATTCCCTTTAAGGATGCAAATGTTCATATGTGCAGGCATCTATTTCAATTTTAGAGTAGTTTATAACATTAGTAAATTGCATAAATGGATGGATGGATGGATGGAGACTGATTGATGCTAGATACTTGTTGATGCTTCAAAGTAGTGATTGGTATTATGTTCAGATTGTTCACACTTAACACTAATGCTTTTTTTATTCACTTTCTGCAGCAAGCCTGTCAGTCTTCCATGGCAGAGATCATGGCAAGGACATCTCTTGACCTGGAGCTGGATCTCCAGGCCTCCAGAACAAAGCAGAGACAATTAAATGAGGAAATAAATTCACTTAAAGAGCTCAAGCAACGCCTGGAGGAGGTTCAGCTTCGAGGCCAAAGTGAGCTTCCCCAGTGGGTTCTGCGTGAGGATCGATTCCGTAGTTTGCTTTTAGAGGCAGAGAGACAGGTAAATCTTATTTATTTGACAATCAGTTTCAAGAATCTATCATTCTGTGTTGTTTATTTGCACCTCATGGGAGATCATGTGAGCACAGAAGCTTTGGCTGTGTCATCAATGGTGGTAATCTATAGCCCGCCTCCTGCTTTAATGGCATCAATCCCATCTATTCAGCCCTCTAGATGCTGTGATCAGTAGCATAACAGGAATTATTTAAAACAATATACTAAGCATAAAAACAAAATGATCTGATATGTAATGTACAAGCTGTCCATTGGCTGAAGGTTTCATCCGAACCACTGACTTATAGCTCATTAACACAAATGATTTTTTCTTTGCATGCAAAAAAAGATCTGCGTTTCATCAGCATCTTTTATCATCAATTCACCAAAGTTTGGTTAGATTGTTCTGAGTTTATTGCAGATGGAATAAAAAGATGTTAGTTTTTCAAGCTTCTCCTATCAAATAGTGATTGGATGGCATCTTAGTGTTGAGCATTTTTTTCTTCAGAGACCCATAGATTTGTACTCGTGAATTTTAGAGAAGACTTGGATCAAAATCGTACATATCTCCATGATTTAGTACAGAACACTCAATGCATAAATATACACGGGCGTATGAAGAGCCCTGTTTACTTTAACCCCTTCACAACCTATGAAGCACATGTGCGTCATAGGCCAACTCCGACACCTTGATGCAAACTCACAGTGTGTGAGCTTTCATCATTCCCTGCACATCTCAGCTGATCTCATTTCAGATGTGTATCTGCGATCCGATTGCTGTTGTTAACCCTTTGGATCGTGCTGTCAGTGACTGAATGCATGAACCAATGCCCCGTGGCGGGGATCGCGCTGTTCTCCGCCGATATCCTGTGAAGCAATCACGGGGTCTCGATCTGTCACCTGCAGAGGCCAGGGTTCTGTAATGACCCCGGAAGCTGTCTGGGATCACTTCCTGTGGATGGCTGGCAAGGGCTGTCATCCTCATGCGGCCCGGATCCGGCAAGCCCCCAGGTATTGCAGCTTTTTTTTTTTGCGGCCACAAGTCCCGAATCCGGCCGATTCTTCATAACCGCACTTGCCGCATCGGACAGCAGGCCCCATACACAATGCATGTGGCTTGCCGGAACAGCGCCGCAAGTGCGGTTGTTAGGCGGCAGATGTGGTAAATCTGCCGGATCTGCTGCAGATCAGCGAAAAACACTGATGTGAAAGGGGCCTAATTGCACTTTTTTTTCACCACACTTGGAATTTTTGTCCCTTTTTTCCGGTATACTATATGCTAAAATAAATCTGAAAGTACGAATCGTCTGCAAAAAACAAGCCCTCATATGTCTGTATTGACGGAAAAATAAAAACAGTTATGGCTCTTGAAAGAAGGGGAGAAAAAACAAAAAAACGAAATTGCCCATTGGTGAAGGGGTTAATAGTTACAAGTTCTATCTGTGAAAAACAAATAAAACTCCTATGAGGAAAACTAAAGCCTGAATGAGGCCTTTTACCTTTTATAGGGTTGTTTTTGATTGTTGATCTATTGCTATTGACGCTATATTTTGTTTTCTTGCATCCGATCTCCAGACAAGACAGACCAAACTTGAGCAGCACCAAGAACAAGCAGCAGAGAAAATGCTGAAGAAAGCCTCTAAAGAAGTATTCCAGCTGCGAGGGCGAAACCAGAAGGAACCTTTACAGGTGCAGACCTTCAGGTAAGATGAGCATTTTAAGCATCTTGTAAAACCTGCACAAAGCATATCATATCCGGGTATATTATTTGTGTGACAGCATAGGTTATGGCAGGAGCCAACCAGTCTACTCTGTCTAAACCCGACTAGGTAACAATTTGGTGAATGCTCGCATTCCATACAGAGTCAACGTCTCTTTAGATGAAACATTAGTATTCTACAGCCATTATCTACCCATCTTGTCATCTCTCTCCCTGTGCAAAATGTCAGCTTTTCTGCACCTATAACTTATAAGTTATTCAAATTATGTTTTTCAACGTTGCTTTTAATGACGTCCAATCTGCGCTAAAAGCGAGTTTACCCTATGTAATGTTTTAGAGTTTATTACACAAAAACTTTATAGCACCACTCCAGCTTTTTTATCATTTCACTGCTGGAGTGATGCATTAAAACTAAGTTCCTGACGCTGGTCCTGTATTCACCCTCCAGTATTTTCACCTTTTATCAGCAACGCACAGTCCCGTGATATCATCTTGTGACTACAGTATTCTAACTAGCCGGAAGTCAGAAGTTGCATCACAAGTGCTCGGTGTATCTCTATGAGAGACAAAATTAGGCCTCATAGACTTGCATTGAAGCGTGAGCTCCATCTCACTCCATGCAACACTGGAGCTGCCGGCAGGTCAGAGACCGATGGGAGCTATGCGGATAAGAGATGAATATGCAGGAGGGTGAGTATAAGACAGGAGAAAGGGACTTAAATTTAAAGCAACACTCCCGCAGTGAAATTAAAAAAACACTAGAATGGTGCTTTAAAAAAATGTTTTCCATTGCAATTATTTCCAATCTTTGTTGGTCCAAGACAGTAACCAAGGGCATAGCACTCAGACATAAGGAAAGTATCCAAGCCCAATCTTCATGCTTCTAACGCTTTATATTCATAGAGATGAGTAAAAAAAAAAAAAAACTAACTACACAGATCCAGCTTTTTTTGTGCTCACGGTGCGGAGGAGCTGCGTGTTGGACGCAGCTCCTCCAGACCTGAGTGAAGCCGCGGGTGGCCGCAGGGAGACTGCAGCCACCCTGCACTCACCATGTGCGGCGAGTGCAGGGCGACTTTTCCCTGCAGTCACCTGATGGGAGCCGCTTCTGACTCCGCAACATGAAATAAACATGCTGTGCAGGAGCGGACTCCCGGCAACCCGAACCGCAGCTCCAAACACGCTGCCGACAGGTTATGCATAGTGAGGATGGTATTTCTTGAAATCCCATCCACTATGCTAGTACTGTACTGCGCAGCGTTTTGGACGCAGCGGCAAGACGCTGCGTCCAAAACGCTGCGTACACTGATTGTATGCACGCACCCTTAAATTCATTCCTCTGTGTCAGCCAAGTTTTGTCTACACTGGCATTCCTCTGCCTGTTAACCTCTGCCACATAATAGGATATGAGGCCTTGTTTCCGGGCATAATGAAACCTAATGACTAGTTGTGCACCCTCTATTAAGCAGTAGAGGTGCCCAGAATGCCAGTTAGAGGATTGCTCAACCTGTAAACGTGAGATAAATGCGCATAGGGTCTTATCCTTTTTACAAAGGGTTATAGGGGTATATATCAGGAACGGCTCACCTGGCTCGGTTGTGTCACCCAGAACCGGTATAATCGCCTGTAAGATGGCTTATAGGATGGCTACTGCAGGGCCGCACCTTCACAATAATCGTGGAGACAGGAATGCTGTAATGGGACAAAATGCCGGAATCGCCGCGCTGCCAACAGGAATCACCAGAAAACAAAGCGTTAACTGGGCAGATTTTCTTTATTCTATCCTACGCGTTTCGGAGCCTCTATCCAAACTCCTTCCTCAGGGAACATCGAGTTAGAGGATTGCTGGCACAGAAGTGCACACTGGCCAAGTCTGCTTGCCTCGGATGACTGAATTGAATGCCCAACCAGAGTAATTCACTATTTTTTCTAGAAGAAAACATCAATAGAAATTAAATTAATATTTTCTTAAAGAAGACCTGTCACCCCCCTGGTGCTATGCCAACTGAATGCAGCGTGTCTGCTGCATTCAGGGAAGGGGTCCGCCATGTCTCTAACCCCCTGTAAGCTGTTAAAAAGACTTTATAAAGTGTACAGATAACGAGTCCGGATGGACTTACTCAGTAATGAGTCATTGCTGCTCCCTGGTGTCCTCCCCGCCTCCAGCCCTCTCTCTGCCACCTCCAGCCCTCTCTTGTTCAGCCTCCTGTATGGGTACCTTTACACGCGGCAACTTTTCTAGGAATTTCACTGGCAACTTACTGGTTGCAGTGAAATCATGGAGACATGGTTCTATCTTGTTGCTGTGTACAAATGGAACAATGTCTCCATGATTTCACTGCAATCAGTAAGTTGCCAGTGAAATTCCTAGAAAAGTTGCCGCGTGTAAAGGTACCTTATGTGTCATCGCTGTTGCTGGTGTCTTCCCTGCCTCCAGCCCTCTCTTGTTCAGCCTCCTATATGTGTTATAGCTGTTGCTGGTGTCTTCCCTGCCTCCAGCCCTCTCTGTGCCACCTCCAGCCCTCTCTTGTTCAGCCTCCTGTATGTGTCATCGCTGTTGCTGGTGTCTTCCCTGCCTCCAGCCCTCTCTGTGCCACCTCCAGCCCTCTCTTGTTCAGCCTCCTGTAAGTGTCATCTCCGAGGGTTGGAGGTGGCACAGAGTGGGCTGGAGGCGGGGAGAACAACAGCAACAGCAAGGACTCATTATTGAGTAAACCCCTCTGGACTCCTTTTCTGGACAATTTATAAAGTATTTTTATCAGCTTACAGGGGGGCTAGAGACATAGGGGACCCCTTCCCTGAATGAAGCAGACACACTGCATTCAGTTAGCATAGCACCAGGGGGGTGACAGGTCCTCTTTAATGGGCATTTGATTCACAGTAGTTAACATTTTTTTTCACATTAAATTAATAAAAAGGTATTTTTCTATAATTGTTTTTATGCTGAGTCCTGTACATTCTTCTGTACGGTTATTTGTTATATTCCTAAAGTCACAGAGCAATTCTCATTATCTTCATGTTCTTCTCTGGCATTGACATAATAATTGTTGTATCATTTTATAATTTTTGAATAATCTTAAGGCTCCCATACACAATAGAGTACCCACCGATTTTGGTGCATATGGAGGGAAGAATTACACATGTAGAACATTAATTATAAGATCTTTAACTGTTTGAAGACATAAGCCGTCACCAGAGGCATATACTAGTTGCATTCTCCTTTTTACCTATTAAAACATGCTCACACACAGCTGTGATACGCCCCGCAAGTTACAAAGTGGATATATTTAGGAATGTTCTGAATTTAATATCACTGGGTTACGAATAGTGATGAGCAAATACTGTAATTCTCGGATTTGGGTTATTCGTACTGAATACCATGAACTGTTCCATGAAATATAATGAAAAATTTATCAGCTCACCCTTAAGTTGTCCACGGCAGGTGCAGGGAATGGTCTTCAAGCCCGCATGCAAAATTAATCCGTAATTATCCAGCACATCTTCTTGCTTTAAAAAAACTTATTCTTTATTCAAATCCTCTTAAAAACATTTCCAGAGATCAAGACAGACAGGGATAGCAAAATCCATATGAGCATGAAACTATGACATGTTTCGACCCATGTATGTGTCTTCATCATAATGACTAAAAAAACAGAACTCCTGACTTGTTCTTACATTGATTACTCATGAGCTATTTCACAAATGTCATTTCCTCTCCTGAGCAGGATATCAAGTCAAGAGTCCTGTTTTTTAGTCATTATAATTAAGACCCATACATGGGTCGAAACACGTATTGGTGTCATGCTGATGTGGGATTAGCTAACCCTGTCTTTCTTGATCTCTGGAAATGTTTTTAAGAGGATTTAAATAAAGAAAATGTTTTTTAAAAGCAAGAAGATGTGCCGGATAATTATGGATTAGTTTTGAATGAACTATTCCAGTATTGTCACAAATAACAACCCTAATGCAAGTCAATGGGGAACTCAAGCATTTTTCCCAGTAAAATGCTCCATTTCCCATTGATCTGCATTATATTAGTTATTCATGACAAATACTGGAATTATAGGAATCATAGGATTCCGTACAAATAACCCAAACCCGAATATTTCAGTATTCAGTCATCACCATTTAGGAACGCTGAAGTATTTTCACCTCTTAAGGTACCTTTACACGCCTCAACTATCACCGGTGACAAGTAGCAACCAAACGTATGCGTGCACGTTTTTGACGGTTGATACCGATCGCCGATGCGCATGTACACGCCGCAGTTGTGCCCTCAACCTAAGGGACCGTGGTTCCCCGGAAGTTGAAACTGATCCTGCGGGAAACATCCGGTTGAATCCCGTCACCGCTTCACACGCCGCAACCAGTAAGGGAATGTGGCCGTACCTGTGCAGCGGCTCGAACACATACGGTAGGTGTGCCAAACTCTGCTACACCGCGCCCAAACTGCAATCATTGGCCAACGCAATAGCGTCATGATTGGCCAGCCTGCGCAGGAAGGCTGGCTAATACATGACACCATTGCAATTGTGTAGTGTGAATGGACAGCTCTTCAAATATGGCTCCTTGTACAGGGACAGCCATTGGTAACACAGTAGCCCCCACCAATCACCGCTGATGGGGCGCGGTATCCATCACACTGTGTCACACCTCTGGGAAATCACTAGGCGACGCAGATGCCATCCCTATCGCCCGTTTATACACCAAAACCAGGGCAATTCACCTTCTGGGTTGCCTCTGGTTCTAGAACAATGCTCTGAAACCGCAACCGGGAGCGACTGCGAAAATCACGATCACTTTCCCCAATTACACTCCGCAACTTTGTAGCAATTTCAAGGCAACCGTGACTGAAATCCCGATTGCCTCTCAGTTGCTACACCACAGTTGCGGCGTGTAAAGGTACCTTTACAGAAATCTGTGCAAATTTTGAATGGTGGAAGCAGATACAGCAAACACTATGAATACTTTATGAATCTTAAAATTATCCAGAACACATAATGAATAATATTTCTGTTAATTGCCAACAGGGAAAAGATCGCATTCTTCACCAGACCAAGAATAAACATACCTCCTCTCCCAGCTGATGACGTATGATGTGTTCTTCAAGCTCTAGAAGCTTCGACCCTTCTGTTTGTATCTCCATGAAGTTATTAAACTAGTGAAGTTTAATATTATGTTTTCAAAGTTATTCATTATTTTGTAAAAAATGAAAAAAAGAAAAACAGAAGCATATATGCATATATAAATATCTATAATTATATATTTTATAATACGACTGCAGCGAGGCTTGGTTTTTCCTTGCTGTAACACTGACATCCTTGAAGGCAACTTATTTTATAGATCAATCTACTCTGTTCTGATGAAATGTGTACAGTGTTGATGCTGTTTTATGTGACTTTAATAAAAGGCTGGAGAACAGAAATAAGGCAAGTTCAGGCAATTCGCTGTATTGTAATTTATTTATAGGTCCTTATTTTCCTTGAGGGAAAATACCTGCTGTTGAGATGTTTAGACTGAATTTATGCTTCCAAGTGTTTTGTCATACAGCTGAATTGGACGGATGAACTCGCTTTCTTTCTGTTACCTGAAATGAAAATACTTTTTGCGAACTATCACCTTTAGTAGCTTTTTGTTACCTTTTCTCTTATTACTACATTCTTCATAATGTATCTCTTACTCTTTTACACCACCTCTGTTCTCTATTGAAATATTATCACTGCGAGGTTTTTAATACTGATTAAAGATGGCATTGCATTTTTCAGAAATCTTGTTTCTGTATTTGTTATATATAAAAATATATATTTTGTACGTACTGTGTATATATGGATAAAAGTATGGGAACACCTATGTAAGCTTTAATAATACCCCTGTCTAAATTCATAGTCATTAATATGGAATTGATCCCAACCAATGAGCCCCTCCTTCCAGACATTCTACAAGATTTTGGAGTGTGTCTCAGGGAATTTTTGTCCATTCATTCAGAAGTGTACTTATGATGATGATTTAAGGTACCGTCATACGAGGCAACGGTACCGCCGATTTATTAGGCGATGTAGACGCGTGGCCTATCGGCGCCGACATCGCCCCTGCATCGCCTAATGTGAATGGGCGAGGGCGGCGCCATTTACTTGTCGCCTGGTTTCAGAGCAGTGCTCTGAAACCAGGCGGCCGATCTGGGGCGATATGCACACATCGTCCCATGTAAACGGCCACCGGCGAGCTGACAGGCGATGGGAGTCATAGGCTCCCATTGTCCTTTATCGCCGTGGGGTTTTAAGACAACCAAGCGGTGATGTCGCCTGTCAGATCGCCGGCGCGGCGCTGGAGGTGTCGCCCCATGTCACCGACATCTCCAGCGCCGTTGACAGGTGTGACAGTACCTTTAGGTTAGTAATCTATATTCTAGTGGTTCAATGGGGTTGAGGTCCGGGCTCTGTGTAGTCCATTCAGTTCAAACTCACCCAATCGTGCCTTTATGGACCTTGGTTTATGTAGGCATAACCCTGTCATGATGGAACAGAAGAAAACCTTCTCCAAATGGTTTACCTACAGCTGGTTGACCATGAAAACCAATGCCTTGAAGCAATGTCTTGTGATGTTTATGCCAGATTAGGTTTGCAACTATGCTATTATTAAGTCACCAGACATTTGGTGACTTTTCTAAACTATTCATGTCTGCGCATGGTGAACCCTCTCTGTAACATTACATGGTCTACCACTTCATAGTAGAGTTGCAGTGATTCCTCAATGTTTCCACTATTCAATAATACCAATCAGAGTCGATAATGATATTTCTTTCTTTTTACAACAGTTGTATCCTACTTGGCATGACAGTGAAATTTAGTGAGCTTTTTAGAATGACCTATTCCTTCACAAATGTTTGTAATGGCAGACTGAATGGCTAGGTGTTGGATTTTATATGCTAGTAGTAATGGGACTGAATAAAAACATTTCAATGATCATGAGGTGTCTCCCAACACTTCTAAATAGTGTGTATGTGTGTGTTCAGTGGTCCTTGAAATTTTGTGAATGTTTCAGAATTTTTCATATTTCTGCTTAAATTTGACCAAAATTGACATCAAATTTTCACACAAGCCCTAAAGAGAACAAAAGAGAATAATAGTCAATAATATTGGACTTTGTTTTATTTTGTTTGAGGTAATTAATTCAATATTACAATAGTAGCAAAATTATGTGAATTAACAGATCCTTCGAAGGTGAAATCATAGTTTGGTGTTTTATATCAATGGGATGATGATCAAGTGTGGAAAGTTTGTTTTATTGAAAGAAGGGGAACCTATCAAAGGCTGATCTTCACAGCACTTTTGTGAAAGTACGACCAAAGTATATTTATAAGGACCTTAAAGGAAGGAGAGTTGTTGCTCATCAGGCTGGAAATGGTTGTAAGGTGGCCTCCATCAATCAACAGTAAAACAGATTGTCTATAAACAGGGGAAATTTAAGATCATTTTTACCCTCCCCGGGAGTGGTCGACAGACAATGATCACTCCAAGAGCAAGGTGTATATTAATCTGTCAGGTCACCATGGAGCCTAAGAATCTTTACGTTTACTAAAGGATACTCTCACTTAAGCTAATGTTACAGTTCATGAGTCCACCATCAAGAGAAGCATTGCTAGAGGAAAGGCACTTTTTTCCAGAAAGAGCATTGCTACCTGTCAGTAGTTTGCGAAATGCGATCTGGAGAAAATGAGATTCTTGTTTTAGTTTAAGCGCAAAGAATTACCGTATGTTTGAAAATAGCAAACCACTTTTTTGCAGCAGGAAAACTTCATACATCTGTGAAACATGGGGTTGGGAATGTCATGGCTTGAGCCTGTTTTTCTTTATCCATACCATGATGGTCTGCCATATTGATAGAACAGTGAGTTAAAATTTGTAAAAGAAAATATCAGGACACCAGTCAGTGTGCTAAATCTTAAGAGAACATGAGTCATGCAGCAAGATAATGACCGAAATCATACAAGTTGTTTGACAAAATAATGATTACAGAATAAAAGTAAAGCTTTAGAACAGCCAAATCAAAGTCTTGACCATAATTCTGTAGAAATGTTGTGAAAAAAATTACCTGAAGTGAACAGTTCATGGGAGAAAACTCAACAACATAACAAATGGAGCTGGCGAAGAGTATTTTAGATTTAGACAATTACCAAAATCACTCAAGTGACCCTGTTTATTGCAAAAATGTTCCTTAATGGCAGTGTTCCCTTTCAGCACAGTGGTTTGAAGAACAATTAGAAAGAGTTCAAAATGTTAACTTGGATTACCCAGATCTAAATCTGATCATGCTAAAGCATTTTGCTTAGCACCAACTATCTTTGGTAAATCTATATAAAGACAAAAAGACTGATATGTTTGCATATATATTCTTACCCCATGAACCTTTTCACATTTTTTCACATTTCACCCCAAAATTTTCATGTATTTTGGGGGGATTTTATGTGGCATGCATCACTACAGTCCCTGACAGAAGTTATGTCGCTTATCCATGTTATGTAAATAAAAGCTTATAACCTGACGTTAAATTCATCCATTGGTTGTATAAATTACTCTTCTGAAAGCTGAAACCCTCCCAAATTTGGTTTAGGTTAAGAAAAGAAATTGGCATCATTGCTGAAATATTCATTTAATGAACACAGAATGGTCAGATTTTGACAAGACAAAAGCTTAAAAAACAAATATATGTTGCATAACATTGGTGAATGAAGTTGTGGTGCTATTAGAATCATATTTAATATTTTGGGTGACTTCCATGAGGTTGAAGGACTGCATCCATGCGGTTCAACAATGATTCAAACAATTTATTAATGAAGTCATCAGGAATAGCAAAGAATGCAGTCTTACATGCCTCCCAGAGTTCATCTAGATTCTTTGGTTTTGTCTTCCAAGCTTCCTCTTTCATCCTACCTCAAACATGCTCAATGATGTTCATGTCTGGAGACTGGGCTGGCCAGTCCTTGAGCACCTTGATATTTTTTTCCTGGAGGAACTTTGTTGTAGATATGGATGTATGAGATGGAGCACCATCCTGCTGCAGAATTTGACCCCTTTTATGATTTGGAATGTAAGAGGTAGCTAATACTTCTTGATATTTTAGGCTATTGATATTGCCTTCCACCTTGCAAATGTTTCGCACACACCCATACTGAATGTAACCCCAGACCATGCTCTTTTCACCACCAAATTTAACTGTTTTCTGGGTGTATTTTGGATCCATAAGGGCTCCAGTAGGTCTCCTGCAGTATTTGCGGCAGCTGTGCTGTAATTCTATTGAAGATTCATCAGAGAAATCCACCTACTGATACTTTTCCATCTATTTAGCAGGCTGTGGGATTTTGCAAATCCCACATGGTTTTTTATCTGCCTTTTGTTTAGTGATGACTTCTGGGCACTGATTCGACCAAGGAGGCCATTTCGAGACAGAATCCTACAAACTGTTCTAGTTGACACAGGGACTTGAGGTGACCAGGCCTGTTGGAGCTCTGCTGCAGTGGAAGAGGGGCTTGCTTTGGATTTTCTAACCTCCTGAGCAGTTCTTTTGCAGGGTCTGCCGGACCTGGGCTTGTCAAACACATCTCCAGTCTCTTCAAATCTTTTTTTAATTCTTTGTACTTGACGCTGAGACACATTAAAGGTGCCAGCCACCTCTGCAGTGGATCTAGTCTTCAACCTCTTGATAATCAAGGCTGTGGTCGCAGGATGGATTTTTGGAATGTTGTCAGAGCTCAAGTTGCAGTTCAAGTGAAGGTCTGGGGTGCTGGGTTTATTTTTATACACACCCACTAATTAACTGATCATTTACGGAGCACAGGTGAGGATGTAAACTAGGATTAGGTGCAATATATGACCAGGCGACAAAACTTTTGTCTTGCCAAAATCTGACCAGTCTGTGTTCATTAAATGATCAATATTTCAACATTGATGCCAATTTATTTTATTAACCTAAACCACATTTGGGAGGGTTTCAGCTTTCAAAAGAGTAATTTATAAAACCAATGGATGAATTTAACGTCAGGTTATAAGCTTTTACTTACATAACATGGATAAGCGTCATAACTTTTGTCAGGAACTGTATGTAGGAAGTATTTGTGAAGCAGAAATGAAATACTAGGTTTTCTAAATATTTTAAAAATATAAATCTGAAACTTGTATTCAGCCCCCTGTATGCTAATACCCCTAAATAAATGCCTGAGTGATCAATTACCTCCAGAACTCATCTAATTAGTAAATTAAATGTATTCTCAGTATGACTTTAGCTTTTTTGTAAAAGCCTCAGAGATTTGTTTGAGAAGATATTAGGGATCAAGCCACATCATGATAACCAAGGAAAATACTAAGCAGATCAGTGAGAAGAGTAAAAGCAGGGTTGGTTTATATAAAAAAATCCCAAACTCTGAAATCTCATAGAGCACTGTTCAATCTATCAACCAAAAATGGAAGGGGTATGGCACAACTGCAACCTGCCAAGGCATGGCCATCACTTAAACGGACATTCCACCAAGCAAGGAAAGTACTTATTGGAGAAGCAACCAAGAGGCTCATGGTCACTCTGGAGGGGCTGCAGAGATCCACAGCTCAGGTTAGAGACTCCGCAAATCTGGCCTACATGGAAGAGTGTCAAAAAGAAAGCCATTTTTGAAAGCAATCCATAAGATGTCCCATTTGCAGTTAGTAAAAAGCCATGTAGGGAGGCACAGCTATCATGTGTAAGAAAGTTATCTGGCAAGATTAGACCAAAGTAGAACATTTTGGGTTAAATGTAAAGCACTATGACAAAATTGTGGAGGAAAACGAACACTGCACATCGTCATGAAAACAACATCCCCACCGTAAAATATGGTGGTGGCAGTATCATGCTTTATGGATACTTTTCTCCAGCTGGGAAAAAGAAGCTTGTCAGAAATTATGAAAAGATGGATGGAGCTAAATTCAGGGTGGTCCCACAGCAGTGGTGGGGAACTCCAGGCCTTGAGGGCTGAAAACAGTGCAGGTTTTTGGATTTTGCTTAGCTTTGCACAGGAGTTGGAATCAACACCAGTGCAGGTGAGTCAGCTATAACCTGTGAAATACTAATGAAATCCTGAAATCCTGCATTGTTGACAGCCCTTGATGCCTGGAGTTCCCCATCCCTGTCTTAGAGAAACAACTAAGGAGCTGCAAAAGACTTGAGACTTAGGCCCAAAGTTCATCTTCCAACTGGACAATGACCCTAAACATGCTGCCAGAGCTACAATAGAATAGTTTAGATCAAAGTATATTCATGTGTTTGAATGATTCGGGTAAAGTCCAGTCATAAATCCCATTGAGAATACATTGCAACGCTTGAAAACTGCTGTTTCCAGATGCTTTCCATCCAATCTCATTGAACTAGAGCCATTTTGCAAAGGATTGACAACATTTTCAGCCTCTAAATGTTCGAGGACATCCCCCAAAAGACTTGCAGCAGTAATTGCAGTAAAAGGTGGTCCTACAAAGTATTGACTTAGGAGGGCTGAATACAAATGTATATCACAATGTTTAGATTTATAGTTTTCAAATATTTACAAAACCATGTATAATTTCCTTTACACTTCACAAATGCTTGCTTCTTTGAATTGATATACCGTATATACTCGAATATAAGCCATGTTTTTCAGCACAAAAATCGTGCTGAAAAGTGCCCCCTTCGGCTTATACTTGAGTCACATACAGTTGCTTTGAGGTGGGGAGCGGTGACCGGGGGCTGGAGGAGGCGGGGGACACTGCAGAGTGAGTGGGTGGTCACTTGACCCCGCTCATTAATCTAATGAATATGCACTGCATCCCCCCGTCCATCAGCAGCGGGGGGAGTGGAACATATTATATTAGACTGTCCCCCCCATTAGAGTATATGATATGCCCCTCATGCTGCCGCTCACTGTAAAATAATAAACCAAACTCACCTTCTGACGCTTGTCTCCCGCCTCCGTGCATCCTCTCTCCGACTTCCTGTTACTAAAGTCATGTGACCAGCGCCGCGGTGACGTCATCGCTGTGAGCCCCGGTCACATGATTAGAAGCAGAAACATCAGAGAGAGGACGCTGAGAGACAAGTGTCGGAAGGTGAGTTCGGTTTATTATTTTACAGTGAGCGGCAGCATGGGGGGCATATACTCTAATGGGGGTAGGAGAGTAAAATGATGGACGTGCTGTATACCAGGGATGGGGAGGGGAGATCAATGATGGCGGTGCTGTATACCAGGGATGGGAGTGTAGAGTTCAATGATGGGCGTGCTGTATACCAGGGATGGGGGGGGAATTCAATGATGGGAGTGCTGTATTCCAGGGATGGGGGAGTTCAATGATGGGGTGCTGTATACCAGGGATGGGGGGGTAGAGTTCAATGATGGGGGGTGCTGTATACCAAGGATGGGGGGTATGTGGAATGATGGGGGTGCTGTATACCAGGGATTAGGGGGTGTGCAATGATGGGGGTTCATATACAAATCATGGGGGGTATATACAATGATGGGGGGCTATGCACCAGGGATGGGGGGTGTGCAATAAAGGGGTCTATATACCAGTAATGGGGGTGCTATAAACAGTAATGGGGCTACATACCAGTGATGGGGGCTATAAACCAGTGATGGGGTGATATATACTGTAATGGGGCGCTGTATACAGTAATGCGGCTGTAAACTAGTCATGGGGTGCTGTATACAGTAATAGGGCTATTTACCAGTAATGAGGCGCTGTATACAGTAATGCGGCTATAAACCAGTGATGGGGTGCTGTATACAGTGATGGGGCTATATACCAGTAATGGAGGCTATGTACCAGTGATGGGGACATATACCAGTGATGGGGGGGGGAAAGCTATATACCAGTGATAGGGGGGCTATATACAAGGATGGGGGGCTGTGGCATTTCTCACCCTAGGCTTATACTCAAGTCAATAAGTTTCCCCAGTTTTTGGGGTAAAATTAGGGGCCTCGGCTTATACTCGAGTATATACGGTACCGCATTAAATCTCAGTAAAATACATTTACGTTTATGGGTGTAACGTGAAAAAAAATAAATTGCCAGAGAAGAAGATTGTTATTGAGTAGTTTGGGGCAGGCCCCTGCAAATAACAAAATACACAGTATTTGTGCAATATGTGAATATGGCCTACAGACACAATAAAGCCAAATATCATATAGCAAAACTTACATTAAAACCAAACCGTGGCTGCTTTGACTATGAATGAACAAAACCTTAAAGGGAACCTGTCAGCCGTTTTAACCCTTCTAACCTATCCCTACCTGTCCCTGCAGCCACATACTACTGTCCTAACCATCCCTCTCTGACCAATCTTGCATTTATAAAAGTGGAATAGAACAGTTTTTAAACTTACAAAATCTCTGAAGATGGGCATTCCTGGCGGTGTCTCCAGGGCCGCTCTACCCCTGCCTCACTGCTCTAATGACACCCTGATGGGCGGCATCATTCCTTCAGGACCGATGTCCTGATTTAAATCTCTAGGCCCGCACTTCCTGGTATTTGGAGGCAGGGAGCCAGCTCAATAGCTAGGTTAGGTTTCACAATGCGGGTCTGATCCGATCCGTGGCTGTCCGTGTAAACCAGACAGCCTCGGACCGGATTTTGGCCCCATAATATCCTATGGGGCCGGATGGAAGCCGGATGTCAGCTCTCTGCCATCCGGTTTCTATCTGTCCGGGAGAATTCAGATTTCTCTCATGGACACAAAAACGTTGCTTGCAATGTTGTGTCCGAGTAGAAAAATCTCCCCTAATTGCCTTCTCCCGGATTCGCCCGGATCCGGGAACCGGACACCTGTGGCTGCACGCTGCTGTTGTTTCAGGACCGCAGTTAGCTCCCTGCGAGCCGCGGTCCTGATTCATCAGCAGCTGCAGTTGCGTCCGGCTGCACATCGGACCGGAGGGCATATTAGTTTACATGCACAGCCACGGATCGGATCAGACCCGCAGTGTGAAGCCGGCCTAACAACAAGAGACATATTGAGGAAACTCATCACGGTCCAGCCCTGATTGAATGGCTGAACTGCCTATCACCATAATGATAGCTCTGCACCCCTTTGCCCAAGTTTGGATGGGTGAACTGTCACTATGTTTAGAAACTCTACTAGCAGAAAACGTCACAATAGCCCTTTTGGTTCAAGCCCATAAAAGAGCAAATTTACTTAAAATGTTAATGCTGACTAAGATAAAAAGGTATAGTAACACAATGTGTATTGCAGATTACTGCATCTCGGGCTGCCCAGGTGCTAACCAGTCTGTGTGCCAATAATTGGCATATCTAAATAATAGGAGACAATAAAGCGCAATAGGGTTTTATCTCAATGGAAACTGGGCTATTGCTACAATATTGAGTGCTCACCTGGTAAGGTTGTGTGCCCCACAACCTGATGTTACGTATACAGCTGCTGCAGGATTCACACTCCACGTGTAAATGGTATCCAACTGAAATCTAAAAAAGAGGGACGAAGTGTACACGATCCGCGCTGCTGAAATGAGGATGCTTAGTGTAATATATCCCTGGCACACTAAAAAAGGGAACTTGAAGAGTTGATTCTTTTATGATGAGTTTATTAATTCGTAGTGTACTTGAAAAACATGACGTTTCGGCTCTACATGAGCCTTCATCAAATGATTCTGTATAGAACACAAACCAATAAAATAAGATCATATAACGTAATACAGAAAAAAGCATTCAGGTGTATCACGCCGAGTGATGAGGGTCTTAAAAGTGCAAGTGATGGTGAACATGTGAGATGGTGTGAGTGCAAATGTTGGGGATGATATGGGGTGAGATGAGAAAGTGGAGTGAGTAAGTGTTAGGTGAATGTGAGGGTTGTCTAGCTAGAAAGAAAATTGAAAAAAGAACAGGACAAGGAAAGATATAATATTTAGAAGAGGGGAAAAATAGATAATGGAAAATACTAAAAATAGAAAATGTGCAATGGTATATACCTTGTCAGAAAGTGATGGGGGGACTTGGGGGATACTCATGTATCGTAGTCAGGTAGCATCAAGGAGATGACCCTATAGTAGTAAGTCACAGATGTCAATGAGTGCAGTATCCATAGGAAAACTAGGTAGAAGATGGTCACAGATAAAATAGCCAAGGGTGCTAAATTGTAATTATGTGGTGCTGTATTTATATCATAATTGTGACCTATGTTATATTAACATCTGGTATTAGTTACCTGTGTGGACTTAGTAACAAGCGCAATGACTTTAATAGTTGAAGGGCATCATATAGTATGTGTTAACCTGTGGAGATGTAACAGGTTTAGAGATACAGGTATCATGGAAGGTAAGAGGATATCAGTGTGAGAAAAGAGAACATACCACAGTCAGGTGTCAGAGCAGTGACTCCTGTCCTGTAAGAAATATAAGTCACATTGAGGAGGATATAAGCAATAAGCACAAGAAGCTTGAAGTCAGAGGATTAGAGAGCATATACCTTTGGATCCTATGTAGGGCGCATGGTGGCTGGCCGGGTGAATGGATACAGGAGTGAGGGTGTAGTGCAACCGACCGCTTCTTATAGCGGTCGGCATCTGCGGGACGCAACAAAACCGGAAGTGCGTCACTCGGCTTCCGCGTCACTGCGCACACGCGCGGCGCGCGGCACCATCTTGGATGGGGAATCTGTCTGAAATGGAATACTGCGCATGCGCGAGTCACGGAAGCCGCAAATGACCTTCTATGAAGGAAACGATGCTGGTGGCGTCACCAGAGATGTGTGGAGTGTACAGGGAAACATTGGAAGTGTTGTGCCCGGTCTCAAGGAGGTAGTGGCAAGTTGGAAACGTGCTGGTATAACATGCATGGCATTCTTGTGCGATGGTGCCTTATGGTGGTGCTTGGTTTCAAGATCCTTTCTAAAAAGAAAACAGGACATATTAGTATATAACAAAAAATATCTGTCTTATGCTTTCGCTATGGAACAGAACAAATTATTGATCAATATTGATAACAATAATTTAGTGCAACCTATGTTATATGAAACATTGCCCTTCCCATACATTACCAAATTCTCGACACTGGAAGGAAAACTCTTTATTCTTTCTCCTTCGCGTTTTGGAGCCTGATGTGCTCCTTCCTCAGGGAATATCAAATAGGATATATCCTATTGCTATTCCCTGAGGAAGGAGCACAGCAGGCTCCGAAACGCGTAGGAGAAAGAATAAAGAGCATCATTGCATCAATTCTTGGGTCAGCATCCTCATTTCAGCAGCGCGGATCGTGTACACTTCGTCCCTCTTTTTTGGATTTCAATAATTGGCATATGACCTACAGAACTGAACTATTATAGAATGGAAGAAGCTGAGTGCATCTAGTAAATCAGGTTTGCTTTCAATGTGAGCATTACCTACCTGTGGAAGACAATCATCCATATCTCAAACTCCTCAAAAACTTTGTGTTTCTGTTCTGTTGAGTCCAGTAAGGACTACACCTATCCTTAAAGAGTTTTGGAAGAGTAATTTCAACCTTTTGAATGGAAACTGCCTAGATTGGAGAGACTTCCTTCAGGATCTTATTTTTTTACAACAGGAGTTTTCAAAACCTCTTCAGGAATGAAAAGAAAAAACTACACAAAATAATCCTTATATGAACAGGGTATGTGCACATTGAGTCCTTGCTGGCTGAGTTTATGGAGTGGAAACTCCAATGGAGATTTTGAGGAGGAATGGTGGGCGTTTCTGCTAAAGGAGTTGTGCCAGGAGCAACTTTACATTATAATTAATAGATCTTAGAATAAAAATAAGTTCCACAATTGGATGAGTAAAAAAAATGTTCCTTTCCTTTGATATCTTTATAGATGTGCTCCTGTATAATCTATGTGTCTGACCATACACGAACTGGTCGGATATACCACAGCTCCTAGGCAGGGGAGGAGTATTTGTAATGTATTTACTGTCTGTATACTCTCTTTTACTTCCTCCCTGGCCAAGGAGATGTGGTATATCCACCTGTTTCTGCATGTTCAGACACATACATTATACAGGGGCACATTTATTAGAATGTATAGGGACAGGAACATTTTTTAACACAACTTGTTTTTTTTCCAAGATGTATTAATCAATTTACAGTTTCTGCTCAGTTTCAACTCTAATAACTCTTTAAAAATTGCTTTAAGGAAATGTCGGCAGTGTTTTCCCTGAATGGTCTTTTCTGATGTCTTTTTGGATGTGTGAGTTCCGACTTATATTGATCAATGACTTGTTTTCTTTTTTGTTACTCTGTAATATGTGTTTTTGATTTTTTTTTTTTTTAATTTCAAATGTGATATCCAATAATAGCTTTTTTTAGGTTCCATACAGATAATGTGACGTTACAAAATAACACAGTAACTCGGATAATGTGGAAGCTTGATATGCCTATGTGCAATACATAAAATATTCTAAATGGATAATCCAATGGAACAAATAAAGGTATAATGTAAAAATTGAAGGAATGTAATGCATTGAGGGATAATGTAAAAAATATGCCATTTTAGAAATGTACTTAAGAATAAAATATGCAGTACGTATTTATTTTATTAGTAAAATGATGAGATATGTTACACATTGATACCAATATTCGAGTTCTGTTTATGAATGAAGTTGTTCTTCTCAGCAGAAGTTAATCTGTTAATCTGTATTATATATGCAAAGCCTGACTGGTATGTACAGCTGTATTAACAATACCATGAGCACATGAACAAGTGACATTCATCGGAGACTAAGACGTTGTCCCTTTAAATCAGCCCTTCTGGAAAAGGAGATTGAAGTCACATGATTCCGGCTTCCTCTGCCTGACATCATTGCTCTGCAGCTTCAGTACCTGTAGGCAGGATGCTGTGCTGTTCTCTGGGCCCTGGATGAATGATGTTACATTGCAGGTACGTGCACTGCGACTGCATCTCATATATAAAATTATCGATGGGGAAGGAAAGCTAACATTTCTGCAAGATGCTGACGTCTCCGCATTAATGTTGCCATATGGGGCTGGGAAGCTGAAGGCCTATTGTTTAATTGTGAGGATAAAAGCTCTTTGTCACTGACTGCTTAGCGGCATACATAATGTATGTGTGGAGAGAGAGAAGGGTCCGGTAAATATAAATAGCCCCCGCTAATCTGGGATTAGTGTCAGACGTGACATGACGGCTCCGTGCTCCGATATCAGACTTACATGTGTAGAGATCAGTAATACTTAGAATGATCATATCATATATATAAACATACAAAAAGTATTCATACCCTGTGAACTTCTTCGTTTTACAAACAATATGTGATATACCAACACTAAATAGCAAGTATTTGTGAAGTGTAAAGTAAATGATATATTAAAAAAATAGACATCTCGAAATTGAGACATGCATTTGTAAATTCAGCCCCTGATTCAATACTTTGAGGGAACGCCTTTCGCCGCAATTACCGCTGCAAATCGTTTGGGATATGTGTATACCAAATACAAGCGACTTTGCAATTTACCTCTTAATTAGTACCCTCACGTCTGAATTTTATGCAAATTGTTTGTTCAACGAGGAAGAGGGCTTGCACTTTAGCGCCACCTATTGGAAGTAGCAATCCTAAAAGTCAACGTTGATTCTTTGCTGAACCTTGCCATAGAGCTAAATAAAAGTCAAGCCAGAATTTCAATTTTTACTCACATATTTTAGGGTGTTGCCCCTCATCAGTGTAAAACACGAGATCTGGTTTGGCTAAATATGTGCCTTATGACTGGGGTCGATGGGGGTTACTCCTCCTTGTGGAGTGTCTAAAAAACAAGGGAGACACAGAGGCGCAGATTGTGCCTTATCACTCGTTACCACCAAAATGGTGACCCCAGATGGACCTTGCTCACCTGGTTCGGTTGTGTTTACCCACAACCAGCTTGTATGCCTGAAGTGACAGCTGCTGCAGTACCTACACCGTCACGTGAACCGTGGGACAAAAGATCCAGAATCATCCACTCCTATTTTGGATGATTCTGGACCCTTGTGGAGTGTGACATGTCTGACATGCCAGTGTAAGGAGGCTTATAAGGCCAGCAATGCTCCTCTGGGAAATCAAATATGTTAACTGCCTCTTCAGAGAATAAGACATGTGTTGAATTTGTAGAAACCACGTGATATATTAGCAGTGGGCCTATAAAGACTGTGTTTGCTTGAATTGGTTATTGCTAACAGCAGAAAATTGTACATTTCTTAATAAAATACTTTTTATTGGAGTTTCACATACACAACATAAATATAAACATATATTCCTCCCATCCTATACCCCTCTCTCTTCCTTTCCTACCCTACATCCAGTCTGGGTCATTTCTATGAATCAACAGGCAACAAATTATTACATATAGTATATTCATATGTGGACAGATAATACTGCAACAGTTTCATTATTCGTTCAGTTAACAGGTTACCTGTCAGTAGTAGTTCAAGTATAGAGTGGGACAACATCCTATCCCATAAAGGAAGCCTTTCATGTAAAATTATAAACACTATTGACCTGCAGATATGACAGACATGACGTAAATCTGCAGGTTAATAGTGTTCTAAAGCCGCCTGGCACCTGCACTGGAAACTCGGCTACAAGAGGAAATTACAGTAACTTTATTCCTTCCAGCTGCTTCTGGTGTTGATTCATATAGACCAGGGTGGGCAACTCCAGGCCTCGAGGACCGCACAGAGTCCAGGTTTTCAGAATATCCTTAGCATTTGACAGTTGGTAATTGAATCTCCTGCACAGGTGACAATTCCAACTGTGAAATGCTAAGGATATCAGAAAACCTGGACTCTGTGCGGCCCTTGAGGTCTGGAGTTGCCACCCCTGATATAGACTGTAACTACACCCCGGCACTGAAAGACAAACCGGCTCGGTACTGATACATTCCTGAACTGTCTGTGAGTCAGTGCCAGGGTGTAGTTACAGTTACTATATACCGAGTGGTGACTGAAGTCATATTGCCTGTGTGTCTATGACTGAAAGCCAGAGGCTTCTGTGAGTAATGAACTTGATTTCCTCCTGATCCTCAATCTGGCATCTACACTGCTTCAGTATGCGATTATTCTGCAGATTAACCCGAAACCGGCAGATTAATAGTATTTTTTTACATGAAAGGTTCCCCTTGACATTGCTCTAGTGGGCAAGTGTGGAGTGTAAAGCCAAGGAGCTCTAAGTTTCTTAAATGTAGATTGTGAGCCCCAATAGGGACAGTGCTGCAAATGTATTTAAAGCGTTATGGAATTAATAGCACTATATATATTAATAAATATTATCTTATTATTATGTATTCACTTTATTTCTGTTATGATATATTTCATCTTTCTTTTCATCCCCCAGTAGTGGCAACTAACTCATGCACTGCCCAGCTCAGATATCATGGAGGTATCTAATCTTATATTATTATACACTACCTAACATTTTGCTATCTAGTTGTAGGTTTTTTAAAAGAAATCTCACCACATTTGACCTTTCTAAATTATTAATCTGGGCATACAGGTTATAAAATGCTGGAAATAATCATACCTGTCTGCCTCCTATCAGATGACTTGTTGTGGATAAATCACCTTTTATCTCGTTATATAACTGAGCTCTTCCAGGCTATGGGGCGGACGTTGCCTAGAAGATAACTCTGCCTCCAGAGATTATTATAAATAAAGGGGGAGTTACCTATGTGAGACAAGTAACTGACACAGAGCAGGAGAAATTAAATTTGTCTTCTCGCAAACATTTTTTTGCAGTTCTGCTCTATTGCAACAATATTGCAACTGTGAGAAGGAGGATGAGAGGAACCTGCAGGTGTGTCAGATATAATCAGACAGATCTCTATGGTGAGATCAGGAGAGCAGAGAATGGCCATAACTCATCACACTGGTAACATCCCTCCTATTTATAATAAGAACTGAGGCGGAGTTATCTTCCAAGCAGCATCAGTCCCATAGCCTGAAACAGCTCATTTACATAAAGTAATAAAAGATGATTTATCCACAACAAGGCAACTGATATGAAACCACAGGTAGGACTTTTTTCTGTGTTCTATAACCTGTATGCCCATATTATTAGTTTTGATAGGTCAAATATGGTGACAGATTCCCTTTAAGAGATCAGATTAGACTTCAATGCGTTTATCCAGACCAATATTTCTATTAAAGGGGAACTTTGGGGAAATAAAAAGAAATCCTACTGTTTCTTCCCTCATACACAATAAAGCTGAGCTGTCTGTTGCAGTTCTTGGATTTTTAGATAATTTAAAAATCCATAAAATAGTATCTCGCCCCTCCCTTACAGGGTAAATATGTCACAGACCAGGTTCAGGCCGCAGCCAAGAAGAGGAGGTTGTAGTACGGGTGTGGCCACCGGCTACAGTGCTCATTCTTACATGCCAGCCCCCACTCTATGTCTTCTGTATGATTATTCCTCCTAATCCCGACCACCGCTCTGAATCCTTGCAAGGGGTGACCTCACTGCATGCCTGTTGTATTTCTGGTAGTGCCAGTGCTACGATCACTTTGCAAGACAAATCTCCTGAGTGGAGATTGACAGCATTTGTCTATACAGCTCAGGAGAGATACAGAGGATTGTGATGCGATCCTCACAAGATTATCCAGCAGGCATAGTTTGGGCACCCTTGGTAAGGACCCAGAGAGGTGGGCGGGATTAGGAGGAATAATCATACAGAAGGCATAGAGTGGGGACTGGCATGCAGGATGAGCTCTTGAACAGTTCTGTAGACTGCAGAATTTTTGTATTGTTTTGATTGTTGCTGTTTCCTTTATCGATAGCAACAGGGACAAAATTGTGATGAAGCCAAACATTCGCTGGTGTTTGAATAGCACTTTGTGACATTCTTACATCTGGGGGTCGCAGTGATTTAGCACAATATGTGAGTGAGACCATCTGAATATTTATTTTCAGATTCTTGTATTTTCTTTGACAGCCCAGTCTACTGTGATATGGAAACACTGGCCAATTCTAGGCTTCAGCTCATCAGGACCGGCTTATACATGGTGGTCATTTCTCTTTAGCCACAGTCAGTTTGTATCACCAGCAACAAGTGAGAGGAAAAAAATCCCTTCAAATCAGCAAAGAAAAGGTAAAGTTTCTATTAAATTTTACATAGAGAGCTGCATGTTATGAAGACGAATATCCTCCTTGTCATAAATTATAAGAATGGCAGAAGTCACCAAGGGACATACATTAAAGGGGTTGTGTCACCATGGCATATATTGCTAATGCTGCACATATCATGTAAATAAGTGTTTTTGTAAATAACAACCATTAAAAATTATGCCCAATTCAAAGACTATGTGCCTTTAAAGTATAGTATGGCGCCCCCTGCTGTTAGCATACACAGCCGCTCTGTCCGACCTGTAAACCCTCTCTTCAGGTCGCGCATGACTGTTTCCCTCCCTCTCTTTGATGTGTGTGAAGATCCCTCCGCGCCTTCAGCCGGCCGGATCTCACACTGACAGCTGCTACGGTATTTGTCAGGAGCGTCCACTGTGCTGTATGGCTCCAGCTCCAGGCTTCTCACCCTCCACAGCTGTTCACACGGACACCTCTGTGAAGCAGTGATGTGAGGAGATGTGAATAGTGAGAAATACACAGCGAGGCACTGACACCTCTCACTGTATAACACTGCACTGCCACCTCCATCCCTGGCTTTGTATTTCTCTCTGTTCACTTGACAAACTCCTCACACCTACAGCTACTGCCCGCCACTGTATGCTGCACCCCCTGCCTGCTTCACTGATTAACCTGCAAACAGAAGGAGCAAGGCCGGTCCAGAGGGAGAGAGGGGGGGGGACAGCAAAACCGCTCTCTGCTCTGTGGCCCCATCTCCTATGCAGGGGGAGGGGCCCCTGCACACACAGCCAGAGAGGAAGGTACACTGCCGTCCAGGAGCCACATGGGGAGGATATCATGGGAGACTCACTATGAAGTGGTATATATAAGTGTGTGTCTATATGTATGTGTGTGTGTGTCTATGTATGTATATGTGTGTATGTATGTATGGTATATTGTGTGTATATATACTCCTGTCTCTGCCCTGTGTCTCTTGTTCTCTGCCCTGTCTGCCCTGTGTCCTCCTGTCTTCTGCCCCTGTGTGCCCTGTCCTCTGCCCCGTGTCCCTCTGCCCCTGTCCTCTGCCCCTGTGTGCCCCTGTGTCCCCTGTCCTCTGCCCTGTGTGCCCTGTCCTCTGCACCTGTGTGCCCCTGTCCTCTGCACCGTGTCCCCCCCTGTCCCACTGCCCCTGTGTCCCCTGTCCTCTGCCCCTGTCCTCTGCCCCTGTGTCCCCCTGTCCTCTGCTCCTGTGTCCCCCTGTCCTCTGCCCCTGTGTCCCCCTGTCCTCTGCCCCTGTGTCCCCCTGTCTCTGCCCCTGTGTCCCCCTGTCCTCTGCCCCTGTGTCCCCCTGTCCTCTGCCCCTGTGTCCCCCTGTCCTCTGCCCCTGTGTCCCTATGTCCTCTGCTCCTGTCCTCTGCCCCTGTGTGCCCATGTCCTCTGCTCCTGTCCTCTGCACCTGTGTGCCCCTGTCCTCTGCCCCGTGTCCCCCTGTCCTGTGTCCCCCTGTCCACTGCCCCTGTGTCCCCCTGTCCTCTGCTCCTGTCCTCTGCCCCTGTGTGCTCCTGTCCTCTGCCCCTGTCTGCCCCCGTCCTCTGCCCCTGTGTCCCCCTGTCCTCTGCCCCTGTGTCCCCCTGTCCTCTGCCCCTGTGTCCCCCTGTCCTCTGCCCCTGTGTCCCCCTGTCCTCTGCCCCTGTGTCCCCCTATCCTCTGCCCCGTCCTCTGCCCCTGTGTCCCTATGTCCTCTGCTCCTGTCCTCTGCCCCTGTGTGCCCCTGTCCTCTGCTCCTGTCCTCTGCCCCTGTGTGCCCCTGTCCTCTGCTCCTGTCCTCTGCCCGTGTGCCCCTGTCCTCTGATCCTGTCCTCTACCTGTGTTCCCCTGTCCTCTGCCCCTGTGTCCCCCTGTCCTCTGCTCCTGTGTCCCCATGTGTCCCCCTGTCCTCTGCCCCGTGAACCTCTGCCCCTGTGTCCCCCTGTCCTCTGCCCGTGTCCCCCTGTCCTCTGCTCCTGTCCTCTGCCCCTGTGTCCCCCTGTCCTCTGCCCCTGTGTCCCCCTGTCCTCTGCCCGTGTCCTCTGCCTCTGTTCTTCCCCTTCCAACCAGCATTACTATTGCAGGCTGACGTCTGCAGGAAGAGAATCTGTGTGAAGCTGGTGATGGGACAGGGCGGGCTGATGTGACATCACACAGGGCCTGTCACATGACCGGCTCCAAACAGATTGTCTTCCTCCAGCCGTCAGCCTGCAATGGCAATGACGGGGGAGGAGGAGAACAGAGCTGGGAGGGGGGAGGAGGAGGGAGAGCGAGCAGCGGGGAGAGAGGGCGGCAGCACCGCTACTGGCCGCTATATGGGAATACCCATAACTTGGGTGTTCCAATATGGCGGTTGGCATCCTTCCGGTTGCGCACAGCCGGGAGATGAGCGGCGGCTACCGTTAGGAAATCAGCAGCTAGCGCCACTGATCTCCCGACGGTAGCGGTGGAGTTTGTGTCACTTTGACTTTTGTCGCCTGTGTCGCTATCCTACAATGGTGCCACAGTACATTGTGGGATAGCGACATAAGCGCCGGAAGTCTGTGACACATATTATTGGTGATTATATAGATGTATATGTGTGGGTATGTATATGTGTCAGTGTGTGGCCTGCTGCTGTATACTCAGGGCTGTGTGCAGTCTTCTACTGTATACTCAGGGCTGTGTGCAGGCTCCTTTATGTATACTGGGGGCTGTGTATGGGCTCCTGTTTTATACTAAAGGTTGTGTGCGGCCTCCTGCTGTATACTGGGTTCTGTGTGCAGCCTCCTGCTGTATACTGGGTGCTGTGTGCGGCCTCCTGCTGTATACTGGGTGCTGTGTGCGGCCTCCTGCTGTATACTGGGTGCTGTGTGCGGCCTCCTGCTGTATACTGGGTGCTGTGTGCGGCCTCCTGCTGCATACTGGGTGCTGTGTGCGGCCTCCTGCTGTATACTGGGTGCTGTGTGCGGCCTCCTGCTGTATACTGGGGGCTGGTTGCAGGCTCCTACTGTATACTGAGGGCTGTGTGTGGGCTCCTTCTGTATACTGGGGGCTGTGTGCGGGCTCCTGTTGTTTACTGGGGGCTATGTGTGGGCTCCTGTTGTTTACTGGGGGCTATGTGTGGGCTCCTGTATACTGGGGGGGCTCCTGTTGTATACTGGGGGCTGTGTGTGGCCTGCTGCTGTATACTCAGGGCTGTGTGTGGCCTGCTGCTGTATACTCAGGGCTGTGTGTGGGCTTCTGTTGTATACTGACGGCTGTGTGTGGGCTTCTGTTGTATACTGACGGCTGTGTGCGGCCTCCTGCTGTATATTGATGGCTGTGTGCGGCCTCCTGCTGTATATTGATGGCTGTGTGCAGCCTCCTGCTGTATACTGGACACTATGCGTGGCCCTCCTGCTGTATTCTTAGGGCTCTGTGTGGCCCTCCTGCTGTATATTGGTAGCTGTGTGTGGCCTCCTGCTGTATACTCAGGGCTATGGGCTGTCTCTCTTCCCCCTTGTGCATCCTGTCTCAGTCTCTTTCCCCCTTGTGTGTGTCTTTGTGCACCCTAGCGTTGTCCGTCCTCCACCCTCACTGCCCCGTCCTCCACTCTCACTGCCCCGTCCTCCACTCTCACTGCCCCGTCCTCCACTCTCAATGCTCCGTCCTCCACTCTCACTGCTCAGTCCTCCACCCCCACCTGCTCTGTCCTCCACCCTCACCTGCTCTGTCCTCCATCCCCACCTGCTCTGTCCTCCATCCCCACCTGCTCTGTCCTCCATCCCCACCTGCTCTGTCCTCCATCCCCACCTGCTCCGTCCTTACTGCTCAGTCCTCCACCCCCACCTGCTCCGTCCTCCACCCTCACCTGCTCTGTCCTCCATCCCCACCTGCTCCGTCCTTACTGCTCTGTCCACCATCCCCACCTGCTCTGTCCTCCATGCCCACCTGCTCCGTCGTCACTTCTCTGTCCTCCATCCCCAACTGCTCTGTCCTCCATCCCCACCTGCTCTGTCCTCCATCCCCACCTGCTCTTTCCTCCATCCCCACCTGCTCTGTCCTCCATCCCCACCTGCTCTGTCCTCCATCCCCACCTGCTCTGTCCTCCATCCCCACCTGCTCTGTCCTCCATCCCCACCTGCTCCGTTCTCACTGCTCTGTCCTCCGCCCTCACTGCTCTGTCCTCCCCCATTGCTGCTCCATATTATTGTTGCTGCCTGAACGCTGAATATCTCTGTGGAACATGTCATGTGACAGGGCGGGCTCACGTGAGCTTGCGCATCACATAGATCCTGTCACATGACCCGCTCAACGGAGATCCTCAGCGTTCAGGCTGCAACGGTAATGCGTGGCTGGAGTAGGAACGGACGGCAAGGGGGGGGGGGGAGGAGCAGTGAAGGAGACCGAGCAGTAGGGAGACTGGGCGATGGCAGCGCTAGTAGCGACCATATCGGCATAGCCATCACTTGGGTGTTCCAATATGGCGGTCGGTGTACTTCTGGTGTACTTCTGATGACGGCCAATTTTAGGTAAGTATATATTACTTGAAAAAGGCCCGATGCTATTGCATCGGGAGTGCGCTGAAACAAACATCTGTGTATCCTTAGTGATGCTAACAGGAGTAGTGGACATGTGTCAAACTTTTGCGCTTTCCAACATACCTGTTTTATGTCATCTTTCTGCATTTGTGTATTGTGTTTGTTGCATGATTTAACTTCTTTTACACAGTGCTAACCACTGAGCCACCATACAGTGATAACCACTGAATCACCATACAGTGCTAACCACTGACACACCATTCCGTGCTAACCACTGAGCCACCTAAACACTGAGCCATCATATACAGTGCTAACCACTGAGCCACCTAAACACTGAGCCATCATATACAGTGCTAACCAATGAGCCACCTAAACACTGAGCCATCATATACAGTGCTAACCACTCAGCCACCTAAACACTGAGCCATCATATACAGTGTTAACCACTGAGCCACCTAAACACTGAGCCATCATATACAGTGCTAACCAATGAGCCACCTAAACACTGAGCCATCATATACAGTGCTAACCACTCAGCCACCTAAACACTGAGCCATCATATACAGTGTTAACCACTGAGCCACCTAAACACTGAGCCTTCATAGACAGTGCTAACCAATGAGCCACCGAAACACTGAGCCATCATATACAGTGCTAACCAATGAGCCACCGAAACACTGAGCCATCATATACAGTGTTAACCACTGAGCCACCATATACAGTACTAACCACTGAGCCACCATATACAGTGCTAACCACTGAGCCATCATACAATGCTAACCACTGAGCCACCATATACAGTGCTAACCACTGAACCACCATACAGTGCTAACCACTGAGCCACCATATACAGTGCTAACCACTAAGCCACCATACTGTGCTATCCACTGAGCCACCATACAGTGCTAAACACTGAGCCACCATACAGTGCTAACCACTGAGCCACCATACAGTGCTAACCACTGAGCCACCATACAGTGCTAACCACTGAGCCACCATATACAGTGCTAACCATTGAGCCACCATACAGTGCTAACCACTGAACCACCATACAGTGCTAACCACTGAGCCAATGTACAGTGCTAACCACTGAGCCAGCTTTAAATCTTCCGTCAATACCGGTGAGCAGCGCGGTATTGGGGGGAGATTTAAACCTGCCCTCAGCTGATTGGTCGCGCGCTACCAACCACTGAGCCACCATACAGTGCTAACCACTGAGCCACCATACAGTGCTAACCACTGAGCCACCATACAGTGCTAACCACTGAGCCACCATATACAGTGCTAACCACTGAGCCACCATACAGTGCTAACCACTGAGCCACCATACAGTGCTAACCACTGAGCCAACGTACAGTGCTAACCACTGAGCCAGCTTTAAATCTTCCGTCAAATACCGTTGTGCAGCGCGGTATTGGGGGGAGATTTAAACCTGCCCTCAGCTGATTGGTCGCGCGCTACCCGGCTCTCGACCAATCAGGTGAGCGGTATTGGCGGGCAGATTTTAAATTCCCGGCAATACCGCGCCGCCTCTCTGATTAGTCGCCGCAGACCGCGCAGCGACCAATCAGCGAGGCGCCTCATCCCTTGGTGGGAGATTTAGCACTGTATGCGGTGACTCAGTGGTTAGCATTGTATGATAGCTCAGTAGTTAGCACTGTATATGGTGGCTCAGTGGTTAGCACTGTATACGCTGGCTCAGTGGTTAGCACTGTATACGCTGGCTCAGTGGTTAGCACTGTATACGCTGGCTCAGTGGTCAGCACTGTATACGCTGGTTTAGTGGTTAGCACTGTATACGCTGGCTCAGTGGTTAGCACTGTATACGCTGGCTCAGTGGTTAGCACTGTATACGCTGGCTCAGTGGTTAGCACTGTATAGCGGGCTCAGTGGTTAGCACTGTATAGCGGGCTCAGTGGTTAGCACTGTATATGGTGGCTCAGTGGTTAGCACTGTATATGGTGGCTCAGTGGTTAGCACTGTATATGGTGGCTCAGTGGTTAGCACTGTATAGGGTGGCTCAGTGGTTAGCACTGTATACGGTGGCTCAGTGGTTAGCACTGTATATGGTGGCTCAGTGGTTAGCACTGTATATGGTGGCTCAGTAGTTAGCCCTGTATACGGTGGCTCAGTGGTTAGCACTGTATATGGTGGCTCAGTGGTTAGCACTGTATATGGTGGCTCAGTAGTTAGCCCTGTATACGGTGGCTCAGTGGTTAGCAGTGTATATGGTGGCTCAGTGGTTGGCACTGTATACGCTGGCTCAGTGGTTAGCACAGTATATGGTGGCTCAGTAGTTAGCCCTGTATACGGTGGCTCAGTGGTTAGCACTGTATATGGTGGCTCAGTGGTTAGCACTGTATATGGTGGCTCAGTGGTTAGCACTGTATATGGTGGCTCAGTGGTTAGCACTGTATACGGTGGCTCAGTGGTTAGCACTGTATACGGTGGCTCAGTGGTTAGCACTGTAAGGTGGCTCAGTGGTTAGCACTGTATATGGTGGCTCTGTGGTTAGCACTGTATATGGTGGCTCAGTGGTTAGCACTGTATATGGTGGCTCAGTGGTTAGCACTGTATATGGTGGCTCAGTGGTTAGCACTGTATATGGTGGCTCAGTGGTTAGCACTGTATACGGTGGCTCAGTGGTTAGCACTGTAAGGTGGCTCAGTGGTTAGCACTGTATATGGTGGCTCTGTGGTTAGCACTGCATATGGTGGCTCAGTGGTTAGCACTGTATACGCTGGCTCAGTGGTTAGCACTGTATATGGTGGCTCTGTGGTTAGCACTGCATATGGTGGCTCCGTGGTTAGCACTGTATACGCTGGCTCAGTGGTTAGCACTGTATACGCTGGCTCAGTGGAGTTATAACACAGCAGCAGGAAAAGCTGAAGTGAAATATTTAAAAAGCGTGCCATATGTGATCCAAAATGGCGTCCGGGAAGACTCGCAGAGTATTGCAGTCGGCGGCGGAGCCAAGAGGAACGTCTGGAAGCAGCGGTGGGGAAGACAAAGGGCCGGTGGTAAGTATGGCCGCAGAGTGCATGGAGGTATGAGTGGGGATATGAGTGTGGAAGTGCTGAGTGAGGAGGGGGGCGCAAGGAGAGTGGAAGGGGGGGACGTGTGTGTGTGGACGTGGGAACTGAGGGGGGGGGGTGTGATGCGAAGTGTAGCGTTGGAGGGTGTGTGGAGGAGTGGGGAGTGTGACCGGAGTGTGTGTGGGGCCACAGCTTGTACCGATGGAGGGAGTGGGGCCTTGGAAGCCCCGCTTCGGGCAACGGGCGGCCATATTGGAACACCCATTGTGGGTGTACAGGCAACTTCAGCCAGCATGTGACGTGCCATACCGTTACATTCTGACGGAAGTTGCCTTAGGGTTTTATTATAATAGATATGTCCTGCGTTGCCCATAGCAACCAATCAGAAGCTGAGCTGTGATTGGTTGCTATAGGTCACCTGGTACATATCCACACTGTCAAAACAGTAAGTGCAGTATCTTATTACCTCACACACACAAACAGTAAATAAGCCTTTTTTTGCCAACTGTCTGTAAGGCAAAGGGTTAAAATTTCCTCTCAAAACATAGTGATAGACGTTCCCTGAGTGAAGTGAGGTGTGTGTAAAATTTTGTGATTGTACATTTGACAGTGTGGATTTCTTTAGTGGACATATATACACTCAGCTTATATATATATATATATATATATATATCTAATGTATGTGTGTATGGAATGCCCAGGTGCAGACTGCCATGACGGCATTATATAAATATATATTTAGTATATATAAAATGTGTGTATAACACTGGAATGTACCACAGATATATCAGACTACACAGTAGTATATGGGAAAGTGAAGAGTAAGGGTGCGTTCACACCACGATTTTTAGGGAGCCGATGCTGTCCGATATAATTCGGACAGCATCGGCTCCCCTCTGATGCCTGGAATCGGGTGCCAAATAGGCACCCGATTCCGGCATAAAATCGGCGCCGGAGGCTGCAAAAAAAGAAAAAAAAAAAAAAGTTATTCTCACCTCTCCCCGAGCCCCCGCCGTCTTCCGCCATCTTCCTCTAGGCTCCCGGTGGCTCCCGCAGGCTGCCGGTGTCAGCAGAGGTGTACCTCTGCTGTACACAGGACCTGCGATGATGTCACAGTCACGTGACCGCGGGTTCACCATTCACCATGGTGAACCCGCGGTCACATGACTGTGACATCACCGCAGGTCCTGTGTACAGCAGAGGTACACCTCTGCTGACACCGGAGCCTGCGGCAGCCTGCGGGAGCCACCGGGAGCCTAGAGGAAGATGGCGGAAGACGGCGGGGGCTCGGGGAGAGGTGAGAATAAACTTTTTTTTTTTTTCTTTTTAACCCTTGTGCTCCCAGGAGCATTTTTACTGTACTGAGCTTGCTCAGTACAGTAAAATGGGGTCCGAGGAAACATCACATATTTCCTCGGACCTTTCTCCATAGGGCCCCATGTTAGGGATCGGGTCAGATCGGATGTGCACTAAATGCCATCCGATTTGGTCCGATCCGACTCTGTCAGATTTTGTAATCGGCTGAAAAAATCGTTGCAGGCAACGATTTTTTTCTCCTGAAAAAAATCGGCCAAAATCGGGCAGAATCGGATCGGACCAAATCGGATGGCATTTAGTGCACATCCGATTCGGTCCGATCCCCATAGGGATCCATAGGATCCGAAAATCGGTCCGATGCTGTCCGATTTTTTTCGGACAGCATCGGAAATACAAAAATCGTGGTGTGAAAGCAGCCTAATCATGATATTGTAGGAGTGGACTATTTGAATCCAGCAGTGCGGAGGGAAACAGTGAAGGCAGGAATGTGGCTGTTGTGGTCACATGATCCTTTTTTGAACCCCTCCCACAATCTCTCCTGTTCAGCTCAGCATGGAGGGGGAACAAGCACTCAAAAAACATAGAAAAAGGGATTTTTTATTCAGGATATCTACTGTAAACATTTTTTGTGAATATTTACACCTCTTTTCAAATTTTTGCCAGAAAACTGTGTGATGGCACAACCCCTTTAAGGGGAAGTCCAGTTAGAACGGTTATTGAGCCCCTTAAATTCTTTATAATAAGGGTGGGTACATTCTTTCTTATAATATATACTTTGGATGCTGCAAAATCTCTTTTTGAAGAGTAATGGGAAGAATCCTGTTTACCATTCTTGAAACTGTCTATGGCACATAGTACTGTATATTGTCTTGCAGTAATGGAGAAACAGTGATGTCTAAGGGTCTTTTCACACTGCGTTTTCTTAAACATTCATAGATGCCCGGTCATGTACACCTATTGGAGGTGGACAGCTACATGTATTAGACTATGCCTTGTCTACCTCCAATATGCATATATGTCTGAAAATAATGCAAAGTAGGGCACACAGTGACTAAATCTGCATTATTATAGTCACTGACCTTGTCGGTTCATATGCTGAATCCAGTTTTGCAGGGTAATAGGATGTAAGCCATATCAGGGGCCACTGAACGTATGAGAAAATGCAATGTTAAGGTTCCCTAAAACACACTGCACTTTCAGAAACTTTACACCATGTTCCAAATTATTATGCAAATGTTCTTTTTCTCTCATTTTCCTAAATGGTTGGTGCAAATGACAGTCAGTGTAATAAAAGTCATCACCCGTTAGAGTATACATCGAATTTAATTGAAGAAACCTCCCAATGATAACAGTATAATCTTCAAAATTGAAAAAACTCTAAATGCACTGTTCCAAATTATTAGGCACAGTTGAGTTTCTAAACATTTGATATGTTTGAAAGAACTGAAAATGCTCATTTGTTGAATTTGCAGCATTAGGAGGTCACATTCACTGAAATAAAACGCTATTTAACTCCAAAACATCCTAACAGGCCAAGTTACATTTTAACATAGGAACCCTTCTTTGATATCACATTCACAATTCTTGCATCCATTAAACTTCTGAGTTTCTGGAGAGTTTCTGTATTTCTTTGCATGATGTCAGAATAGCCTCCCAGAGCTGCTGTTTTGATATGAACTGCCTCCCACCCTCATAAATCTTCTGCTTGATTATACTCCAAAGGTTCTCTAAAGGGTTGAGGTCAGGGGAAGATGGTGGCCACACCATGAGCTTATCTCCTTTTATGCCCATAGCAGCCAACACAGAGGTATTGTTTGCAGCATAAGATGGTGCATTGTCAAGCATAAAGATGATTTTGCTCCTGAAGGCATGTTTTTGCTTTTCATACCATGGAAGAAAGTTCTCAGTCAGAAACTCTATATACTTTGCAGTGGTCATTTTCACACCTTCAGGAACCTTAAAGGAGCCAACCAGCTGTTTCCCAATGATTCCAACCCAAAACATGACTCCTCCACCTCCTTGCTGACGTCGCAGCCTTGTTGGGACATAATGGACATCCACTACTCCATCCATCTGGACCATCCAGGGTTGCTCTGCACTCATCAGTAAACAAGACTATTTAAAAATTAGTCTTCATGTATGTCTGGGCCCACTGCAACCATTTCTGCTGGTGAGCACTGTTTAGGGGTAGCCGAATAGTAGGTTTATGCACCACAGCAAGCCTTTGAAGGATCCTACACCTTGATGTTCGAGGGACTCCAGAGGCACCAGCAGCTTCAAATATCTGTTTGCTTGTTTGTAAGGCATTTTTAGCAGCTACTCTCTTAATCCGATGAACTTGCCTGGCAGAAACCTTCCTCATTCTGCCTTTATCTGCACGAACACATCTGTGCTCAGAATCAGCCACAAATCTCTTCACAGTATGATGATCACGGTTAAGTTTTCGTGCAATATCTCATGTTTTCATCCCTTGTCCAAGGCATTGCACTATTTGTTGCTTTTCGGCCGCAGAGAGATCCCTTTTGTTTCCCATGTTACTTGAAAACTGTGGCCTGCTTAATATTGTGGAACACCCAGTTTACCTTTTATTGGGCTCACCTGCCAGACTAATTATCACAGGTATCTAAGATTGATTTCAGTGATCCAAAGAACCCTGAGACACAATGCCATCAATGAGTTTCATTGACAAAAAAAAACATGACACTTAAAACCAATTTGCATAATAATTTGGAACATGGTGTACATGTTGCTCACGCAATGGATGTCAAAGATGAGGGAGCTGCAAGTAAATGTGATTTTTGTCAAAAAGAAGAGATAAATGCTGCCTAAATAATGCCACTCATCTCTTTGTCATGATTCCAGTCCGACATAAGGATGTCATGTTTACGCAAAGTTTGACAGAGTCCCCCGCATTCCAGTGATCACAGCTGTATTTTCTCTTCACTTTGAGTAGTCCCAGCACTATTTAGTAGTCACAACACTATCCACTATTTCAAAATAACAGCACAGCACCCTTTCTCCAGTAGTCACAGATTCAAAACAATGCCAATATACCAACCTTTCCTTAAAGGAGTATTCCGGGGAGATAAAAAGTTCTTCTACTGACCCTGCACTCATAAACTATAAAGATGAGATGCACAGTGCAGTTCTGTATACAATAGCTGTAATTCAGTGTGAGGCTGTAGCTGCTCCTTATTGCTCCCTCTCCCCTATGGAATGTTGCATCTCAAATCAGGGGACCTGCTTCATGCTGTTAGTAACAGCCAGCCTCCCGATATTGGCTACAATAGACTACTTTGTAATATGGTGCTCTACTTCTCAAAGTCTGAAGTACTCACTTATTATATGTGATTAATGTATTACATGTGCGTAGCTTAATTAAATTCTAAATATTAGTCCAATATTTATTTCTCAGGGTCATCAAGCTGTTTCATCTAAGGCCAGAATCAATGTATGCCACAAATTCCACATCAAAAGCTTTATAACAAATGATCTCAATATACCCTGAACCGTACAATAGAGTCTTGAAGAGTGGTGTTATGTGAGGATATGTAATATTCTACATCTTGTTTCTTTATAGAAGTCATCATGGTTAATACCGGAGAGGTAAATGGTTCCAGCAACCTTATGGATTTTCTTGATGAACCTATTCCAGATGTTGGCACATATGAGGATTTCCACACCATTGACTGGTTGAGAGAGAAATCACGGGACACAGACAGACATAGAAAGGTAAGACTGCATTATGCATGTATGATGTGAGGATTGTTTACTTCTATAATATCAATAACTATCATATAACTGATAAAGGTTCTCATCTTAGCTACAAGATATATTCAACTGCCAACCTCAGCAACAATGTAGAAAGACGCAATTAGTAAAAGTGGAAAGAGAACAGAGTCCAATTTAAGAATTCCTGGTTTGATGATAAACATTATTAATCTCACTATTGGTGACATATATAATACATCTAAATACATAATCACCAATAATATGTGTCACAAGCTTCCGGCGAATATGTCGCTATTCCATAATGCACTGCGCCGCACCTGAAGCCGCGCCATATTAGCACACCCAAGTGATAGGTATGCTAATATGGCGCAGGCTAGCGGCGGCACAGGCAACACAAGCCCACGCTGCACACACTGCCTGCAGACCCCCGCCAGCCTCCCACCGCACCTCTCCCAATGTCAGACCCCCCCAGTAGATCCACACACTTCCCCCTCCGGCACCCGCACAGCCCTGCAGTAGAAGCCCACACCCACATTCCAGCACCCGCACACCCCCGCAGTAGACTCCATCCTCCCCGCCGCTCCATGTTTTCTGATCTGTCCTACCCCCTCCTTGCCGTCACCGTCCTCCCTGCCACTCCTTTTTCCCCAGCGCTCTGTACCCCCCTCCTCTCCGTTCCCCCCTCCTCTCCGCTCCATTCACTACAATTGCCGGCATTCATTGTGCGCACCTGGAGTCGTCTGTTACTGGACTCCACACAGGGCCCTGTGCATGCATGCTGAGGCAGAGGCATGATGGGAGTTGTAGTGTTGTGCGGGTCCAGACTGTGACTAACTACAGCTGCCGGCAGGCTCAGTGGCTGCCGTATCCCCCTGGCTGTGTTGAGGGAGCTGCCAGAGAGGAGGAAAGGAGGCCAGAGAGGAGGCTGAGGAGAGGGAGGCCAGAGAGGAGGAGGCTGAGGAAAGGGAGGCCAGAGAGGAGAGGAGGTTGAGGAGAGGGAGGCCAGAGAGAAGAGGAGGCTGAGGAGAGGGAGGCCAGAGAGGAGAGGAGGCTAAGGAAAGGGAGGCCAGAGAGGTGAGGAGGCTGAGGAAAGGGAGGCCAGAGAGGAGGCTGAGGAGAGGAGCCAAAGAGGAGAGGAAGCTGAGGAGAGGGAGGCCAGAGGAGGGAGGCTGAGGAGAGGGAGGCCAGAGAGGAGAGGAGGTTGAGGAGAGGGAGGCCAGAGAGAAGAGGAGGCTGAGGAGCGGGAGGCCAGAGAGAGAGGAGGCTGAGGAGAGGGAGGCCAGAGAGGAGAGGCTGAGGAGAGGGAGGTCAGAGAGAAGAGGAGGCTGAGGAAGAGGGAGGCCAGAGAGGAGAGGAGGCTAAGGAAAGGGAGGCCAGAGGGAGAGGGGCTGAGGAAAGGGAGGTCAGAAGGAGAGGAGGCTGAGGAGAGGGAGGCAGAGAAAGAGGGGGCTGAGAGAGAGGAGGCCAGAGAGGAGAGGAGGCTAGGAAAGGGAGCCAGAGAGGAGAGGAGGCTGAGGAAAGGGAGACAGAGAGGAGAGGGGGCTGAGGAGAGGGAGGCCAGAGAGGAGGGGCTGAGGAGAGGAAGGTCAGAGAGAGAGGAGGCTGAGAAAGGGAGGCCAGAGAGGAGAGGAGGTGAGGAAAGGGAGGTCAGAGAGGAGAGGGGCTGAGGAGGGGAGGCCAGAGAGAGAGGCTGAGGAAAGGGAGGCAGAGAAAGGGAGGCTGAGAAGAGGAGGCCAGAGGGGGGAGGCTGAGGAAAGGGAGGCCGAGAGAGGAGGCTGAGGAGGGAGGCCAGAGAAGAAGAGGCTGAGGAAGGAGGAGAGGAGGCTGAGAAAGAGAGGAGAGGAGCTGAGGAAAGAGAGCAGAGAGGAGGCTGAGGAAAGGAGGCCAGAGAGGGGAGGCTGAGGAAAGAGAGGCCAGAGAGGAGGCTGAGTAGGGAGAGGAGGAGGTGAGGAAGAGAGCCAGAGGAGGAGGCTGAGAAGAGAGGCAGAGGAGGAGGCCAGGAAGAGAGGCAGAGGAGAGGCTGACGAAAGTGAGGCTAGAGGAGGAAGCTGAGGAAAGAGAGGCCAGAGAAGGAGGCTGAGGAAAGAGAGGCCAGAGGAGAAGAATGAGGAACGAGAGGCCGGAGGAGGAGGCTGAGGAAAGAGAGGCCAGAGAGGAGAGGAGGCTGAGGGAAAGGAGGCCAGAGAGGAGGCTGAGGAAAGAGAGGCCAGAGAAGGAGGCTGAGTGGGAGGCTGAGGAAAGAGAGGCCAGAGGAGGTGGCTGAGGAAAGAGAGGCCAGAGGAGGAGGCTGAGGAAAGAGAGGCCAGAGGAGAAGAATGAGGAACGAGAGGCCGGAGGAGGAGGCTGAGGAAAGAGAGGCCGGAGGAGGAGAATGAGGAAAGTGAGGCCGGAGGGGAGGCTGAGAAAAAGAGAGGCCAGAGGGGGAGGCTAAGGAAATAGAGGCCAGAGGGGGAGGCTGAGGAAAGAGAGGCCGGAGGAGGAGAATGAGGAAAGAGAGGCCGGAGGAGGAGAATGAGGAAAGAGAGGCCGGAGGGGGAGGCTGAGGAAAAAGAGGCCGGAAGAGGAGGCTGAGGAAAGAGAGGCCGAAGGGGAGACTGAGGAAAGAGAGTATACAATGATAACCACTGAGCCACCATATACTGTGCTAACTACTGAGTCACCTTATACAATGCTAACCACTGGGACACCACAATCACAAATTCTTTGGTATTATTATCTTCATTTGACTTTGTCTTCAATGAAAAAAGATAAAAGAGAATGAAGCAAAAGCAAAACATTGATCATTTCACACAAAACTCCAAAAATGGGCCAGACAAAAGTATTGGCACCCTCAGCCTAATACTTGGTTGCACAACCTTTAGCCAAAATAACTGCGATCAACCGCTTACGGTAACCATCAAGGAGTTTCTTTCAATGATCTGCTGGAATTTTAGACCATTGTTCTTTGGCAAACTCCTGCCACCTGTAGCTTAAAAACATCTCACGGATCCGCTCCTTCCTTGACTATGACACTGCCAAAACGCTTGTCCACGCCCTCATTATCTCCAGTCTCGACTATTGCAACCTCCTGTTCACCGGCCTCCCCGCTTCCTTCCTTGCACCCCTCCGAACCATCCTCAACTCTGGTGCCCGACTCATCCACCTGTCGCCCCGTTACTCCCCCGTCTCCCCCCTCTGCAAAGCCCTCCACTGGCTCCCTACTCCCCAGAGATCTCAGTTCAAATCCCTAACCCCGACATACCAGGCCATCCACAACCTGTCCCCTTCATACATCTCCGACTTGGTCTCCCGATACCACCCCTCACACAATCTGCGCTCCTCTCAAGAACTCCTTCTCTTCTCCCCCCGCATCTCCACCTCCCACAACCGCATACAAGACTTCTCTTGTGCATCCACCATACTCTGGAACTCTCTTCCACACCATATCAGACACTCCCCTACCCTGGGAACCTTCAAGAAAAACCTGAAGACCCCCCTCTTCCCTCAAGCCTATAACCCACACTGAGACCTAATCCACTGCACCATCTCACCTCTCCCCCTCCGACTGTCTCCCACCCATCCCCTATAGACTGTGAGCCCTCGTGGACAGGATCTCTGCCCTAATGTACCTGTGTGATTTATTTGTCGTTATTTATGTTCTCGTCCTTGTTCTGCCTTTACACATGTAAAGCGCCATGGAACCAATGGCGCTATATAAATATATAATAATAATAAAAAAAAAATATATATATATATATATATAGTTGTGCCACTTTTACAGGCTCATTAAAGCCTTTTTTTGAATCATAAATTGAATGCTGCCTGACTTCTTTTTTTCTGGATTCATCATATAGCTGGACTCTATATCTTTCAGGACTGTTTACACCAAAAACCGTAAAGGATTATTTGTGCTGTTCCGTTTTTCTTATATATATATATATATATATATATATATATATATATATATATATATATACTGTATATATACAGTATACATATAAAGAGGTTATATCCTTGAGATTATATCACTTAGGCCCCTTTCACATCAGCGGTTTTCGCTGATCGCGGCAGTTGCGGTGAAAAAAACGATGTCATAAATGCTGATTTAGGTGCAAGGCGTCCCAATAGTTTTGACAATTTAGAGTAAGTTACCCATGATCATATTATATGTATCTCTATGGATGCTACATCTGTAAGGCCCCTTTGACATCAGCGGTTTTCGCTGATCGCGGCAGTTGCGGTGGCATACATAGAGATACATATAATATGATCATAGGTAACTTACTCTAAATTGTCAAAACTATTGGGACGCCATGCACCTAAATCAGCATTTATGACATCCCATTCTACACACATGGGCATTAATATATTGTTTGTCGTTCCTCAGCAAACAGGTTCCACTCTTCTAGGAAGACTGTCCACAAGATTTTTTTAAGAATATTTTTCCATTCATCCAAGAATTTCTTAGCGCACTAAGGCACTAAAGTTGAATCAGAGGGTCTAACTCACAACACATGTAAACTGTAGGGCTCAAATATTTACAGTCATATAATGTACAGATCAATATACAGTGATAACTCAGTTTCGTCGACAATCTGTCCGAAAACTATTGTCGAAAACCGAGGCAATGATTTCCACAAGAATCAGCGTTAATTCAATTAACTAGTTTAGATGTACGGTAAAACTCGGGCCAATCAGAGCCCAGAATCTGTGCACCAATCAGAGCCCATGCGCTGACTTCACCTGCTCAGCTCTGATTAGCGTGCAGATGCTGAACACTAATTGGAGTGCGGATGGTGGGCTCTTATTGGAGCGCTGTTGCTGGGTTCTGATTGGCTTACATCTACGGCAGCGGGAAACAGCGCAGACCGCTGAGGAAAGATGATGGAGGCTGCAATGAGATGATCGGTAAAGATGATGGAGGCTGCAGTGAGATGATGGGGACTGTAATAAGATGATGGGGTCTGTAATGGTGATGATGGGGGCTGCAATGGGATGATGGGGGCTGTAATGTGATGATGGGGGAGTGCAATGGGATGATGGGGGCTGCAATGGGATGATGGGAGCTTTAATGGGATGATGGTGGCTGTAATGGGATGATGGTGGCTGTAATGGGATGATGGTGCTGTAATGGGATGAGGGGAGTGCTGTATTGGGGGTTGCAATCAAATGATGGAGGTGCTGTATTGGGGGCTGCAGGGTGCACAGGAGCATTTTCCATTATCAGGAGACACTTAAGGGTCAACTGATTATCCTGGAGGTATTTTTTCACACTTGGGCCAAACACTTTATTCACTCAATGAAAATTGCCCTTGTGACCCATGCGTTTCTGTTTGCCCTCTACATCACAAACAATTTACTTTTAATGACATTGTTTCTGCTAAACACTCTAGGAGGTTCTGAATGGTACACCAATAATGGCTTCAGTTTACAATCACTGCTAGCATTATCACAGTACAAAAGAGTTAATTTATCTTTCATAGGCTTATGTCCTGGCAGCGCCTTTTCCTCCTGTGTAATGAATGTTCTCTTTGGCATTTTCTTCCAAAAAAGGCCAGTCTCGTCACAATTGAAGACTTTTTGAGGGATGAACCCTTCAGTCTCTATGTACAAATTTTTCAGCCCCGGACTTGTCCTAGCTCGAAGCTTCGCCCTGCCTAATAACACTATGTATGCAGTGCGTCTTTTAAATTTTTCGAACCAGCCTCTACCTGCTTTAAAATTAGGAAGTTCATTAGCACTTGGCCCAGGGATTTTCTTAATGAGATCAGCATACAACAGTCTGGCGTGTTCACATATGATGGCCTCCGAAACAAAATCAACAGTTAACTGTTTTTCATTGATCCAAATTAATGACTGTTCGACATCTTCAATTGCTTCGATAGAGCACTCACACCTTTCACTAGATTAGCTTCCTTTCTTGCTTCCTTTTTGGAACTTATCATGGATGGCGACTTCCCTTACATGCAGTTGATTTCAGCTATCTTAATTCCACTCTCCAATTTTTCAATAATTTGCTTTTTTAACTCGATCGTGTTCCTGGCCTTTCTCTCCGAAGGGCTACTGGAAACTTTCTTTGGTCCCATAATACAGCTAAAAGAAAAGGGTTAACTTATTATCACTTAATGTACAGTACATAAAGTATTAGAGTATAGTACACATAGTGGGTATGGAAAGTGTTCAGACCCCTTTACATTTTTCAGTCTTTGTTTCATTGCAACCATTTGGTAAATTGAAAAAAGTTCATTTTATTTCTCATTAATGTACACTCTGCACCCCATCTTGACTTAAAATAAACAGAAATATAGAAATTTTTGCAAATGTATTAAAAAACTGAAATATCCCATAGTCATAAGTATTCAGACCCTTTGCTCAGTATTGAGTAGAAGCGCCTTTTGAGCTAGTACAGCCATGAGTCTTTTTGGGAATGTTGCAACAAGGACGTCGCTATGCATTAAGAATCGGGGCTGCAGCCCCGATTCTTACGCATAGAGCCCCGAATCTCGCCGACGGTCAGGGCAGAGGAGAAAGTGCAGACATGCCCGGCGTCAGCGTGTCTGCTCGGCACGGCTCTCGCACAGTAGCTCAGCCGTCGGCACCCCTGCATAGATCCCTGAATCGTGCTGTCAGGGCAGAGGAGAAAGTGCAGACACGCCCGACGTGTCTGCTCTCTCTCGCTGTGTGGCGGCACGGCTCTCATACAGACACACAGTACCGTAGCTCACAGAGAGCCGTCGCCGCTGGAGTCCCGCCCAGTGCCACTCACATGACCTGGCTGCACGTGACCGATGACGTCACGACCGTGCAAGTCCTGCAGCCAGGTCAGCAGAGTCAGTCTCTGGAGAATTAATTGTTGTGCTCTGGGCTGGGCTGGCTGCCAGTTAGGAAGAGGGGGGATCCCAGCTCAGTGCAACCTACTGGGACCTGCCGACCTGCCTTATTGAGGTAAAAACAGGGGGCACCTGGGGCAGGACATAGGGGCCAGTGGCCACAGACGTGCCACAGGGGCACAGGCAGCAGTGCGGGGGGCACACTGGCCACAAGGGCTCACAGGAAGGACCCACCGGACCCTCAAGCAACTCTAGTGGTAAGGACAGGTGGGAACCTGTTAAAAATATGAATCCCACCCTTGCAGCTGCCGCTCACTGGACCTGCCGCGGCGCTGCCGCTCCTTGGTCCCGCTGCCGCTCACCGGACCTACCACAGACACGCTTCCTGGACCTGCCTACGTCCTCTGTAATCACTGGAGGTACCTGCATTGTAATCACTTCTAAATGTCTGTGTAGAGGTAGTAATGTTATATTAGTTCTTATTATTGTTTGCAATTTTTATTTTATTTACTTGTTCAGAACAAGTTGTTCTAACAGTGGAACAAGCTAGTGACATTATATTTTGTGTATTTATTGAGTGCATGTTGGCAATCTCTATAATGTTTTAAAGCATTACAACTGTTAATATTATATATGTAGAGTGTCACTGGTTATTAAAGTACATTTTACTTGGGTTTTATTTAAATTTATTCCGAAAAATGCAGCTCAGTGGGCCCGAGCCCGGATGTTTTTTGACCCTAGCAACGCCCCTGATGCTCACAGAGTTGTTCTGAAGCCTCTCCTTTGTTATTTTAGCTGTGTGCTTAGGGTCATAGTCTTGTTGAAAGATGAACCTTCAGCCAAGTCTGAGGTCCTGAGCACTCTGGATGAGATTTTCATCCAGGATATCTCTCTACTTGGCCGCATTCATGTTTCCTTCAATTGCAACCAGTCGTCCTGTCCCTGTAGCTTGATGCTGCAACCACCATGTTTCACTATTGGGATTGTATTGGGCAGATGATGAGCAGTGCCTGGTTTTCTCCACACATACCGCTTAGAATTATGTAGTTCTATCTTTGTCTCCTCTACTCAGACTAGAGAAACTTATTTCTCATATTCTGGGAGTCCTTCCTGTGTCTTTTTTTTAGCAAACTCTATGCAGGCTTTCATATGTATTGCACTGATGAGAGGCTTCTGTCAGGACACTCTGCCATAAAGTTCCGACTGGTGGAGGGCTACAGTGATAGTTGACTTTATGGAACTTTCTCCTATCTCCCTACTGCATCTCTGGAGCTCAGCCACAGTGATATTGGGATTGTTCTTTACCTCTCTCACAAAGACTCTTCTCCCATGATTGCTCAGTTTGGCTGGACAGCCAGGTCTAGGAAGTCTTCTGGTGGTCCCAAACGTCTTCCATTTCAGGATTATAGAGGCCACTGTGCTCTTAGGAGCCTTGAGTACTGCAGAAATTGTTTTGTAACCTTGGTCAGATCTGTGCCTTGCCATAATTCTGTCTCTGAACTCAGGGCCGCCATTAGGGCCTTACTGGCCTTACTGAATAAGGGGCCTGCCAGTTTTTGGGGGTGTGTGTCCATGACCGTTTGGAGCAGATCTCGATCTCCTCTGGCTCTCGCCCCCTCTTGTTTTGTTGCAAGGTAGGCGGGCCCCCCTCTCCTGTGAGGAATCACCACCGGGCCCTGCCCCTGACCTTTCTCCTTAGGGCCAGCATCGCCGCGTCAGCACCCGGGGCCTGGCCGGGCAAATGCAGGGGGGTGTCGGACCGGCGGCAGTGTCCCAGGATTCACTGAATACTGCTGGGGCGCTGCCGCTGCATTGATCCCCCTGCATGCACTGATGGCACTTCCGGGATCAGTGAGTGAGCTCAGCTTGGCTATCAGAGCAGCTGAGCTCCTCCTGACCTGGAAGCACTGATGTTGTGGAGGTGCCGGCTGCATGAGGACCATCAAGGAGTAGGACAAAAGGTAAGTGGCAATGAGCCAAAGAGAGCCGGGGGGGGACAGGGGCCACAAGAAGGAGGAAGCAGGGTGAATGGGATACCACAGAAGTGGAGACACAGGGCGAATGGGGGGCCACAAGAGGGGAGAAGCAGGGTGAATGGGAAGAGTTAAAAGTCTGAGTCCCTGCCTGTAAGTCCTCCATCCATATTTAGCCCCGTATGTCCCTGGCTGAGTGTGCATGGGTGTGCATGTGTGTGTGCCTAGCTGGGTGTGCATGTGTGTGTGTGCCTGGCTGGGTGTGCATGTGTGTGTGTGCCTGGCTCTGTCTGTCTCTGGCTCTTGCTCTGCCTGTCTCTGGCTCTCACTCTGGCTCTCGCTCTGTCTGTCTCTGGCTCTCGCTCGCTCTCTGGCTCTCTGTCTCTATCTCTACACAGCACTTACTTTATGTATATAGAGTGGACCTGTATATATATATAGTAGAGTGCTGTCTCTGTATACAAGATATGCAGTCTCTGCATACGGCCAGCAGTCTCTGGTATACGTCCTGCACAGTCTCCATTGTGTATACATCCCGCAGCAGTCACTAATGTGCATACAACCTGCATCAGTCTTTAATGTGCATATGTCTCCCAGCAGTCTCCAATGTGCATTTGTCCAGCAGCCATCTCCATTGTGTATACAAACAGCAGTCTCTATTGTGTATTCTCTATTGTGTGTATAGCCCGCAGCCATCTCCATTGTCTATATGGCCAGCAGCCATCTCCATTGTGTATACAGCTAGCAGCCGTCTCTATTGTGTATACAGCTATTGTGTATTCAGCCCACAGGAGTCTCAAGTGTGTATGTGTGTAATATATAATAGAGAGAGAGAGTGTAAAAAGAAAGGAAAAACAGCACAAAAATATAGAAAAAAGTGGACTTTATTGCCCAATGGCATGGCCACGCATTGGGCAATAAAGTCCACTTTTTTCTATTTTTTTATTTGTGCTGTTTTTACTTTTTTGGTGCTGTTCCAATTTTTCACTATAAATATAATGTATGTTTGGGTGGAGGCAGAGCATGGGTGGGGGTGGAGCATGGGTGGAGGCGGAGCATGGGTGGAGGCAGAGTATCAGGGGGCCCCAAAATGTTGGCAGTAAGGGGCCTCAAAATTCCTAGTGGCAGCCCTGTCTGAACACCTTGGACAGTTCCTTTGATATTATGATTCTCATTTGGTCTGAGATGCACTGTGAGCTGTGAGGTCTTATATAGACAGGTGTGTGCCTTTCCAAATCAAGTCATATCAGTTTAATTAAGCACAGCTGGACTCCAATGAAGGAGTGGAACCATCTGAAGGAGGTTCACAAGGAAATGGACAGCATGTGACTTAAATATGAGTGTCTGAGCTAAGGGTCTAAATACTTATGACCATGGGATATTTCAGTTTTTCTTTTTTAATAAATTAGCAAAACTTTCTGCTTTTTTTTCAGTCAAGATGTGATGCAGAGTGTAGATTAATGAGAAAAAAATGAACTTTTATGAACTGACCAAATGGCTGCAATGAAACAAAGAGTGAAAAATTTAAAGGAGTCCGAATACTTTCCTTACACACTGCACTTACAGTTTAACAGAAAAGGAACCTAAAGCTAGGTTTTTTTCTGTATTGTGCTACATACAGTACAGACTAAGCCGGGCAACTCCTGTGCTGGAGTGACATCATTCCTACGTAGATTTGCATATACAGTTCAGTATTGTACTATATATGTTCAGTATACAATACAGTATATGCAAAACCATATATAGTGATGAGCACAGGGAGAGGGGTACTCAGATATCGGGACAGGTTGGTGGCTGTGACGGGGAATCATGGGTGGTCGGGTTCCCGGTTCCGTGCCCTGGCGGTCATTTGTTTGGTGAGGGGAATATTTACAAGGATTAATAGTCCGTGACACCACCTGTGGAACCTAGTAGTGTTGGTACCAGCGTTGCGGGCAGGCCACTGAGGTGATGGGATGCAGCTTAGTGTAGTACAGCTCCCCACAGGTGGAGCTTACCTCAGGGCAGCAAGGATGGATGAGGGGAATAGTAGTTCTTACCCCTCCAAGGATGCTGAGTCCCTCTGGGCACCGGCGGCAAGGGAAACAGACACCGTTTCAGCTCCAACGTCCTTTTACTGGTAACGGCAGATGTTATACAATACACAGTACAGTCTGGAAGAACGGGAACGTAGCTGCAGGTTCAGGGAGCCCCTATGGAGTCTGAAGATATTCCTTTCTTATTATCTTTTGGGGCCTAAGTTCTATATTCCTCTCTGCCTTTAGCCACCTTTGCAGAGCTCTCTCGCCAGTCCCCTGGTCTTGTATGGTTAGGTACGGTTAGTCCTTGACTGGTACGGATGGGAGCAACAGGAACGCACACTCTCCTGCCACCGGAATCCGGACCATTACCTTCGTAGTCTTGGACCGATTATGGGCCTGAGGAGTGAGGTACCGTCTTGTGGCACCTACAGCTACCCGGTTTTTAAGGGCCCTCGGCTCGTCGGTTTACGGTCAGAGATGAACCGCTGACTGCCTCAGCTTCTGTGTTGCCAGTGTTTCCTCAGACTTAACCAGCCGGCTCCAACCAGTGCTGGTTCGTCCCCTTCTGTCCTGGGTCACCCTCCTAGAGATGGGTGATCCCTCTGTCACTCAGCTCTCAGGCGTGTCCTGACTGACTGCCTTCCAAGAACTGTCTGACTAAAAACTCCTACTTCCTGGTTTTCCCACTCTAACCTAGGCTCCACCCCCTGGGACTCACTGTATATCAGTCCCCTCTATTCTAAGGTGGCCTAGTGTTGGGTGCTAATACAGACTCCATAAGCACAATCCCAAACCCTTAGCTACGGAGGCACCCAGGGGTGCATCAAGTCCCCCTGCCGCCTGAGCCACACAGTGTGGCGCGGGGAGGCTCAGGGGGTGTATGCTGTCAGTACTAGCACCCGCCTGCAGCCGCAAGTGAGGCCGGGGGCTGTCAGTAGCTAGCACCGCCGCCCTGCAGCTGCTAGTGAGGCCCGGGGGTGGTGGGGGAGGATTTGCTATCTGCATCCACAGGTCTGTCTATGCAGCAGGGGGAGAGGCTGTGTCTTAGCACAGCCGGCGGCGCCCGTCGGGCAGGAAGACGCTGTATGGATATGGCGCCGCACCCTTCTGCACAGCTGCTCCCCCTGCCAGCTTGCCGCCTTAGTTAAAGGGCTCACACTGTCCAATGGACAGTGCGACCCTGGAGGCACCACACCTTCTATTTGGGGTGCAGTACCTCCCTGTGGCACCTAGCCATAGGGGCGCCACATATAGTACTATACTGAACAGTATTGTACATCCTATATGTCTAAAAACCCTACATTAACAGGCACACTACGTTACACATGCAGTACTGTATATACATGACTGTACAGTACTTACAGATGAACAGGGTGCTCACACTAGGCTGCACACCGCAGGAGAAGGCTCTGGTGCTTTGTTTTCCACAAAGCAAGCGACGAGGTCACGCGAGCAAGAATGACAACAAGATCCGAGGCGATAACTGAGATTTTTTTCTGTGAAATAATCAACGATAACCGAAACTGACGATTTCCGAAGTCAATGAAAACCGACGTACTACTGTATCTAATAGTATGTGATCACACTGGCATACAGTACTTTAATAACATTGGCAGATTTCTAAATAATGCTACCAAATCCTGGTCAGGAACTTTTTAGGTAGCCTAGATATTACTTATTATTGCTTATTCCATTCGACTTAAAGGAGTTTTTCCATGAAAAATGTTCATTTCAATCAGTAGAACTTACAATAACGTTCACAATTGGATGTGTTTTAAATAAAAAAATGTTCCTGTGCTGAAATAAACTTATGTATGTGTCCATGCTATGTACTATGTAATGGCTGTGTCTGACCATACAGGAACATGATCTGATAATACCACATCTCATGTGCTGAGATAATCTTATACATGTGTCCCTGCTGTGTACTGTGTAATGGCTGTGTCTGACCATACAGAGACATGGTCTGATCATACCACTTCTCCTGGGCAGGGGATGACATAAAAGAGTATACAGACATTACAGCACAGGATCAGAAATAATTAATTTTTTAGAAAAAAAATCAGCTATGATGCCTTACTCTAATCTTTGTTTTTTATTGCTCCCTGGCCAAGGAGATATGGTATGATAAGACCATGTCCCTGTACAGTCAGACACATCCATTACACAGTGCACAGCATGGACACATATATAAGATTATCTCAGCACAGGAGATGTGGTATGATTAGACCATGTCCCTGTATGGTCAGACACATCTATTACACAGCAGGAACACATATATAAGATTACCTCAGCACAGGAGGTTTGGCCTGCAGCTCGTCGGTCTGCGGTCAGAGGTGAACGTCTGACCACCTCGGCTTCCCGTGTTGCCGGTGTTTCCCTCAACGTAACCAGCCGGCTCCAAACAGTCATGGCCCGTTGCCTTCTGTCCTGTGCCCCACTTAAAGATGGGGATCCCTCCTGTCAGAGCATTGTCAGTCCCATCCTTCCTGACTGCCTTCCCAGCACTGTCTGATCTAAACTCTCACTCTCTTCCACTACTCTACCCTAGGCTCCACCCCCTTCTGGGACTTACTAAATTACCGGTCCCCCTATTCTAAGTGGCCTAGTCCTAAGTGTGTGTAAGGACAGACTCCACAGGTTAAACCCTGAACTGACAACTTACAGGGATAACAAATTTGTTGTCACAGTGTAGTACTTCCCTGTGTCGCCCCTCTGGCTATATTATCTCAGCACAGGAGATGTGGTAGAATCAGACCATGTCCCTGTACAGTCTAACACATCCATTACACAGTACATAGCAGGGACACATATATAAGATTATCTCAGTACAGGAGATGTGGTATGATCAGACCATGTCCCTGTATGGTCAGACACGACCATGACACACTATATATCAGTGTGTAAACACAAGGAGACAAAACGAGGCGCAGAATAGTGCCCTATCAATGATGACACTTTGGAAAAAGGTGATGTGTACTGGCCACTCACCTTGCTGGGTTGTGTAAACCCACAACTGGCTGGAGCGCAAAAATACAGCTGCCGCTGGACCTCCACCTGCCACAGGACGTGGAAAACCGGTATCGGTTGTAGGGAATAGGTGTATCACGGTCCGCGCTGCTGTGCCACAAATCACAGGGAAGACAGTGCTTCAATCAAATAATATCCTTTAGTCGTCCTGTCCTACGCATTTCGGAGCCACCTCTGAGCTCCTTCCTCAGGATGTCCCTGAGGAAGGAGCTCAGAGGTGGCTCCGAAACGCGTAGGACAGGACGACTAAAGGATATTATTTGATTGAAGCACTGTCTTCCCCGTGATTTGTGGCACAGCAGCGCGGACCGTGATACACCTATTCCCTACAACTGATACAGTATATATCAGGACACATATATAACATTATCTCAGCACAGGAACATTTTTCATAAACACACACAATTTTGGAAATTATTATTATTCTAAGATCTATTGATCAATATAAACTTAAAAATTAACTTTGTTCATGGGAAACCCACTTCACTGATAAACCTCTCTTCAGTCAGAGTTTAAGGACTTGATTCATCATTGCTGTGTTTTCAGTGTCTTATTTGTGACAATTTTTAAGGATTTTTTAAGGATTTTTCTTTTATTTTTCCTCAAAAACTTGCTTATTCGGATGTCTTAGGGCCCTTTCACATCAGCGTTTTTTGAAATTCGTGGCAGATGCGGTGAAAAAAACCGCATCTGCCGCGATTACCGCATACCGGCTGCACTTGCGGCACGGTTGCGGCGTGGTTGCGGTAAACGCCATACAAGGTATAGGAGGACTTGCGGCAGGTGCGGCAAGTGCGGTTTTGGCACTTGCGGCAGGTGCGGCCGCGAAAAAAAATGCTGTCAGCTGCGTTTTTTTTCGCGGCCGCACCTGCCGCAAGTGCCAAAACCGCACTTGCCGCACCTGCCGCAAGTCCGCCTATACCTTGTATGGCGTTTACCGCAACCACGCCGCAACTGGGCTGCAAGTGCAGCCGGTATGCGGTAGCATCTGCCGCGAATTTCAAAAAACGCTGATGTGAAAGGGCCCTTAGACAGATTCGATAAATACATCTTTAGCACATCTTCACCCCTGACCTACTGTTTCCTCCCCATTGCCCTGTAGAATGTGAGCTCACAAGGGCAGGGGTCCTCTCCCCTCTGTACCTGTCTGTCATTGTTAATTTGTTTACTGTAAACTATATCTACAATTTTGTATGTAAGCCCTTCTCATGTACAGCACCATGGAATTAATGGTGCTATATAAATAAATAAATTAATAATAATAATCTTCAGTCTCTCCCTGAAGTAAGGTTCCTGGAGACGTTTTCAACTTGGAGTATTATTACGATATTTTAATTGATTTGAAATTTTAAGTGCTTAAAGGTCATAAAAAAAACAGTTAAAAGTAGAAATAAAGAACATTTTTTATTTTGCAACTACCGTAATTCATTCACTGTGCATGCCAATTTGAAAATTTTGGCACAAAAAGTCATAAAATACCACAACATAGAAAAAGAAAAGGGGCCTCAAGAATTGGCAAATGATTAATCAGGCCCCAAGATTTTGGTAGTTACAAGAAATGCAAATTTACCTTTGTTGAATTTACCCAGTAAGCATGGCCTATCAGTCTGCGTCATGGTCTGCTTGGGCAAGGGTCACATTAGAGCCATGGAAGCGCTAAAAGCTAGCGTTTTGTTCATGTTGAAATTTTGAAAAACGCTAGCGCTAACGCTTCCATAGGCTCCCATGCAAAAACCGCTTGGTCAAAATGCAACACTTTTGACACTAGGCATATTTGCAAAAGCACCAAAAAGTGTGGTAAGCAGTATTTTTAGGGGCGTTTGCAAAAATGCATGCTTTTTTAACATGGGAGTCTATGGGAAACGCATGTGTTAATGCTAGCACCAAATAGGGAAAAAATGCCTTTAAATATGGCAATGGAAAAAACTGCTTCCTTTAACGCATCCTTGCAAAGGATGAACCCTCCCAAATGTGACCCTAGCCCTAGAACACCCTGTCGAAGGCTTCTCACCCAGCCAACTAGTCTCCTGCTTTGCACTGCTAAGAAGGCAAGAATTCTGAAACAATTTTATGCAAGTGGAGTTTCTATCTTGGCTTTATCCTTTATCATGTGGCAAGGCTTTCAGGAGGGTTGACATTGAGTTAGATTGCTACATCCAATGGAAGAAGACCCTGTTCTCTTCCTTTGTGGTGATGCATAGTTTATACGTCTCCTGATGACAACTTGGCGCTCTCCTTAAAGGAGAACCTTTACCTCTTAGATGCCTCATGAGATTCCTATTTCTAACAGCTAAAGTTAAGAATCTGCTTGTAGCAAAGCTGTGACAATGCGCCATTGACTATAATGTGTCCAGTTGAGATTTTTGGCGAAAATGATGGAAACCTTCCCAGATTGCATAATGAAGCATAATCGAACAGTGAGAATTTGGCAGCCTGTATTCAGATTTTGAATGCTATGTGGAAAATCTCAGGTTTCACCACTAAAAAGATGAGGTTTGAATCCATAGAGAGTTTCAGACCTATTTTGATTAAGTAAAACCAGATAGTTAGGTTATTAGAAAAGTACCGTAAGGGAAAGGCGTGGCCTGCAGGCTTATGGAGTAGCTGCATTCTCCAGAGCTCTGGTGCCCTTCAAAGCAACAAGGGCCCCTAAGTCCTTTTGAGGACTTACCCCACCTAAGCAAGACCACCAGACGATTGCCCAAGAAGGAAGAATCAACTTGGCCCAATCTCCAGAGATTCCATGCAGCTCATCCTGAGATTAGCCTTCTAGGACTTTTGGGCTGCAGGGCTCTTAGGCTGAATCTGGCCCACAACGGACTGAGCTAAGCACACAGCCGACCGAGTACCCCTGTGAGGAAGACTGACCTCCTAACCACCGGTGAGCCTGCTGCCTCTCTGGGGACCGAGTACCTTCTGGTTCCCTGCCGCCCTTCCCCCGCGCCGACGGATCCCGGTGCGCCATCACAGTTATTGCACTTGGAGGTAAGGTGCCGCTGGAGGTGAGAGTGGTGAGCGCCCCTCACCACCAACCCCGCTCAAACACTCACCATCCTGGGCGTCAGGGACAGGCTACCGACATCCAGGTGCCCCCTCGGGACCGGAGAGGAAACGCTGGGATTCTCAGGTGGGACTTCTTTTTGTTCTTTCCCCATCGCTCGCACTCCGGGAGCCACAGACACGTGGGCGGAGGGATCCCTGCTCTGCCTGAAAGAGGTTCCGGCCGCAATTTCAGCTTCCTCTCTCTCTCTCTCCCCTTACTGAGAGACAGAGAAACCCCGTGCAATCACGCAGCTTCAGCGTCTGCCGAGAGAGGATCAGCCCACTGGAGGCATCCTCAGAGTCTAACTAATTAACTCTTTCACCACAGTTTGTTAACTATTGACTGCCAAGACATCAGCTGACACTTACTAAACCTTACTCTCCTTACAGTCAGCTCACAATACACCTATATATTGAATGTTCTCTATTTTTCTCTGAACTCACACAGGAATATAAAACTCTTCTACCTACTACTGTTTTATTACAAGAGATACTAATTAAAGTCTAAAAGAGAAGCCCTTGAACAATACTAAGCTAACTCCATAAACTCCTGTTAGCATCTAAATCTTAGAAAATCCTACTGCTACTTATATAAGCCTACTCACAGGTTCAATCATCTTTGGCATTAGTGTATCTGTTACAACTGTGTATCACTGCTGATTCCTTGTCATTCTCCTCTCATATACCCAACTCCAGCAACCTGACAACAGGAGACTACACAAACCATATCTTAATTCTCCCATATAACAACCAACACAACCGTCCTACCTCTTAAAATTCTGCCATTAAACTTGCCTTACAATGCCAACCAAGTCAAAACTAACCTCCTCTCCCCAGGAAATTGATGTGGCGGGAGATTTACAAAAATCTCCACTAAAAAGCAGACTTCCCACTCCGTCACAACCTTCGCATACTATTAAAAATATAAAAGAGGGGAATCAAACTCATAAAGACCCTAGAGGAAAAGACACTACCACACCAACCGAAGTAAGTGACAACTCCACTATGATGGAATTATCTCACACTTCTTCAAAGAGAAAAGAGATAGGCACTCCTTCAAAAAAAAACACAGGCTCTTTCTTGAAAACAGATATAGAAGATGGAGGTCGAGACAGCGGAACTAGAAGCCCAGTCAGACAGAGGCTAAAGATCAGCCCAACAACATTTGACCCACTACTCCACATGAACCCCAACCAACAAATAGACAAATCCTTTATGATAGAACTATTCACATCTTTCCAAAACAAAATAGAAGAAAACCTAACCTCCCACCTGGAAGAAATCAAAACCACAGTGGCATCAGTAGTCAAAAGAGTGGATGACCACGACCATTCTCTAGCCAAGATCACGTCAACATCACTAAAATTAAAGAACGAGCAACAAAAGATGCAAAACGACATGGAATACTTAAGAATTAAACAAGTGGACAGAGAAGATAGAGACCGGAGGTCCAATTTGAAATTCAGAGGAATCCCGGAATCCATCAAAAACGCAGACCTCACTGAATACATCAAAAACCTGACCAAAAAAATTATACCGGGAAAACACGAATTGGAGTACTCTATCGAAAGAGCTCATAGGCTCTATAAACCCAAAAATATTGCCGAAGACATATCCAGAGATGCAATCGCAAAATTCCTTTTCTTTCCGATTAAAGAACAAATAAACAAGTACATGAGAGAACACAAGACTCTACCGGCACCCTATCAGAATATCAAAATCTTTCAGGACTTTTCTAAAGAAACCTTAGAAAAAAGAAGAACCCTCAAACCAGTCACAACTATTCTGAGAGACAAAAAAATACTCTACAGATGGAACCATCCCTCATCGGACGTCACTTTCACCTATAACAGCAAATCTTACAGCATAGGCGAAGTTGAATCCGGACTGGCAATCCTTAAAAAACTCCGAATAGGAGATTCAGGCTGATCACTCTACTAAAATGGTGGTCTATCTCTTCTCTTGACACACTACCCAAGGCACTGAAGGCCAAAACATCAGCCCCCTTGGAAGTCATTCAACGGTTCCCTGAACCCTTCCACAAACAATTTTCAGTTTATTGAACTGTTTTATCATCTCAATTTTTTTGATTACTATCGAACCCAGTTGATCTTTCCCTTAACCCCAGTACTCATCCTAAACGCTTCCACCCCCCCCTCCTTTACCCTTACGCTAGAGACAAGTGCTATATCCCTGGCTGCCCACCACTAATCCAAATGTCACTCAACTTTCTATCGCTAAACGCCAACGGTCTCAATTCCCCGCAAAAAAGATTTCACCTATGGAAAGAACTGAAACTGCAGAAAATTGACATAGCGGGCCTTCAGGAGACACGCTTCAGTGACAAGAAACCTCCAAAATTTCTAAACAAACATTACCCTAACATATATCTCTCATCCAACAAGAAAAAGAAGGCGGGAGTGGGCATTCTCATTAAAGACTCTGTTAATTTTGTTGAAAAGGAAGTCCTTCGGGATGAGGAAGGAAGATATATTATTTTGAAATGCCTCCTCAACGATGTCATACACACATTAGTGAATATCTACGCCCCAAACTCAGGCCAAATCACATTCCTAAAAAAATTAATGAGAAAAATTAGAGAATGTCAAGAAGGAGTTCTCTTTCTGTTTGGGGACTTCAACGCAGTCCCTAATGCAAACCTTGACTCCTCCAACAGAAACAGAAATTCGAATACACAATTAGATCCGTTACTACGGCGAGAGGAAATTTACGACGCCTTCCGTTGTCTTAACGCATCTTCAATTGAATACACACATTTCTCAAACGTACATAAATCTTTAGCGCGCATAGATCTAATTCTGACGGACATCCACTCACTCAGACTAATCAAAAAAGTAACTATTCTACCAAGGTCTTGGTCAGATCACTCACCTATTTTATTTACCACATCACAGGGCCCTACCATGAATAAAAAAAAAATCTGGAGAGCAAACTCCTACCTCTTCCAACACCCGAAATACAAAACAGAAATTGAAAATTATATAAAATTTTACTTTGCCGAAAACGATCTTGCAGAAACTTCAATTTCAACACTATGGTCTGCCCATAAAGCGGTAATTAGAGGACATCTAATCCAAATCAACGCTCGACATAAAAAATCACTCACATCACTCACTGTTAACTTAATAAAGCAAATCAAAGATCTAGAAATCTCAATTGCAAATAAACCCTCCGACACTACCATGAAAGAAATTTTAAAACTCAGAATAGAACTCAAATCACTTTTAGCGGCAGACTTTGATAAAGTAACCCGTATCTCCAAATCCAACTATTATACCCAGTCTAACAAACCAAACAAATTCTTTGCAAACATGATAAAAATCCGCAGAACTAAAACAGCTATACACCAAATTAAGAATAAACAAGGCATACTACAGAAACATCCAGAAGCCATTTCGCACATCTTCAAAGAATATTATGAAAGCCTCTATAATTTAAAAAATTCCCAAACAGACCCTGAACCCTCTCCTGAACTAATTTCTAAATTCCTCAATTCAATTGATCTCCCCTCAATTACCAAAGAAGACCTTGACTTCATTAACTCTCCATTTACTGAAAAAGAAATCACTGACACCATTAAATCCCTTAAAAAATTGAAATCCCCAGGACCAGATGGTCTACAAAATGAATATTACTCTGCATACTATAACTCCTTATCCCCATATTTAACGAGACTACTAAATGCTTTAACCGGTCCAAACCACCAACCTTCCAAAGATTTACTACAAGCCACCATTACGCTGATTGCAAAAAACAAAGGTGACCAAGATGAAGTAGCTAACTTTCGTCCAATCTCCCTTCTTAATTCTGATCTCAAGATCCTGACCAAAACAGTAAATTCCAGACTCCAAAAAATTATTCCCAAACTAGTTCATAGTGACCAAGTTGGCTTTATAAAAAACAGAGGTTCTACTGATGCGACACGGCGAACAATAAACCTACTCTCTCATATAGAAAAACACAAGACTCCTGCCCTGATGGTCTCTGTCGATGCAGAGAAAGCATTTGACAGAGTCCATTGGGGCTTCATGTTTGAGACACTAAAGAAATTTGGTTTTAGAGACAACTTCATCCACGTCCTCAAATCTCTGTACTCTAACCCAACAGCCAATATTCTAACCAATGATACCCTTTCCAATTCGTTCAGCCTCTCAAATGGAACAAGACAGGGCTGCCCATTATCTCCTTCACTGTTCGTCTTATACATAGAACCCCTTGCAGAAAAAATTCGAATGAATAATTACATCAGAGGCATCCACGCCAACCACAGAGAGTTTAAAATAAGTCTATTTGCAGACGACGTCCTTTTGTCTCTCTCTGACCCTATCAACTCCCTTAGACACCTCTTCGTAACCATAGAAGAATTCTCAGCTATCTCATCATATAGAGTCAACCTGAGGAAAACTCAAGTTCTTTACTATAATCTCGATCCCGACTCCATATCCTCACTCAAAATCGAACACAACCTTGATCACGACAGAAAAGACCTAGACTTTTTGGGCATCAAAATTACACACCACACCTCTACCATAATGGACCATAACTTCGACTTATTAACTAAAATAACTCAAGCAGACCTAACACATTTATCTAAAGCGGACCTTTCATGGATTGGAAGAATAGAAGCTTATAAGATGTTCATTTTACCCAAAATTCTATATACATTCAGATCCCTCACCATTCCTCTTAAACATTTATGGATTAAGAAACTTCAGAGACAATTATCCTCCTTCATATGGGGGAATAAAAAACCAAGAACAGCAAGATCGACCTTAGAGAAAAGTAGGCTAAATGGAGGCCTAGCAGTACCCAATATATTATCCTACTACCAAGCAACTGTTATTAACCAAAGTAAACCATGGTGGGAAGACTCCTCGACTCTAAGCTGGGTCTCACTTGAAGAAAATAGTCATCAGAAAGTCAAACTCAAACTTTCACTCCTGGCACATCTATGTGACAAGAAAAAGCCCCTTCCAAAAAACCCAACAACCAAAGCTACTGTCCAATCGTGGAAAATTTTCTCTGCCAAAATCTCAGAAAACTCTTCTCACACCCAACCGAACTGGATACCAATAGATATCTTAAATTCACTTATACCCACACTCAACATCGACTCGTGGAAAACTAAGGAAATAAACTTTCTATCCGACATACTTGACGAATCTAGCAACCTGATATCCTTCTCATGCCTTCAATCAACTTTCGGCCTCACTGACCAAGAACAAAAGAAATGGAAAAAAATCAACTCATACCTCTTGAAGAGGAAAATAAACTTCCACCTCCCCTCAACCATCGCGCAAATGTTCAAAAAACCCCACAGACCTACCCTCTGGTCCATCAAGAACCTCTGTAAAGAGATTAATCTGGACTCATCCCTAGATAGAACTACCAACATTTTATCTTGGGAGAAAGAACTAGGTGTCTCAATTGAAACAGATGATCTATCTAAAACTCTAGAATGTATACAAAAATCCATCTCCTGCACCACATTGATTGAAACTCATTTTAAATCTCTAACACGGTGGTACTTTACTCCCATCAAACTCCACCAGATTAAAAAGGACTCCTCACCACTATGCTGGAGATGCAATCAAGACACTGGAACCTTATCTCACATCTTCTGGTCCTGCCCCAAACTGAAGGAATTTTGGAACAACATCCAACTCTTGATCTATGATTTATCAAACAACTCTTTTACTCTCACTCCTGAATTTGTAAATCTGCTCATCAACATCTCGCAAATCCCACCTCCACTAAGACCTATTCTACTTCACATTATTCTTTCAGCAAGAACCATGATTGCAGCATTATGGAGAGACCCTAACCCACCAACATTCTCAGCGCTTTTAGAAAAGATCGCCCTCCACAAGATTCACGAACTCACCTACGCTCTTCGAAACAATACTATGAGCAAATACAACACGAAATGGAACCCATGGAACGCAATCTTTCCAACTTCCCCACATTTTTAGACTCAATACTTGTCTCTACCTGTACCTTCCCTCCCCCCCTCCCTTCCCTAATGTTCCTTTTGATCACCCCCTCTCCTGCGTGCAGCAGAACAATTTCTTATTATAATCTGTTTAATTACGATAACTTTCCCTTTGAAATGTTTAGCTATAAATCATTTAAAGCTACAACTAATGTTGAAATTGTTATTCCAGACTGTTTTACTTTGTAAACTTAATGTCCTAATGAGTTTTGACAAAATTCCACCAAATCTGTAAACTTGATTTTGCTTAAAATGTTTATGCTTTAATTATCATTAAAAACATTTGAACAAGAAAAGTACCGTAAGTCAATATAATATCTCACCAGATTATGCAGTAACTATTACTTTGATAACATCAAATTTGATCACATTTTCCTCCAGATTACCAGCAAAAGCAAAGAATCTATTTGGGAATTCATCAAAGGACTCCTAGATGCCTGGTCAGGATGGATTGTCATGCTTCTTATTGGACTGCTGGCAGGTATGGTAGTTGGCATTTCACATTGCTTGGACATATGGTTTCTTTAGTGTCCTCCTTATTTAGTGGAACATTTTTGGTAGACAGGTTCATCTTGTCTTGCATGTGCAAAAAGCACCGATGTGGGGGACAGGTGCATGTCATTATATGTGCCCTCAGCACCCCCATGGCATGACCACCAGGCACCGATGGCTTGCCATGACTGCCGGGGAGCTTCTGAGCATGCCTATGGCTGTATTGACAGCTGCAGCCTGCTATCGGCAGCTTAACATTGGCTGACAATCAGAAACAGAGGTCACCCCATGCTATTTTTTTTTTACATAATTTATATATAAATAAAAAATTAAAAACAAGTGGGACCCCCCCTAAGTTGGGTCACCAGCCAAGATGAAGCAGAAATATGGGGTCTGGTATACTCAGGGTGGAAAGGGCGTGGGTTAATGGGCACTCCCCAGCCTAAAAATAGCAGGCCACAAACGGTCCAGAATTGGCGCCTCAATTGGATGCACCAGTATTGAAGCTTCCCCCAGCTCTTCTCGTTGCCCTGGTGCATTGGCAAATGGGGTAATGGTATTTGGGATCGATGCCAGCTGTGTAATGTCAGCTGGAATCAAACACAGGGGCTAGTAGTATTGAGGCATGTATCAGATACCCGACATTTCTAACTCAGTCAGCAATCAGAAAAATAAACAAAACAAGAAATCTTTTATTTGAAAAAAGCCCCTTAAACACTCCCTGTTTCCCAAGCTGAGAATACCAGCTGTCGGCTTCATCTTGACTGGTGATCCAATTTGGGAGACCTCACATATTTTTTAAAAATTATTTATTTAAAAATAAATAATTAAAAAAAAAGTGTGGGATGATCTCTGTTTTGGATTACCAGTCAAGGTAAAGCTGCCAGCTGTGGACTGCAGGCTGCAGCTGTTTATTTACCCTAGCTGGCTATCAAAAATAGACCATGCCATTTTATTTATTTTTTTATTAATTATTTATGTTATGGCTAAATACAAGTCTAAACATGCCTTTCATGTGGCATTAATGGTACCTTTACACGTGGCAACATTTCTAGGGTGTCAACAGGTAACTTACTGGCTGCAGTGAAATCATGGAGAGATTATTCCATTTGTACACAGCAACAAGATAGAACCTTGTCTCCATGATTTCACTGCAGCCAGTAAGTTACCTGTAGCCACCCTAGAAATGTTGCCGCATGTAAAGGTACCATAAGGGGTGCAAGCTTAGAATATGGTACAAGGTGGGACATTATATATCTGTTTGACATCTATATCTATCTATCTATCTATCTATCTATCTACCTTTTTAGAGCATATAAAAATGTATTGCATGTGCCTGCTATCTCTGTGCAGTTTATGTGCTGTGCCTTTTTCTCCAACCCATTGACTTGTTTTGGCGGGGTATGCAACCACTTGTAGCATGCTCTGGTTTGCCCCACACACCTAATTTTAGACAGGAAATACTCACAGATATGCTCTGACTTATTGTTTAAAGGGAACCAACCACCCCCAATGACCCCCCGGACTATTAATATGGCTCCCTACACCCAGCACATACATGTGCTGCTATGATTTTTTGCTAAAAAAACTGTTTTGTAAAACTTAAGATAATGCTTTTGAAAGTTTAAATCGAAGGGACGGGTGGGCGTTACTTATCTGTGGCAAAAGCCGAGTAGCAGCTGTCAGTCATCCTCCTGTGTCCCGCAGTAGCAGTTCTGGCCAGCCCTTTTCAGCGTCACAGCCTGGTGCACGGGATGTCATGCCCGTGCACACGTCATCATCTACAGCCGGGTTGCGAGCGCGCGCTCTGACTTCCTGCGCTCGGCTGTGGAAGTCAGAGCGCGCGCTCGCAACCCGGCTGTAGATGATGACGTGTGCACGGGCATGCGAGCCTGTGCACCGGGCTGTGACGCTGAAAAGGGCTGGCCATAACTGCTACTGCGGGACACAGGAGGATGACTGACAGCTGCTACTCGGCTTTTGCCACAGATAAGTAACGCCCACCCGTCCCTTCGGTTTAAACTTTCAAAAGCATTATCTTAAGTTTTACAAAACAGTTTTTTTAGCAAAAATCATTGCAGCACATGTATGTGCTGTGTGTAGGGACCGATATTAATAGTCCGGGGGGTCATTGGGGGTGGTTGGTTCCCTTTAACATTGGTGCTAGTGCAAGGCAATGTTTTCTCGTGTGTTTATGTCTGTGTGTCTCTCTGTGTCCACTTACTGTACTTCTGCTGCATTTGTAATTTATCGTAGCACAAGTGCAATACGTTTTCATGCAGAATTTTCCTGACCACAAACAGATCACTGTTTTTGTGTATGAACATAGCCAAGAATCACCTATTTGTATCCACACCGTAACACAATTTACAATATGCATTACCCTCAATCACCACAAGATGTCAGTGTTGTTCATGCTATTGGTCAGTCTCTCGCTGTGTTTTCTTGTTCAAAGAATTTTATTGATTTTATAAGAACAAAAAAACAAAAACAAAAAAAAAATATACAGTACATTGTTAGAAACATTTTGTTATATACACAATAATGTTGTAAATATTACGATTTGAGTTTAACAAATTTCAATTCAGGTCTAGTATCAAGTTCAATAGGACGATTGCATACAGGAATACGATCAGAAGTACTGTAGGCATACTAACTATGTACAGTATAATTAAAACTGAACGATTAAGGGGAGGAGGGGGTCGGAGGAGTCAGCAATAAATGACAGGATTGGTTAGAGAAGGGAGATAAGGGGGTAGGGAGGAGGGGGTGGGGGAGCTGAACGGAAGTGTCATCGGTCTCTTATGGGAAGTAGTTTGGGGAACGTTATGAACAAATATTGGATATTTTAGAGTGTCGCTGTGTTTTCTTAAATAGTATTTTTATGCTTCAGCTGAATATTAGAATCTGATTACTTTCTGTAATAATGAGGACACCTTTTTTGATTTGTGGCCAAAAAGGTACTTGGCTGGAATAATTTGTGTACAAGAGTAAAAATACAGCACAGAGTTTCACATTACAATACATGTAATGATCAAAGAGATATGTCGTCCCATTTGTTTTCTAAATTATTATATGGTGCAGGTTATATTTGTGTACAGTTTGGAAAAACATATTGAAGGGCATCAGTCATCAGGTTTTTGCAATGTAAACTGAGAACAGCATGATGTAGGGGCAGAGACCCTGATGCCAGTGATGTGTCACTTACTGGGCTATGCATTGCTCTGTCAGTAAAGTTAGGAATTTATCATGACAAGATTATCACTACAGGATTAGATTGTATGCCCAGGCGAGGGAATGCCTGGTGGGTAGCAAAACACGACACAGAGAGGAAAACTAGGGAAGAGAAAAATGTAAGGCCCTAGCTTTAGGGAGAGTCACATCCTCAGGCCCCTTTCACATCAGCGTTTTTTTAAATCGCGCAGATGCGGTGAAAAAAACGCATCTGCCACGATTACCGCATAACCGCGACACTTGCGGCACAGTTGCGGCAAGCCCCATGCAATGTCTATGGGGCTTGCGTAAGGTGGGGAGGTGCGGCAAGTGTGGTATCGGCACTTGCGGCAAGTGCGGCCGCAAAAAAAACGCGGCTGACCGGTTTTTTTCCGCGGCCGCACCTGCCGCAAGTGCCGAAACCGCACTTGCCGCACCTGCCACACACTTGCCGCAAGCCCCATAGACATTGCATGGGGCTTGCCGCAACTGTGCCGCAAGTGTCGCGGTTATGCGGTAATCGCGGCAGATGCGGTTTTTTCACCGCATCTGCCGCGATTTAAAAAAAACCTGATGTGAAAGGGGCCTTAGAACAAGTGCATACGTTGAGTATTTGATGAGTTTTTTACCTCAGGATTTGTAGCCAAAACCAGTAGTGGTGATAAATACAGAAATGGTGACCTGTTTCTATGATGGTGGTTTCCAACTCCAATCATTGTATCCAATCCTGAAACCAATCTCAGTTGCAGTGAAATCATGGACAGATTGGCTCCATGTTTGTACATATCCACAAGATGGAACTAGTGTGTCCATGATTTCACTGCCAACAGAGATTGGTTCAGAGATTGGATACAATGATTGTGGTTTTGGAAACCCACCATTAGACTTTGCCTCTAATGCTCCATTCCTGATTTGGTCTTCAAATCCTGAGGTATAAATAAAGTCATCAAATGCTCATTGGCCGCACGAGGCTAACAGTCACCTGTGACTGATCCCCGAGCTCCTCTTAATGTCTCCTTTATATCCCCCATTGTCCATCGCATGCCTAAGCCCTCGCTGAGACCTGAACTAACCCTGGTTAGAGAGAGGCGCCAGCCAGACACTATTCCACTACTACTAATAAAATCAACAACGAGGAAGGTGAGACAAACGGGTGGGGAAGAACACAACCAAAGTGAGTTCCTTAAGGAGAGAACTTCACAGCTACAACTGTAGCAACATTCCAGCTTTCTTCCAAGGCTGCCTCCTTCAATGTGCTCAGTATAGCAAAGAAGTTAGCATGGAGTAACACCAGGAGAGGGTAAATATAGCGGAAGTGCTTGATGATAAGATGCTACAGCTGTGATTGAAGCTGTGAGTAATCCAGACAAAAAGGAATTAGTTCTTAACCCTTTCAGCATAAAATGAAAGAAAATCTCCTCCAACACAATATGTAACCTGCAGATGTGACAAACCCATGACACTTGTGTCTCCTAGTTGACTACTCTGTGTAACCCACCTCCACAACTGATGGACAGCTTTCTGTCAATAACAGTGTATACAGAAAGCTGACAATCAATGGTATTAGAGGGATTATACAGGGCTCGGCATTCTGAGCACTGCTAAACCTACAGCAGACAAAAAAGTGATTGCTTCAAAATGACAGCAAGCAGTCCAGCAAGTGATACATCGGTGGAATCATGGTCTTTTTTGTGGCATTGCAGATGCCAATTATCATCTAAGGGTATTTTAAATTGGTCATATACATTGGATGAAAGATCACTGAACTCACTAAATTTAGTTAAATTGGACAAACATCAAATGTTTTGAGATTTCTCGACTTTACTTCAATGCAGATGTCAGGGCAAACAGAATATTGGACTTGTACAATTCTTTTACCTTTATATGGTTCAGCAACCCCAACTCTGAATATTGTGTATAGGCATAATTGTACAAGAGCATATGGTGGACATGGAGGAAAGGCTAGTGACGGAACGAGTGTTTGGCCTACAACTATCTAAAATATATGGCCACCTTTACAATCACCAGACATCACTTCTATGTCTGTGAGTTATAACATAGCAGTTATGTATGTACAGTATAGTGTAAAAATGACATTTTACTCCAAATCTTTATATGTTGGTCTATTCTGTACTGGTAAAGAGAGGAGATACAAGAGGCGCAGATTGTGCCTTATCAAAAGGACACTATTTGATTTAGTGTGGATTATATAGATATCCACTCACCTTGTAAGGTTGTGAGACCCACAACCAGTTTGAAAGCACAAGGCAGCTGCTGCAGAACCTCCACTGTCACGGCAAAAACCGCGGGAAAAACAGGAGTCAAACAGGAATGGTATCCACAGTCCGCGCTGCTGCTCTTTACCAAAGGATTTCACAAGAGGGTATTACCATCATAAGGTCCTTTATTCATCAAAAACCTACGTGTTTCAGAGCTGTCCCATGCGCTGAGGAAGGTGCTGGGACAGCACTGAAACGCGTAGGTTTTTGATGCATAAAGGACCTTATGATGGTAATACCCTCTTGTGAAATCCTTTGGTAAAGAGCAGCAGCGTGGACCGTGGATACCATTCCTGTTTGACTCCTATTCTGTACTGGTGTCTAGCCTGTAAACCTTTCTGTCCCCTGCAATTATTACAAGTTTGACAATTGTTGTCTGGACTAGGCTGGAGGCTAATGCCTGATACAGTTAGTGCCTGAAACTATAGACAGATAAACCATTACACCTGGATGGAGTTTTCCCCCGACACCTCTTTAAATATGCCGTTCTACTGAATAAATTGAGTTTGCCCACAGGGTGTCACACTGACCAGTTTTGCCAATAATAAAGTTGTTAAGCAGCTGACAACTTCTTTCTAAAACTGGAATGAGCAGAAATTTCATTTTATAAACTTTTAAACTCTTTTGCATTTCCACAAGTCAGATTCATTTTTTGCAGATTTGTCAAAAAAGATTAATACTACGATTTTTGAGACCTGATGATGCTGTGTTACTAGCTGGGAAAACCCATGTCAGAATGGATGTATAATCTTGAGTATAGTATGAATTCAGTTATAACAGGATTCATAAACTAAGAATGTTGTTATTTTTATTATTAGACAAGAAAAGTTTCAAAAAGGATTATACATATATTCTGAGACAGGTTTTCAAAGTAAGGCTATGTGCCCACTGTGCGGTTTTGCTACGTTTTATTGCTGCATTTCTGCACCAAAAATGTAGTTAGCTTTGTAATTAAAGTCAATGTGATTTTACAAGAGCTGTGTGTTTTTGTAATCTTCATTTTTTTATGTCCCTGCAAATTAACTTGCTTGTTTTTGGGCTGGGTTTTCCCCATAGACTCCATTCTAACCCTTCTAAAAAGAGCATTACAAATGCATGGGTATTCCCACAGTCCGTTTGTGATGCTTATTTAAAGTGATTTCTACAGTATAAACACTGCAATACTCACCTTCCCCAGTGATCCCACTGTGATCCCTGGTGATTTCTTTATTCCGGGCACCGGGAGAAGCTGCATGACTGACTTGCGGACTAGTGATGAGTGAGTGGCGTAATATTCACATCCGCTATACTCGTAACGAGTTCTTTTTAATGCTCGAATATTCATCTGTATAGCGAATCCAATGTTAGTCAATTAGTGATTGGTTCCACCCACACACATCCGGCTATAAATCGATTATTTCCGGGACAGGGCGGGAGGGTGGGCTTTTTTTGTGTTTCCACTGCATAAAACACCTTGCTGTGCACCCCAGAGAAACCCTAACATTCAATCTGCTCTCCCTGAGGTGCCAGATCACTTTGTGTACTGAAGGAAGCTGTCAATATGTGTCAGATCGACATCACTCACGAGCACCAGCGACACTCGCTGATTAACGAATATCGCGAATACTATACTATCCATGTGAGTAGTGAATAGTAAGGATTACACTCGCTCATCACTATTGAGGACCTGTGCTGCCCCATGTGACTGGTCATGTGACTTAACCTGTAACATGGCCAGCCTCTGATTGGACAAAATTCACGGGTCCTTCTGCTGCCCGAGAAGAAGACATCACCAGTCACCGTGTGCTCGCTGGAGGTTGAGAAAGGTTGTCTGTGTCTGTCTGTCTCTGTGTGTCTGTCTGTGTTTGTGTGCACACACAAATGCAATAGGTTTGTGCTGCTCTTTCGGTGTTTTTGTACATACAAATGCAGCACAAAAAAGCAGCACAAAAAATAAGCACAGTGGGTACATAGCCTTAGTATACTGGCCACATTTGGTCCAAGACACCTAATTAATAATGTATGAAGTTTATATTGTGAAATCTGGTGATTAGTCCATTTTTAACAGCTGTAGGGAAAACTTGTAGGGCTGTGGGACAAAGTTCAAGAATGCTGTGCAACAACTCTCGCCAACCGTCAGCACTTCCAGCATAGTCATTATGTATTACGTCTCTGAATAATGCGTTTTTATTTTAATGATTTTTATTCTTTCTTATATTTTTTAGGTACTTTAGCGGGAGTTATAGACTTGGCAGTGGATTGGATGACTGATCTAAAAGAAGGAATATGTCTTAAAGGGTTCTGGTACAGCCGAGAGCAGTGCTGCTGGACATCAGATGAAACCACCTTTGATGATCGGGATAAATGTCCTCAGTGGCAAAAATGGTCTGAACTGATGATTGAGAAATCAGAGGTATTATTTTCAAATTAAATTAAAATCCCACTGTGTGTTATGCCTGGTGTAAATGCTGAGGACGGGATGCCAGACAGAGCGGTTTAAAACAGTCCCACTCCAGCTCTTATGTCCCGCCCTGATCCAGATTTGCTCAGAGGGCTCCTTTAAAGCTTGTTTTAGAATTTAGCATTTGATATAATTGCTTTTTACATTAATTATGTAAATTTTTGCTCATTATTTTGGTATTATAACAACAAACAATGTCAAACTAAATTTTTGATAGCATCATTTTATTGCCAGAGCAACCACATAAATAGCACAGTACCCAGCCACTGTTCTGTTCGCATATAACGTTCTCTGTTTTATAATACTAAATTAGTAAAACTTATTAAAATACAAGAGGGGATAACAAAAAAAAACCCTAGAAAGCTATGTTTTCCATACTCTAATGTAATGGATGATGGAAGAAAAGCGCACTTATCACTGCAGGAAATAGAAGTCAACTTGACCATCTACAATCATCTGTAGTTGCCAAGAGCCACTTCTGTTTACCCCCTAATTTAACTCCTCTACATCTGATACTAAATATACGCTTCAGGTTAATTAATTTCAATACGAGTTGACATGTTGTTTTGCTGATTTATAACTACTGAAATAATTTTTACAGCAATTTCCTTTGGTTCTTTTTATCCACTCCTGAATGTCTGTAATAACAGCAGTTGGTGATTTGTTTTACAGCCATAGGTCCTGAGTTATGCCACTTCCACACCAAACTGTGAATACAGTTTTTTTGTTGGAAAGGGATGGTCCATAAGTCCTGGGTCTCCTTGCCTGTATGGACATAAGTCTCCATCAACTAAATTATTTTTTTTAAAACTAATATGGCATATTGAATGGACACACAATTTCTCAACCGGGCTGTGGAGTCAGAGTCATGGAGTCAGAGTCAAAATTGCTGCCCATTTTGGGTGGAGTCGGAGTCAGATTCAGTGAAATTGAGAAGTTGGAGTCACAGTCGGATATTTGGCTTACTGACTTAACAGCCATGGTTATGGAGGCGGAGTTGTGGATTCGGAGTCGGTGTCCATTTTGATGGAGTTGGAGATGGAGTTGGATTCAGGGCAATTAAAGAGTTGGAGTTAGGCTAGGGTCACATTAGCGTTTTCCTGTGCGCTCCGAAATAGCGTGGGATTTGAAACTCCCAGACTTCTGTGTGAAGCAGCAGCCTGCTCTGTAAGTCCGGCACCCATAAGAATCAATTCCCAGCATTAGCACAGCGTTCCAGAACATTAACACTGCGCTAAGGCTGCGTTCAGTCTGCAGAATTCTAAGTTTTTTCATGGATCCACCAGCAAAAAGGCTGACGATTAGGTGACCCTAGCCTGAGAGTCGGAGTTGAATGTTTGGCTTACTGACTTCATAGCCGGGTTCACAACACTACTGCCCTTCTCAGCGTATGTACTAAGGCCGGCTTCACACTGCGTGTGTGATCCAATCCGTGGCTGTCCGCTTGAGGCAGACAGCTGCAGACCGGATCAGCACACAGGACTGGGGGGCTATTATGCCCTCCGGTCCTGTGTGGAGCACACGCAGTTCCCACTGCTGATAGGTGAGGACCGCGGGCGCCGCAGTCCTAACCTGTCAGCGGCTGCAGCTGCGTGCACTGCACACAGGCCCGGAGGGCATAATAGCCCCCCAGTCCTGTGTGCTGATCCGGTCCGCAGCTGTCTGCCTCAAGCGGACAGCCATGGATCAGATCACACACGCAGTGTGAAGCCGGCCTTAAATTCTTCAGTCTGCACTGTTGGACCAATTTTGGACCTTTATTATTGAGCACAGCTTTGCTGTTATTCCAATTATGGCAGACAGCTTTCTCCGGGACAACCTCTTTTGAACAATTCAACCTATAAAATAAAGACGACTATTTTGTTGGTTTCTTTATCAGCTAAAACTGAGCCATTAAGTGACACACACAAACATGAATGTGATTTATCTACAGCGGTGGATGAAGGTCTACACTGAGGTTGACTTGCATTCTGTATCCAGAAATTTCATCTGAGAATGAGAAGTGTAAAGTACTTGGTTTGATACAGAGTAAACAGCATTTTGTTTTTCGAGCCAATATGTTTTCCTCTCTTAAGGCTCTGTGAAAATAACAGCAGATCTTCTTAATTTGCCTTGGCAAGTCACTGCATTCCTGCAATAGTATATAACACTTCAGTTCATTCTATGCCATGCAAACTATTGGCTATGCCTCTGATATACATAATTCAGGGACACCAGACTCTATGACTGATATTTTAATACTGATCCTCTTTACTTTGCTGAATTACTAAAATTATATCATTTTTAGGTCCCAATTCATCAGTTTTGCCAAAAATATGGCATGAACCGGATTGAAATGTCACAAAATAGTTTTAACACTTATTGCGGTGCAAAAAATTGCAGCATTTGTTATTTTTACACTAGTGTATTGAGCTTATTTTAAATACAACGGAGCATCCACATATATATTACATACATTACAGAAAAAGTGACAAGTGCAAGTGTGATTGTTATGTTTGTAATGAGACAAAGTTTACCTTAGCTGTACTATATTGGTTTTAACAACGCACATGATCATCTCTGCAGCAGAGCTGATAGCACCATAAGAGGAAAACTGCTGCTGCAAAAGTGTGTAATGAGACAAAGTTCATTTCTGCTGTCATTGGCATAAGGACTACACTCTTAGAGACTGCGACTGCAACCAGGCTGGAAGGGGGCCGCTAACACCAGTGCCTGTTTTAGCTGAATGTACATCTGCGGTTGCGCATTCAGTTAAAATGTATAGTGGTGCAGTGTCCTGTGGCCGCTGATTCCCTATGTCGCAATATATGACGCCTGCAAATCAGAGGCAGTTGATATCAGCATGGCAGTCACAGGTGATGCATTGCATTGACATAATGCATCGCTCATAACATGCACGTCGACATCAGCTCTCAGCATCTGCACCAACTACAATTTGTAAGCCATGTGTCTTGGGAGATGAGGAAGATGTGAAGGTGTTTTTTTTTTTTAAAAATGTGTTAGACAACAGTGGAGGATTATTACATGTCCAACCCTTGAGATGGGACATTATACTAGGATGGGGGACATATATTACTGGAAGGGAAAAGGAGACAATATTATGGATGGGGAGTGGGAACATTATACCAGGATGAGGGACATCCTACCAGAAGGAGCCCAAGATAGGGTGCATTTTACCAGGAAAGGGGACATATATTACTGGAAAGGGCTGAAAAATGTTTATACCGTGTTAGCCAGTAGATAGAAAAATATTGGAATCTGAAAGTCCTCAGTGGTTGATACCTTTTAATGGCTAACTAAAAAAGATGGTAAACATAGCAAGCTTTCATGACTCTAGGCCCCTTGGTCAGGCTGATAATTACACAAATTCTGAAGACACATACTCGTATACATAAGCAGGGTTAGATGCTGTAGTAAATCCGACAGGTGACGTAAAGCAGAGTCAGGCTAGGGAGGGGGAGAGGAGCTGGGAAAGTAAAGTCAAAATTCTAAGGTAAGAGGAACAGATTGAATTATTTTTCTATTGTTAGTGGCCTGTGGAGACTGGAAGATTCCTCAGTGAGTTGTAGAAAGCCATATATCGAAGCGAGACAGGTCACATAAGAAGTGTCAAAAGTTCATTGTCCTCTAACTTGAGTCTGTTGGAAGATGTGATATCCCCAAATGTCCTTTCATTTTTATATAAAAATACATGGATCTGTGATGTCCCCAAATGCCCTTTCATTTATTAAAATGTATATAAATATATATATATATATATCATATACGGTATATCAAAATAATAGGAGCACACTGGTAATGCCAATCAGCCAATTACATGCAAACAGTGATGTTTCCTGATGATGTTAGTGGATGATTTTTTGAGAAAAAATGAAAAATAAAAACATTTTTCAAAAAAACTCAGATTGAAATTTTTTTTATGAAAAACTGCTCGTCTGATAATGAGGTTATTAGCGCATGTAATGGCCAATAGATGCCTGGCCTTCAACCACAGCAAGGTGACCTTAAATCTGAAGGGTTCTGTCTACACTTAAAACCTCTCTCATACCCTAGGGATCTCTGTTACAATGGGCAGTAGCAGCATACATACCACATCAGATGGCCCCCATGGCTTGTAGGGAGGATGGAGTGAAAATTCCAGCAGTGGAGCCAGTACTCCACACAAATTACATGATGAAAAAAAAGGAAGTGCTGTCTGGCTTTTTTTCTTCATTTTCTTCATTATTTATGAATATAGATATATATATATATATGGAAAGGGCTGGGAAGGGTACATTACATCATGATGGGATATTATTGATGCAAGAGTTACACAATGGGGAAACATTCTTACTTGAAGGTGTACAGAATGGAGGACATTAGTACAGGATGGGGAAAATATTACATTACGAGAGAGAAAGTACGGTAACAGTTATTACATGTCTCACACTGATAACGCCCCCTTTCATCTATGTATATAATTGCCTTGTGGCGTCTGTCATTGCTCCTGTGTGTTGTCCCTATATCGCCCAATACAGTATATGTTAATATCACCCATATATGGTAATAGTGTTCTGTGTCCCTCATTGTAATAGTGCCCCCTGTGCCCAGGAAATATCACATTGTCTCAACCACATACATAAATATACATCGTATAAAAGGTCATATCAAACATACAAAAATAATACTAGTTTTAAGGGGCAAGAATCACTCTCTGACATCAGCCACCTCCGTACGTAGCTGACAAGACGTGTGGAATGATTAATATTGGTCGTCACTGGCATTAGGACTCTGTTCTTTTCTCAGGGTATTAAAGGAACCTGTCACCTAGTTTAGAGACTCTAACCTATCACTACCTGTCCCTACAACTACCTACTAAATTACTAACCATTCCTGTCTGAGCAAATAGTAAATTATACATTTGGAGAAAAGCGATTTATAAACCTACATGTCCACAGATGTGTGGGCATTCCTAGATGGCTGGCCGACAGGCAGGCAGTCTCCACTATTCCCCGCCTCGCTGCTTCAATAACACCCCGGTGGGCGTGATAATTTATTCAGGAGCACACCCTGATTTCAAATTCCCACCTCTGCTTTCCGGGTATGATGTGCTGCCGGCCGTGCTGCATCATTTCCGGTCTGGTGCATTGTGGGAGGTGTTGGCATACAAACTGGCTCGGAGCATGTGTGTTCAGTGTGCATTCTGAAGCTGGTTTGTACACCCAATACCCCACAATGTACCAGACCGAAAATGACGTGCCGTGGCTGGCAACTCCTCAAACACGGAAGAAGGAGGCGGGAATTTGAAATCAGGGCGGGCTCCTGAATGAATGATAATGCAAACCAAAGTGTGATTGCAGCAGCAAGGTGGGGGGAGAGTGGACCCAGAGAGACTGCCTGCCTGTCGGCCAGCCATCTAGGAACTGCCCACACATCTGTGGACATGTAAGTTTATAAATCGCTTTTCTCCACATTTATAATTCACTATACAGGGATGGTTAGTAATGTAGTAGAAAGCTGCAGGTTCAGGTAGTGATAAGTTAAGGGGGCTAAACTAGATGACAGGTTCCCTTTAAGTCTTGAGTTCTGTACATTAAAGGGAACATGTAAGATAATTCCTGCCGCCAAACTATGGGCAGCATAAGTAAAAGTCTGGCTACACAATTGCAGCCAGTTATATTTATCTCTGAAATGCTCTGATGTTTCAGAGAATATTTTCTTTGCAGAACAGGCTGTGTCCATAGTCGGAGACTAATCTGGCTCCTTCCCTGGTCAACTTTTTTCAGTGCTGCTCTTTTTGGTTGTCACGAAACTAGTAATTTATATGTTTTACTCCAGAAAGTTGGCAGTGTTTACAAAAAGATATCACAAAAGTGACAATTTACGTATATGCATACACAGTTCTTAAAATAAAAGGAATTCCATTTACAGAAACCTAAACTGTTGTAGCTTGAATTCTTTAGCCCATGGGGAGGGCGGAAGATGGAGGTGGTTCACAGCAGTGTTTCAGCTGCCCCAAAACTGTGACAGCGAACTCTTAGCAGGCGTAAGTTCTTATAGGGTCTGGTTGAGCTGCCCGGTGTCCATTGTCTTTTGTGTGACATGAAAAAGCTCACCCATCACTGCCCGGTGTCCCATAAAACAATGAAAAGCATTAATATTTTCCTGATAGTGATTGACATGTCTGTTGCTATGTGAGAGCCCTGCCTGTCACCTGTATTGTTAATGGAAGAAGTTGACTATGAGCGGAGCTGGACTAGTCTTGCCTCTTGTCTGGGCTGTGGTCAGCGGCCTGACCTTTAAAGCATGTTCCCTTGAAACACTGGAGTGTTTTAGAGAAAAATATACTTGGCTGAAATTGTGCAGCCCAGCTCTGACTCATGCTCCCCGTGACAGGTTCCCTTTAATTCTGATTTTAATTTCCATTACCAGCTGAATTAGTATGCTTTACTTATTCAGTGCTATTATCCACCTCTAGAATACATCTATAATATTTTTGCATCTTGAATTAATGCCTTATTGCAATGTAATATGACGAGACATATTATTTTTGACTCTGTGTAATTTTCTTTCAGGGTGCAAGTGCTTATGTTTTAAATTATTTCCTTTATACTATGTGGGCTTTGACCTTCTCATTTTTGGCTGTTATCTTGGTTAGAGTCTTTGCCCCATATGCCTGTGGCTCTGGAATTCCCGAGGTAAGATGCTACAATGTTTTTACTTTGATCTCTGTGCCAGTATGTACCCAGTATATTATTGGAATAATACTTTTGTAAATTAGTGTCTTGTTTTCCCTTGACAGTTGTATTTCAGGGGCAAAAAACTTGTCATTATCAATAACCAGTCCTTGGTAGAGATGAGCGAACCTGCAGATGTTTGCCGAATCTGGCCAGACTTAAAAAAGTCTAGGTTCAGAACTAGACTGGACCTGAACTTGAGCCTAAACCCCAAACCACAGATAAATCTAGGGGGACTCGAGCTTCAGTGCTATAACTTCGTGGTAGTAAAGGCTAGGGGGCGCCAAAAGGAAGCAAAATTTGGATTAAAGCGTTAAATCATACTTACCAAGAACTACACGCCTGTCACACTACTTCCGGGTCCGCTTATTAAGCCTTATGAATAATCAATGCTTTCCCCACCATCTGTGACTGCATCTGTGATTGGTTGTAGTCAAACTGCACCCCCACACTCTCTGCCAGCGTCTGTGATTGCTTGCCCTCACACTAGCTGTCTGGGTCCCCAAGGTGGTGTGTAAAAATAAATAAATAATTGTAAAAAAATAGTGTGTGCTCCCCCGTATATTGTACACAGCAGAGATAAAGCAGATGGCTGTGAGCTGCAGCCCCCAGCTGTGTGCATTATCTTGGCTGGGTATCATGGGGGGTACCATGTTTTTTTTATGATTTAAATAAAAAATTTAAAAAACCCACATGGGGTCCCCCCAGTTTTGATAACCAGCCCAGATAAACCACACGGCTCAGATTTGGCATTCTCAACCAGGGGAGGCCCATAATTGTTGGGCCCTCTCAAGGATAAAAAATAGCAGCCCGCAGTCACCCAGAAAAAAACACCATCTTTCTCCAATTTATTAACCCCCAAAACACCCCTGTGGTTTTTGACACATTTTTTATTGCCAGGAGATGCAGATGAATGCATTGAAATCAATGAATGCAGTTTTGAAATAAAACTTCACTAAAAAACGTGTTAAAATCATGTTGTGGTCTTGGTGCATTTTTCTGCCAGTAGATGCAGATGCACACATTGAACTCAATGCATGTAGTATTGTGACAAATCTACACTAAAAACTGCATTGCTGTTTTGGCGTGTTTTACTGTTAGGGCATGCAGTTTAGGTGCAGAAATTGATGCAACCAAATACTCACCATGCGCACATACCCTAACCTGGTAAGCGGCATGGAGTTCAATGGTGTCGGATTATTTACTTCAATTGTGTTGAATAATCAGGTAATCCAACACCAATGAAGTCAATAATCCAGCACCATTAAACTCAATATCGGATTACCGGAATTCAATTCCATCTGTTAACCTGGTCACAGCTGGAGAATCACGGGAACCTCCAGTCGTGAAATTTATTTTTATTTAGGAACAAAAAACTTTGGAGAGACATTGAAGACCTGACACCTGTATATACTAAAAAGTTAGCTGAAAGGCTAATGTAACTTTAAAAGGTGTCATGTGTGCTGCAAAATTCTAGTTTTATAGTGAAATGAAACTCAGACCCACAATTTCTAGCCCATCATATTTAAAGCAGTTTCCTTGGTTCATTTTGCACATGCTGCTTGTCTTTAGAAACAAGACTCTACAGATTTATAACTTATGTGTCATAGCGTAAAGAAGGAGTAAATACAGTAAATGCACTCATGGCCAAAAGGGTTGGCCCCCTTGAAATTGTTCCAGAAAATGAAGCATTTCTCCCAGAAAATGATTGCACTTACACATGTTTTATTATACACGTTTAATTACTTTGTGTGTATTGGAAGAGCACAAAAAGACAGATAAACATAAAAAAATGTCAAATTGTACATAAAATGGGGGTGGTAGGCACCTTTCCAAAATTGTAGGTGAACAACTTTGTTTCAAGCATGTGGTGCTCATTCAAGCTCATCTATGGCAAATAACAGGTGTGGGCAATATGAAATCACACCTGAAACCAGAGAAAAAAAAGGTTGACGTAGGCTGGCTTCACACTGCGGCGTGATCCGGTCCGGGGCTGTCCGGGAGGACCCAGACAGCCATAGACTGGATCAGCACACAGGACTGGGGGTCTAATATGCCCTCCGGTCCAGTGTGCAGCGCACGCAGCTGCAGCCGCTGACAGGTCAGGACCGCGGCGCCCGCCGTCCTGACTTATCAGCAGCGGGAACTGCGTGCGTTGCACACCGGACCGGAGGGCATATTAGCCCCCCAGTCCTGTGTGCTGATCTGGTCCGCGGCTGTTTGGGTCATGTCGGACAGCCCCAGACCGGATCACGCCACAGTGTGAAGCCGGCCTCAGTCTTTGCATTGTGTTTCTGTGTGTGCCACACTAAGCATGGAGAAAATAAAGAGGAGAAAGATCTGTCTAAAGGTACTGTTACACGGCTCAATTTTCAGAACAATGTTGTTAGCATGCACGCGCGATCACTAACAACATCATTCAGATCGCTGGTGAGCTGTCACACAGGCAGACTCACCAGCGATCTGGACCAGCGAGGACGCTGGTATCTAAGGTACACATCGGGTTACTAAGCGCCGTGCGGTGCTTAGTAACCCGACGTGTACCATGGTTAACATCTCCCAGCATAGGCTGTGCTGCTGGGAGATCGTTCAGTGTGCTGTCATACTGAACGATGCAGCAGGTTGGATGAGTTGAAGTTGACAGATTTATGAACATGTTCATAAACCTGTCAACTTCAACTTGACTAATTATCGTTGTTGAATCGTTTGTTTACGCGCAACGACTCAATAACGATGTTGTTTCAACATCGTTCAAAATGTCACTTTTGAACGATGTTGATAACAAAGTCGGCCCGTGTAACGATACCTTGAGGACTTGAGAATCAAAATAGTTGAAAAATATCAACAATCTCAAGGTTACAAGTCCATCTCCAGAGGCCTTGATGTTCCTTTGTCCACAGTGTGCAATATAATTAAGAAGTTTACAACCCTTGGTCCAAAATTCTATTTGAGACATGTAAGAAGCTTATTGATGGTTATAGGAAGTGATTGATTGCAGTTAATTATTGCAAAGAGTGTGTAACCAAATATTAAGTTGAGATAGCCAACAATTTTATCCAGACCGTTTTTTGAGTTTTGTGTGAATTTATGTCCAATTTGCCTTTTTTTTCTGTGTCTTTTTGTCTTGTTCCAATTCACACAAAGCAAATAAACATGTACTGTATATAACAAAGAATGTGTAATTGCAATCATTTTCTGGGAGAAATACTTTGTTTTCTGGAATCATTTTTGGTCATGACTGTAGCTGTCAAATGAACCATTCATCCTGCAGATCTGTAATGTTCACAGAGACCTTTTGCCCAAACTTATTTTATGTCAGGGTTTCCCACAATAAGCAAAAGGTGTCTGTTTTTTTCTTGAATGAGCTCCACTCCTGTTATAGGCTATGTCACTTTACCATCCTTTATTTTCTTATATTGGGCATCACTTTAAAGCACCACTCCAGCATTTATTTTATTGGTCTGTTGGAGTGCTGTTTTAAATTAAGCCCTCTCCAGTTAGCCTCCTGTGATTTGCTGATCACAGAATCATAGAAGGGTAAAGTTGGAAGGGATCTCCAGGGTGAACTGGTCCCACCCCCTGCTCAAAGCAGGATTCACTAAATCATCCCAGACAGATGTCTGTCATGTCTCTATTTGAAGACTTCCATTGAAGGAGAACTCACCATATCATAGCAGCCTGTTCCGCTCATTGATCGCCCTCACTGTCAAAATGTTTTTTCTAATATCTAATCTATGTGTACTCCCATTCAGTTTCATGCCATTGTTTCTAGTCTTTCCTTGAGCAAATGAGAGTAAAGCTGATCCCTTTACAGTGTGACAGCCCTTGAAATATTTGTAGACAGTTATCAAGTCTCCTCTCCTTATCAGGTCACCATTCTGGTTGCTTTTCTCCAAACGTGCCCAGATTTGTTGTTTTCTTTTTTAAAATGTAGTATAGTAGATCACAAGCCCTGTGGTATAATATCTAATGCTCAGAACATCCCATGGTTGTCAGATGATAACACGTTACTGTAAAACCAGGGTGTGAGGAGAGCGAAGTCTAATCTGGACATGCATTCCCATACTGCTGTCACTCACAGAGTGGTAGCTACACCCCCACCAGTGATGTGCCCTGCTCAGTCTGTCCGATTCCGGTCCCCAGGTCAGAAGTAGTAGAGCCAGAACAGTAACCAAGGAATATATGAGCTGCAGACAGACCAGCTTACAGGAGGAGGGCAGGTGGTAGAAGTATATTAGGAAAGTGTTTGTTCAAAAAAGTTAGGACAATGAAAGGGGGTGTAAATCGTAGTGGAAAACCTCTTAAAATCCCAATCAAATCCTGTTTTGGTTTGTGGGTGTAACTTGAAAAAATGTTGAAAATTTACAGGGTATGAATACTTTTTCAAGGCACCGTTTATATTCAGTCTGAAGGTTTATCTTTTCTTAAATTCTAGATAAAAACTATCCTGAGTGGTTTCATAATAAGAGGTTACCTAGGAAAATGGACCCTGTTGATAAAAACAGTGACTTTAGTGCTAGTGGTGTCTTCAGGATTAAGTCTTGGCAAAGAGGGACCTTCAGTGCATGTCGCATGTTGCTGTGGCAATCTGTTCAGCAGCCTGTTGTCCAAGTACAGCAAGAATGAAGGGAAGAGGAGGGAAGTAAGTAATTTAAGCTGAAAAAATATGTTACTTCAAGTACCGTATTTACTAATATATGCCATTGTTTTAATCCTACAATATTTATTTTACAGGTGCTCTCAGCGGCAGCAGCAGTCGGCGTCTCTGTTGCTTTTGGAGCCCCAATCGGTGGTGTGCTTTTCAGTTTGGAAGAGGTACTCTTCAGAATAAAGTTACTTCTTTGGACTGTGCACTTTAGATGTTAATATACAGTATGTCTCCAAAACATCTCGAGAATGTTTGTCAGAGCTGATAATTATGTATTCCAGATGTTAGTACAATCATTATTTTAGTTGCTCTAATCCCAACGATTTTGGTAACATCAATGCTGTTTAATCCAGGGATAGTATATTCCAATTGAATATATCCAAAAAACACAAAGGGAGTCAAAAAAGCGCAGCATCTAAGTGCAGGGATATATGAAGCAAGAGGCGGGTGTGTGATTATACAATTTTGGAACAACCTGAGGGTCCAGTCACCACAGAGGTACTGCACCTCAACCAGAGGTGTGGTATCCCACTCTTGGTTAAGGAGAGGGCACTACCTGGTACCCACACACCGCATCCAACACTACACCACATCTGGCCGCCTGGGGGTGGGGGCAAGATTGCTACTGAGGGAGAGCACAGTCCCCCATCCCGGGTTAGAGAGGGAACTAGGTAGAGGGTGTGGGTGGAGGAAGTAGATAAGGGGTAAACCCTAGGAATTAGTGAGGTAGTAGTGACAACAGAGCACGTAAGAGAACGTGACTAATGTTGGGGAAAGTAAGAAGGAAAAGGAGGGAAGAAGTCAGTGGACAGGGGTGTTGGTGACTGGAGGCCGTCACGAGTGGAGGGATGGAGAGAGACATCCTGGGGACTGGAGCTAGTTAGAGCTCGTCCCAGGCCAAGAAAAGGTGGAGGAAGGACTGAAGAGCCAGTGAGAGGCTCTAGAGCAGTGATGGCGAACTCCAGGCCTCGAGTGCCACACACAGTCCAGGTTTTCAGGATTTCCTTAGAGTTTGGCAGTTGGTAATTTGATTGCCAACTGTCAAATGCAATGGAAATCCTGAAAACCTGGACTGTGTCTGGCACTCGAGGCCTGGAGTTTGCCATCACTGCTCTAGAGAGACTGAAAGAGTCTCAGGGGCACGGGGAATGAGGAATTCACCCGTGGCGCCCTTATTCAAGTGTAGGGACCACAGAGCGAACCGGCCTCAGACTAGTGAAGTGACTCAGCTAGCTAACCGGGGGCTGCAGAAACTTCATGTGCAGCAGCCAATCCCACACTTAATCACTGAAAAGGCAGCCACATAGGGTCACACAAAGGGTCACATAGGGACTGAGAGGATGTCGCACGACCGGACCCGCGGCTGCTGGCTCGGGACACTGAGTGTGAGGTGCAGGGTAGGAGGGCGAGAGCCAGGGCAGAGAGACAACCCAGGAAGGAACACCAGAAGGGCGTCCCGGTGAAGTGAACTTAAATTATCCGAGAGTTGGCTGGACCCCTGCCTCAGAGGACGCAGCATTCGTCTGGGTGTTGAGAACTTGGAGAACAATAAGAACTATGAGTAAAATGTGAAAACTGCATCCAGCTATGTCCTCAAATCGTTTCCTGTGCCATTTGCCCTGTGCCACAACCGATACCATTGACTATTGCTTCTATAACTGCTCTGGGGCCCCGCTCCGCCCATGGGGAGCCTTACCACCCTTGGCTGCGTTATCAACTGCCCCAGTGGATCTGCACTGCAGCGTCAGCCATCCAATTGCCGAATACCACGAGTGGCGTCACAACCAAATTCCATATACGTATCCCCCATTTATGGCACAGCCAGGGCCACAGAGCCGGGTCACAGCCCTGTGACCTTCCCAGAGAAATGCCCGACCCGGTTCAGAGTACACCACGGCCCTGGTGGGCGTGTCACAATCACCTTAGAGGGGTCTTATAGTCTTGCGCATCAATCCAATATAGGATCTTTGAGAACTCCTGCAAGAGGTTTTCATAAATGGTATGAAGAAAAATTAGTTCTAGTTTTGAGGCACTACCTAGTCATTAGGAGACAAAATCCTTGATTATATGAAACAATTTATTGGTGATAAATATAAAAGGGCCATACTGCTGTTTAGAAAGTTAAAATATAAGGCTATAAAAATATAATGTATTAACATAGTCCACATTCAGAGATCTTCTTTATTAATTTATTCTTAACATTTACAGTACATGGTCTGCACTATCATTGATGCAAATATATTAAATTTGTACTTGAAATGTCACTTGACCATCGGTAGGTCTTTCCCGATCTTACATAAATACGATTTACCCCATTTTGTAAAATTGTGAAAATAGCTTGGGTAACAGCCTGTTAATATTAGCACAATTTATCACTTCACTTTGTAGCTTAAAAAGTTAAAGGGGTTGGTCATCTACCCATAATTCTGTAAAATGATAAAAATATGAATAGTCACCTTATCTCACCCTGCTTTGCTAGTTCAGGCACTTCCAGAGGTTGACTTCCTGAGCTCTGTACTTCTGGGTCAGTATAGACAGGCGTCTGACGTGTGACCCATGTAGCCAATTGCTGGTCATGGTGAAGACCAACATGTCAGTACTACATTGAGTGATTGATTGCTGCTGTAAAATTTATGGCCAGATCAAGCCAAGAAAAAAGACTGGCAGTTGATCTAGAAACGATATGACTAGGATGGCAAGGCATCCGTGAGTGAAGGATACTTATTTGAAGAGATAAGTGAATCGATACGCAGAGAATTGAGTTTGAATTACATTTTTTGAAATTCACAGTTTCATGCAAATTCAAACATTTTGAGATTTTATCATCGGTTCACAAAAAAACTTGCTTGGTACCATTTCTTTACATTACTGAAGCAACAGAGAGAAGGCTAATGTAATTTTACACTTCTGTGTGGGTCCCTCATAAAGCCCTGCAGCTGTGACTTCTAGCAAAGTACTTACCTTGTATAGTGGTGGTCAATACCTGGACCATCAGAGATCAGTGGTCCCCAGTGGAACACAGTTTTATGGAATCATTTTACTTCACCAGAGTTACTGGGTGAAATATCTCTTTCTGTGTAGTGTATAAGCTCTTATGGTCAGTGGGGTCATTTTCTCTAATGTAGAGTGTAAGCTCTTATGGTCAGTGACGTTCACTCTCTCTCCTTTTTTCCACGTGTATTTTTTTATTCTGATCAAATTACAAGCAAATCACATGTTTTGGAGAAAATTCTGCAAAGACGGTGAATTCAAATTACAAAAGATCCACTCATCTCTAATTATTTTACTTTTTACATCACTGTCAGAACACTTTAATACATCCAAGTTTTTCCACACCCTATTTTGACTTGTTGTTTTTAGAAGTATCAACCCAACGGTGACAAGTACGACTAAGTGCTTTGGAAGTATGAGTTACCTTTTTCAAGCAGACTGTCAAGATATGATACCATATATTAATAAAATAGGTAAAAAGTAGATAAAATGCAATACTTTGAATTGATTGTAGTTAATATCCCCTTCTCCTTATGCAACTTAGTAATTAGAAGATATGAGCAAAAATATATCTCATTTTTAAAACGTCAAGGGGAATGTTTATCTAGCTTTGCTCATTACTAAAATTTGCTTTTTTTGTAGGTCAGTTACTATTTTCCGCTAAAAACCCTCTGGCGTTCCTTCTTTGCTGCTCTCGTGGCTGCTTTCACTCTGAGATCAATTAACCCATTTGGGAACAGTCGTCTGGTTCTCTTTTATGTTGAATACCATACTCCTTGGTACATGGCTGAGCTATTTCCTTTTATTCTTCTTGGTGTTTTGGAGGACTGTGGGGAACCCTGTTTATTCGTTTAACATTGCTTGGTGTCGCAGACGTAAGACAACCAGCCTTGGCAAGTACCCAGTACTGGAAGTTATTGTTGTCACGGCTATTACAGCCATTATAGCCTACCCAAACCCATATACACGAAGAAGCACTAGTGAACTCATCTCTGAGCTGTTCAATGACTGTGGAGCTCTTGAATCTTCTCAACTCTGTGATTATATTAATGACATCAACATGACAAGACCAGTGGATGACATCCCAGATAGGCCAGCTGGCCCAGGAGTTTACACGGCAATGTGGCAATTGGCTCTAGCTCTTGTTTTTAAGATTATAATCACTATTTTTACATTTGGCATGAAGGTAAGTGTAATAAATATCTTTTTTTCACTTGGTAGATAAAGTGCTCTAACTTATACAATTGTGGGGTCTTAAAATCAGTAAAACCCATTTAAATCCATCTTCGTATCTTGAAGGCCCAGAGAGAAACTTAAAGCATAACCGCCATTTAAATATTTATTCAATAATCATGCAAGTGATTTTAATAAACATTCAAATATACTTCATTAGAAAATTCTGGTTGTAAACCATTCATAAACCTTCCACAAGCTGTCCCCACTACACTGTCTGTGAAGCAGACATATGTTCATTATCAGTCAGATCCATCTTCATACTGAAGACGGGGCATGTAACCATATAAAGGAAAGGAGGTGTGGCCTACACTCCTGACTGCAGCTGATGAGGAAACAATGTATCAGATCAGCTCAGATGACAGCACAGTTGCTAAGCAATGTGAGAATGTCAGGATCAGTGTAAACTCCTCTTTTCTTGACACAAGCTTTTGTCATCTGGTTCCACACAGCTCAGTCAGGATCCCTGTTAACCCCTTCTCTACTGTCACATTGCTCCCAATCAGAAGCTGTGGAAATACACCCACAGTACTGGCAGATGCTGGCCATGCCCACAGAGCCCTAAATGCAGTTTTTAAAAGAGAACAGAAAAATATGAGAAAATAAGTCATTGGCACAAAAAAAAGCATTGTCTTACCTACTATTTGACCAATCATTAACAATGAGTGCAGTATTGTTTTTTTTTCTAGGCAGGTCCATTTACACTTTAAGCTTTAGAGGCTTGATAAGAAATTTGGGGATTTAAATGTTTGTATGGCTTAAATGTAGACCCAAATTAAGGAAAACATCAAAGAAATGACTTAATTTGAGGCCTGATTAGATATAAACTCTGATGGTGGGTTTACACCTTCAATATTGTTGCGATATCGCAACTCAATGGCGCGGGAGCGCGCAATTAGTGCATGTTTCTCCCGCATCGCATTGGATGTTTACACGCTGCGATATCGCAATACAACGTCCTTGCGATGTCTACGCCCCCCAACCCAGGAACGATCCTTTAACATGGGAGTGAATGGGTGACGTTTCAAATCGCATCGTAGTTGTGCATTTACACAGCACGATCCGACTCCAATCTCCCTTCAATATCGGGGCATTGAATAGCATGCTCATTCAATACCCCGATATCGCATTGACATCGTTCCTGCATCGTATTGGACGTTCACACCATACAACGCAGGAACGATATCGGGTCCAACGATCGAACCACGTGACTTTTCATTCAAATTGGACGCCGATATCGCAACGTGTAAACCCGCCATAAATTCACCCACATCTTCATTGTATGCCAATTACCCTAATCAAATACACATCCTTCTAAAGGGGGAGTCACACGCGTCAATGTCGTCAGCGAGATGATCGCTGACGACATTGACGGCTGATTGCTGGTGAGCTGTCACATGGACAGACTCACCAGCGATCAATTGACCAGAAACATCGTGGAAACGATTTAAATATCGTTTCCACGATGTCTTGCTCCCGCTGCCAGCCTGCTGGAAGCAGGAGCAGGCTGGTCTCCAAGGTAAACTGCGGGTATCTAGGCAGCGCGCGCTCCCTAGATACCCGACGTGTACCTTAGTTACCAGCCTCCTCCGCTCACCGGCTGGTATCTAAGGTACACAGCGGGTAACTAGGGACCCTAGTTACCCGCTGTGTACCTTAGATACCAGCCGGTGAGCGGAGGAGGCTGGTAACTAAGGTACACGTCGGGTATCTAGGCAGCGCGCGCTGCCTAGATACCCGCAGTTTACGTTGGATACCAGCTCCCAGCGCTTGTGAGAGGCACTGGGAGCTGGAATATCGCTACTCCCGGTGTCACACGCAGCGATGCTGCGTGTCCACCGGGCGACAATCGCCAGGTTTTAGAGCAGGTTCTAAAACCTGGCGATCATCAATCGCTGGTTGATTCAGTATGTCACACGCGTCAATATCGCTGCAACGTCACGTGCAGCCGATATCGTGCAGGCGATATTGACGCGTGTGACTCACCCAGTCTGTATGTCTAGATGGAAAACAGGACAAAGGCAACAGCTTTATAAAAAAAGACAAAAAGCTTTATTGCTCATTAGCACTGTATGAACATTACTTACTGCCTCGGAGAATTAATACAATCAGTAAAGTCTTGTTAATGATGTCTCCTGTTCAGAGCCTTCAGATCTTACCATGGAAAAAATCAGACACCAATAAAAAATACATCAAGCTCTGAAGATATGCTAAAACAAACTCTAGAGATGACAATCAATTAATAATGTAAACTCTAATGTATAATATATCAGTATTACTTCCCATTTAACCCTATACACAAGCAACACATCATTAGCTGTTCAACTCAACAAGCCCTTCAACCCACACATTTGACGGCTCTACAAATTTAATGAGCCAAATCCCTCTCTTTTTTTAAACCCATTCGTTTGTGACATTCACTATTAATTTTTGTAAACTGGTATTTGTATTTAAGCAGAGCATAAAATTGTTCTTAATGGTACCTTTATCACAGGTAAGTTTTATGTTAGTTGTCAGACATAAGAGGGATCTTGTTTCCACAGCAAGGGCTTACAGGTACTTCACACCCAGCGATATCGCTGCAACGTGACAGGTTTTGTGACGTTGCGGCGACCTTGCCAGCGATATCGCTGTGCGTGACACACACCAGCGATCAGTCCCCCGCTGTGAGATCGCTGATCATTAATGAATGGCCTGGACCATTTTTCGATCGGCGATCTCCTGCTGGACATGCTGCATCGTGGTGTGTGACAGGGGCAACGACCAGTGATCCCTATTCTGCGGCCGAGAACCTGACAGATCTCAACGACCGTCAGGTGTCAGCGCATCTTTGGGTCATCGCTGGTAAGTCTGCCTCTCTGGCATCTCACCAGTGACCACCTACCGACGCACCAGCAATCTCGGCCAGGTCGGATCGTTGTTGGGATCGCTGGTGCATCGCTATGTGTAACGGGGCCCTTAAGAGATGTGTGAGGTGCCAGATACGTAAGCTCTACCATGTTCACAGGCATTTATTTTATTGTGTAAAGCAGAACTGTCCTTTTACATAAAATGACTCTCTAAGCTATGTCATACTGCCATCTCCAACAAGTTGAAATTGTTTTTGGGGGTACATACCACATTAAGTAGGCAGGTCCTTCGCAAAAGGACAGAGAAACACTATGCGAGATGCATGTGTGATACTTGCATGAGTCTCTCATGACTCACCTGGAACAACCTCCCCCTCTCTGGACAGGAACATGTCAGCTGCATAGAAACAAAAGCAGCTGACACGCTCCCATTCAGAGAAAAAATGGATGTGTTGTGTGAGTTATGCAAGACTCATTCGAGTATAACACATGCCTGGTGTGTCTCTCTGCCCTAAGCATTATACTAGCACTACAGGTTCTGGAACATCATTTTCCTCACTTTCTGGCACGTGTTGCTCCTTCCATTGCCCAATAACTTGCCTGCCTTAAACTGATAACTCACCTCCTGTTAGGCCTTTAGGCAGTTTTCCCAGACAGAACAGCAGGAGCAAAAAGGAAAGATTCACACATTCTTAAAAATCTATCTCAGTATACATGCTACTAGAGACAGGTAATAAGAGACAATAGGCATCCAGCAGCAAGTAATACAAAAGGAAGACACATAGTAGCTGGCAATTTGGGAGTCATTTCTTTCTGGGGTAAAACAGCATAATTGTTAAATTAATTGACTTGTAGATTATTATGTAGCAGATTATCAGGTTGTTGAAAAGTATGCTGACCATTACCAAGTGCATAGGGGTTGAATGTCAGATTCATGGGTACCCCAAGAATCACCAACATGGGGTTCTTGAGGTGGAGTTTGAATTTAGCAGCTGTTAAGCCATTAATATCAAAATGTAGACCCCCTATTCATTCAGACTGGGGTGCAAAACGAGGGAGAAGTAAGGAACAGGATGCACAGAATTTATTAAGAGACCCACACCACCTAATAAATTAGGGGAAACTTATCAGTGGTGTGTGCCTCCGATTGCGGCTTCACAAATATGACTCCTATCAGTGACTGGAGTAACACTGCTACACTGGTCCACCAATTTTGGCAAAGATGACCAAAACAAGCGTAAAAAACTAAAAAACATTTTGCTCAACTCCATATTGTGCAAAAAAGTGTTTTAGCCCACATTTCTGACGTAAATGGTGGAAGGGTCTTCAGTTCTGTTCTTACCTTCTGCTGTCTCTGTGTGTCTTTTTCTTTACTGATATTTTGCAATGGAGCTGTCCACTGGCGGCGCTTGAGCAAATAGATATCATGGTGCGCTTCAGTAACATGGTGCAATCTGCGCATGGACAGACCCTTCCGCCAGTCCCCGCTGATGCAAGAAGATATGAATCAAACAAAACTTCAAATACAGATTAAAGAAAATACACAAAATGGATTTTTTTTCTACCTTAGGTATCATTTTAATCAGTATGACGCACAATACGGAATATGGCCCTGTTTATATTTTATTTAGTGAAATCCTGCTGACAGGTTGTCTTTAAACTAAAGTATACAATGTAATGTAACTGGAATGCATCCTGTTATGGTATCACCTTCGTAAACCATTATGCCCTAACATCACCTAATAAACCCATGCCAGTCCCGGTGTTCGTTCTAGTAAATGTGCTGCTTGGTAGTGATCAATTATTCAAACTGTTTTTGCATCAAGGACACTTTCTCCTTTATATTAGCCCATAGACTTTTTGCAGGTGTCCTTCCTGTTTCATGAATATTTACAAGCTGTTTTAACAAGTGAGACCACCATGAGTCTCAGCCCTAGAAGGTCGCCTTGGAGCATTACTCAAAATATGCCTACAATAATTCTAAAATCCATGACAGTGAATCAAAGACATTTTGTGTGTATACTGTATAGTCCCCATACAACAATCTGCCATTCAGGGAAACTGCTAAGCCTTGTTGTTACTCATGTTCTGGGTGTTTTGGCAAACCTGATGTTTTCCAAAGTTTTACACTATCATTGTAACATCTTTACAGCACTGCACATCTATTATATAATCACGAATGGGTTTTTTGCCCCTTTTGAGACCGCTCTCGCTGCGAGTCAGCGTGGTCATGTGGATACGAACGAAGCATTGGCCGCGCAGCGGCCATTGCGAGCAGCTCTAAGGCGACTCGCTATGCCCGCGCAGCGGGCATGGCGAGTCGCCTTAGCAGCGCGAGGCATTGGCCGCGAAGCGGCCATTGCGAGTCAGAGACTCGCTCTGCTAGAATCCCGATGCATTGTGCATCGGGCACCCATCTAGTAAACCATAATTAGGCCATTTCATGTTCTTGTGGATCTCCAAGCCATATGCCACAAGAAGTATTATGGAAACCCCATGAACCTGCTCGGCAATATGAAGGACACTAGATTTTGGACCAAAAAAAAGAAGAATTTTTAAATTTTAAGTAATGTTGAAACTCTATAGGCAGTGCCTTTATAAAGTATTCACACCTCGTGAATGTTCCCACAGTTTTTCACGTTACACCTACAAACAAATGTATTTTGTTGGGATTTTATGTGACATACCAACACAAAGTACAAGTATTTTTGAAGTAAAGGAAATGATACCTAGTATATTAAGAATTTAGATCTGAATATTGTGATGTGAATTTGTATTGAGCCCCCGTAGTTTGATACCGTACATAAAATCCTGAGTGACCAGTTTCTTCAAATCCTGAGTGACCAATTAGTAAATTGAGTCCCCTGTGTGTAATTTATTCTGAGCTGTTCTATGAAGTCTGCAGAGGTATGTTTGAGAACATTAGGAATCAAACAGCATCATGGAAATCAAGGAACTCACCAGACAGGTCACGGAAAAAAGATGTGGAGAAGAGTAAAGGCTAAAAAAATAGCCCAAACTCTGAATATCACATAGAGCAATGTTCAAATTGTCATAAAAAAATGGAAGACACATGACACAACTGCAAACCTACCAAGACATGATAGTGCATCATGACCATATTTTTTGTTTTCTTTCCCTATTTTCCTGCATTTTATGGTCTTGTTCATCTTATTGTCTGAAAAATATGGTATGTTTGTGGTTTTTACATGAAAACGTTCACACATTGTTAATACTGTATCAAGACAGATAGATAGATAGATAGATAGAGAGACAGACAGACAGACAGACAGACAGATAGATTAGAAGATAGATAGATAGATAGATAGATAGACATAAATAATGTACATTTTAGTTGTCAGTTAGACAACTTTGGGTTGTTTTGAAATCCAAATATCCACCTTCAATAAAACTTTCCTTGTGCACATTACTATAAATATCCTCCATAAGTTTGCACCAAATATGTTTTTTTAAGGCTCATTGTCAGAGCTTGCGCCCACTGGTAGGCCTATGGAATCTTGCCTACAGGAACCCACCTTTCTAATGTATTTTCTGCATGGATGATCTGGACAGTTGTAGGAAATAGCCTGTATAGTTGGCAACAGTTAACTGGTTTTTGGGAATCATCTAGCCTTATTTCACATTGAATTTTATTTTATGTTGCATATTAATCTACACAACTGATTTTCTTTCTTTTTACAGATCCCATCTGGTCTATTTATTCCAAGCATAGCAGTAGGAGCTATAGCTGGTCGCATAGTCGGTGTTGGAGTTGAGCAGCTGGCCTATCACCACCATGACTGGATCATCTTTAGGAATTGGTGCAGACCAGGAGCGGATTGTGTTACACCAGGACTCTATGCTATGGTGGGAGCTGCAGCTTGCCTAGGTAAAGACCTAATGACTTCCACTACAACACAAACTATTGTAAAAATATAGGACACAATATACAATGGGCTATGGCATATGGAGCTAAAGTCGCGACTCATGTGCCTCTATGAGCGCTAGATTCTGGCTATATAACAAATGTAGAGGTGGTGTTAATTAAAAAGGATACATTTAGCAATCCTATATAATATTTCAATAAATATAGTCCTGTGGTTGGTTATCGTTTCATTATTCTGTTTAAGTAATTTATCATTCAGTGTTAAAATGTATGGCAATTAATGATGCTGGGCATATGATGGTGCCTATATTAACACGTTTATAGAAATTCAGCTCAGAGAATGACATCTAATCTGCTTCACTGTGTTGAATTGTCTATAGAAGCTGAACATGTATTTTCAAGCCAAAGCACAATCAGTAATTTTCCTGTTGTTGTGCTATATTCATAACGTCACGTCATGCTGGGTTTTCTCTGTTTTGGTAATTCAGCTTCAAAAGTGTAAAGTAGATATTGCAGATGGTGAAAAGAGAAACTGTGAAACAATAAAAGAAGAAACTAGAGGAAATCAATACTCAGACCGTTGTACAACTACAAATGTGAACAATAGGAACATTGTAATGTGTAATACAGCATACACTAAGGGGGGTAGTTAAGTTCACATCGTAATATATTAGAGATTTACTGAAATAGCTGTTCCCTAAATTACTGCAATTACTAGAATTCCCATCTTTAGCAGCAAAATCAACCTGATGGAAACAAGCAGTGCCGTCTGGTAAAGTTAGAATCAGAGAGGCTTCCTTGCTGCCTACCTGATCTACACTGACGAGAAGAAGGGTAATGATATTTTGAACTTTTGACTTTCAGGCTCCATAACTCACCATGCACTACAGCTTAGAGCATGAGACTACCTTCATTTTATAGACAACTAGCTGTAGTACCCGGCTACGCCCGGGTTAATAAATAACTGCTGTTAGCTATAACAAAATAGAATTTGAATATGTCATATTAATGACCTGTAGGAAAATAGAAGCTGAGCTGTGATTGGTTGTTATAGGCAGCTTAATAAATCTCCAGCCAACAGTAAACCCTCCCCCTGGCCGGGCAGTATATGTTACCTCACACATCCACATAATAGACAGCTCATGTGACTAACATCTGCCTTAATTCCCTATATGGCACATGTGTTGCACATTGGCTGTTTTTAATCAGATGTTTATGTTTTAGAATAAAGATAGCACACATGTGAGGCGAGTTGTGTGAGGTGATTTGTGCACATCTGTGTCTGTCTGTCTGGTGTGTGTGTCCCTGGGGTGTGTATCCCTGTGGGGGGTCTGTGTGGTGTGTGTCTCTTTGTGGTGTGTGTGTGTGTGTGTCCCTGTGGGGTGAGTGCATGTGTCCCTATAGGGATGTGTATGTGTGTGTGTCATGGGTGTACCCAGGATCATAACTAGGGGGGGGCAAGCCATGGTCGTTCAGGTTGCCCCCGCTTCTTGTACCATCACTGCGCAGCAGCACACGGGCCGCTAAGGGTCCCGTGTGTTTCACCGAGCCTCCTGCTATCCACTGCCGCCCCCCTGCGCTTCCTCTTACCACAGGGGTGATGCCATGCATTGCACAGTGGAACGCATAAAAAGCAGGAAGCACTACCTTCTCCTAGTGTGGACTAGGTGTCACTTCCTGCTTTTATGCGTTCCACTGTGCAACGCTCGGCGTCACCACCTCCTCCTGTATCTTCAATTTTGGGAAGCTGCGGTGAAACCAGGATACGTAAGTACAGATTTTTTTTAAGGAGTACACTGCTGGCCAGAGGAGTATGGGGGGGAAAAGGGGGTGGCTCACTGTGGCTGCATTATACTGTATGGAGAATTATGAGGCTGGTACTGTGCTATATGGAAGGCTGTACTATGCTAAACACAGGACTGTGAGGGTGCATTAGACTGTATGGAGGGCTATATGGAGAACTATGGGGGTGCATTATACTACATGGAGGACTATTGATGGTGCATTATACTGTATAGAGGACTATGGGTGAATTATACTATATGGAGAATTATGGGGGTGAATTCTACTATATGGAGAACTATAGGAGTGCATTATACTGTATGGATTGGAGGTGCATTATAATGTATGGAGGCATATGAGGCTACATTATACTGTATAGAGGATAGTGGGGTTGCATTATGATAATTGGATGACTATGGGGGTACCTTATGAATGGGGGACTATGGGGTGCATTATAATACATAGAGGACTATGGGAATACATTGTAATGTATGGAGGAATGTGGGGATGCATTATAATAATTGGACGACTATGGTGGCGGGAGACGGAAGACCGTATAAACCATGATGGGGGACATATATACCACGATAAAGGCCATATTCCAGGAGGAGGACCATATACAGCAGGATAAGGGACATTAATACATAATGAAGGGGGAGAGGGGTCAATTTGTGAGTATAGGATTTAGAATGTTACACGGGGCCCATACATCTGACCAACGTGCACGCGGAAGGTGGGGGGCCTACAATGCCCACCTGTGCCCATCAGACTTATTGCGCCACTGGGGAGCCCTATGGGGGCAGGGGCTGTATATGACATGGGCGGGCTGCCGTCAGGGGCCGGGCGAGATTAATATATTTAATATATTAATATATTTGCTCCGAACGTTGCACCCGATCTTATTTTCAGGGGGTAGGCATACACACACAGGGGCATACACTCGCAGTACGGTGGCTCAGTGGTTAGCACAGTATATGGCCGCTCAGTGGTTAGCACTGTATATGGTGGCTCAGTGGTTAGCACTGTATATGGTGGCTCAGTGGTTAGCACTGTATATGGTGGCTCAGTGGTTAGCACTGTATACGGTGGCTCAGTGATTAGCACTGTATGGTGGCTCAGTGGTTAGCACTGTATATGGTGGCTCAGTGGTTAGCACTGTATACGGTGGCTCAGTGGTTAGCACTGTATATGGTGGCTCAGTGGTTAGCACTGTATATGGTGGCTCAGTGGTTAGCACTGTATATGATGGCTCAGTGGTTAGCAGCACAGTATATGGTGGGCAGGCGGTTAGACCAGGATGAAGGCTGGGGGGTGAGCGCAGGAGGACGGAGGCTGGAGGGGTGAGCGCAGGATGACGAAGGTTGTTGGGGTGAGGGCAGGAGGACAGAGGCTGGAGGGGTGAGGGCAGGAGGACGGAGGCTGGAGGGGTGAGGGCAGGAGGACGGAGGCTGGGGGGTGAGGGCAGGAGGACGGAGGCTGGAGGGGTGAGGGCAGGAGGACGGAGGCTGGAGGGGTGAGGGCAGGGGGACAGAGGCTGGATGCCCCCATCACAAGCACAGTGCAGCCAACTTTATCTTTATTTACATTACATTATTTTACACTCACTGTGATCTTCCGGCTGCTCTGTCTCTGCCTCCAGCCCCCCATAGGGCAGCTGCACAGGCTCTTCTGCTCCCGGGGCCGGCACTGCAGCTTGCACTGTGTAGCATTGCACACACACACATTGCGCACACACACATTGCACACACACACATTGCACCATTGCACACATTGCACCATTGCACACATTGCACCATTGCACACACACATTGCACACCACACACATTGCACATACACACATTGCACATACACACATTGCACCATTGCACACACACAGATTGTACATACACACATTGCACCATTGCACATACACATATTGCACACACACACACACACATTGTACACACAGACATTGCACAAACACACATTGCACCCACACACATTGCACATACCAATTGCACACACATTGCACTACACACATTGCACATACACACATTGCACCATTGCACACACACATTGCACATACACATATTGCACCATTGCACACACACATTGCACATACACACATTGCACCATTGCACATACACATATTGCACACACACAACATTGCACACACAGACATTGCACATCACAACATTGCAACACCCACAAAACATTGCACATACACACATTGCACACACATTGCACATACACATATTGCACCATTGCACACACACATTGCACATACACATATTGCACCATTGCACACACACATTGCACACACACATTGACACACAGACATTGCACATACACACATTGTACCATTGCACATACACACATTGCACACACACACACACTTCACTAATTGACACACACACACATTGCACACACAGACATTGCACATACACACATTGTACCATTGCACATACACACATTGCACACACACACACTTTGCACATACACACATTGCACACCACACACATGCAACTACTTGCACATACACACATTGTACCATTGCACATACACACATTGCACACACACACACTTTGCACGTACACACATTGCACACACACACACATTGCACATACACACATTGCACACACTGTCACTCTGCACAGCACACTGCACCTTCTTTCCTTGGGGCCATTGTCTTCTTGTCGACTCTTCACTCAGTCTTCACTTGTAGCTCGCCTTGAGAGCTCTTTGCTCCAGCCTCCCCCCTCACCACCAGGCCAGGCCAGCAGTGTCCCCACTCCCCAGATAGACCCCACTCCAACATGAGACTCGGCACTCTCAGTGCAGTGATGTCACACAACACACATCACTGTTTGAGTCCCCCTGCAGGCCTGCCAGACAGTGCCTGCCGAGCTGATCTGCAGTCGGCAGATACTGTCTGAGGCTGCTGATGCTGAGGGCACCCGGCGATGTGATCACTGATCCACCCGGCGCCCTGCCTGCTGGGGGCTGCTGGGGCTGCTGCAGCTGCCGGCCTGCCGCCCCGCCGCCCCATGTCACACACGGGCGGCGCTCTGCGGCTGTGCCGCTGCCGCAGACACTGTCATCATGCCACAGACGTCACACTCTCACAGTAGGTGCCAGTTCCGGTGCGCAACTGCGGGGGGGAAAAGCAGCCTCTTGGGGGGGGCACCTGCCCCCCCTGCCCCACGCTGGGTACGCCCATGGTGTGTGTCCCTGTGGGGGGGTCTGTGTGGTGTGTGTGTGTGTATCTGTGTTGTGTGTGTCTCTTTGTGGTGTGTGTCCCTGAGGGGTGAGTGCATGTGTCCCTATAGGGTGTGTATGTGTGTGTGTCCCTGTGGGGGGGTCTGTGTGGTGTGTGTGTGTCTCTTTGTGGTGTGTGTGTCCCTGTGGGGTGAGTGCATGTGTCCCTATAGGGTGGCTATGTGTGTGTGTCCTGTGGGGGGGGTCTGTGTGGTGTGTGTCTGTGTCATGTGTGTCTCATTGTGGTGTGTGTGTGTGTCCCTGTGGGGTGAGTGCATGTGTCGCTAGAGTGTGTGTGTGTCCCCTTGGGGGTGTGTGTGTGTCTCTGTGTTGTGTGTGTCTCTTTGTGGTGTGTGTGTTTGTTCGGTTGCATGGTGAGTATCCAATGTTGGGGCTGCACCTTAGCGACTATACACTTGCTGTTACTCTTTGTGTGCGTGTGGTGTGTATACATGTCCCAGTGCGTGGTGAATATCTCATGTTGGGGCCCCACCTTAGTGACTATATGCTGGTATGTGCTGTTAGTCTTTGGCGTATCATTAAGCCCCTCTCATTCACAACTGTCAACTGGTAACTGTCACTTTTTCCCCATTATGTAGATAGGGGCAAAATTGTTTGGTGAATTGGAATGCGCGGGGTTAAAATGTCGCCTCACAACATAGCCTATGACGCTCCTGGGGTCCAGACGTGGGACTGTGCAAAATTTTGTCTCTATAGCTGACAGCTGTCGATTTTGCTCCAACTCTTTTCCATTCACTTTTTCCCCATTATGTAGATAGGGGCAAAATTGTTTGGTGAACTGGAACGCGTGGGGTTAAAATTTCGCCTCACATCATAGCCTATGACGCACCCGGGGTCCAGACGTGTGATTGTGCAAAATTTTGTCTCTATAGCTGACAGCTGTCGATTTTCCTCCAATATTTTTCCATTCACTTTTTCCCCATTATGTAGATAGGGCCAAAATTGTTTGGTGAACTGGAATGCGCAGGGTTAAAATTTTGCCTCACAACATAGCCTATGACGGTCCCGGGGTCGAGACGTGTGACTGTGCAAAATTTTGTGGCTGTAGTTGCGACGGTGTAGATGCCAATCCCGGATATACACACATACATACACACATACACACATTCAACTTTATATATTAGATAATCGTGGCTCTCTCATATATGAATTTGACTTACCGTATATACTCGCGTATAAGCCGAGTTTTTCAGCCCAAAAATTGGGCTGAAAAGTACCCCCCTCGGCTTATACGCGAGTCAGTGCGGGGGCTGCTGTATACAGCGGTATAAAGCAGCCCCTGCATCCCCAGTAATGCAGGGCCCCCCCCCTCATGCTCCGGTCACCTGTAAAGCAAATTATACTTATCATTGTCCCGCTGCTGTCCGCGCCTGCATCTGCCGACATCGCGATCCTCCATCTTCATGCGTCTTCTTCCTGTTTCTGTGCGCGTCGCAGGCAATGACGCCATTACCGGCGACGCGCACAGGAAACAGGAAGAAGAAGACGCATGAAGATGGAGGATCGGGATGTCGGCAGATGCGGGCGCGGACGGCAGCGGGACAATGATAAGTATAATTTGCTTTACAGGTGACCGGAGCATGAGGGGGGGGGCCCTGCATTACTGGGGCTGCCTGTATACTACCACTGGGGCTGCTGTATATAGGGGCTGCTGTATACACCACTGGGGCTGCAATACCACTGGGGCTGCTGTATATAGGGGCTGCAATACCACTGGGGCTGCAATACCACTGGGGCTGCTGTATATAGGGGCTGCTGTATACACCACTGGGGCTGCAATACCACTGGGGCTGCTGTATATAGGGGCTGCAATACCACTGGGGCTGCAATACCACTGGGGCTGCTGTATATAGGGGCTGCTGTATACACCACTGGGGCTGCAATACCACTGGGGCTGCTGTATATAGGGGCTGCAATACCACTGGGGCTGCAATACCACTGGGGCTGCTGTATATAGTGGCTGCTGTATACACCACTGGGGCTGCAATACCACTGGGGCTGCTGTATATAGGGGCTGCAATACCACTGGGGCTGCAATACCACTGGGGCTGCTGTATATAGGGGCTGCAATACCACTGGGGCTGCAATACCACTGGGGCTGCTGTATATAGGGGCTGCTGTATACACCACTGGGGCTGCAATACCAATGGGGCTGCTGTATATAGGGGCTGCAATACCACTGGGGCTGCAATACCACTGGGGCTGCTGTATATAGGGGCTGCAATACCACTGGGGCTGCTGTATATACCACTGGGGCCTGCTGTATATCATACTGCTGGGGCCTGTATACCACTGCTGGGGGCTGTATACCTGTGCTGGGGTCCACCCTCGGCTTATACGCAAGTCAATAGGTTTTCCCAGGTTTTGGGGGCAAAAGTAGGGGGGTCGGCTTATACACGGGTCGGCTTATACACGAGTATATACGGTACAACTATTTAGCATATGATTAGTTATGCAGATTCTTGTCATGTTACTTCATTGTTATAGTTTTGCTCCAAAATACTAAATAAAAATTTTTAGTATTTTGTAAATCCAGCTTTGACTTTCAACCCTGCCTGAATCCTTGTGGGCATGATCTCGATCACATTCAAGCATGTATTGATCATAATCTGATCCCAGTTCTCTTCTACATGTTCCTAATGTTGGCATATACTGGTTGATTCACTTGGGTATGTATACAGATTTTTCTTGAACTCTACCCACAAATGTTCTATTGGGTTGAGGTCTGGGGAATTTGGTGGTTAATCCAGCCCCATTACTTCATTGTCATTGAACCATTTTTTTTACCTATCTTAATGTATGCCTTGGGTCCTTGTCCTACTGGAATACTACATTGTCCATTTCTTACTTATGGGACGAGTGTACAGATTAACTCATCTTGTGTGATTTTCACATGTAGCTCAGCATTGAGACTACCATCAATCCTGATCAAGTATCCAATGCCTTCGGCTGAGAACAACCCCATATCATCAAACTTTCTCCTTTTTCCCTTGTTTTTTCCAAACCCATTTGCATCCATCAGAGCCTAGTCTATTGACTTTCATATGATAGCTTCAAATTACCCATTTCCACTCTCCTACTGTCCACTTTTCTGACTTTTTTGCAAACCCGAGCCAATGCTTCTTATGAGGATATTGAAGTTCAGGCTTCTACACTTTTTTTCAGGACACCATTCCAGACATCCATAACATGCGTTGCATAAGGCTTGTATGGACTTCTGTGATCTAACTGTTACAAAGCTTACGAGCCACCTCCACGTTATTGCTCCATAACTGATAAACCTTTTGAGGAGCTGACTTGTTGACTTCCTGGCCTGGACATTCCTCTCTTGTATTTTGAATACATGGACATACTTCATTTTGTATTCTTCCAAACGTCATGGACTGACATGATCCTGTTTGATAACATTCTTGGTCCAGACACCACTAACTGATTAGCTGCATGATGTTGTTTCTCTTTTCTTGGGAAATCTTACTCATGGTTTCTTCTTGAATCAAACCAGTGACCTTTTGCTTGGAAATCAACCTAATAACACACTAAGCTATTACAGAATGTGAAACACAGGTTGTAATTTGTAATTTACTGGAAGAAAAGGAACTTTTGCTCATCAGTGTATATCTATAAATTGCTGTGTATAGGAAAATATTTAAGGTCGCTAAATAAATCCTTGGAGAAGTTATCTAGGCATGAATATTTGATGACCTATCTTCTACTAAAATGAACAAGTGCTGTGCTGTAGTAGCCAGCAGCGGCCGCAATGCTTTGAATATAGCTATTTCACCAGCTCCATTCAAAGTGGTATCATCTGACCACAGCCAAAGCAAAAACAGTTGATCAATGGTGGCACCAGGAGTTGGACCCCACTTATCTGCAATTGATTACATATGCATCAGATAGGTGAATAAGCACCTTTGTCCAGACATCACCTTTAAGTGTATGTTGCAAGTGAACAGTTGTAACTAGGTGTTCACCTAAGACTTATAATGTTTTTTGGGCCTTCCTCTGCACTATTGTCCACATTGTGATACTATGTTTGCACCCTCTCTTTATTGGCAAAGATTCTGTCTGCCTTTAAAACATCCTAATCAATCAGGAATATCACACTGAGCTGTTTCTCTCCAGCACTATGTTAAAACACAGAGGCGTATCTTGAAGCTCATGGGCCCTGATGCAAGAGCTCCAACAGAGCCCCCAATTATTGCAAATCTTTAATAGCATTAGTCTTTTTCCATACACTAAAGGGACTTTTGGATCTCTTAGGCTCCAGGAACTGGGTCCAATTGAAACCCTTGCACCTATTGTAGTTACACCCCTGTTAAAACAATTGCCTCCTCCAACCGTTCTCTGCCATTCACAAAGGTTGAATGATCTTCTACACCATTTGGAGGCAATATGAGTCTCTATTCAATACACTAAAAGAAGAGTTTTATTAGAGAAATGTAATAGTGTGCATAAAGCATTAGTAGCATCTGTAAAAACAAGCATCATTGAAATCTGAGTAAGGGTAAGGCTATGTGCGCACTGGGCGGGTTTTCGGCGGTTTACCTGTGTAAACCGCCGTTTTGTTTACATTAGTTTTATTTAAATTTATGTTAATCCAAACCGGCGTTTGGATTAACATTAAAACTAATGTAAACTGCCCAAGGCAGTGCACACACCAGCGGTTACCCAGCGTCATCCGTTGCTAACCCGCAGGTTTCCCAGCAACCCTAAGTGCACACTTACCCGGCGGTTTGGTCGGCGGCAGCTGGCGGAACCCGCCAGGAAGCTCCGGCGCCGTCCACCGGCTTCCTGGCGGGTATGTGCGGCGGGAGGCGGGCGGTAGCCGGCGGATGCACAGCGTGTTCTCGGCGGCGAATCTGCAGCGGCTGGAAGCAGCACATGATTCTGCTTGCAGCCGCTGCAGAACCGCCGTTTTTTAGAACATGCTCATTCTTTGCTAACCCGCTGGGAAACCTGCGGGTTAGCAACGGATGACGCTGGGTAACTGCCGGTGTGTGCACTGCCTTGGGCAGTTTACATTAGTTTTAATGTTAATCCAAACGCCGGTTTGGATTAACATAAATTTAAATAAAACTAATGTAAACAAAATGGCGGTTTACACAGGTAAACCGCCGAAAACCCGCCCAGTGCGCACATAGCCTAAAGTGGTCCCAGGGGAGGTGAGGAGTAAGTCGCCGTCGGGAACCTATGGTGGTGTGATGTCTGGATTGCGCAGGTTAAAATTCAACTGCCTGATCATTATCTCTTCCAACAACTGCTGCAAACATTACACAAAATATCACATTAATTGGTAATAAAGAAATATAAAAGAAAAAGACAACTTGTCAAAAAGACTGTGGGCGCATTTAGACTGCACAATTATTGGGAAGGAGTAAACAGCTCATTCATCAGGTGAAATGATCTATAAGTTTGCATGAAAATATCCTCATTCTCGGCAGCACTTCAACTTGTGAAAACAGGATATGTGCTGCAAAGTATTATGACAATATATGCACAAGACAAATGAAATACTGATCATTCAGTGGGTATCATAAATGCAAACATCCTATTATAGATATGACACAAAAATAAGCGACAGTGGGAGATCTGACGTTTCGGTCACAATGCTGTGGCCTTGATCAGAGTCGCCGAATACAACATAAAGTATATACAATAATTTAAGTGACAATTATATACAAGGTATTCAATATATATTTACAAAGCATCATGTCATTTAGTATTTATGCTTGGTAATGATCAAAGAAGAGTAGAGGGTACCAAAACTTTGATTAAATGCAATAGACCCTACAAAGATTCAGGTCCAAGAGGTAGGAGAGGAGTTCTGATAAATTAATGTAGGAGAGTCCAATAGAGAATGAATGGATTCAATATCTGTTGTAACGGTGTGCCCAGTTTCAGTGAGGTTTTACTTTCCTTCCTATAATACTTCCTTGTTTAATATCCCACGGGGTTATGTTTTATACATTTGAGTACACTTGTAACAATGTATAAAGGGAAATTAAATCCCAATATATAAACCCAATCACCAAGACATCTACATCATATTTAGGAGAGGGTTCACTCTAGCATGATTATATTAACTTCAGCAGTGCACCTCATATCACTAGGGGGAACCTCTGGATTTCACCATAGGGTCATTCCATGTCAAGTGAACCAATGATTATTACCTCTATATTTTTAATTCTTTTGAGATTTTGTTATTTGATAATAGCATGTCAGACAATGCAAAATGTGAAGAGAAAAATTTTTTAAAAAATTATTTTTTTTTTAAAATGATTTTCAAAGTTCGGAAAAAGTGTGAATTTCGCTGTTGCCTGCCTTTACGTTTCTCCTCATAACTCAGGCTAGGAATAAGATAGAGAGACAAAATAAACACCATTCTACTCAGAACTATACAGGCTTTCATCAGATATGTCACTAGAGGATCTTTGTTAATATTTAACCCATGTGATCGCAAGCGCAAAACTTTAAAACGTATTTCCGAAAAATCGGCGCGCTTTAAATATTTCAAAAACTGCCCATGTGTCTGCTTTGCTCTTAGCCACATCTGTACCAAATTTCAAGTTGGGATCGCAATGGGATCATATTTTAACATATTTTACTATTAATAGCGTCAATGGGTCATTCCATATCAAGTGATGTAAATATGAATATTTTTTTTTACCTGACGTCTTTAGATTTTTTTTTTTTTTTTTCTTTATGAAGTACTACTTTAGTTAATTACAAATTAAAAGTTTGGAATTTTTTTCTTCATCAGTTAATTTTTTACAGATTTTTAAAGTTTAAAAAAAGGGTGAATTTTGGCCTGGTATGACGTTAAATTTTTATATCTCGGGCTAGAAATAAGATAGAGAAACAAAATAAACACCATTCTACTCAGAACTGTCCAGGCTTTCACCAGATATGTCACAAGAGTATATTTGTTAATTTTAATTTTTTACCCATGCGAATGCAAAAGCAACATTTTGAAACGCATTTCCGAAAAAACGTTTTAATAAAAATTTTCCAAAACTGCCCATGTGTCTTTTATGCTCTTAGCCACATCTGTACCAAATTTCAAGTTGGGATCGTGATGGGATCATATTTTAAAATATTTAACTATGGTTAATCTCATTTTTATTAAATTTTGAAAAAACATATGAAAGACATACATTCAATCTTTTAACAAAATCTTGAGACATATAAAATATACAAAAGAGAAATTCACAAAGTTATTAGTAACTTTAAGATAAGCTGCAAATTTACTTTTGCGCTTATCTCTGGTGCAATATATACTACAATCTAAATATAATTCCAAACACTCAAGTATACAACCTTTCTCAGGGTTTTGAGATGTTCTGATGTCAAGGGGACAAGCAGCCCCAGCAGAATGATTTTTATCACTTGGCCCCTTCTAACAGGTTGACCACGTAAGTGGGTCATTACCCATTGAGGCCTAGTTGGAATAGTCTATCGACTGGTGTACCGGAAAGGAAGGCCGAAATATTAATGATCTACTCACAGCTCAGAGTTTCCGATACCTGTCTAATGTTCACTAGAATTCTGAAGGTATAGGTGTAGAAAGGAAATACCTAGACTGAATGCATCAGATGGGAAGAAAAGAGAGATAGAAAAGAAGAGAGAAGAGAAACAAAAACCATTAGAAAAAGTTATACTGGGAAAGAAAAGCCACGTAAGAAAAAAAGAAAAAAAGGAGGGGGGGGGGACGGGTGAGGTATGGGAAGGAGAAAGGGTACTCATCCCACTGGCTCCCCATCAGCCAGAGGTCGAGCCATATTATCTGTGCTGGAAAAGATACTCCTAAATTCTGCAGAGTCGTGAAAAAGAATCCATTCAACCCAAATCCCTAAGAATTTGTTCCGAGATCCCGACGCATCAGCTGCGAGCTCCTCCATTCGATATATGTCCATCAATTCTTTGAACCAATCAAGTAGAGATGGAGCCCGGGTGGATTTCCAGAACCTCGGGATCACAGCACGAGCAGCCGAGATGCAAAAGCGGAGAATATCCCTCTTCTGTAGCCCAATAGGACCTGGAAAAATGGATAACATTACCGATTCTGGGCAGCATTCGGCTTGTTTACCTGTTATCCGGGCGTATGCATTGAAAACCTCAGACCAAAACCGCCGGATTTCCCCACAACTCCACCAAATGTGTATCATTGTACCCTTCTCTTCCCCACAGCGCCAGCAGGTATCAGGGGTTCCTGGGAACATGTTCCGGAGTGTCGTCGGGCACAAGTACCATCTAGTAAGCAGCTTATAGCTTCTTTCTTGTGCAGAACAAGCGCTAGCTAGTGAGTGAGTAAATATAAAGCATTTCTGCCAATTAGCTTCTGAAATGCTACACCCCAATTCCCTCTCCCAAGCACGTTGGAAGTAAAGGGTGCCCTGCTCTCTCATGGACCCTAAGGCCTGGTATAGAACTGATATTTTGCGCCTCGGTGGAGCCTCCAGTTGGAATAACCTCTCCAATACGTTGGGCGTCAATCTTACCCTGCAAGAGTGGTCAGCTGAATATAAGTATGCTCTGTATTGGAGAAATTCGAATCACTTAAGAGGTCTCGTAGGTTCTTTGAGTTGTAGCTCTGCCATCGGGGGTAAACCACCACTGGACAGAGTCTGTCCTACTCGGGTGTCATCCACAATCCGCCAACATAAAAATCTCTGCCTGTAAAATCTGGGTGGGAAAGATGGGTTGGAAAAAAGGGGAGTCAAAGGGCTAAGTCTGTCGTTTAAGCGGAGGGTTTTCGTCACTAGGTGCCATACCTTCAAGGTGTTTCTGGTCATGTCTGTCAAAGGTACTAGGTCTGTGGAGTCTTTAGGGGAAATCCAAAGCAGGTGTTTCAGCGAAATCCCCAAACCCTCTTGCTCCACCCCTACCCATTTCTTGGAGGACGCATGATAATGCCAATCTAGAGCTCTAACAAGAGAGGAAGCCACAAAGTACGCTCGTATGTTGGGTAGTCCAACCCCTCCTCTGGTCTTGGGCAAGGATAGGATATTCATTCGCAATCTGGACCTCTTGCCCCCCCAGACAAATCTAAGGATCATAGATTGCATTTTGGAGAGGAAGCCTCTATCCAATAGAACAGGAACTGTCTGAAAAGTATATAAGAGTCGGGGCAAGACATCCATCTTGACTACGTTTATTCTCCCGAACCAGGATAGCTTTAATTGTCTATAGGAGGTAAATGCCGATTCCGCGTTAGTCAAAAGGGGTTGATAATTTAAATTGAATATTTGTTTAAGATCTTTTGGTATAAGGACTCCCAAGTACTTAATGGCTTCTACTTTCCATTTAAATGGGAACTGTTTAGATAGATGAGAAACCAATTCTCCAGGCAAAGAAATATTGAGTGCCTCGGTTTTGGAGCAATTCACTTTAAAGTTGCTCAATTGTCCGAACCGTTCAAACTCCATTAAGACCGAAGGGATGGAGACCAGGGGCTGGGAGATGTAAAGTAGCAGGTCATCTGCAAATAAGGCTAATTTGTGATGACTCTGTCCCAGCTTGACCCCATGGATGCATTCATTGGACCTAAGTGCAAAATATTTAACTATTATAGTGTCAATTCAAAAATCACCAAGAACACAATCAGTCATTTTTTCACAATTGCCCGTCAATAGTTTGAATTTGATATAAAGAAATATAGTCTTGTAACATCTCAAATGAAAGCTGTTACCGTTCTGAGTAAAATGATGCCTCTCCCACTTCATTATTTATTTCTAGCCTGAGATAAAAAAATTTAAAGTCATACCAGGCCAAAATTCACCCTTTTTTTAAACTTTAAAAATCTGTAAAAAATTAACTGATGAAGAAAAAAATTCTAAACTTTTAATTTGTAATTAACTAAAGTAGTACTTCATAAAGGAAAAAAAAAAAAAAAATCTAAAGACGTCAGGTAAAAAAAAATATTCATATTTAGATCACTTGATATGGAATGACCCATTGACGCTATTACTAGTAAAATATGTTAAAATATGATCCCATTGCGATCCCAACTTGAAATTTGGTACAGATGTGGCTAAGAGCAAAGCAGACACATGTGCAGTTTTTGAAATATTTAAAGCGCGCCGATTTTTCGGAAATGCGTTTTAAAGTTTTGCGCTTGCGATCACATGGGTAAAATATTAACAAAGATCCTCTTGTGACATATCTGATGAAAGCCTTTATAGTTCTGAGTAGATTGGTGTTTATTTTGTTTCTCTATCTTATTTCTAGCCCGAGATATGATAGAAAATGTAAAGCCATACCAGGCCAAAATTCGCACTTTTTTAAAACTTTAAAAATCTGTAAAAAATTAACTGATAAAGAAAAAAATTCAAAACTTTTTTTTTGTAATTAGATAAAGTTGTTCTTCAAATAGAAATTTTTTTTTAAAAATCTGAGGACGTCAGGGAAAAAAAATATTCATTTTTGGATCACTTGACATGGAATGACCCCATATCCTAAACAATCCTATATATTTATATATAAACTAGATGGTGGCCCGATTCTAACGCATCGGGTATTCTAGAATATGTATGTAGTTGACATACTGTGACTGAGAGAACTTGTTCAGTCAACGTGAGTGAACTAATATATATATATATCAGCGCTATGGTATATGGAGGTACAGTACAGCACATGTATAGCAGAGCTATAGTATATGGCAGTACATGTGTGGCAGCACTATGGTATATGGTGGTACATGTATAGCAACACTATAGTATATGGCGGTACATTATAGTACATGTATAGCAGCACTATAGTATATGGTGGTACATTACAGTACATGTATTGCAGCACTATGGTATATGGCGGTACATTATAGCACATGTATAGCAGCACTATAGCATATGGCGGTACATTACAGTACATGTATAGCAGCGCTATGGTATATGGCGGTACATTTCAGTACATGTATAGCAGCACTATAGTATATGGCGGTACATTACAGTACATGCATAGCAGCACTATGGTATATGGCGATACTCCGCTCCCCACGGCCTCCTGCTCCTCCACAGTAAAAGTAAAAAAAATCCTCAGTGAGGATTCTCACCTGTCCGCCTTCTCGCTCGACCTCCATCTTCTAGGTCCTACAGGCCTTTAGGACCTGTCGTTGCCTGGGAAACTGATCAGCTGATCGGTCACATGACCGCTAACTGCCAGGGGGGCAGGATGGAGCAGGGGGGCAGGATTGTGTCGGGGGGGCAGGATGGAGCGAGCGAGGCAGGATGGAGACGGGGAGGCAGGATGGAGCCGGGGGGGGGGGCAGGATGGAGGCAGGTGGGAAGGATGGAGGCGGGGCAGGATGGAGGTGGAGGGGGGGCAGGATGGAAGTGGGCAGGATGGAGGCAGAGGGGGGTAGGATGGAGGCGGGGCAAAATGGAGGCGGGGGAGCAAGAACAGCAGGGGGCAGAATGGAGGTGGGGGCAGAATGGAAGGAGCGGGATAGAATGGAGCCAGAGGAGCAGGATGGTCGCGAGGGGGGGGAACAGGATGGTGGCAGGGGGCAGGATGGTGACGGCGGGGCAGGATCGTAGGAGCGGGGCAGGATGGAGCCGGAGGAGCAGGATGGTGGCAGGGGGGCAGGATGGTGGTGAGCAGGGCAGGATGGAGCAAGTGGGGCAGCATGGAGCCGGAGGAGCAGGATGGAGCCGGAGGAGCAGGATGGTGGCGAGCGGGGCAGGATGGAGCGAGGGGGCAGGATGGAGCAAGCGGGGCAGGATGGAGCAAGCGGGGCAGGATGGAGCCGGAGGAGCAGGATGGTGGCGGGGGGGCAGGATGGTGCGGGGGGGCAGGATGGAGCCGGCGGAGCAGGATGGTGGCGAGCGGGGCAGAATGGAGCCGGGGGAGCAGGATGGTGGCGGGGGGGGCAGGATGGTGGCGAGCGGGGCAGGATGGAGAGAGCAGGGCAGGATGGAGCCGGCTGCGGAGCAGGATGGTGGCGGGGGGGTGCAGGATGGTGGCGGGGGGGCAGGATGGTGGCAGGGGGGGCAAGATGGTGGCGGGGGGGCAGGATGGAGCCAGCGGGGCAGGATGGAGCCGGCGGGGGCAGGATGGTGGCGAGCGGGGCAGGATGGAGCTGGGGGGCAGGATGGAGCGAGTGGGGCAGGATGGGGGGTGGCAGGATGGTGGCGAGCGGGGCAGGATGGAGCCGATGGGGGAGCAGGATGGTGGCGGCGGGGCAGGATGGAGCCGGTGGGGGGGGCAGGATGGTGGCGAGCGGAGCAGGATGGAGGGAGTGGGGCAGGATGGAGTGAGTGGGGCAGGATGGAGCCGGAGGAGCAGGATGGGGGGGCAGGATGGTGGCGAACGGGGCAGGATGGAGCGAGCAAGGCAGGATGGAGCGAGGGGGCAGGATGGAGCGAGCGGGGCAGGATGGAGCGGAGCAGGGATGCAGCGAGCGGGGCTGGATGGAGCCGGCGGGAGGCAGGATGAAGCTGGCGGGGCAGGATGGAGCGAGTGGGGCAGGATGGGGGTGGCAGGATGGTGGCGAGCGGGGCAGGATGGAGCCGATGGGGGAGCAGGATGGTGGCGGGGGAAGCAGGATGGTGGCGGGAGGGGAACAGGATGGAGTGAGTGGGGAGGGGGGGGCAGGATGGTGGCGAGCGGAGCAGGATGGAGTGAGTGGGGCAGGATGGAGTGAGTGGGGCAGGATGGAGCCGGAGGAGCAGGATGGGGGGGCAGGATGGTGGCGAGCGGGGCAGGATGGAGCGAGCGAGGCAGGATGGAGCGAGCGGGGCAGGCTGGAGCGAGCAGGGCAGGATGGAGCGAGCGGGGCTGGATGGAGCCGGCGGGGGGTAGGATGGAGGCGGGGGGCAGGATGGAGGTGGGGGGGCAGGATGGAGCCAACAGGGGGGTGGCAGGATGGAGCTGGCAGGGGGGGCAGGATGGAGCGGGCGGGGGGGGCCAGGATGAAGCTGGCAGTGTGGGGGGCAGGATGGAGCCGGCGGGGGGGCAGGATGGAGGTGGCAGGGAGAGGGGCAGGATGGATGCGAGGATACTCACCCGTCCGCTGGCTCGCAGGACCTGTCGTTGCCTAGGAAACCGATCAGCTGATCGGTTTCCCAGGCAACCACAGTTCCTCAAGCCATGGAGGAGCTAGAAGACGTAGGTGGAGCGCGCCAGTGGATGGGTGAGTATCCTCTATGAGGGCTTTTTTATTTTTAGTATCACCAAGCAGCGGGGGGGCAGGAGGAGCGGGGAAGCTGCGAGGGGGCAGGAGGAGCCACGGGGGGGCAGGAGGAGTGGGGGAGCCACCGGGGAGCAGGAGGAGCAGGGGGCCGCAGGGACAGAAGCAGCGGAGGGCCGCAGGGACAGAAGCAATGGGGGGAAGCGGGGACAGGAGGAATGGGGGGGCAGGAGGAGCAGGGTTTGCCGCGGGGGGGCTGTGAGGAGAGCCGCCCCTGCGGCCACCATGCAAATAGGCGCGAAATTCGAACTTTGAATTCTCGCGCCTATTTGCATAGTCTGAGCTCATTGGCCGCCGGTGAAGGCGGCGGCCAATGAGCTGCCTCTGTGTGGCGCGCAATTTCTGTTACAGACACACACAAAAAACCCTTAGATAATTATGTAGTAGATCCTATATCCTACATTAATTTATCAGAACTCCTTTTACCTACATCCTCCAAAATATTGGTACCCTCTACTCTTCTTTGATCATTACTAGGCAAAAATACTAAATGACATGATGTTCTGTAAATATATATTGAATACCATGTAAATAATTGAAACTTACTTTATTGTATATACTGTACTTTGTCTTTAGTGACTCTGTGATCAAGGCCTTGACATTGTGACCGAAACGTCAGATTTCGCACCGTCACCTATTTTTGTGTCACATCAATAAAGAGACTTTCACTTTTTACAATTCATATCAAAATAAGTGTGCAGTGTCTATATATCCTATGGTCTTTGGATTAATTGAATCTCTTCACTGGCACCTAGCATAAAATTCAATGTGCACGTCATTTCTTCCTCAATCAATAACAAACTCTTAATACACCACTGATCAGCTTCTCTATATCACTTGTCCTTACAGGTGGAGTTACCAGGATGACGGTTTCCTTGGTTGTTATTATGTTTGAATTGACGGGTGGTCTGGAGTACATAGTACCATTGATGGCAGCCGCAGTAACAAGTAAATGGGTTGCAGATGCATTTGGGAAAGAAGGAATTTATGATGCACACATCCATCTAAATGGATACCCGTTCTTGGATGTGAAGGATGAATTCACCCACAGAACTCTAGCAACAGATGTCATGAGGCCTCGTCGTGGTGAGCCGCCACTCTCTGTTCTTACTCAGGACAATATGACAGTAGAAGATGTGGAGACTCTAATCAAGGACACCGATTATAATGGTTTCCCTGTTGTGGTATCCAGAGACTCAGAGCGTCTGATTGGCTTTGCCCAAAGGAGAGAACTCATAATTGCCATCAGTAAGTTTGGGATTTATAATCTTTCATGCATTTTTAATTTTCCTGATTTTTATTATTGATACATTTTATCCTTCAGCATTTTGGTAAATCATACCTGCATTTATATTACTTAACTTAGGGCTCGTTAAGACGACTGTATGAATCAGACTTGTGCTCTCCAATTTATAGCATAGTGATCCATTCAAATCTATCGATGCAAGAAAAATATTGAATACTACAATAAAGGCATCTGATTTTTATGGATATATTATAATTCAATAACTGTAAATACTTAATAACTGCTGCTGTAAAACAGATTGTGTACGAATTGCACACTGCATGAAAATCAGGCTGATCCTTTATTTGCTACTGTAAACTTAGCCTAAGGATTCACATTTTTGTTGTTATATAACAAGTCCATCTCTGTTTTATCAATTATGAGGATAAACAGCGTCTGGCTCTTAAGACTGTCTGCTGATGGGCAGCACAATTATCAAAGTTAGCAACCTCTTTTTGCCTTTTTAAAATTTGTAACACAAAATAGTAATGGTGTATAGTGTTGGCCACATATGTATACTCAAAGCACCACTTTAGTGGCCTGTTCAATATAAGCTTCTCGCCTCCTGTCTTATACTCCCCTTCCGGCGTTTTCATACTTTACCGACGCCGCTCCGATCCCATGGCACGATCTTGTGCCCATAACATCTGAGGATTCGGACGTCAGAAGTTACATCACAGACGCTCAATACATCACTATGAGAGCCAGAACAAGGCCAGTACAAGGCTCTCATAGATATGTATTGAAAAGTGCGTTCAAATAAAGATGTGGTATTAGATTAGCGCTACAAACCACTCCAGGCGATCGTTCTGTATAAATTACCTTAAAGCTTTATTCAATCGATGTAGAATGCCCAGTCTCCACAACGCGTTTCGGCGCTAATTGCGCCTTTCTCAAGTGTCAGCACAACTAGAGAAGGTGAGCCCTAGATATATTTAACCGCTCCCATGCCATAAACATCAGCAGTTTGGCGCAACATTGTTTTTGTTTCTTATGTATTGAAAAGTGACCTTCTGATGAAACACTGGAGCTGCCGGCTACTTACTTTTCACTACAAACCGACTGGAGTTCTACTGAAAAAGGATGAAGGTGAGTATAAGACAGGGGGCAAGGGACTCAGAATTAAAGCAACACTACAGGGGTGCAATATAAAAAGCACTGTGGTGCTTTAACAAAACTAAAGGAAATGTACAACTGGTTAGACCTTCTTTAGAACATGTGTTTACTGTAGAACAGTCATTTACAGTTGAAACAATATACTGTATATTAATATTTATATAGCGCAAATATATTCTGCTCTGCAGCACTTTACAATTACGAAAAGCATTAAGGATTTATCATAGTTTATGTTGCTGCATGCCCATTTTTTACCATGATAAATTATTTGCAAATTAATGAAACTCATAGAATTTTTGCCTTATAATTGGAGTAAAAGGAATCTATCACTAGGTTTTTGCCACCTAATCCGAGGGCAGTATGATGCAGAGACAAAGACCCTGGGGCTTGCGGTAAGTGTGTGGCAGGTGCGGAAAGTGTGGTTTCGGCACCTGCGGCAAGTGCCGATACCGCACTTGCCGCACCTGCCGCAAGCCCCATAGACATTGTATGGGGCTTGCCGCAAGTGAACCGCAAGTGCGGCCGTTATGCGGTAATCACGGCAGTTGCGTTTTTTTCACTGCAATTGCCGCGATCAGCGAAAACCGCTGATCTGAAAGGGGCCTTAGGAGGATATCTGTTTGTGCAGGTAGCTATTACTGTGCAAAATTATTAGGCAACTTAATTAAAACCTAATATATTCCCATGTCACTTGTTTATTTTCACCAGGTAAACTAATATAACTGCACAAAATTTAGAAAAAAACATTTCTGACAATCAAAAACAATACCCAAAAAAATGAGTGACCAATATAGCCACCTTTCTTTATGATGACACTCAACAGCCTTCCATCCATAGATTCGGTCAGTTGCTTGATCTGTTTATGATCAACATTGCGTGCAGCAACCACCACAGACACTGTTCCGAGAGGTGTACTGTTTTCCCTCCCTGTAGATCTCACATTTTAGGAGGGACCACAGGTTCTCTATGGGGTTCAGATTAAGTGAAAAAGTGGGTCATGTCAATTTTTTTTTTTCTTTTAGACCTTTATTGGCAGTCACACTGGAGTAGTTGGATGCATATGATGGAGCATTGTCCTGCATGAAAATCATGTTTTTCTTTAACAATACCGACTTCTTCCTGTACCACTGCTTGAAGAAGTTGTCTTCCACAAACTGGCAGTAGGTCCGGGAGTTGAGCTTCACTCCATCCTCAACCCAAAAAGGTCCCACAAGATCATCTTTGATGATACTAGCCTATACCAGTACCCCACCTCCACCTTGGTGGCGTCTGAGTCGGAGTGGAGCTCTCTGTCCTTTACTGATCCAGCCTCGGGCCCATCCATCTGGCCCATCAAGAGTCACTCTCATTTCTTCAGTCCATTAAACCTTTGAAAAATCAGTCTTAGGCTACGTTCACACATTGCGTATTTTGCCGCGTTTTTTTACGCGCGCTTTTCAAAATACGCAATGTGCCTTTTGTCTGCCTACAAAGTGAATGGGAAATTCACTTTGCAGTGCAGACATTGCGTAAAAATACGCACTGCGTTTTCTGGGAGAAAGCGCAGCTCCGTAAACAATTGATATGTCAATTGTTTACGCAGCTACTTCTGCGTATTCTCCCAGAGGGGAGGAAGAATCCTGCTTCCTCCTCCCCTCTTTGACAGCTGTGGCCGCCCATTAGACTTCCAGTGTATTACTATACACTGTGAAATCTAAATTAAACAAAAGCAAGTGTATGTAAAATAAAAAAGAATGAATACTTCACCTCTCCGACGCCTTTTCCGGTGTTCGGTCTCCGGTGCTAAGTGAGATGTTTCTGCCAGGACCTGTGGTGACGTCAGAGGGGCGTTCCCGGGCACTCGCGGTCATGTGATACATATCACATGACCGCGAACAGCCAATCAGCGCTGGGAACGCCCCGGGAACGCCCCCCCCCCTCTGACGTCACCACAGGTCTTCTCAGTACACCTCTCACTTGGAATCGGAAGAGCGGCAGAAGGCACCAGACAGCGGGAAAAGGCGTCGGACAGGTGAAGTATTCATTCTTTTTTATTTTCCATACATTTGCCTCTGTTTAATTTAGATTTCACAGTGTATATTAATACACTGTGAAATCTAATGGGGCTGTCACAGAGGGGAGGAGGAAGCAGGATTCTTCCTCCCCTCTGTGACATCACTGCGCTTTTGGATAAAGAAAGCGCAGTGTGTGAAAGCCCCTGCGTATTTTGTTGCACTTTTTTGCGCGGCCGAAAAGCGCATCAAAAAGCGCGCGCAAAAAAGCGCAGCAAAATACGCAAATGTGTGAACGTAGCCTAAAGATATTTCTTGGCCCAGTTTTGACGTTTTATCTTATGTTTCTTGTTCAAAGGTGGTCATTTTTCAGCCTTCCTTACCTTGGCCATGTCCCTGAGTATAGCACACTTTGTGCTTTTTGATACTCCAGTAATGTTGTAGCTCTGAAATATGGCAAAACTGGTGGCAAATGGCATCTTGGCAGCTTCACACTTGATTTTCCTAAATTCATGGGCAGTTATTTTGCGCCTTTTTTGCCCAACATGCTTCTTGGTACCCTGTTGGCTATTTGCCATGAAACGCTTGATTGTTCGGTGATCACGTTTCAAAAGTTTGGCAATTTCAAGACTGCTGCATCCCTCTGCAAGACATCTCACAATATTGGACTTTTCAGAGACAGTCAATTCTCTCTTCTGACCCATTTTGCCAAAGGAAAGGAAGTTGCCTAATAATTAAGCACACAATAGGGTGTAGATGTCATTACACCACACCCCTCCTCATTACAGAGATGCACGTCACCTGATTTACTTAATTGGTAGTTGGCTCTCAAGCCTATACAGCTTGGAGTAGGACAACATGTATAAAAAGTATCGTGATCAAAATACTCATTTGCCTAATAATTCTGCACACAGCGTACAGTACAGGCCAAAAGTTTGGACACATCTTCTCATTCAAAGAGTTTTCTTTATTTTTATGACTATGAAAATTGTAGATTCACACTGAAGGCATCAAAATTATAAATTAACACATGTGGATTATATCCTAACAAAAAAGTGTGAAACAACTGAAAACGGAATTAGACTTACCGGTAATTCTCTTTCGGGGAACCCTGCACGACAACACTACAGGAGGTTGCTTCTTGGCCCTAATAGGGGCAGGAAACACAAAGAGGTTAAATAGCCCTTCCCACCTCCAACCACCAGTGTTTATCAAGGACCAACGGAAAAGAAGTTCCAAGACATACTTACACCAGTAGAAAGAGAAAAAATGCAAAATGATAGGGAGGGAATTACTCGTGCTGTCGTGGAGGATTCCCCGAAAGAGAATTACCAGTAAGTCTAATTCCATTTTCTCCTCCCATCCTCCACGACAGCACTACAGGAGTAATATCAAGAAAAATATACTAGGGTGGGACCACGACTTGAAGCACTTTCGTTCCGAAGCCCAGATCCGCACGTCTCAGGACATCCAGACGGTAATGCTTGGTAAAGGTATGAATATATGCCAAGGTGGCAGCTTTGCAGATTTGCTCGATGGAAGCATCCGCACTCTCGGCCCAGGAGATAGACACCGCCCGCGTGAAATGCGCCTTCAGATGGAGGGGAGGAACCAGAGACTGACAAGAATACGCTTCTGCGATAGCACATTTAAGCCATGTTGCGATGGTACTCCTTAAAGCCTTCTTTCCCTTATTGCGACCCCCATATTTGATGAACAGGGCATTGTCCAAACGCCAGGGACACGTCAGCTGAAGATAAGACAACACTGCCCAATGAACGTCCAGCATATGAAACTCCCGTTCCCGGTCATTAGCAGGGTTCTGACAAAACGAGGGCAACACTTTCTCTTGGGAACAATGGAAATCTGAGGAGACTTTCGGAAGGAAGGCAGGATCGAGCCTAAGGATCAGGCAATCGTCCAGGACCCGGAGATAAGGTTCAGTAATGGCCAGGGCCTGGAGCTCACCAACTCGCCTTGCAGACATAATGGTTACAAGAAATGACGTCTTCCAGGACAGTTTGCACAAGGACAGGAATGATAACGGCTCAAACGAAGAACCTGCTAGACCAGTCAACACCACATTGAGGTCCCACGGAGGACAAGAGTTGATTCTATGTGGACGAAGACGAGTCGCTGCTCTCATAAACCGCTGGATCCAGGAATGGTCAGCCAAGGATTGATCAAAAAAGGTATCGAGGGCTGACACTTGGACCTTGAGGGTACTAGGGCGCAAACCCTTATCCAGGCCATCCTGCAGGAAATCCAGAATGGAGGCAATGTTAGGCCAGAAAGGATCCTCAGGGGATGACCCGCACCAGGAATGATAGACTTTCCACACCTTGGCATAGATGGTATTTGTAACTGGCTTTCTACTCCCTCTCAGGGTAGCAATCACCTTCTCTGATAGACCTCGCCGTCTCAGAAGCTCACATTCAGAAGCCAGGTCGTTAGGCGGAGATGGACCAGCTCCGTTCGGATGATGGGTCTCTGCCGTAGAAGGTCCCACCGGAGGGGAAGCTGAATTAGTGCAGCCGTCGATATTTGATTGAGCAATGCAAACCAGCTCCGCCGAGGCCAGGAAGGAGCGAGGAGAATCGCAGGAACAGGCTCCGTTCTGATCTTCTGGAGCACCCGCGGCAAGAGAGGGACCGGAGGAAAGGCGTAAACTAGGTTGAACCGCCAAGGGTGATCAAGAGCGTCTACAGTCAAACAGTTCCCGTCCTGGTGTAGAGAAAAATATCACACTACCTGTGCGTTCTGATGACTGGCGAACAGATCCACCTCTAGACATCCCCAGATTTGGTCAATTCCTGAAACACGTCTGGATGGATACTCCATTCGCCCGGTAAGATGTCCTTACTACTCAGAAAATCCGCCTCCACATTTCGGGGCCCTTCCAGATGAAATGCCGAGATGGAAAGAAGATGGTGCTCGGCCCAGGAGAAGGTGCGAGTCGAGACCTCCAGTAGACTGTGAGAACGGGTGCCTGCTTGGTGTCGGAAATGCTCCACCGTTGCGACATTGTCTGAAAAAATCTTGACATGTGTCCCCTGAAGCAAGTCATGACCGGCCTGAGCGCGTCCTCCACTGCACAGAGCTCTCGGACGTTGGAAGACCGCTTGCTGACCCGACTGGACCATTGACCTTGAAAGGAGGAATGGGAGACCATAGTCCCCAACCCCTCTGGCTGGCATCGTTATAGACTCACCAGGAGAACCTGGAGCCATGAAATTCCCTTCTGTAGGATTACAGGATCCAACCACCACCGGAGGAACTGAAGGACCACTGGAGGCAACAGGATCTTGGCATTGAGGCCTGACTGAAGACCGTTCCAGCGGGCGAGGATGTGTGACTGAACCACCCTCGAGTGCGCTTGAGCCCATGAGAGTGCAGGCAGTCATGGACCCCAGGGCGGACATTGCAGTGCGAATAGAGACCCTGTAACAGTGAAGGAGAGAGTGAAGCTTGCCTTGAAGGAAAATACGCTTGTCTGAGGGAAGAAAACTCATCTGCCTGCTTGAGTCCAGCAGACACCCTAGGAACACCTTCCTCCGGGAAGGACACAGGCTCGACTTTGGAAGATTCACCAACCAGCCCAGGGAATTAAAGATCTTGAGCAGCTCCTGGATCTGCGTCTGTAGAAGACTCTCGGAGGAAGCCGTGATCAGGAAGTCGTCTAAGTAGGGCACTATCACGATGTTCCTCTTCCGTACAAAGGCCATCACCTCTGCCATAACCTTTGTGAACATTCGAGGGGCCAAGGACAGGCCGAACGGCAGTACCCGAAATTGGAAATGACGGACCTGTCCCTGGAACCAGACTGCAAACCGGTGAAACTGTTGATCCGCAGGATGGATGGGAATGTGAAAGTAAGCATTCTGTAGGTCCACCGTTGCCATCACAAAATCCTTCCCGATCAGTGGAACTGTAGATCTGAGAGATTCCATTTTGAAACAGGGATTGATAATGGTGCGTTAAGAACCATCCGGCTTCGGAACCAGAAAGAGCCGCAAATAGTGGCCCTCTCCTGCCTTCCCCGTGGGAACCGGAATGACGGCGCCCATCTGAAGCAGACTCTGTACCTCCATCCAAAGAGAAGATTTTAACCTTGGAGAGGACAGAGTGGTCACAGTGTAATGAGTGGGGGAGAGAGAAGAGAACTGGTTTCGCATCCTCTGCCTGATGATCTGGACGATGATGGGGCAAGCTGTAATCTGCCGCCACTGGGGAAGGAAATGGGACAGCCTCCCTCCCACCGGAATGGCGTCACTTTCGATCCTGGGGACGAAAGTGGAAGATGCTCTTTCCCTTCCCCCTTTTGGACAATTCCAACGTCCGCTCTTCCCTTTCTACTTTTGGGGCTGGGAATGCGACTGATAGCGGGACCGAAAGGATTGCTGAGGCCGAAAAGACTTCGTCTGCGCCTTAGGTTCCGGTAAGCTTTTCTTCTCGGAGACCTTCTCCAAAAGCTGGTCTAGGACCTGGCCGAACACATACTTCCCATGGAAGGGAATAGAGCAGAGCTTACTCTTAGACGCCATATCACCCGACCAAGATCTCAGCCAAACAGCTTTTCTAGCGGTATTGGAGAGGACCATATTCCGGGCTGCAGCCCTGATTGACTCAGCTGACGCATCTGCAAGGAAACTAGTGGCCTTCAGCAGAAGGGGTATGGAAGCCAGCAAGTCTTCTCTCGGTGTTACGCCCCCCACATGGGTCTGCAACTGGTCCAAAGGACATTAGCTGTTAACAACAAGGATGAGGCCTCCCAGGATTTCTTCAGTAAGCTATCAGCCTTACGATCCATCGGATCTTTTAACTGCGATGAGTCTTCAAGAGGCAATGCGCTTTTGTTGGCGACTTTAGCCATCTGCACATCCTCTGTCCAGAGTTTGGACACTGACAAATCCATCGAGAACGGATTTTTCATCCCTCCTGGGAGCACATATCGATTCTCTGGAAGCCTCCACTCATCCAGGACCATATCCCTCAAGCTATCATGTACGGGAAACACGGCCGTGTTTTTCGAGCGCAAGCCCCCGAACATGATATCCTGAATAGAGTGTGATGCTTCCTCCTCCACTAATCCCATTGTGGTCCGGACAGCCGAGACCAGCTCAGAGATATCCTCCGAGGAAAAATAATATCGACGGAGACCGTCACTGCCCTGGGGTGTATCTGACTCATCCACCAGGCCTTTCTCAGAAGCAGACATGTCAGACCCTTCTGGAGCAGAATCCATCATTTTCCGCCTCTTAGGCAACAGGGGGGCAGAAGCCGGGGTCCAGTCACACAACCTAAAGATGAGCGAATTTCCCTCTGAATGAGTGATTTAAGCTCCTCCATGAGCGACAGTTTTTCATCTCCCATGACTTTCTCCGTACAGGCGGGGCATAAGAGCTTTGTGCGGGTGGGAGACAGCTTCTTGCTACAGACTCCACACCGTCTGGAGGAAGATGATTTGGACTGTGCCTGTTCCTTGCCTCCCTGAAATAAACCACAGGGAGAGAAGGAATGAAGACCCCTTATGGGAGCATATACCTCGCACTCAGTGCCTACTCACAGGGCCAAAGGGGGCGCAAGGCTCTGCATCTGCAGCCATCGATACACCTTCAGGGGCAGCCAGAGACATAGTGCCATAATACTCCTACCTGAGTGGTGTCGTCATCAGGGCTCCTTATCACCTGGAACCGCGATGTATGTACCCAAAACACCTGTGTGTTCCTCCCCCTCCACCTGTTGCGGACGCTGAACAGAGAAGGCAACAGGGAGGCCTGGAACACACTGGGGCGTGCGGTCCAGCTGCGTTCCACTGCAGCCATGCCCCCGGAAGTGATGTGCCCCTGTGACTCCCGGCTGACCCAGCGAGGCACAGCCACCGCGGCTGCACCCCACGGAAGTGACACGTGAAAGGCGCCTGATGTCACTTCTGGGCACCAAAACCCGCACATCCACTGCGCACGGAGGAGGAGAGAGCCGGGACCAAGGAAGACGCCGGCCCTGAAGCACCTGTCCAGCTCAGCCTTCAGGCGTCGGAGGGCGGGAGGTCCTGTTCCTCCAGGAGCAGGAGCGGCCGAGAGGAAGGAACAGCGCCCGATCTCCTCACCTCTCGGCTAGGTAATATGAGCACTGCACGCTGGCAGTGCTCATATTAAAGTGAAACATTAAACTCCTGAGTGGGATCCACTTATTTTGATATGCAATTGGAGTGTTTCTCACATAGTCCCTATATAAAACTGTCCCAATATATAGCTGTACTAGTCATGAATTGATCATGAAGCTAATATATATTTGTTGGTAGTTTTGTTGTTTGAACAGATTATTAAGTGTTTGTGTGTACGTGCATGCGTGTATGTGTGTTTGTGTGTGCATGTGTGTGTATGCTTGTTTGTGTGTATGTGTGTTTGTGTGTGCATGTGTGTCTGTGTGCGTGTATGTGTGTATCTGCTACTGTGTTTTCACATGCATAAATGCGTGTTTGTGTGTTGTGCATGTTTGTGTATGTGCTTATGTGTGTATCTGCGTGTGTATGTGTGTGGGGACATTATACTGTGTATATGCATATTTGTGTGTATGTGAATGTGCCTACATTGTGTGTATGTATGTGCGTGCATGTATGTGTGCGTGTGTGTATGCATGTTTGTGTGTATGCACGTGTATGTTCATGTATGTGCATGCTTGCATGTGTGAGTGTGTGTATGTGTGTGCTTGCGTGTGTATGTGCATGTGTATATGTGCATGCTTGCATGTATGTGCATGTTTGTATGTGTGTGCTTGAATGTATGTGCATATGTGTGTGTGTGAACATTATACTGTGTGTATGTATATGTCTGTGTATGCGCATGCATGTTTGTGTGTATGTTCATGTATGTATATGTGTGCTGCATGTGTGTGCGCGTCCATGTGTATGTATGTGTGGGAACATTATACAGTGTGTATGCATGTATGCACGTGCATATGTGTGTATGTGCGTGTGTATGTATGTGTGCGTATGTGTATCTGCATGTGTATATCTGCATGTGTGCATGCACGTGCATGTGTATGTGCATGCATGTGTGTATTTGCGAGTATGTGCGTGTTTGTGTATATGTGAGTGTGTGTGCATGCTTGTGTATGTATATATGTGTGTGAGTATATGTGTGGGGACATTATACTCTGTATGTCTGAGTATGTATGTGTGTATACGTGTTTGCGTGTATGTGCGTGCTTGCATGTGTGTTTGTGTGTGCATGTGTATGTGCATGTGGGGACATTATACTGTGTGCGTATGTGTGTGTATACATGTCTATGTATGTATGTCTATGTATGTACATGAATGTGTGTATATATGTGAGTACATGCATGTATACAGTGTTGGCCAAAAGTATTGCAATTCTGTCAGATACTCAGTTTCTTCCTGAAAATGATTGCAATCACAAATTCTTTGGTATTATTATCTTCATTTAATTTGTCTTCAATGAAAAAAACACAAAAAGAATTGTCCTAAAGCCAAATTGGATATAGTTCCACACCAAACATAAAAAAGGGGGTGGACAAAAGTATTGAACTGTTAGCATCATGTGATGCTTCTCTAATTTGTGTAATTAACAGCACCTGTAACTTACCTGTGGCACCTAACAGGTGTTGGCAATAACTAAATCACACTTGCAGCCAGTTGACATGGATTAAAGTTGACTCAACCTCTGTTCTGTGTCCTTGTGTGTACCACATTGAGCATGGAGAAAAGAAAGAAGACCAAAGAACTGTCTGAGGACTTGAGAAACCAAATTGTGAGGAAGCATGAGCAATCTCAAGGCTACAAGTCCATCTCCAAAGACCTGAATGTTTCTGTGTCTACCGTGCGTAGTGTCATCAAGATGTTTAAAGCCCATGGCACTGTGGCTAATCTCCCTAGATATGGCCGGAAAAGAAAAATTGACAAGAGATTTCAACGCAAGATTGTGCGCATGGTGGATAAAGAACCTCGACTAACATCCGAACAAGTTAAAGCTGCCCTGCAGTCTGAGGGTACAACAGTGTCTACCCGTACTATCCGTCGGCATCTGAATGAAAAGGGACTGTATGGTAGGAGACCCAGGAAGACCCCACTTCTTACCCCGAGACATAAAAAAGCCAGGCTGGAGTGTGCCAAAACTTACCTGAGAAAGCCTAAAACGTTTTGGAAGAATGTTCTCTCTTTTTGGGCAAAGGCATCAACATAGAGTTTACAGGAGAAAAAAAGAGGCATTCAAAGAAAAGAACACGGTCCCTACAGTCAAACATGGCGGAGGTTCCCTGATGTTTTGGGGTTGCTTTGCTGCCTCTGGCATTGGACTGCTTGACCGTGTGCATAGCATTATGAAGTCTGAAGACTACCAACAAATTTTGCAGCATAATGTAGGGCCCAGTGTGAGAAAGCTGGGTCTCCCACAAGGTCATGGGTCTTCCAGCAGGACAATAACCCAAAGCACACTTCAAAAAGCACTAGAAAATGGTTTGAGACAAAGCACTGGAGACTTCTAAGGTGGCCAGCAATGAGTTCAGACCTGAATCCCATAGAACATCTGTGGAAAGATCAAAAAATGGCAGTTTGGAGAAGGCACCCTTCAAATATCAGGGACCTGGAGCAATTTGCCAAAGAAGAATGGTCTAAAATTCCAGCAGAGCATTGTAAGAAACTCATTGATGGTTACCGAAAGCGGTTAATCGCAGTTATTTTGGCTAAAGGTTGTGCATCCACGTATTAGGCTGAGGGTGCCAATACTTTTGTCTGGCCCATTTTTGTAGTTTTGTGTGAAATGATCAATGTTTGGCTTTTTGCTTCATTCTCTTTTGTGTTTTTTCATTGAAGACAAATTAAATGACGATAATAATGCCAAAGAATTTGTGATTGCAATTATTTTCAGGAAGAAACTGCGTATTATGTGACAGAATTGCAGGGGTGTCAATACTTTTGGCCAACACTGAATATACATGTATGTGTGTACATGCATGTCTATGTATGTATGTGGTGTGTATATATGTGGTGTGTGTATGTCCCCCGCTGGACATTACCATGGTGCTGCCTGGACACCCACCTCCGTGCAGCCACAGTCGCCAGGAAAGTCTGTGGCTTGCGGCCTGTGATGAATGAGATGGGGTGTGGTACCCTCTGTAGCCACCAGAGGGTGCCCACACCCCATCTTCACCACAGGTTGCAAGCCGCAGTCTTTCCTGGTGGTTGTGGCTGCACGGAGGTGGGTGTGCAGGTAGCACAGTGGAAATGTTTAGCGAGGTGGGAGCTGGGATCCGGCAGGCGATATACGGCAGTGGGGGGGTCCTGATTGGGTTGTCCCAGCGGGGATGTCCCGGCAATGGTGGTGGGAGGTCCTGGCGGGGGTGTCCCGACGGTGGTCTGCTGGCGGCACTGTGCAAGGGGCTGGTACCACCAACGGGTGCCATACTGGAACATCCATCACTTGGATGTTCCAGTATGGCTGTCGGCGTGCTTCTGGTCAGTGTGGTGGATTGTGGGATTCAGGGGTCCAGATGGAAGTGGATGACAGACAATTTAAGGTAAGTCTACTGTATATTAGATTGATATCATGACAAAGCATGTAAGTGCAGGGATTTATGAACATGCTGTTTATAGTCAACTAGCTGTGAGCCCGATTCTAAAGAATCGGGAGTCTAGAATCTGTATATAATATTTTTAAGAGTTGTAAATAATAGAGTTAAACACCAGATATATGACTAAGTAGGCGATGTAGGGAAAACTGTGAGGGTAGCAATATAGTGGAGGTGTAGAAAGAGTTAATGTCCGACTAACAGGACTATAACAGAGTAGGAACTTATAATGATATCAAAAATGGTATTGAAGGAGTTAATGTCCCACAACAGACTCAGCGCTGTAAATTATATCCAAAATGGTGTTCAAGGGGTTAATGTAGCAGTGGCAGTAGTTATAAACACTACCAAATATGCAGTTAATGCTGAACTGGTATATAATGGGTTAATTTCGCAGTGTCATTACAACTATACACTGTGTAATAGAAATAACAGCAATAATGGAATATAAGGGGTTAATGTTCCTACTGGGAGTAGTAATAGAGACTACAAAGTATGGAGTTAAGGGAGAAATGGTATAGAAGGGGTTAACTTTGTAGTGACAGTACAACTACACACTGTGTTATAGAAATTACAGATAAAACGGAATGTAAGGGGTTAATGTCGCTACTGTCATGAGTACAATGAGAGAAGCCTCACTGGCCATTCAGATACATGGAGGACGTAGAGTGTGAAATTTAGTGGTGTAAGTGAGGCGCGAAGATGATTGGTCGGTGTGTGCTGGCGCCGACCAATGAGCTTCGCGCCTCACTTACAGCGGTAAATTTGAAACTCAAAGTCCTCCATGTATCTGAATAGGAAGGGAGGCGCAAAGCTGATTGGTCGGTGTGTGCTGTGGCCGACAAATGAGCTTGGCGCCTCACTTACAGGAGAGAGGGAGAGGGATTTACTAATAGGGGAGTGCGGTGAAATGAATTGTGTGTATAGAGGTGGCTCAGTGGTTAGCACTGTATACGGTGGCTCAGTGGTTAGCACTGTATACGGTGGCTCAGTGGTTAGCACTGTATAGGTGGCTCAGTGGTTAGCACTGTATATGGTGGCTCAGTGGTTAGCACTGTATGGTGGCTCAGTGGTTAGCACTGTATGTGGCTCAGTGGTTAGCACTGTATACGGTGGCTCAGTGGTTAGCACTGTATACGGTGGCTCAGTGGTTAGCACTGTATACGGTGGCTCAGTGGTTAGCGCTGTATACTGTGGCTCAGTGGTTAGCACTGTATAAGTGGCTCAGTGGTTAGCACTGTACACGGTGGCTCAGTGGTTAGCAGTGAGTGCGGTGGCTCAGTGGTTAGCAGTGAGTGCGGTGGCTCAGTGGTTAGCAGTGAGTGCGGTGGCTCAGTGGTTAGCAGTGAGTGCGGTGGCTCAGTGGTTAGCAGTGAGTGCGGTGGCTCAGTGGTTAGCATGTAAGCGGTGGCTCAGTGGTTAGCAGTGAGTGCGGTGGCTCAGTGGTTAGCAGTGAGTGCGGTGGCTCATTGGTTAGCAGTGAGTGCGGTGGCTCATTGGTTAGCAGTGAGTGCGGTGGCTCAGTGGTTAGCACTGTATAAGGTGGCTCAGTGGTTAGCACTGTATAAGGTGGCTCAGTGGTTAGCACTGTATACGGTGGCTCAGTGGTTAGCAGTGAGTGCGGTGGCTCAGTGGTTAGCAGTGAGTGCGGTGGCTCATGGTTAGCAGTGAGTGCGGTGGCTCAGTGGTTAGCAGTGAGTGCGGTGGCTCTCAGTGGTTAGCAGTGAATGCGGTGGCTCAGTGGTTAGCAGTGAGTGCGGTGGCTCAGTGGTTAGCAGTGAGTGCGGTGGCTCATTGGTTAGCAGTGAGTGCGGTGGCTCATTGGTTAGCAGTGAGTGCGGTGGCTCAGTGGTTAGCATGTATATGGTGGATCAGTGGTAGCACTGTATACGGTGGCTCAGTGGTTAGCAGTGAGTGCGGTGGCTCATTGGTTAGCAATGAGTGCGGTGGCTCATTGGTTAGCAGTGAGTGCGGTGGCTCAGTGGTTAGCACTGTATATGGTGGTTCAGTGGTTAGCACTGTATACGGTGGCTCTGTGGTCAGCAGAGGACGGCGGCTCTGTGGTCAGCAGAGGACGGCGGCTCTGTGGTCAGCAGAGGAGGGCGGCTCTGTGGTCAGCAGAGGACGGCGGCTCTGTGGTCAGCAGAGGACGGCGGCTCTGTGGTCAGCAGAGGACGGCGGCTCTGTGGTCAGCAGAGGACGGCGGCTCTGTGGTCAGCAGAGGACGGCGGCTCTGTGGTCAGCAGAGGACGGCGGCTCTGTGGTCAGCGCAGGACGGCGGCTCTGTGGTCAGCAGAGGACGGCGGCTCTGTGGTCAGCAGAGGACGGCGGCTCTGTGGTCAGCAGAGGACGGCGGCTCTGTGGTCAGCAGAGGACGGCGGCTCTGTGGTCAGCAGAGGACGGCGGCTCTGTGGTCAGCAGAGGACGGCGGCTCTGTGGTCAGCAGAGGACGGCGGCTCTGTGGTCAGCAGAGGACGGCGGCTCTGTGGTCAGCAGAGGACGGCGGCTCTGTGGTCAGCAGAGGACGGCGGCTCTGTGGTCAGCGCAGGACGGCGGCTCTGTGGTCAGCGGAGGACGGCGGCTCTGTGGTGAGCGGAGGACGGGGCTCTGTGGTGAGCAGAGGACGGGGGCTCTGTGGTCAGCAGAGGACGGCGGCTCTGTGGTCAGCGCAGGACGGGGCTCTGTGGTCAGCGCAGGACGGCGGCCTGTGGTCAGCGCAGGACGGCGGCCCTGTGGTCAGCGCAGGACGGCGGCCCTGTGGTCAGCGCAGGACGGGGGCCTGTGGTCAGCGCAGGACGGGGCCCTGTGGTCAGCGCAGGACGGGGGCCCTGTGGTCAGCGCAGGACGGGGCCCTGTGGTCAGCGCAGGACGGGGGCCCTGTGGTCAGCGCAGGACGGGGGCCCTGTGGTCAGCGCAGGACGGGGGCCCTGTGGTCAGCGCAGGACGGGGCCCTGTGGTCAGCGCAGGACGGGGGCCCTATGGTCAGCGCAGGACGGGGGCTCTGTGGCAGGACGGGGGCTTGTGCAGGACGGGGGCTCTGTGCAGGACGGGGGCTCTGTGCAGGACGGGGGCTCTGTGCAGGACGGGGCTCTGTGGTCAGCGCAGGACGGGGGCTCTGTGGTCAGCGCAGGACGGGGCCAGAGTGGGGTGAGGGGTCAGGGGGAAGAGTTGGGGGTCAGTGGCAGAGTAGGGGGTGAGTGGGCAGAGTGGGGGTAAGGGGGCAGAGAGGGGGTCAGGGGAAGAGTTGGGGGGTCAGTGGGCAGAGTAGGGGGTGAGTGGGCAGAGAGGGGGTCAGGGGGAAGAGTTGGGGGGGTCAGTGGGCAGAGTAGGGGGGTGAGTCTGCAGAGTGGGGGTAAGGGGGCAGAGAGGGGGTCAGGGGGAAGAGTTGGGGGGTCAGTGGGCAGAGTAGGGGGGTGAGTGGTCAGAGCAGGGTGAGGGGCTAAATGGGGGTCAGTGGGCAGAGTGGGGGTCAGCAGCGGCCTCATACCTTCACCTGCTTGTGTCACGCTGTCAGCAGTGTGGACCGGGCCGTGTTGATGAGCAGCGGCGGCTCAGAGTAGAAGGTGCGAAGCTGAGCCCCCAGCAGACACAGTGCCAGGGAGATGGCCGGCATCAGTGCAGGAAATAGAGCCGAGGATGGGGCGGACACTGGCACAGCAGTGAGCAATGAGGAGTGGGCGGTCTCCTCCGACTTGTCCCACTCACTCTGCTGGGGGAGTGGTGCGGACACGCCCCCTGGATACCCGACCGCGGCCTTAGTGACAGGGACAGGGGCTGCCTGCCGGCCTGCCTCAGAAGAAAGAAGAATGCAGAGAAGTCAGGGAAGAGTGAGAATGTGTGTGGGCAGCGGTGGGCCCCTGTAGTGGCGCCGGCCCTGGCTTCACTATATATTCTATTCTATATTCTAATATATACAGTTGCCGTAGCGCTACTTCCGTTTGGCAGGCACGTCTTCGACGACGGAAGTAGCGCCGAATATGACGGAAGTAGCGCTACGGCAATTATATATAAGATACTGAATAAATTGAGTTGTTTTGAAAATTTGCATTCCATCTTCATCATTTATATGTCATTAATATGTGTATTGATCCTGTGATTTCCATAATTCTATAACTTTTCCTTCTTGGTATTGCAATCTCAATGTTATGGAGTGTATACCCCAGTTCAGGTAATTTGGCAGTCCAAACTCAAAGTGATGACAGAGATGTCTGACTGTACCTTACTCCAGTTTTTATTATAAAAAAAACTAGTCAGTTAAACGATTGTCAGGACCCTGATCCAACAGCTACATTGGTTTTCTCTGGCAGTGGAAACCTAAAAACATTGAAATTCCTATTACCTAGGACTGTGGAGTTGGTAAGCCAAACCACTGACTCCAAACCCGACTTCCCAATTTCCCTGACTTCGACCCCAACTCTGACTCCGACTCGAACTCCCTCATGCATGGCTCATGTTTAATTGACACATTTATTGTAGTACAATGTGAACATTGTTATGATACAATAATCAAGCTATTTAGATCCAACATAATAATAATTCATAATAATAATATTCAACACATACTGCATTGAACTACTGTACCTAATTTATTATATATTGTAGGAGTCGAAGTCCGTCCATTTTATACCGACTCCAACTACGACTCCACCAAAATGGTCCCCGATTCTGACTCCACGAATCCGACTCCACAGCCCTGCTATTATCTGCCTGCATCCTGGTGCCTCTTTTAATTAGTAGGCCTTCTTGACGTCATGACTACTAATCAGAAAAGGCACCTATGTTCTTAGCAGCTTGTATGAATTTCACAGTGCTCAGGTCCGGCTGCCACGGCGTACCAACATAGTTGCTTGACCTAGGTCCTGTAAAATCATTTAGCGTAACTCTAGAAGTGCTTTGTGTATTTGTCAAGCCGAATGGATGGTGGATTATGGTGGAGATTCGATGTCCAGCCAACAGTTATCTCATATCTATTACCAGTTTTAGACTTTACACATTAGACTAATGGTGGCCGATCCTGCCAAAATGTTGACTAAGTCTCCGGAGTCTCCCTTGATGATTTTGGTAAAAAGGACTGAGTGTTTGGATATCAACATATTCAATCCTTTTGTTCTCAGGGGAAATTAGTTACCACCAGGGGTGTTTGTCAGAGGCTGATTCTCTTCTCTCCATTAAGAACCCAAGCACGCTTGGCAGGGTTGAATGTACATTACTCTGAGGGGGTTGAAGATTATAGCTGTCTACCGAATGACTTGTGTATGAGGTTTCTGAAACATTTTTTTGTGTTTATAATTTTAAATAACAAATGGTTAATCATTAGGTTTCCACATCACCACATGCCATTATAAATGTACACTGTAAAAGATTCATATTTTGCTCAAGATTTTCCATATAAAGCCCCAAGTTCACATTAGGTATCTTGTTTCATTGCTCAATAACATACTGCAATCAAGAGGAAAAAACACTAAACATTTAAAAGATTTGACCCATTTTCTCCAAATGGTATCATCATTTTATAAACATACACAAGAAACCATTTGATCACAGCGGGCTGCTCGGAAGCTGCTGCCAGGAAGTTTTTTCTATACTTCTTTTAATCAAGACATTCAGTGTTTACAGAGAAGATGAGGTTCATATGACTAAGAATGCTTACCCTGCAATTCTTAAATGTTAGTAAACAACATTTTTTTAGAAATATTTTTTTAAAGTAATATGTAAAAACTCAATAGCGTTAACCTTTTCCCAACATCTCCCATACATGTACAGCTCATATCGGGAGCAGTCATATGGAGCATGCTCAGAAGCTGAGCTCGATCCATACCTGGCATACCTGCGGCACCTAAGAGTCTACTAAAGACCCCCTTGTCTGGTATTACAGCCTCTGTCGAAGCTCAGCCTGTGGTGGAGCTTCAAGGGAGACCATAAATTTACTATATACAGCAAAACTGTTGTATATAGTCACAACCTGTGATCCTCAAAAGATCTACTTGACTACTCCCCTTTTAACTATTCCTACCACAACCGTATACACGATCTCCTGTGCATCACCCATACTCTGGAACTCTCTGCCGCAACACATCAGTCTCTCACCTACCATGGAAAACTTGAAAAGAACTGGAAGACCCACTTCTTCCAACAAGCCTACAACCTGCAGTGACCCTCAGGTAAAAAAAAATGCTTTAAAAACACTAGAAAAAAAATCTGAGTCTCCACCCTACCTTATCTTGACAACTCTTCTAATAATTGTTTTCACTCTTCTGTCTGAAATCTTGTGGGAGCCCATTGTCATGGTCAGTTTAGGGTGAAATGATGTTCTTTCCACTTCTGTATTTTGGTTTCAACAGTGCTCACTGCAACCTTCAATAGTTTTGGAAATGTTTCTGTAACCAAAACCATCAGTTTATTTTGCAACAATAAGTTTGTGAAAGTCTTGAGACAATTCACTAGTTTTGACCATCATAAGATGCTTTTTGTTTGGCACCTTGGTAATGAGACACTTTTTATAGGCCATCAGTTGGACCAGCTGACATTATCTTTCATGAAGTGTCAGGATTAATTTCTAATAACTGATAGATTTCATCTTGTGTCTTGACTTTCCATGGCTTTTTGCACCTCTCTTTTTCTCCGTGTGTTCAATACTTTTTCTCTGTGTCATTTCTCATTAGTTTAAATCACTACATTTATGGGCATCTATTGTTTGATTTAATTGCCTGTGTGGATTGCATGCCTTGAATGGGTTGTTACCGACATCTGGTGTCAATACTTAATCAATTGCTGTATGTCCATAATAAAGAGAGCTCTTCCATTGTAATCACTACAAGTGGATGTGCTTAAACCTCCAATTTAGGTGAAAATATGTCCTTTTTCTGGAGTATACATAGAGTATATGTCCAGGAGACAAACATTTTTACTTTTACCTGTATTTTATGCAAATTCTAACACGATGGAAGGAGTATTTCTGTTACAAACCTTGCGTCTTTCATTCATTGAAAGTGATTGCTATAAAATATGAAAATGTCAATTCATTAATGTGAGTGCTGTCCCTAATTTTCGATATAGAGCACCATGTAGTAGCACAAAACGTTTCTGCAGCTTATTAGTGTTGAGTTAAAAATGCCATATTGTTTCTTTTACACAGTTGTTTCATGTAAATAAGGGCTTGCTCACAACGCTGTGTAATTGAGACCCATGTTATACTAATAGGCACTGCCGATCAGCGTTTTTTTCCACATGCCAATTCGGTATGGCAAAAAAAACATAGTATGCAGTGATTTGCAGTGAAAACCGGATGGCACACACTCATTCAAGGTTATGGGTGCGTGAAGATCATCTGACTGCACCCAGATGACATCTGAGTGCATCTAAATTATCGTGGACCTACATATGGAGATGATAGAGAAATTTTGTTCTCCATCCTCTCCTGACTGTTTCCTATGATTATCTCCTGCGAGAGAATTAGATCACACTAAACTGATGTTCAGATTAAACATGGATCAACGTTTGTCCAAAGTGTCATTACAATAATCGATCTGAGAAGAATCAGTGATTGTGTTTCGCCAGCCTTAGGCTAGGGTCAGACTTGCATCTGGCCCTAGCCTGCAGGATGCGCTTGAAACTTAGAAATTTGCAGGCTCAGCGCATAGCGGTACCGGCATATAACGCTATGCGCCACCTGTTTATATTATCCCTATTGTTACCGCATTGATGACGCAGCTATCGACTCCACTCAGCACTCCTAGATATGCACTTTTGATGAGTGCACAAGAAAATGCTGCAAACCACGTTTTCTGTGCGCTAATCAAAAGCACATATCCGGGAGTGCTGAGTTGAGCCGGTGGCTGCATCATCAATCCAGTAACCATAGAGATACTATAAACAGGTGGCGCATAGCGTTACATGCCGGTGACGCTATGCGCTGAGCCTGCAAACTTTCAAGTTTCAAGTGCATCCTGCCGGCTAGGGCCAGATGCAAGTCTGACCCTAGTCTTAGCCAGAGGCTTCAACTTGCATTTCTTTGTTTTGAATTAGTATCTGTTAACCTCCCCTGCTTACCTGAGTACAAAATGTAAGAAGACCTGTCACTAAGATGGACCTATTTACATTTAAGAATTTATTAGGTGTTGTAATAATATTACCTTGTGACTTTGAGGGCATTAGTGAGGGTAAAAGTTCCTTAAAGTCATTGTAAAATGGATATTCAACGGCTAAACGCACCTTTTGATGAGAAAGGGACGAGACTGCAAATAATCTAAAGGATGGGAAATTCAGTCATATTTAAAGGGATGAATTACCGATTACTGTGAAAGCGACCCGGTATAAGCGACCCCCTACTTTTGCCCAAAACGGAAAATTATTGACTCGCGTAAAGCGAGGGTGACTCCTACACAGGTATACACCCCAGCGTGAGGTATACAGCAGCCTCCCCAGTGGTAGTATAAGCACACCCCATGGTAGTATACTAGCAGCCCCAGAGGTATATAAGCCGCAGTATGCAGCCCCAGATGTATATGCAGCCCCAGAGTAGTATAGCAGCCCCATATGCAGCCCAGAGGTATATGCAGCCCCATATGCAGCCCCAGAGGTATATGCAGCCCCATATGCAGCCCCAGAGGTATATGCAGCCCCATATGCAGCCCCAGAGTATATGCAGCCCCAGAGGTATATGCAGCCCCATATGCAGCCCCAGAGGTATATGCATGCCCCATATATGCAGCCCCAGAGGTATATGCAGCCCCATATGCAGCCCCAGAGGTATATGCAGCCCCATATATGCAGCCCCAGAGGTATATGCAGCCCCATATGCAGCCCCAGAGGTATATGCAGCCCCATATGCAGCCCCAGAGGTATATGCAGCCCCATATGCAGCCCCAAGGTATGCATATGCAGCCCCAGAGGTATATGCAGCCCCATATGCAGCCCCAGAGGTATATGCAGCCCCATATAGCAGCCCCAAGGTATATGCAGCCCCAGAGGTATATGCAGCCCCATATGCAGCCCCAGAGGTATATGCAGCCCATATATGCAGCCCCAGAGGTATATGCAGCCCCATAATGCAGCCCCAGAGGTATATATACAGCAGCAGCAGCCCCAGCCCCAGGGCTGTATAAGCAGCAAGCAGCCCCAGACCCAGCCCAGCCCAGGGCTGTATACAGCAGCAGCCCCAGGGCTGTATACAGCGCAGCCCCAGGGCTGTATACAGCCGCAGTCGCCCCAGGGCTTTATACAGCAGCAGCCCCAGGGCTGTATACAGCCGCAGCCCCGGAGGTAATACAGGCCCCCCATCAAGTTCCAGGGCCCCCCCCCCACTTGCGCGCCAGCCTGTAAGGTAAATTCATACTTACCGGTGTCCAGTCGCGCCGCCCGCAGCTGCCGACATGACGATTCCGGGCTCCATTCAGCGTCTTCCCGCGGCTTCCTGTAGTCGCGGGCAATGACGTCATTGCCCGCGACTACAGGAAGCCGCGGGAAGACGCTGAATGGAGCCCGGAATCGTCATGTCGGCAGCTGCGGGCGGCGCGACTGGACACCGGTAAGTATGAATTTACCTTACAGGCTGGCGCGCAAGTGGGGGGGGCCCTGGAACTTGATGGGGGGCCTGTATACCTCCGGGGCTCCGGCTGTATTTTTTTTTTTTTTTCATATTACCGTATATACTCGCGTATAAGCCGAGGAGGGACTTTTCAGCCCAAATTTTGGGCTGAAAAACTCGGCTTATACGCGAGTATATACGGTAGTTACATAGTTAGAACCTTTGAGAAAAGAGAAATGTCCATCAAGACCAGATGAGGAATGGGAAAGAATACATCCTAAAGGTGTAGGGACATCCATAATATATAAACCATTCTTCTCTGACAAGACCAGCTTTCTCCCATGATCCTATCAACTGGATCAACATTCAGAAATACAATTTCATATACTAACATAAGTATTCTATGTTATTTTGTTCTAAAAAAGCATGTAACAACTTGTACTACGCCACAGATTACTCATGGTAAAGATGCCTTTAACACCATTTGGGGCCACTTTCCTAAAAGTATATGGGACATTTTCTGATGATACATTCGCTTTAACCTTTTTGATATTAAGGTTTTAATCTAGACATATATACTATGCCAAGTCCATAAGAAGAAATTATTAATAGTCTGTCTTCTAAAGTTTGCAAAGCAGGAAACTCCAAGACTAAGCCCCATACAGCTGGCGAGCATAAAAGGTTCACAGCTTTATTTTCCCTGTCTTGATAAGCAGAAAAATGTAATTATTGATGTTAGTTCTCCGGCGTCTTTCACATCTGCTACAGTATCAATCACAATGCTGAGAAAAGGCCAATTTTTATGCCTGGCTAATCTCATCTCTCAAACTATTAATTAACTCTTTTATGAAGACAAACATAGACTACCTGCAGTCAGATCATATTAAGCTCGTAAACATGATGGTGTACATGATACTGGCATGGTTTCTTAATGTGAGGGTAAATATTTCTCCAAGTTCTTGTTATTTCATTTAAAAAGAATTAATGTAAAAATGTCATGAGATAAATTGGTTAAGGATTTAAAAATGTAACTCTTACACATCTTTCACATCAGCGTTTTCGCTGATGGGTGGCCAATCCAGTACGTGGCGCCACATCTTCCGGATCGGCCGCCTAATGTCCGACTTGAGGCCCGGATCCGGCAAGCCAATGCATTGTCTATGGGGCTTGCGGCCGCAAAAAAATCCTCGCTGCTTGCAGCTTTTTTTTTCTGTCTGCAAGTGCCGCATCCGGCGTAACCGTACTTGCCGCACTGGACCACGAGTCCCATAGACAATGCATGGGGCTTGCTGGATCTGGACCCCAAGTGCAGCCGTTAGTCGGCAGATGCGGCAAATCTGCTTGATCTGCCGCACATCAGCGAAAACGCTGATGTGAAAGACCCCTTATTACAAGATTGATAACATATAAAGATGTCTTCCAATTAAAAGTACATGTACATTTCCAACAGTCAGAATAGTAGGACGGACAGCATTATTGTGCTCTGTTCACCTCCCATTTTTCAAATAAGTCGCTCTTCGACCAGAGTATTCTCAGACGTATGCTCCACTGGTCACCACATGCTCCTGTTTCGGCCCACTACGAGCTGGTAATCTTCAGGATATATTTTTTCACTGTGATCATTCTTTTCTTTTCAGTGGTCAACAGTTAAAAAATATAGCTAGATATATGGTATCAAAATAAAAAAAAAACCTGCCTGAAGAACTAGCTGTTAAAAGCGGGAAAATTGTATTTATTTTAATTCAGAATACTTAGATGACACATTAATAGTGTAACATCTGGATATTTATCATCATATGTGGGAAGGTCATTAAATTACTTGGTTCTGTGGTCATTAATATCTTTAGTTAATGATACTTACAGGATAATGTATTTTATCTGTAGAAAATGCCAGACAAAGGCAAGATGGAGTGGTGAGCAATTCGATTATATACTTCACAGAAGACCCACCAGAGCTTCCAGCTAACAGTCCTCATCCTCTGAAACTGAGACGCATTCTCAACCTAAGTCCCTTTACTGTTACTGATCACACACCCATGGAGACTGTCGTGGACATCTTTAGAAAACTTGGACTAAGACAATGTCTTGTCACTCGGAGTGGGTAAGAATCATATTAAGTGGATTTTAACACCTTCTGTCATGTACAGCACAGATTCAATGTTATATAACTTCCTTCCTCTTTTCTTAACCTTGCTTCAATCTCCTAGTAGAACTCTCTGACTTAATAGAACAGGCAGTATAAATCAGAATTTTGCTAATTTTTTTCAGCCATGTATATTTTATTCTATAACATGGTGGCATTTCAGAGAAAACATATTTTGTAAAACCTTCCCTGATTCATCAAGACCGCTATTGTTCACACCAACACCATAAGTTGCATCATCTTTGTGCAACCTCAAGTTGCACAATTATTCTGCAGCCTATGAAAGCATTTTACGTCATATCCTTGGGGGTTTCTCCCCGCACCACATCCTATGACTAACAGGCCTCTCTATAAGTGGGTATAGAGAAAAACCTGTCAGTCAAGTGAAGCATGAAAAAGCCATTACGGATCTCCCTCGGACTAGTCATCTGAGTAATATAGTCCATTTGAATATATGTTGTGTTTAAAATATTTAGGCATACAGGTGCATTCAGCAGGGTGTCTAGGGTAGCATTTAAAGTATAAGCAGGTGTTTCAACCAGAGCTGGGGTGCGTGGGGTACTCGGTCACCGGGGCTTCTGTGTGGGATGTCACGGATGGTCGGTATCCCCGGTGCCGTGCCCTGGCGAACAATTATACCAGGTGTTGATGGTAAACGGTGGGGGTAAAAGGGGTTATTTACAGGGGAACGTGACGCCACCTGTAGTGTCCGGTAATTTGGTACCAGCGCTGCCAGCCGGCCGCTGAGGTGATGGAGGGGGCAGCAAAGTGTGGTACAGCTCCCCACAGGTGGAGCTTTACCTCAGGGCAGCTGTGGTGGTGGTGAGACGGTGAGGGAGGACAGTGATGTTAAAGGTGGTGCAGTTCTTACCCTCTGCTGTAGATGTTGATGATGTTACGTCCTTTGAGCTGCGGCAGGAAGAATAACAGAAACCAATTCTTGTTTAACTTTGCTTTACTCGTACCGGCTGATGGCATAACAATACACGGTACAGTTTGGTTTAGGGTGCTGTTACCAACTCAGGATTTCTCTTAAGGAGTCTTTAGATGTTCTTTCTCTGTCTTTCAGGGTTTCTATTCTCTTTCTAGATCTTTCTGTCTTTCCCACCTTTGAAGAGCTCACCCGCCAGTCCTGCAGTCTGTGTCTAGTAGGATTAAATTGACTATTACCGGTCCAAATGGGAACAGCAGGAACGCACAAGTTTCCCACCTGACACCGGGTTTCAGTCTTTCCTCACTAGTGTAGGACCGTCTTTTGGGCATGAGGGGTGAGGTAACTTGTGGTGCTGTCAGCAACCCGGTCTGGTTGGGCCTGCAGCTCGTCGGCTTCGCAGTCAGGGCTGAACTCCTGGCTGCCTCGGTTGTCCGTGTCACCTGTGAACCCTCAACATGACCAGCTGGTTCCTACCAGTCTTGGTCCGTTGCCATCTGTCCTGGGCCCCCTCATAAAGATGGGGTACCCTCTACTCAGCTGAGCCGCCAGGCATGACCACACTGTCTGCCTTCCCGGCACCGACTGAGGTAAAATCTTAACTGTCACTCTAACTCTATCCTAAGCTCCGCCCACCACCTGTGGAACCTACCATAAAGTCAGTTTCCCCTACACTAAGTGGTGTGGTCCTAAGTGAGTACTAAAAATAGACTCCATAAGTATTAAATCCTAACCTAGCAACTTACAATATATTACATATAGATGTTAAATGCAATACCACTCTGTGGCGCATACCCGCAGGGGCGCCACACACCCCCTTGGTGAAACACACCCGTCCGCGGGTGTCAAACCAAACCTAGAATAAGTACATTTTACATATAACATTAAACATTTTTATTAACTGATGAACCGGGTAACTTTCAAACATGTAATAACAAAATTTTCGTTTGTATTCTTCCTTTGCAGGAGGCTCAGTTCTTATAACGTTGCATTTAACTCAACTATATTCTAGTCCATATTAGCCCAACTGGGACCAGGTAACAAGTCTCTGATTATTATCATCAGGTTCGGAGATAAAAAAAAAACAAAAAATCTTTGCATACATTAGCATTCCTGTACTGCAAAAATCAAAACAATAAAAAATAACAAATGTACTTTACTTAACTTTACTAACCCGGATTGCAAACCAACCCCTGGGACCTGCGTGGCGTTCATAAGTGATCACATCACCACGATACAGGTCCCGTTCTGGATGGCCCTGGGGTAGATGTTCTTCTACATTCCTCCGACCCACATGGACTTCTTGGTAAAGACCCTCCTCCTTGGCAAAACCATACCCGGTATAAAGATTAAAGGTGGTGACTACCCCCGTTTACGCTGATCTATTGGCAGTGGGGGTTGGTTACGGGCCATGACACGAGCTTGGCGGGTCTCAAGTTCATTTGTATACCATACTTCGCGTCTCCGATGTCGTTCAGCCTCATCATCGGGTTCAGGTTCGGTAAACCAAGGACGGCCTACCGGTTGCCAGGTCTGTCCGCTGCTATTAGTACACAACACTGCTCCTCTTCCTCGTCCCATCGGTGTTTGCGCTGGTACCGCGACCCTCCATGACTCGCGGGGTCCGGCCTCCTCATCGCCGCCGACAGCTCCTTCCTCTTCATAACCTTCCTCCTCCCTGACACCGACCTGGTCACCGCTATACTCCTCCGGCTCTTCCGGTCTCGGCTCAGGCTCTTCAAAGAACTGAATGAGGTCTCTCACCTCGACGGCTCTCTCCTCTCCGGACTCCACAAAGGGCACACGAACCGGTTCTAAGATGTCAACCAGCAGCTCAGGAGTCACCAGGCGGTCAGTTTGGGTAGCCACCGACACCCGGAGTTCTCGCTCTCTTTGTGCTGCAGCTCGTTGTCTACGATTTAACTGGAGTACCATTTCTGCTCCCCAGCGCCGGACGGTCCACTCGGTCACTTCCCGGATTTGAGTTTGTAAGTCATCCAGGGCAGTCCTCCAAAAGGCACCGTCCTCACCGTCCATTTCTCGTAGCAACACACCCGGTTCTGCGCGGTCCATTAAGATGTCCTGTTCAATTTCTCTCACCAGTTGTTTAAAACTGGGGACAGCCATAACCTCACACCTGGTCTCGGGTAACTGGAACGGGTCTGGAGCTTCAACAGGTATCACGCTTCTGCTCCCGACCGCACCCTGTTTAGTTCTTATAGTCCATAACCGGTGTGGGCTGGCGCTCGACCCGCCCCCTTGGTTGATTGAGAGCAATGGGGGCGGGGAGACTTTTTGGCGCCTCTTGAATGGCCTATGTTTGTTGAGGGGCCGAGGCACGCCCCTAGGCCGGCACATTGTTGTTTAGGCACTTTTAAGCCCGCCCACCACGAAGTTCCTGTGGGCAAGTCTTTCGGGCTTTTCCGGAGCCCGCCACTGCCTTAGTCACTCCTCGGCAGAGCGGAGGGGGCGGGGCTTATCTTCCCGCTCTTTCTCCTGCTGTGACGCAGTTTGAATTTCTGAGGCGATGTAATGGCGGCTCGGCACAGTTTTTATAATCCACACAGTTAAACAGTAATAAAGTTCTTAAGGCACACTTCACCTGGTAGATACCAGGCTGGCTCATCCTGTTCGTGACGCCAATTTGTTTCAACCAGAGCTGGGTGTGTGGGGTACTCGGTCACCGGGGCTTCTGTGTGGGATGTCACGGGTGGTCGGTATCCCCGGTGCCGTGCCCTGGCGAACAACTGTACCAGGTGTTGTTGGTAAACGGTGGGGGTGAAAGGGGTTATTTACAGGGGAACGTGACGCCACCTGTAGTGTCCGGTAATTTGGTACCAGCGCTGCCAGCCGGCCGCTGAGGTGATGGAGGGGGCAGCAAAGTGTGGTACAGCTCCCCACAGGTGGAGCTTTACCTCAGGGCAGCTGTGGTGGTGGTGAGACGGTGAGGGAGGACAGTGATGTTAAAGGTGGTGCAGTTCTTACCCTCTGCTGTAGATGTTGATGATGTTACGTCCTTTGAGCTGCGGCAGGAAGAATAACAGAAACCAATTCTTGTTTAACTTTGCTTTACTCGGTACCGGCTGATGGCATAACAATACACGGTACAGTTTGGTTTAGGGTGCTGTTACCAACTCAGGATTTCTCTTAAGGAGTCTTTAGATGTTCTTTCTCTGTCTTTCAGGGTTTCTATTCTCTTTCTAGATCTTTCTGTCTTTCCCACCTTTGAAGAGCTCACCCGCCAGTCCTGCAGTCTGTGTCTAGTAGGATTAAATTGACTATTACCGGTCCAAATGGGAACAGCAGGAACGCACAAGTTTCCCACCTGACACCGGGTTTCAGTCTTTCCTCACTAGTGTAGGACCGTCTTTTGGGCATGAGGGGTGAGGTAACTTGTGGTGCTGTCAGCAACCCGGTCTGGTTGGGCCTGCAGCTCGTCGGCTTCGCAGTCAGGGCTGAACTCCTGGCTGCCTCGGTTGTCCGTGTCACCTGTGAACCCTCAACATGACCAGCTGGTTCCTACCAGTCTTGGTCCGTTGCCATCTGTCCTGGGCCCCCTCATAAAGATGGGGTACCCTCTACTCAGCTGAGCCGCCAGGCATGACCACACTGTCTGCCTTCCCGGCGCCGACTGAGGTAAAATCTTAACTGTCACTCTAACTCTATCCTAAGCTCCGCCCACCACCTGTGGAACCTACCATAAAGTCAGTTTCCCCTACACTAAGTGGTGTGGTCCTAAGTGAGTACTAAAAATAGACTCCATAAGTATTAAATCCTAACCTAGCAACTTACAATATATTACATATAGATGTTAAATGCAATACCACTCTGTGGCGCATACCCGCAGGGGCGCCACACAGGCATACCCACTTTATGGCTACGTTCAGTACTATTTGTTTCCATCAGTCAAATATATACATTTTGATTATTACCTATACTTTACATAGGTGTACTACCAATAGAAGTCTGCAATATTTTCCACTGAATAGGCATTAAATACCATGTAAGGTATCACTTATTTACTCCAAATATGACAAATCATACTTTTAAGTTTAGGCTTCTGTTTAGATAAATGTAACAAACAGAACTTTTGTGTTTGAAACAAAATGTGCAATAAAGAGATATTCCAGTAATAAAAAGATACACAAAGGATAGGGGATACCTTTTAGGTGTGTTGCAATTACCAGAAGAGAAGACTGTTTTACATTTGAATGTAGAGCACAAGCTCAATCACAATCTGGAGATTCGTAGGAGTCTTAACGATGAGATCGTCATTGATCTACAGTACAACCCATCTCCTATTCTATACATGCAGACGGTTGTGCCGATAGCGGGGCACAAAAAGCCGCACTATTAATACTAATGAAGAGGCCATAGAGTTTCAAAAGCTTGCTTTTTCTTACCTTTTAATGGCTAACTGAAAAGATGGTATCAATCACTGAGAACTCTCAGATTCCAATATATGTTTTTTAATCTACTGGCTAAGGCTGGCTTCACACCATGGTAAGGTCCGGTCTGGGGCTGTCCAGTGTAAACCAGACAGCCCCGGACCGGTTTTTGGCCCCATGGTAGCCTATGGAACCAGATGGCAGCTCTCTGCCATCCGGTTTCCATCTCTGCGGTGGAATCCGGGAGAATTCGGATTATTTTACCGGACACAAAAATGTTGCTTGCAAAGTTTGTGTGTCCGGGGAGAAAAATCACCCCAAAAAGCCGGATCACGGATTTGCCCGGATTGTCCCGGATTCTCCCGGATCCTGTGCAATCCGGCGCTCCCCAACATGGGAGCCTATGGGGCCAGATTGCACCGGTCTGGGCGAATCTGGGAACCGGATACCGGCGACTGCACGCCGCTGTTGTTTTAGGACCGCAGCTAGCTCCATGCTAGCCGCCGCTATCTTGAAAAATCAGCAGCTGCAGCTGCAATTACAGCCATCCGGCTGCACACAGGACTGGAGGGCACATTTGACCCTCCGGTTCTGTGTGCTGATCGGGTCCAGGGCTGTCAGATTCATGCCTGACAGCCCCAGACCGGACCTTGCCGTGGTGTGAAGCCAGCCTAACACGATGCAAACATTTTTTACTTTAGGATAATGGTGCTATTTCTAATCAAACTATGATGAATCTGGTTGGAGGCCTTGGAAGTTGAGAGAAAAGAAATGTTTCTCCACCTCTTCCTTTATGCCAGTCCATGAAAATCGGAGGCCGTACTCAGTTGTCATTGTAATGTGGTCTGATTTTTTTACCCAGACCGTTAGACCTGAATGACTGAATGCCATCTGACTTTCAGAGGAGAATCGTGTATGTTGTTGTTTTTTCCCCATGTCGAATTGGTCAATGAAAATGATCGTTCATCTGCACTGCCCCATTGATTGGTTCGAGTGCGATCCATTTTTTGTCCTTACTACCCTTCATATCGGATGATTCTTTCTTCCAGGTCAACTTACAATTACTTTATTACCCCCTTGTTATGAAGCACACTCTCTTTCACTCACGTTCTGAATTTCTGGTGAATGTTGTAAAGAGGGAACCCTTTTTATAACAGAAATAATCCAGCTTCTCATAAAAGCATCTTGTGCTTGTATTTTCTATTTAAAAATGCTAACAAGAAGCTAAAATTAAAAAAGGAGGCAGCTGAGTTTCGTAAATGCTGCAGCACATTCCTGATACCAAATCTTAACACCTGTGTTACTGTGAGACATGGCACCCTTCTTATGCCCTTGGGAGCCATCTTAATTAATAAAAAAAAAATTTTTTTTCAGAAAGGTACATAAAACGCAATGTATGACCTGCTAGGTAAAAGTGTTGATTGTCAGAAAGCACAGCTTCTAATGCATTCAGTCATTTCAACACCACATCTGCTCAAATTTCCCCCATCCTAATGGAAATGAGCAAATAACACATCATGTCTTTTTCCTCTCGTTTCTCACTGTTTTATGGAGGCGCAGAGACAGATTTTGTGTGATTTACTGGGGCCACGTGCATAGTAAAATGAAATGTAGTGAACTGTTTTCTAATGATCTTTTATGTCTTGTTCCTGTTTCTTTCCTGCAGGAGGCTTCTGGGTATTATAACCAAAAAGGATGTTTTAAGACACATGGCTCAGATGGCTAATCAAGACCCGGAATCTATTATGTTCAACTAGACTGTACATTGCCTACGGGAGCAACAAGCTGAAAAAGATTATTTTGAAGGCTTTTTTGTTTTTCATTTTAATTAGACTGAGATACAAGTCAAAATGATATTTCGACTTAGAAATTGAAACTTTGCCACACCAAGTCTTATAAGATGAAGATATGAGCAAAGTCCTCACAGTGATGTAGAATACACCTCCATAATGGACACTGGCAAATGCACGTCACTCGAGATGAGCCATTTTGCATGTTTATGAGTGGATATGAATTTCTCACTTACCATTTGAGAATTTCAGAGTATTTTCTAATAAAAAAAAACCTACTACAAACAGATGAGGAGAAGTGTTTAATCTTTAGATTATCTGAAATACATGTTGCACTAGTCAGAAATTCAATAGTACATTTCTTTGAATGAATCTCTAAGGCCCCTTTCACATCAGCGGTAATCGCTGATCGCGGCAGTTGCGGTGAAAAAAACGCAACTGCCGCGATTACCGCATAACGGCCGCACTTGCGGTTCACTTGCGGCACACCCCATGCAATGTCAATGGGGCTTGCGCTAAGTGTGCGGCAGGTGCAGAAAGTGCGGTTTCAGAACTTGCGGTAGATGCGGCCGCGAAAAAAAAACGCGTTTTTTTCGCGGCCGCATCTGCCGCAAGTGCCGAAACTGCAACTATACTGCACTTGCCGCACCTGCTCTAAGCCCCAAAGACATAGCATGGGGCGTGTCGCAAGTGAACCGTTATGCGGTAATCGAGGCAGTTGTGTTTTTTTTCACCGCAACTGCCACGATCAGCGCTTTACCGCTGATGTGAAAGGGGCCTTAAGGGTATGTGCACATCATCTTTTATACGTCAGCATACCAACATTATTTCTGAGGCGAAGGCCGTATCAGGAAAGCGCTATGTTTTACCTGAAGCGTTCTTCCCGACAGCTTTTTGGACGTCTTTTGCGGCAGTTCTGCCATCAGCATCTTTTTGACTTCCTTTCCATATTCAAAATAGTGGTGGATTCCAAGCAAGAGATGCCAGAAGAATAGAGCAGTCACTTATTTTAGCCGTTTCACAACTTTTAGAGATGACAAAAAACTGAAAATATGCACAAAAAAAATCATTTCCCAGCACAATACAGTATGTGCACTCTATTTTTCTAGATGGTTCCAGGTGGAATCTGCCTGAAGAAGATGCTGCGTGCACATACCTTAAGACTCTCTTTAACTTGAGGTTTTTCTTCTTTTTTCAAGTTGTACATTTTATAACTTTAGAAAAGAGCAGAGTTTCTATGTGATGATCACATTTGGCTGCCTGGTCTATACATTATGATGGGAAATACATTTATTTAAAACATTGAATTAATTTATGTTAAAGGACTTTAACAGTATTTTGTTTGAGTAACCAAAGTCTATTATATATTCGTATATTTACATTTTAAGTGAGGTAGGGACAAATTAAAGCACCACACCAGTGTTCATTTTTCATTTCACCGTTAGAGTGGTGCTTTTATCTAAGTCCCCTTCCACTAGTCTTATACTCACCCTTTGGCATCTTCATATGTTATCTGTAGCTCCAGTTGGTGTTCTTCAGTTCATGACCTGCAGGCAGCGCCAGTGTTTCATGGAGCGCGCTAGAGGTCGTAATTCAATACATTTTGAGGCCTTGTTCTGACCTTCATAGACTTGTATGGAGAGCTTGTGACGTAACGTCTGACTTCCAGCCAATCAAAAGTTGCTGTCACAAAATGGTGAAGATGGCAGCAGGTGAGTATAAGACAGGGGGCAGGGGACTTATATTTAAATACAAATTTGAAATCAATTTTAAAGATAACACAAGTAAACACAAAATGCAGTTTATAAATGTCTTTAGTTTTAAGAGTAAAATAACCTAACCAACAGGCCCTGTGTGAAAAAGAGATTGCCCCCTAAACCTAAGAACTCCTTGGGCCAGCCTTAGCAGCAATAACTGCAAATCCATGCTTTTCTGATAACAGGCAATAAGTCCTTTACAACACTCTAGAGGAATTTTGGCCCACTCATCTGTATGAAATTGTTGTAATACAGCCACAGTTGAGGGTTTCTGAGCATGAAACACCTTTTTAAGGTTATGCCACAGCATCTCAATTGGAATAAGGTCAGGACTTCGAATAGGCCACTCCAAAGTTTAATTTTAGTTTTTCTTAAGCCTTTCAGAGGTGGACTTGCTGGTGTGTTTTGGATCATTGTTCTGCTGAATAACTCAGGTGTGCTTCAGCCTGAGGTCATGAACAGATGACCAGACATTCTGCCTTCAGGATTTTTTGGTAGACAGCAGAATTGATGGTTCCATTTACCACAGCAAGTCTTCCAGGTTCTGAAGCAACAAAACAGCCCCAGACCATCACACTACCACCACTATATTTTACTATTGGTCTGTTGTTCCTTTTCTAAAATGCACTGTTACTTTTAAAGGGACATACTGTACACCTTCAAAAAGTTATCTTTTGTCTCATTAGTCCAGAATATTTTCCCAAATGTCTTGGAGATCATCAAGTTGTTTTCTGGAAAACTGAGACAAGTCTTTAAGTTCTTTTTGACAGCAGTGGTTTTTGTCTAGGAACTTTGCCATGCAGGTCATTTTTGCCCAGTCTTTTTCTTATGGTGGATTCATGAGCACTGACCTTAACTGAGGCAAGTGAGGCCCGCAGTTCATTGGATGTTGTTGTGGGGTCTCTTGTGATCTCTTGGTGAGTCATCACTGTGCTCTTGGGGTAATTTTGTGGGCCGGCCACTCCTGTAATTTACCACTATGCTATGCTTACACCATTTATGGATGATGTCTCTCACTGTGGTTCGCTGGAGTACCAAAGCTTTAGAAATGGCTTTGTAACCTATTCCAGACTTTTAAATCTCAATTACTTTGTTTCTTATTTGTTCTTGAATTTCTTTGGATCCCACCATGATGTCTAGCTTTTAAGGATCTTTTGTATCACTTCACTTTGTCAGACAGGTCATATTTATGTAATTTCTTGATTGAGAACAGGTGTGTCAGCAATCAGGCCTGGGTATGGCTAGGGAAATTGAATTCAGCTCCGCAAAGATGATATAACCACAGCTATTTTATAACTTTAGAGGTGGAGTGGGGAGTAATCAAATTTTCACACAAAGCCCTATAGGTTTGGATTTCTTTTCCCTTTAATAATAAAGACTTTAATTTTAAACTGCATTTTGTGTTTACTTGTGTTATCTTTGTGTAATATTTAAAATTGTTTGGTGATCTGAAACGTTTTGTGTGACAAACATGCAAAAGAATAAGAAATCAGGAAGGGGGGCACACACTTTTCACACCCCTCTACATGTTTTACACAAATGTCCATCCCCAGATATGAATATTTATAATGTTCATACAATTCATTGTATTAGAAATAATGTGCCATAACAAAGCTATATATGCCAACACACAAAGTATTTTAGTCCTAATGTAAGGCTTCTTTAGTAGCTACATAACATGAGCACTTGCCAAATTCTTTTGTTCGTGCTGAAGTCTTGTAGATATTCTAGTAAAGTGTGTAAATGAAAAGGGTCCAGGTCAGTGCCCAATAAGTGACAGCCACAATGTCCCCTTAACATTATAGTCAGATTCATAGTACCCAAATAATAATGCCAGCTAAAGTGTACCAGTACCAATCCAGCTTCAATGATGCTAAAATATCCAACTACTGGGCTTTATTATTGAACCAGTCACAGTGTCACATAACATTCTGTTAGTGTCCCCATAACTATGTTTGTCACAGCATAACTAAGCCAGTGTACAGTTCTCTCATAACTGAGCCAGACACAGTGCCTCCATAATTATACCACCACAGCACTGCCATAACCGAGCAGGCCACAGTGCCCCATTACAGTGACACACACAGCACAGGATATCTATAGAGCATCCATAATGATGACTACATCATTACTATGTCAGCCATTGTATCCCCATAATCTGTGCCATGAAGCACATGTTATCCATGGGCCCTCCAAAACAACATGTACAGTACAGCCTATTTAAAAATTTAAACTAATCAAATTAAAACAGAAATATTAAGACATATGGGCCTATGAGACAATTTCTTTATAGCACTCATACAGGAAGCAATGTTGCCCACCATCTGAATATGTTCATTATAGTCATATGGGCACAAATGGTCTACCAATCAAGAAATAATGCACCCTTGAGAAATAAAATATGTGGGTCATTCCGTGTCAAGTGAACCAATGATTATTACCTCTATATTTTTAATTCTTTTGAGATTTTGTCATTTGATAATGGCATGTCAGACAATGCAAAATGTGTAGAGAAAAAAATTGTAATTTTTTTTTTATTTTTAATTGATTTTCAAAGTTTGGAAAAAGTGTGAATTTCGGTGAACTGTACAGGGTTTAACCAGATATGTCACAAGAGGATCTTTGTTAATATTTTACTCATGCGAACGCAATCACAAAATTTTAAAACGCATTTCCGAAAAAAACGTATAATTTAAAAATTCCCAAAAATGCACATGTTTGCTATTCTCTTAGCCACATATGTACCAAAATTCAAGTTGGGATCGTGATGGGATCATATTTTAAAATATTTAATTATTACAGCATCATTGGGCCGTTCCATATCAAGTGATATAAATATGAATATCTTTTTTACCTGACATCTTTAGATTTTTTTTAAAACAATTTCTATATGAAGTACAACTTTAGTTAATTACAAATTAAAAGTTTTGATTTTTTTTTTACTTCATCAGTTAATTTTTTACAGATTGTTAAAGTTTTGAAAAAGTGTGAATTTTAGCCTGGTAGGGCTTTACATTTTTTATCATATCTCGGGCTAGAAATAAGATAGAGAAACAAAATAAACACCATTCTACTGAGAACTGTCCAGGCTTTCACCAGATATGTCACAAGAGTATCTTTGTTAAAATTTTACCCATGCAAACGCAAACGCAAAATTTTAAAACGCATTTCCAAAAAAAAAGTATAATTTAAAAATTCCCAAAAACGCACATGTGCCTGCTATGCTCTTAGCAACATCTGATGAAGAAAAAAAAAAATCACAATTTTTTATTTGTAATTAACTAAAGTTGTACTTCATATAGAAAAAAAATAAAAAAATTCTAAAGACGTCGGGTAAAAAAAAATATTCATAATTGGATCACTTCATATGGAATGACTCATGTATAAAAAAGAGCCTATATTATTAATGCAATTAATTTTAGGGGTAAACAGTATATAGTCAGGTGAAAAAATATAAATTGTTGCATCTCATTGGATTATCTGTGTGGGTACTAATCTGTATTGTGAAATAAAAAATAATTTCTGTGGCTGGAGTGATGGACACCAATAGTTGTGTTCCTCTAGATTCTAACATATGTACTCTGATATACAGTTGAAACCAGACGTTTACATCCACTATATAAAAAGACACATATGCATGTTTTCTCAACATCTGACATGAAATCAGAATAAACCTATCCTGTTTTAGGTCAATTAGGATTACTATAAATATTTATATTTGCCGAATGCCAGAATAATGAGAGATAGAGAGAATGTTTTAAAGCAGTTTTATTAGTTTCTGCAAAGTCACAAGTTTACAAACACTAAGATTTCTATGCCTTTAAACAATTTGCAACAGCCCATATGATGATGTCATGTGTTTGGAAGCTTCTAATAGGTTTATAGGCAGCAAGCTAGTTAATTAGAAATACACCAGTGGATGTATCTTAATTCACACCTGAAACACACTGCTTTTTAGACTTTTTGGGAAAGTCTAAAGAAATCAGTCAAGATATTAGGAAGACAATTGTGAACTTGAACAAGTCAGGTTACACCTTGTGTGCAATTTTCAGATATCTGAAGGTGCCTCATACATCTGTGCAAACAATTATACTCAAGTACAAACTAGAAGGGAACATCCAGCGATCATACCACTCAGGAAGGAGACAGGTTCTGTGTCCCAGAGAGGAACTTGCTTTGGTCCAACATGTGCATATCAACCCAAGAACAAAAGCAAAAGGCCTTGTGAAGATGATGGCGGAAGCTGGTAAGATTTTGTCACTATCCACAGTGAAACGAGCATTGTACAACATGGGCTGAAAGGCCACTTTGCTAGGAAGAAGCCATTACTTCAAAGGAAACATAAAAAAAGTCCAGACTAGTTTTTGCAAATGCACACAGGAACAAAGATCTACAGTTTTGAAGACATGTCCCGTGGTCTGACGTTACTAAAATTGAACTGTTTAGTCATAATGACCATTGTTATGTTTGGAGAAAAAATAGACAAGCTTTGAAGCCTAAGAACACCATCCCAACTGTGAAACATAGGGGTGGCAGCATCATGTTGTGGGTTTTTTTTGCTGCAGGAGGGACTGGTACAATTCACAAAATAGATGCCATCATGAAGAAAGAAGATTATGTGGCAATACTGAAGCAACAGCTCAAGACATCAGCCAGGAAGTTAAAGGTTGGGCGGAAATGGGTCTTCCAAATAGACAATGATGCTGCCAAAGGATCCCGCCAAACTGATTACAAAATAGCTTAAGGATAAGAAACTCAATGTTTTGGAGAGGCCATCACAAAGCCCTCATCTCAATCCTATTGAAACTTTGTGGGCAAAGCTGAAAATGTAGGTGCGAGCAAGGCGACCTACAAACATAGCTGTTACACTAGTTCTGTCAGGAGGAATGGGCCCAAATACCTACCAACTATTGTGAGAAGGTTGTGAAAGGATATCCAAAATGTTTGACCCAAGTCATACAGTTTAAGGGCAATGGTACCAAATACTAATGAAATGTATGTAAACTTGTGACTTTGCAGAAAAATATAAAAATGCCTTAAAATATTATCTTTCTCTCTTTATTCTGGCATTTGGCAAATACTAATAATTATGGTAATCCTAATTGACGTAAAAGGAAAGGTTTATTCTGATTTAATGTCAGTGAGAAAAACATGCATATGTGTCTTTCCATGTAGTGTATGTAAACTTCTGGTTTCAACTATAGATGCATACTTTGATGTATACAATATCTATATACATTCAGATTGATATTTAGTTTAATTATCTGTTTTGGTGTTATGTTATTAGGCTAAATCTTTAAGAAGCTTTTTCTACATACCGTAGATGTTTTGTATTTTTTGTATCCTGGTACTGGAAAGGAGAATATGCTGCTTATACAGATGATGATAATATGACTAAAACCTCAATAATAAAGGGTAAATCTCTATGGACTGCCTCACTGCTCCAATAAAGGTCTAAGCCTTACATATATTTACTGCTAAAATAAAGCAGCCTGGTGGTTTGTTGTTACTTCTTTACTAAGTGTATAGATACAGATGCTGCACTGCAGCAAAAATGCGGATAGGCCACATTCACATGTTTAGTATTTAGTCAGTGTTTTACACCAGTATTTGCCAAAACCAGGAGTGGGTAATAAATACAGAATTGGTGACGTGTTTCTATTATACTTTTCCCTTGAATGTTCCACTCCTGGTTTTGGCTTTAAAATACTGAGGTAAAAAAACGCATTAAATACTAAGCATGTGCACGTGGCCTTACATATACTCAGCTAATAAACTCACCAAATACTCCGGCACTGCAAGGTGGTCACTGGGAGATATATGGTGAGGAGCAGTGCAGGTGATTAACCCTTCCGAACTAGGGCTGGCTCCCAGGAATGTTATAGGCAATGTAATGCATCAGGTAATAAGGCAGCAGGAGACAGGATGGTCACTTTACCGTATACTGTACATTCCGGACAGATCCGAAAGACACAGTACTTTCCAAAGACTCAAGTCTGACTTGTCTGGTTGGAGCTTGATCCTCTGCTGGGTAGTAGTGTTGTCTTCCGATTCTAGTCTTTTGTACAAGGTGTCTCGGAGCCTGAAATTACCGATACGGCCTAACTTCTCTGCAATGTATTTCCTCTGGCCGGCCATGCAACGCAGATCCTGTGGGTTTCCATGCCTGTAGCAGTTTTCTGAACCTATGATGTTGCTGTGTTTTTGGGAACTACATTTTACTGATGGGTGTTAGAGATCCACACAGCTTCTCAGATTCTGTCACCGGAACTTGGAAGTCAGGGTGACATGGGGACTGAAGACCCACCATGCAGCTATCCTTGAGGAGGGCTTCCCAGCCCCTCCATCATGGACATCTCTTTGTGCTTTACTTCTCTGACTTGCTACTCAATAACCCTTGCCCCTAACCAGAGACTATCACAAGCCCAACCCAGGCATCAAGTGCACAGCCTCCTGGGAAGGGATCAGGCACTCTGTGTGAATGCTTCAGTCCCCAGCAGAGACATAATTACTCCTGTCAGATGAGTAATACAATGCATAATTATGTCCAGCCCCGGGGCTTGGGGTACCCGGTCCCGGGTTTATGGTTCTCAGTTGGGATCGTGTCACAGACAGTCGGTGCCCAGTTCCGTTCCCTGGGGCTGCTTGTAAAAAAAAAAAAAAGGGGATAATAAAAGAAATCAAAATAAAATAATAAATTGTCTTGTGATGCCACCTACAGATCCCGGTAATGATACCGGCGCTGCTACAGGTTTCTGGGATGTTAATAAGGCAGCTTGTTGATAATGCTCCCCGTAGGTGGAGCAGTGTCCCTGGAGCTGTGTTCAAGGATAGGGATTTCACACAGGCAGGCGACTCTTTGCTGATTTTCCCTCACAGTTTCTTTCACATCAGCAATCGATGGCTCCTCAGGTGCAGGAAAATAAAAGTGTGTCACAGTCTATAGTGAGAGCAGGACCTTGGATAGCAATAACTGTCACACACACACACTGGGTCTTTTCTTTCTGTACTTTTACTGATGTTGTTAACAGGGTATGTCCAGGGTACAGTCCGGGTGGCAGTTAGGATTTCCACATCCATGAGATATGAGGCCTCCTTATTGCTCTGTGTCTGTTAAAGTCCAGGGCTGTCTAAAACCTGGCCCTGAATTCTCTTGTGCTCCTTACTTGTATTGCATGCATTGAGAGCTTTTCAGTTGAGCACCGACAACTCTGCTGAGGTCCCTTGCTCTGTAGATGGCTGTGCAAATCGGATCCTCCCGGATCCGGGGCAATCTGGCGCTACCTAACATGGGAGCCTATGGAGCCGGATTGCCCCGATCCGGGAACCAGACCCCTGCGACTGCACGCCGCTGTTATTTCAGGACTGCGGCTCGCTCCCTCCGGCTGCACACCGGACCGGAGGGCATATTTGCCCTCTGGTTCCGTGTGCTGATCCAGTCCGAGGCTGTCAGGTTCATCCCTGACAGCCCCGGATCGGATGCTGCTGTGGTGTGAAGCCAGCCTAACACAGCACCGTTCACCAGGTCTCTTTCTCAGTGCTGTCCTGCACTGAACTCTTGCACTGAACTCTCTAACTCTGCTCACAACCCTCGGTTTTTATAGGGGACCCTGTCTGACGTCAGCAAATGAATATAACACCAGTCAGTAGAGCTCCCCCTTCAGGTCTGGGGTGGAAGGTGTTGTATGTGAGTTCTCCTGATGTGGAAATCCATTCCTGCACCAACCAGATGTTTTTGTGGCTACCTACCCGTAGGGTGCCACAATTACATATACTACCATTCTGTGGTGACCAGACTCAACTTACATAAATATTTACCATTTACATTTAATATTTATACTCTAGTATGCAAAAATTTTAGGGAGGTGTGGAAAAAATGCTGCAAAGTAAAAATGCTTTAAAAAATAAATGTATTAAAGGGAATCTTTCAGCAAGTTATTACTATGTAAGCTGAGCATAAGGGTTAAAAAGCAAAAATCAACTGTGCCTCTTTTATCACGCTGTGCGCAATTGTTTATTTAAACTAAAAGATTTGTTACTCTGTAATTACCATTACATGAATTACAATATCACATACACAGCAGTTTGACACGCCCCCCTTTGATTGACAGTGATACCTCACTGTCAATGCACAATCTCTATTGAGAAGCTGGTTTGGGTGGGGACAGCTCTCCCAGCTCTGCTGTGTTTCTAAAATTAATGGTCTGATTAAGTCAGAACTGCTCCAGTCAATAATCTATATGATATATCGCTGCATTCAGGGTTTCTTTGTCTATGCAGTGTCTAACAGGCTGTGAAAGTGAATAACTGACAGGTCTCCTGCACTGCTGTACATGAGTACAGCAGTGCATGAGACCAGTGATCAAACTAAAAATTGTTTGTGTCCCACCAGTGATACTACATAAAAAATAAAATAAAGCTAAACAAAATATGTAAACAGTATGTGACAAAAGCACATCTAAATCATGAAAACCCGTTTTGCTATTAAAACACAAGCTTTGGGTTAAAAAAAAAAGTACACATAATTGATATTGACGCATCCAGAACGACCCTATTTATGAAGCTGTCACATCCTTTATTCCATATGGCCAACACACAAAAAAAAATCACGCCAAAAAAGTCACTTTTTCTTCATGCTGACACACAAAAAACTGAATAAAAAACAATGAGTCATATGTGAAAAAATGGTATAAATGAAAATGGCAAACCATCCCACAGAAAAAAAGTTCTATTATGGCTAATTTGACAGAAATTAAAACAGGTACAGCTATCAGAATATGGCGACACAAAAATAAATATGTTTTTGTAAAAGATAGTTCATAGTGTGTAAAAGTAGCAAAGCATAAAAAAATCTATATAAATCCATTATCGCTGTAACCGCACTGATCCGAAGAACAAATTTTGACCGCACAGTGAACCGAGCAAAAAAGAAAAGCAATAACTGAATTGCTGCATTTTATTCAGTCTGTGTCTAAAAAATCTGAATAAATAGCAATCAAATATGTTGTATATCTCAAAATGGTACCAAACAAATCTTCAACTCGTCGGGCAAAAATAAGCACTCATACAGCTCTGCATGCCAAAAAATAAAAAAGTTACACATCTCGGTAAATGGCAATAAAAAACTATTATAAAAAAGCATTTTACTCAATTATAGCAGCAAAACATAAAAAAAGAACAATATAAATCTGGTATTGCTGTAATCGCACAATACAGTGACACAATACAAAATTAAAAATAAGATTTATTTCTGTACATGCAGTATTCATTGTAAATCACAAAAATCGGAATAAGCCTCAGATTACATTTATCTTATGATCTCCACTAAGCACTTACATCTGGGTTTTCGTGTAAATTTGAAAAACGTCCCAGCAAAGCCACTCACTATAATGGGGCAGATGGAGCCACTTTGGACTCCATCTGGTCCCATCATTTAAGGAGTCTCTTTAGCGCAAATCTGTGGATAGCTACAGTTCTGTGCGCGTCTAAAAAATGGATTCTACTGAAACAGATGCCAAACGAAGTCCAAAGTGTCTACATTTGCCTCATTATAGTGAGTTCTGTTGATGGTTTAGTCTGAATCAGATTTTTTGGGTGATTTACACAGAAACCCCAACGATTTTGCTCAGCATAGAACACATGAACGTGATCATGGCCTTATATTGAAAGTGATAAAAAAGCTATGTACCCGAAAATGTTACCAGCAAAACTCCTAACTTATCCCGCACAAATGCAGCCACCACTCAGTTCCATCATCTGTCATGGAAATATAGGGGGTTCCCATATACTAGTGGAACAAAGACTCTGGAGAAGCAATATGGCTCCCATCCTCTCAAATAAAATCCAGTGAAAAATGCACTCCCAAATCAAAATGCCCACTTCCTTCTGAGCTCCACTGTGCCTAAATCACAGTAAGTGGCCCCATGTGTGGCATTATTGTAGCGGGGAGAGCCCAATTAATTTGCATGTCTCCAGAAACACAAACTGGTCACAATGTATTAATAGTAAGCTGGCATATTTGCAATTCTCCAGAAAAAAAGTCAAGGAGACTTTTAAAAAAAAGTATTTTATTTTAAAAGATGATAAAAGAGGAATGTATTGAGGTAGTTTATTTTCAAAAAAATATTTATTGGTGTGTGTCCTTACTGACTTGGTTAGTAATATTGGGTATCTGATTGATACCTCAACATTACTAACCTCTGGACTTGATGTCAGTTGCCATTACCCAATGACATCAGTCAAACATACCCATTGCTGAAGCATGGCAGTGGAAGCAAGGCAAAGTGCCAGGAATACACTCTAATGGAGCAATCCTGGCGAATGCACGCAATTTTTACGCTGTGGAGAGGCCAATAACACATGGTCTTTCCCACCATGGAGGAACCAGACCCCAGCGAATGCTTTAACCTTGGCTGTTTTCAAATGGGGTTCCTTACACCATTTTTTCAATTTTTATTCTAAATGATGACTCATCGACCCCTAAGTCACTTTGTCGCGTCGATGACAAGCAGACATTGGCCAATGTGTGTACTACAAACTTCAGATTTAAAAAAAAATAAATTTTGATTTTTGAAAAAACACGTAAGTTTTAAAAATTTTTCTCAATATTTATAGCTGTCAGCATATTAATCACTGGTATAGCTGAGTGCTGCAAGGTTTTTTCCTAGTTGTTTATCCAGCATCCTGCTGGCACCAGTTCACATTGTCTGTGAGTGCTGTGCAGTTTTTTTCTCTTTTTTTTCTCTTTTGTATCGTGTGGATTTACTGGCTCCATTACTGCAATTTGCACCCTTATCGCCTACAGGTGATCTAGGGTCTAGATGGTGTCCGCCCACTTAGTAGTGGGGTAGGGTAGACAAGGAGGACTTGGTTGTCATCGTTAGGACTCATCGGACCTGAAGTCACTTTGTCGCAGTCGATGAGCAAGCAAACATTGGCCAATGTGTGTACTAAGAACTTCAGATTTAAAAAAAAATAATAAGAATTTTGAGTTTTTTGAAACGTAAGTTTTTTAAATTTTTTCTCATATATATATAGCTTGGCAGCATATTACATCACTGGTAGTAGCTGAGTGCTGCAAGGTTTTTTCCTAGTAAATAATTAGAAAAATTAGTTTTGGGGTGACCTCTGTTTTGCATTACCAGCTAAAGTAAATTGGCCAGCTGTGGCCTGCAGGCTGCAGCTGTCTGCTTTACCATAGATGGCGATCAAAAATAGGGGGACTCCACATATTGTTTTTATCATTTTTTCCCCTCTAAATACAAGGCTAAACACTCTTTGGTGCCATATAAAAGGCACTAAAGGGGGCAAGCTTACATATTATAGGGAGGTAGGACATTATATAGGCCTTTGACATGTATCTACGTATGTAGGTACAGTTGTGCTCAAAAATTAAAATTACATATCCTGGCACATTTTTTTCTTTCTTGGCTTGTTTCAGAGAATATGAATAACATAAAAACTTTTTTCCACTCATGGTTAGTGGTTAGGTGAAGCCATTTATTGTCAAACTAATGTGTTTTCTCTTTTTAAATCATAACGACAACCAAAAACATCCAAATGACTCTGATCAAAATTTCACATACCCAGTTCTTAATACTGTGTATTACCCCCTCTAACATTATGACAGCTTGAAGTCTTTTGTGGTAGTTATCGATGAGGCTCTTTATTTTCTCAGATGGTAAACCTGCCTATTGTTCTCGACAAAAAGTCTCCAGTTCCTGTAAATTCCTGGGCTTTCTTGCATGAACTGCGCACTTGAGTTGTCCCCAGAGTGGCTTAATGATATTGAAGCCAGGAGACTGAGATGGCCACTCCAAAACCTTCACATTGTTCTGCTGTAGCCAATGACAGGTCAACTTGGCCTTGTGTTTTGGATCGTTCTCATGTTGAACGTCCAACTATGTCCCATGCGCAGATTGTGGGCTGATGAGTGAAAAATGTGCCTCCAGTATTTGCTGATAATGTGCTGCTTTTATCTTTCCTTCAACTTTGACCAAGTTTCCTGTGTCTTTGTAGCTCACACATCCCCACATCATCAGCAATCCTCCGTGCTTTCCAGTAGGAATAGTGTTCCTTTCATCATAGGCCTTGATGACACCTCGCCAAATGTAACGTTTAAGGCTGTGGCCAAAAAGTTCAATTTTGAACTCATCACTCCAAATTATGTTGTTCCAGACGTTTAGAGGCTTGTCTCTGTGCTGTTTGATATATTGTGGGCAGAAACTTTGTGGCATTTGCGCAGTAATCGCCTTCTTTTGGTGACTTGACCATGCAGCCCATTTTTCTTCAAGTGCCTCCGTATTGTGCATCTTGAAACAGCCACACCACTAGTTTCCAGTGAGTCCTGTATTTCAGCTGATGTAATGTGTGGGTTTTTCTTTGCATCTCGAATTTTCCTGACAGTTGTGGCTGAAATGTTTGCTGGTCTACCTGATCGTGGTTTGTTTTTTACAGAGCCCCTCATTTTCCATTTGCTAGTCACAGATTGTACACTGCTGACTGGCATTATCAATTCCTTGGATATCTTTTTGTATCCCTTTCCTGTTTTATACAGTTCAACTATCTTTTTACGTAGATCCATTGACAATTCTTTTGTATCCCAATGACTCACAATCCAGAAATGTCAGTGGCTGGATGAAAGATGCAAGAGTCTGTCTGGATCCCAGAAACTCACTCAGTGTTTATGTACACACACTGATTACAAGCAAAAGGGTCACAGGGAAGGATCTTACCTTTATTAGCCATTTGTGTCAACATCAGTGCATGTTATCAGGCCAAAATCACCAGGGCATGTAAACTTTAGACCAGTGTCATTTCGATGTTTTTGGTTGTCAACATAATTTCAAAAGAGAAAACACAGTAGTTTGACAATAAATGGCTTCACCCAACCACTAACCATGAGTGGAACAAATGTTTTTGTGTTATCATTCATATTCTCTGAAAAAGGCCAGGAAAGCAAAAAAATCTGCTGGGGTGTGTAAACTTTAGAGCACAACTGTATGTATTTATCTATATATTCTTTCTATCTGTCATCTAATATTTTCCATCTATCTATATTTCCATCCATCCATCCACTTGAACAACTGAAATCTCGAGAAAGCTTAAACTCTCTCAAAGGGATGTTGAAAGGAGATATAAGGTTCATGGAGTTTAGGGCTGCTGGCACATTTTTAGGTTGTGAACTCTTCCCAAAGTTCACAGCCTGCAGGTGTCCAAACACCTCAAAATGTGAGGAAGATTACAAACTCCTTAAGGCAATGTTTAAGGGAGATTTAAATTGAGGGGGACCCCATGCCAATTTTTTCAATTATTTATTTATTTTTACACCGCTTCGGGAACCAGTCAGCTACTGTTTGCGACAACCAATCTCAGACCTCGACTGAAGGGGTGGGTGGGGAAAAGTCCAACGTTAACCAATCAAGGGAGTGAGCAATAAATGTGTCTGAGGTTAATGAACTGCCCTGGAAGCATGGTGATAGTGGCACTAAAGTAAAATAGTCTAGGAAACTAATGGCAGGGCCAAAACTGTGAGGCTCCACTGTAAAATGACTTGGCAGCCATTGTCCCCATCTGAAGATGTTTTCTATGCCTTTCATTTTGCCTCCCATTAAATTTAATTGGGTTCGCTGAACACCTAGAAATTTGGTGAACCGAACCAAACCCGAACACTAAACGATTTGCTCATCTTTACTCGGGAGACCTGTGCTGAGTTCACACATTAAACGTCCATCAACTGCAGCATTTTTGAATCCGAGAGAAAAATCTGAATCCACCTGGATTCTCCCAGACAGATGGAAGCCGGATGGCAGATAGCTGCCATCCCGCTCCATCCGGCCACATAGCGTGCTATGGGGCCGAAATCTGATCCGGGGCTGTCCAGTTCACAATGGACAGTCCCAGATCGGATCAAAACGTGATGTTAAACCAGCCTAACATCTGAGACATACCCACAGGTGGAGAGGTGTGTGTAGTCAGACACTCAAACCTGCATATATTAACCCTTCTAAGTATACAAATATTACCTCAATTTCAGTAACTCTCTGTATGGGACTACAAGTCCCAAATTTACATCAAGTTTACTTTGCAGAAAACAACCACCTCTGATAATTACATGTAGATGACTTAGTTAAAATATAAATATTGAATAGGACAAGTTTTGGTGTAAATTCACATGTGAGGTACAACGAAAAAAGGAATAATCTTGGAACAACCTCTCGACCTGTATGAACGAGACTTCCCATGACACAACCATTGCAGGTAATGCCACTTGCAGGTTGCCTCCCAGTCCCTTGTTTATTAATTTTTGCTATGAAATTTCTGTGAAATAAAGAATTTGTAATCTACTCATTGTGAGTTCCTTTGTCCTGTGTTATTTTGCTTTCACCATGTAATTCACATATGACAGAAATTTCTTGGTCTGTCCCATACATCTCAATTCACAATCTTAATGAAGAAGCAACCTCATTCAGATACATGAAATTATTTTTTCCAGTTGCCAAAATTTCTGTAGCAAATCTATTGTATTTGAATATTCTGTAACAGGGACATACTGCCTCAACATAAAAACTTATTCTTTTTCTTAATGTATTATTTGTTTCTGAGCATATTTTTTTTTGCATACTGTGATGCTCAACTGAAGTTTTTGGAGTAAGGGTGCTTTCACATTGTGTTCTCCTACACGTTCAGTGGTCCTGTATTTCAAAAAAAGAAGGATCACCCTTCTCTTAAGGAATGATTCACAAAAAATATATATGGTATATTGAAATTTCTTTATTCATGTATCAAAAAAATTCTCATATATATTAATTAAAACAGAGCATTCCCTCTTAAAGGATCTATGTATTCCAGTACAAACTGCTTTTATTACATAGTACATATATTATCACTAATTAACATCTCTTAATGTGTTGCCACAGCATGACATGCATCAATCACTAATCTTATTCCCACATAGGCAGGATTCAATGGACCCAATTAGGCAGGAATGTGTTAAGACCAGTATGATACAACCTGTGACTACAATCCCATTAGGTCTACAGGTGTAATTACCCCTATCAATGACACATCCTAACACAAACCACTTCCCTGATAGTATTATTTGGTCCAGATCCCCAAACTAGATGTTAATTTAGTACCTGATTCTGCTGCTGGACTGCACACATGATCCCTCCTTTCCCCTACGATCGTTTCGCACCACGCTTCTTCCGGGGGGCGTTTATATGTCCTTTTAGGATTGACTATAGTTATTTTGGGATTGTTTTTTTAGACGTTCAGCGGTCCTGTCAGGGCTTAGGCCAGCTTCACACCACGGCAAGATCTGATCCGGGGCTGGCAGGGATGAACCTGACAGCTCCGGACTGGATCAGCACACAGAACCGGAGGGCAAATATGTCCTCCAGTTCGGAGTGCAGCCAGACGCAGCTGCCGCTGCTGATGATTCAGGACCGCGGTCCTGAAATAACAGTGGCGTGCAGCCGCAGGTGTTCGGTTCCCGGATCCTCGTGGACTGGGGCAATCCGGCCCCATAGGCTCCCATGTTAGGGAGCGCTGGATTGCCCCGGATCCGGGAGGATCCGATTTGGGTAGATTTTTCTCCCCAGACACAAAAATACTGCATGCTCCGATTTTGTGTCAGGGAGAAAAATCCCATTCCTCCCGGATTCTCCCGGACATCCAAAAATCGGATGCCAAAAGGCATTCATCTGGCGTATTCAGGCCCCTTAGGGTTACTATGGGGCCCGAATCGGATCCGGGGGTGTCCGGTTCACACCGGACAGTCCTGTATCCAAAAAAAACGTGGTGTGAAGGCACCCTTAGGCTGGTTTCACACTGCAGTTTTTTCCCTGATCAGGTTTCATCAGGTTTGTGTGCTAAAAACCAGAGGAGGAACTTGCAGAGAAAAAGTATCATTGAAAGATTGACACCTGTGCTGAGCTTTGGAGACACTCCTGGTTTTGGCACATAAACTGGATGGAACCTGATCAAGGAAAAAACTGCAGTGTGAAACTAGCTTTGTCTGAACCTCCTGCAAAACAAGATGAAGACATATCCGTCAAGGGAGCCATTGACTTTAATGGTCAGATGGAGTCACTGTGTGCTCTATCGTGCAGCATTTTCGGGAGTATACGTCTAGTGCAGGCGAACATCGAGACACAGTCTACTAACTTTTTATCTTGGAGCAACACTAAAAGAAACTGAGAAAGATGTATACTGTACTTTGGAAAGTAGTACATGACAGAGCAAATGGTGACTCTGTCTGCACCATTAAAGTCAATGGGCCAGTCTGCCCATATGTCTGAATCCCATTTTGCAGGGGGTTAAGACGTAAGCCCCAAAGGGACCACTGAACGTGTAGGAGAACACAATGTGAAACTAACCTAAAATAAAGGTGTCCACACTTGTTGCGGAATTGTTAGGTTTCATACTGTAACTCATTTATTTTTAATTACTGCCAATGTTACCTGTGTAGTAATTCCCACTATGTAGTTCTTCAATACTGCAAAGTAAAATAATTCAGTCTTCTTATTATTCTTTATAACTACGCACGTTACTTAATGCATTGTTCACTTGACATTACTCAAAATAATTATCTATTAGTTTCTCCAAGTGCCATTTCTATAATTGTTTTCCACTTAGATTTAAGTGTTCATTAGACATTTAAATTATTTTTAATTAATTGGAAATAAAGACATTTATGTGTCCTTCAATGTGTAATTACTTTTATTGAAGTTTTAATTATGCAGTTTTAGTGATGCATGAATTAAATATTGAAGGAAGTATTTGTTTCTTTTACTAAATATTGCTTATTTTGTCCTCCTCAATGCATAGTAAAGAATCCTTGAAAACTGAGTAATTTAAAAATGATATATTTGTGCTATTATCCATAGATTTTTTGTATAGTTTATTTTTAAAACTAAAAAATTAATACAAAGAAAATTAAAAATCTAGCCATTCCTCTTTTACTGTCATCTTTTCCTATGATCTTTCTCTGTTTGATATTGTAATAAAAGTTTGAAAACTATAAAAAGAATATTTGATGTGTCCCAGAAGATCAGCCATTTCTCACTCTTGTTTTAACCTGTCTGTCTCTGGCTGTAAAAGTGCACTCATGCTGCATTTGCAGTGTACATTGGTCGTATGTGCCAGGAAATCTCTGTCTATATACAGTACATTCATGGCTAAAAGTGTTGGCACCTTTGAAATTGTTCCAGAAAATGAAATATTTCTCAAAAAAATTATTGCATTACACATGTTTTGTTATACATATTTTTATGTCCTTTTTGTCATGGAACAACACTAAAAAAGCAGAAAAAAAGAAATGAACATAATTTCACACACTACCCAAAACAGAGCCAAAATTGTTGGCACCTTTCCAAAAATTGTGGGTAAAACTTTGTTTCAAGCATGTGATACTTATTGAAACTCACCTGTGTCAAATAACAGGTGTGGGTAACTATGAGAATCACACCTGAAACTAGATAAAAAGGGTAAGAGTTGACTCAGCCTTTGCATTGTGTGTCTGTGTGTGCTACACTAAGCGTAGAGAAAAGATAGAGGAGAACTGTCTGAGGACTTGAGAATCAAAATTGTTGAAAAATCATCAACAATATCAAGGACCTTCTCCAGAGTTATTGATGTTCTTTTGTCCGCAGTACACAAAATAATCAATAAGTTGCCATTTAGAACCCATGGCACTGTAGCTAATCTCCTTGGATGTGAACGGCAGATAAAAATTGCTTAAAGGTTGTAACGCAGGATAGGATGGTGAATATGCAGCTCCAATCAAGTTCCAAAGAAATTCGAGCTGTGCTGCAGTCTCAGGATGCATCAAAGTCAGCGAAAACTATCCATCGATATTTGCACGCTTGCAAGTTCCTATCTACTGTAACTGTTAAACCACAGAGGAAAAAAACGTAATGCAGCAGGTCCAGTGACCAAAAGATGTGTGTGTCATAGAGATGATGAGAACTATAGAAAAAAGGAGACACAAGAGGCGCAGATTGTGCCTTATCACACAGACACTTTTGCTGTTATGTGGATTATATTGGGATCCACTCACCTTTGTAGGTTGTGAAACCCACAACCAGTTTGAGCACTTTAAACAGCTGCTGCAGAACCTCCACCGTCACGCTGGAAAACAGAAGCTTTAAACAGGAATGGTTTCCACGGTCCGGCTGCTGCTTTAATCAAAATACTTCACAAAAGGTTGTTACCATCATCAGGTCCTCTATTCATCCATACCAACGCGTTTCAGTGCTGTCCCTGAGGAAGGTGCTGGGACAGCACTGAAACGCGTTGGTATGGATGAATAAAGGACCTGATGATGGTAACAACCTTTTGTGAAGTACTTTGATTAAAGCAGCAGCAGCGGACCGTGGAAACCATTCCTGTTTAAAGCTTCTGTTTTCCTGTGATAGAGATAATGAGGGCTGAAAGCGGAGGCTGGGGTCTGGAAGAGGAGGCTGGGGTCTGCAAGAGGAGGCTGGGGTCTGCAAGAGGAGGCTGAGGACTGGAAGAGGAGGCTGGGGTCTGCAAGAGGAGGCTGGGGTCTGCAAGAGGGGGCTGGGGTCTGCAAGAAGAGGCTGGGGGCTGGAAGAGGAGGCTGGGACTGGAAGAGGAGACTGGGGGTTGGAAGAGGAGGCTGGGGTCTGCAAGAGGAGGTTGGGGCCTGCAAGAGGAGGCTGGGGTCTGCAAGAGGAGAATGGGGTCTGCAAGAGGAGGCTTGGGTACTGCAAGAGAAGGCTGGGGTCTTCAAGAGGAGGCTGAGGGCTGCAAGAAGAGGCTTGGGGCTTCAAGAGGAGGCTGAGGGCTGCAAGAGGAGGCTGAGGAATGGAAGAGGAGATTGGGGGCTGGAAGAGGAGGATGGAGGCTGCAAGAGGAGGATGGGGGCTGCAAGAGCAGGAGGATGGGGGCTGCAAAGGGGATTATGATTGGGGTTGCAAGGGGATTATGATTGGGGATACGGTATTGGGAGCTGCAAGGGGATGATGTGGATATTGTGCACTACAAGGGCATGATGGGGGCTGCAAGGGAATGATGGGGATACCATATTGGGGGCTGCAAGGGGATGGAAAAATAACACATCCCCTGAAAATAGGACGTAACGCATCTGTCGGGGAAATGGGGTGCTAAACTCCACCCCTTCTCCATAGCCCCGCCCCATATTACCAAAGCTCCACCACCCGCCGGGCCACAGAAAAATGGTTTTGCATGAAGCCTGTGCCTGGTGCAAAAAAGGTTGGGGAGCACTGCTGTAGAGCCTTCAAAATCAAAATATTTCAGCTCCAGTTTTGAAAAATAAAATGCTGCCATTGTTTGAATAAAAAAAAATTAATAAAAAATAGAATTGAGTAGACTAAAATAGTTATCACCATTCATAGGAGCTTGTGTGTACTGCTGCACAGGGTAAGCACTGCTCTGTATAGCACAATCGCTTGGCCGATCGCAGGTTCAACTCCCGTAAGGGGACTATTATATCCAATAAGGAAAGTAATACAAAAATTTCAAAAGTATTTTTTAAAAAAGGGAAAATCACAAAAGTTCAAATCTCCCCCTTTGAAAATAAAACAATTAAAAAAATTAAAAAACACACATATTTGGTATCGCTGTGTTCAGAAATGTCCGATCTGTCAAAATATAAAATCAATTAGCCAAACCAGTAAAAAGCATAACGAAAAAAATTAAAAATGCCAGAATTATGTTTGGCAGCCGCAATATTGCAATAAAATGCACCGCAATGCAATCAAAATATCGTTCTACCCCAATATGATGTAATTAAAAACGTCAACTCAGGGCGCAAAAATTAAGCAGTCTCACCCATATACCGAAAATTGGAAATGTTACTAGTCTCGGAAAATGGTGACAAAAGCAAAACATTTTTTTTCTCATAAATTTCCACATTTTTTTTCACCATGTAAATATAAAAAAAACTATACATTTTTAAGATCTACGTACGTCTACCAACCTGGACAATCATTTTGCAATGTCAATGTTACCATATAGAGAACATCGCAAATAAATCCCCCCAAAACCAATTTTGGTTTGATGTATTTCAAGTGGTTTTTCTGTTGATGTTGATGATTATGGCTTACAGCCAATGAAAACCCAAAACTCATTATTTTAGAAAATTAAAGTAGGGAGGATGAATGGTTAAATACCACTGTTGTATTCCACGAGACATCAAAGGGTGAATATAATATTGATTTATTAGTCAGCATGTTTCAGGGCTCCCAGAGGTGTCCTGAAACATGACAATATGACATTGATTTTTGATAATATTCTAATTCATTGAGATTCACTAGTATACAGTATATATTTCTTTGTTTTTTGTATGTATTTATATATGCCTATGTGCTGTATTTTCTGTATAGATGCATATTGGTACTGTATGCCATTTATTTTTGTTTGTATGTTTGTGTTTCTATGTGCAGTAAGTTTTCTGTATGTACAGTATGCACGCGTGTAGTATGTGTATGTACAGTATTCACACGTTACAGATTTTGCTGTTGTCAAATGACATCTTCACAAGACATAAGTGTCGCACGCTGTGACATTCTACATTATTTGAGTGCTCCCAGTGCTTTCATAACTTCTAATGCAAATAACAGGTTTTCTATGCTATAACGTGCCACAGCCGTCATGTTGGCAGCTACTTCATCTGTATGTGTTTCTATGTACTAATGACTATGTGTTTCTATGTATGATTGTGCATCAGCTGAAGCTTAAAAGGACTCTGTCAGGTCATTTTTCAGTATGATACTAATATTACCCTTGAATAGTGCCTGGGCAGACCTTTTAAAAACATATAAAATCATTATTGTACACTTTCTAGTTTACATGTTATAAGCATTGTCAGCCTCTGCAGGGAGCTGCTGCATTAGTCCTGTCCATTATAAGCAGAGATGATTAGTCCTGGCTGTGGTAAACTGTCATTTAATTATGCACTCCTTCTCAGCGGCTCTCTCCCTCTTCCCTCCGCTCTCCAGGCACTGTAGTTTCACTTTTAAGAGATCTATTCTGTTGAGGACTCAGGGAGAGAGCAATTGCAGGTCTACCTTATCTTATCTAGACTCCATTTCTTTCTCTAAGCAGGCATCCTGCTGTGACAGTTTCTATGTTGTATTTGACCTTTGCTGGCTGAAGACACAGAGAGCAGAGAGGAGAATACAGCCCCCTCTCCCCCACTGATGTCCTGTGCTGTGATGTGATTTTTGACTTGACAGTTTTCCTTTAATACGAACCCCCCCCCCCAATTTGCCATTTTGCCCTGTAGTCAATTTCCTGAGTAATGGTTGTTTTCTTCTCGCCACGACAGCACCCACATGAGAGAGGGGATCCGCCCACCAGGACAGGAAACCTACAGATAAAAAGGGGCGGTCCCCCTCGCTCCCTCAGTTTGGTTTCCTGTCCTGAGGGGAACCTGCAGCAAAAAGGCTTACCTGGGTTCAATCAGCCTCTGTGCGGTATCTTTGCGAACGGCAGGGCCTGGAACTCCAGAAGCAGCGTCGGGAAGTCCGGTTTCCGGCTCTCCCCTCGTCTGACTGGGATGTCACGATGTCAGCGCTGGATTTCCACCCTGACTCGTGGGAGCGCGGTGCAGTCTGGACAAGCTGCATTCATCCATGGTGGTCTCCAGGGCAGCCAGGGGGCCCAGAGGTATGTAGATGACGGGCTGGTTAGCTGGCTGTCTCCGGCGGTTGCAGTGCCTGTACTTCCTGGGGGCTGTGGCTCTATGGCGCGGTCATTTTGCCGCAGTTCGCGGGGGATGGGGGCCGTGCCCGGTGGCGGGCGGTCCGTGTCTCCCGGTGCTGGGGCAGGGTGTCGGCGCGGTGGAGTCCGGGCTCTCCTGGGGAGTGTGGGGAGTCTGCGGCCGCGGCGTTCGGCCGCCTTTCTAAATCGCTGCGCCGGCTTCCGGGCCGTGCCGGCGCCTGCGCAGTGGCCTGAAGCGCTTCTGACCCGGAAGTACTGCGGCTGTGCTTCCGGGCGGCCGGGGAGGTGGCCCCAGCGCAGGAGGTAATAGACAGTGCGGCAGCAGCGCCGCTGGTGTTCTGATCCCTATGATGTCGTCTCCTGGGGCAGGAGGGCTGCAGCAGCCTGACACTGATGTGCAGCCATCCAGCAAGACTCGTGGTGGCAGTGGGCGCAGCAAGGAGGCTGGGTCTGCTGACAGAAGTGACCGGACTAAGGCTGGTCAACCATCACAGGCTGGTCCTACACCTCCTGAGCCGGTCAGTATGCACAGCTTCACGGGGTGAGTGTGTCCTCTGCTCCTCTGCTGATCTCCTCCCTTTCTGTCTTTCTCAGGCTAAGAAGGGTAAAAAACTGAAGCATAAAGAATGCGCTTTGTGTACGCAGCCTCTTCCCGAGACATATGTGAAGCGTCTGTGTCAGGCCTGTATTAATCAGACTTTGCAGGAGGAGTCCTCTGTTAAGACGGCGGACATTCGCTCTATGATCCGGGAGGAGTTGTTGTCCTTCAGCGAGGTGGCTCGTTTCGGCCGTGTTCCTCCAGGGCTAGGAAGCCTGTGTCCCCTAGTGTGTCCTCCCCAGAGGGCAGCCCGGGCAGGTCTCAGGGGGTGTTCCGGTCCCCATCAGCCTCTCCTGCTTCTTCTTCCTCATCGGATGATGAGGGAAAGTCCTGTTTCCCCCTGGACTGTGTGGACAATCTTGTCAAGTCCATCCGCCACACGATGGAAGTGCCTGATTCGAGGGAATCTCGTTCAGCGCAGGATATCATGTTCACCGGCCTCTCGGAAAAGAAGAGGCGTGCTATCCCGGTGGTGGCGGCCCTAAAAGATCTGGTTTATCGGGAATGGGATAAGCAGGACAGACGGGGGGCTCTTCCTTCATCTTCCAAGCGGAGATATCCCTTCGATGATGGGGACTTAGCTACGTGGTCCAAGATTCCGAAGGTGGACGCTGCGGTCGCCTCCACGTCTAAGCGTTCCACCCTCCCGGTAGAGGATGCTGGGTTGCTGGCTGATCCGCTAGACCGAAAAGCCGAGATGTTGCTTAAGCGCACTTGGGAATCCTGCACAGGGGCCTTTAAACCCGCTATTTCAGCTACATGTACTGCCAGATCCCTGTTGGTCTGGGTAGATCAGCTTGAGGATCAGATTAGGTCAGGGGTTCCCAGGGACCAGTTGCTGTCATCTTTTCCATTGATCCGTGGGGCCTCGGCTTATCTGGCGGATGTGTCTGCTGATTCCCTGCGCCTGGCAGCGCGGTCTGCGGGTCTGACCAACTCGGCTCGTCGGGCCCTATGGCTTAAAGGGTGGAAGGGCGATTCTCAATCCAAGTCCAAGTTATGTACGCTCCCCTTCCGTGGTGAGTACCTCTTCGGCCCTGACTTGGATGATATTCTGGCTAAGGCAGCTGACCGTAAGAGGGGGTTCCCTAACCCTCCTGTTCCGTCTTATAGGAGAGCCTTCAGGAGACGTCCATTCGGCCAGAAGAGGTCGTATAGGGAGAACCGAGACCGTTGGGAACCCAAGGAGGGTAAACAACGGGGTGCCCTGTTTGGGGGTCCTCCTCCTTTAAACCTGGAAAGAAGTACCGTTAGGTCGGATCTCCCAGTGGGGGGTAGGTTGTCGGTTTTTTCTGATCGTTGGGCTGTTATCTCCTCTAGTCCCTGGATTCTGAGGTTGATTGCCTCCGGTCTTACTCTGGACTTTGCCCGTTTTCCTCCAGATTCGTTTGTCCTTACCTCCCCTCCGTTGCATCATCAGCGTGCCCTGGTCCTGGAAATTCAATCCCTGTTGTCCAAACGTGTTCTTGTTGAGGTTCCGGTAGGCCAGGAAGGAAAGGGGTTTTACTCCCCCTTGTTTCTGGTATCTAAGCCAGATGGTTCCTTTCGGACCATAATTAATTTAAAGAAATTAAATTCCTTCCTGGCGGTCCGGTCCTTCAAAATGGAATCAATTAATTCCACGATCAAATTATTATTCCCTCGATGTTTCATGGCAGTACTGGACCTCAAGGATGCTTATTATCATGTCGCCATCCACGTCGATTACCAGCAGTTTCTGCGGGTAGCAGTCGTCTGGGAGGGACGGACTCGACATTTCCAATTTACGGCAATGCCTTTTGGTCTTTCAACGGCTCCTCGTGTCTTCACCAAGCTAATGTCCGAGGTGATGGCTTTTTTGCGGCACCAGGACACGCTCATTGTGCCGTATTTGGATGACTTTTTGATAGTGGTAACTCTTTCGAACAGTGTCAGGCCCGTGTGCTTCATGTCATCTCATCTTTGCAGGACTTGGGCTGGATCATCAACTGGGGGAAGTCCAGACTAACTCCCGTGACTCGTCAATCTTTTCTGGGTCTCCTTCTGGACTCTGTAAGTCAGCTCTGCCTCCTTCCAGATGACAAGATTTCTCATATCAGGACTAGGGTCAGCCAGGTTATTGCTCACCCTTCCCTGTCATTGCGGGAGGCCATGTCCCTGTTGGGTTCCCTTTCGTCTTGCATCCCGGCAGTTCAATGGGCGCAGTTTCATACGCGGCCATTGCAGCAGGCGGTTTTGCTGGCGGAGGTTGCCTTGCAGGGTCGGCTTCAGGGTCGTCTTTCCTTGCCTCCGGACGCTGTGGAATCTCTTACCTGGTGGGTAGACCCGCTTCACCTTTCAAGGGGGGTTCCCTGGGTAGTTCGGCCTTCTAAGATCCTTCTGACTGATGCCAGTCCAGATGGGTGGGGGGCTAACCTGGGGACCGGTTTAGCTCAGGGTCAATGGTCGGCGGAGGACTCTTCAGATTCTTCCAACGTACGGGAGTTGAAGGCTATCCACCTTGCTCTCCTTCATTTTCTCCCACAGCTGCGGGGGTCGCACGTCCGGATCTTGTCAGACAACACCACGTCGGTGGCATATATCAACAAGCAGGGAGGTACTCGATCCCGGACGCTGCTGTCTACTGCAATGACTATCCTCAACCTGGCAGAGACCAACTTGTTGTCCCTTTCGGCCCTCCACATCCGGGGTGTCGACAACTCAACAGCGGACTTTCTGAGTCGCCATACCCTCCATCAGGGCGAGTGGGCCCTCTGCCGTCGGACCTTCCAGAAGATAGTTGCCTTGTGGGGTCTTCCGGAAATAGATTTGTTTGCAACCAGGGCCAACAGGCAAGTCAGCCGGTTTGCCTCCCTGGATTTCACGGACGAGCCGGAGTTGTTGGATTCCCTCCAGTTCCCTTGGGCCTTTCGGCTGGCCTATGCATTTCCTCCCATGAACTTGCTTCCAGTAGTCATCCGGAAGATCAGGGACGACGGGGCGAGGGTGATTCTCATTGCCCCATTTTGGCCCAAGAGGCCGTGGTTTTCCTGGCTCAGAGCCATGTCAGTGTCCGACCCGTGGCTACTTCCTTCTGTTCCAGGCCTGCTCTCTCAGGGTCCTTGCCGTCACCCTCAGGTGCAGGGGCTCCACTTGACGGCTTGGAACTTGAAAGGAGCCTGTTAAGATTGCGTGGGTTTTCAGAACAGCTTATTTCCACCCTTCTCTTGAGTAGGAAGGAGGTTACAACAAGGATTTATGCTAGGGTCTGGCGGAAATTTCTTCAGTTCCATACTGCTCCTTTTACTCCACTTGTTCCCATCCCTTCTATTCTGGAGTTTCTTCAGAAAGGTCGGGAGTTGGGGCTTTCAGTCAACACCCTTAAGGTCCATGTTTCGGCCTTGGGGGCATTGTATGGATCAGATGTGGCGGGTGACAGATGGGTGTCTCGGTTTATAGCGGCTTGTGAGCGTAGCACCCCGGTTCATGTTGCTCGATTGGCCCCGTGGGATTTGGATCTGGTCCTTGACGCCCTGATGGGGCCCCCCTTTGAACCCCTTGAGGCAGCCTCCCTTAGGTCCCTGTCTCTCAAGACGGCTCTGCTAGTGGCCCTTACTTCGGCTAGGCGGGTGGGTGATCTCCAGGCTTTGTCTATAGATCCTCCTTTTTTGTCCGTCTTGCCTGATAGGCTTGTCTTGAAGCCGGATCCTTCCTACCTCCCTAAGGTCGCTTCCCGGTTTCATCGGAGTCAGGAGATCTTCCTCCCTTCCTTTTTTCCTACTCCGGGTTCTCCTGAGGAACAACGGTTTCATACGCTAGATGTCAGGAGATTAGTGTTACACTACCTTGATAGGACTAGGCCCTATCGACAGAGTAGGGCTCTGTTTGTGTCCTTTCAGGGTCCTCGTCGGGGGTTTGCTGTTACTAAGAGCACGTTGTCTAGATGGATCCGGGATGCCCTCTGCTTGGCCTACTCGGTGACGGGACGCAATCCTCCGGAAGGTGTGCGGGCGCATTCTACTAGGGCTATGGCTTCTTCGCGGGCCGAGCGCGCTGCGGTCTCTATTGAAGCTATTTGTAAGGCTGCCACTTGGTCATCCCCTTCTACCTTTTATTCCCACTATCGTTTGGATTTGTCTTCTGACTCTGACTTGGCTTTCGGGAGATCTGTCCTCAGCACGGTTGTCCCTCCCTAATCTTGCTCTCTGCAATTCTCTCATGTGGGTGCTGTCGTGGCGAGAAGAAAAGACATGATTACTTACCGGTAATTGTGTTTTATGGAGTCCACGACAGCACCCACTCACTTCCCTCCCTTGTCACGTTACTTGGTGTGTGTGCACTTTACTCCTTGGGCCTTGCCCGGGGTTTCTTGGGTTTGTACGTGTGATGTTTCTTTGAGATGTGTTATGCTTCTCTTAACTCTGCGGTTCCCCTCATACTCTGTAAACAAACTGAGGGAGCGAGGGGGACCGCCCCTTTTTATCTGTAGGTTTCCTGTCCTGGTGGGCGGATCCCCTCTCTCATGTGGGTGCTGTCGTGGACTCCATAAAACACAATTACCGGTAAGTAATCATGTCTTTTTGTGGCTTCTCTTCAGAAAACATGGTTTTTAGCTTGTCCACAATAAATGAGTTTGTTCCCAATTATTTTATGTTTTAAAGGTTACATTCAGAGTTCTCCATATGATTATTGATCTTAATTCCAACAAGAGTTCTTCCAGCTGCCCACATATGTGTGATATAATTTACTTTCTTGTGATTCATAACTGCCTTTTCTTAGTCTTTCAAGATGAAAGGTAATACTCAGATGACATATGCCTTTCCCATTCCCAATGAAATAACTGTAGTAATGCAGAATTTAGTTATCTCTATAGTGGGATTGTATTGAGAGAGTTAACACAGATTCAAATGCATCTCAATGAATTTGAATAACAGCAAAAAGTTCATTTATTTCAGCAATTCAATACATAAAGTTAAACTCATATATTATATAGAGCCATTACAAACAGAGTGATCTATTCCAAGTGTTTATTTCTGTTAATGTCGATGATTATGGTTTTCAGCCAATGAAAACCCAGAAATTCAGTATCTCAGGAAATTAGAATAATTAACACAAAACGCCTGCAAAGGCATCCTAAGCATTTAAAGGGAATTTGTCAGGTCAAAAATCCATATGTAGCTGATATCATTTTCTAATTCCTTTCTCTAAGCTCTCTCTATTCATTTATTTCTTTATTTATGCTTCTCTCCTAGCTTCTGTAAACTTCTAAATAAAAGATTAATTCCATCTGTCAATCACAGTGAGCTCTCTGCTGTCTACTCCTCAATGAATGAATATTCTTGCATCATTACAGTGCCCTTCTCTCCTCTCTGATCTGTTAGCTGTGTGACTCATTGTAGAGCAGAAAGGAGGGGGTAGGAGATATGTGATCTTAGCTGAAGCCCTGAGCTCTTCATGTCATTGTGTGTGAGACATATGTGTAATGTGTGTAGTCTGAGATATTTCTATGTGACTATAAGAACATTTGATCATTTGCTTAGCAGATACACACATTACATGTACGCAGGGAAACCAATGTTCTTATAATAGAAATCTCTTACACATTGCACACAGTGCAGGACAAAACACCTCCCCCTCCCAGCATAGAGCACAGAGGGGAGGGACAGAACACCAGCTTGGGTGAGTGTGGATATTTAAATACACATATACAGCAGCCGGACAAATCCTCTGCAAAAGTAATGGACAGGACTAATGTGTACCAGTTCTCTGCACTGTCTGAAAATGCTTATAGCAAGGAAACTAGAAAGTGTAAAATAATGATTTTACATGTTTTAAAAAGTCTGCCCAGGCCCTGTTCAAGGGTGATATTAGGATCATACTGAAAAATAACCTGATAGAGTCCCTTTAAAATAGTCCATTAGTGTAGTTAAGAAGCCTACACAATCATGGGTAGTTGTAGGAGTGCCTCATAGTAAGGTCTTATGACATCCTATATGCTCAACAAAGAGCATGAAACCGAGTATTTTTAGCTACACTATAATGTAAGTATTATAGGTATTGGATACCTTTCTTCAAAAAGTGCCTAGATAGTACTGCACATTATCCACATGTCATCATTAGCAAATATAGTGTGATACATCTTCTATGCAGTGCTGTAACTCGAAGCACATGGTTCCCAGTGTAAAATCTCCAAAAGAGCCCCCAATTATTGCAAGTCTTTAATAGTATTGACCTTTTCATATAGGCCAAATGAACTTCTTGGGCGTCCTAGGCACTATGACCCGGGTGCGAATACAACCCCTGTTACTATTGTAGTTCGGCCCTGACTTTTATGTAAATCAAAATAGTACCATTCTAGTGCCAAGCAATGGCCAGAGGGTTCCATACCGTACGGTTATGTTACTGTCTGTAGCAGCTGCCAGTGAAGCCAAAAATTTCTTATTGACATTATTAATATTTTCTATTAAATTCCTGTTGCTTATATTGCACCAAACAGATTTATGTTTATCTGGAGATTTAGTACCATACGGAGATTGTCATCACTCACTTCCACAGCTCAGACATATCTCAGATGCAGACACACTGAGGCCAAAAAATAATAAGTATGTTATAGTGAGTGGGAGGAAACTGGAGTTCCCAGAGAAATCCCACACAAACATGTGAATATACAAACTCAATACAGATGTTGCCTTAGGTTGAATTGAAACTTAGGACATTAGTCCCGCAATGCCAAACCCTGAGCAAACATACTGAAGAGTAAGGCTATGTGCACCCAGGTCGCCTTTGATGGGATTATTTGGGTACAAAATTGTCACAAAAATTATTTTGCCAGCAAAGTCAATGAGAATCCCGAAGTGCACGTTCCTTTTATTTCCCTTACAGATTTGGTGCAGAAATAAATCTGCAGCATGTAAATTCTTGGCACATTTTTGACAGCATATTTCCCTACCAAATGCATGGAAAGCACATGGCAAAAACGTCTCAAGAACGCATTGCATTTTTGGGACGAATTTCTGCCAGGAGATGCAGATTTGTGGCAGAAACTGCAACCAAGTACTCCACATGTGCACATAGCCTTATACCAGGGGTCCCCAACTCCAGGCCTCGAGGGCCGCCAACAGTTCAGGTTTTCTGGATCTCCTTAGTATTGCACAGGGGTTGGAATCATTACCTGTGCAGATGATCACATTAGCACCTGTGTAATACTAAGGAAATCCTGAAATCCTGCACTGTTGGCGGCCCTCGAGGCCTGGAGTTGGGGACCTCTGCCTTATACACTGTAAACCTTGAAGGTTCTGATAGTGGATAGCAAGGAGGCTTCCATGGGAGCAGTGTTTATCTCTGTAATCTTGTGTAAACTGTGTTATTCATTTTGTAAAACTGTCTTTAGTACATTTTACAATCTTTGTCATACATTATTACAAATAAGTGACGGGAAGGGTTTGATTATGTGTGTAATTGTCTTCAAAACCCAACCTATGTGATAATAAAGTGAGGCCAATGAAAACATAGAGTCCGTATGGATGGAGTTTAAGAGGGGACAAAAATCAAAAGCTGGCAGGGGTCTATTGTAAGTTGCCTAATATAATAGAATGAGGGGAAATTGTTCTCATAAAACAAATAGATAACGCATTTATCAAGGAGAAGTCATTTTATGGGGAACTTTAACTATCATGAAATAAATTGGAGACAAAACTTGCGGATCCAGAAAAGGAAAGTTTTTTTTTACAATAATGAAAGACTATTCTCACGACTTGTCAGAGACCCAACCAGCGGAAGGGGCCCATGTAGACCTAATTTAACCAAGAGACTGGACAGAATATCAAATGTACAAGTTAAGGGCTACTTGGATAATATTGATTTCTCTAGATCTGGCATTGTGCAGGCTGGGGAATCAGGAAAACGTGCTGTTCCTGCAAACAATTCATGAATATATGACCTTTGTGGTGACATGCTGCCTTGTCCTGCTGATAGTGTTCTTCTTCCAAAGAGTAAACACCAACCCTAACTGGATGAATTGGTCAGCAACAATGCATAGATAAAGATTTCTGTCCAAACCTCCATCCAGAAAGTGATCCAAAAAAAAAATACGCTGCCTTCAGACTTGCAGATGCATCTGCAGCGTTTTGCAGATGCATCTGCAAGCATCTGCATGCAGACCGCGGCCCCTATGTTTATAATGGAGCGCACGGCGGTCTGCAGATGCTTGCAGACCGCTGTGCGCTCTCATTGCCCGCCATTAGTGATCTGTGCGCAGGCGGATGCCTGCGTACAGATCACACACTCTCGTCCGCACCAGGGACGCGAGATGTTGCGTCCGTGGTGCCGGCGAGAGTGTGTGATTTGTACGCAGGCATCAGCCTGCGCACAGATTACTAATGGCGGGCACATTACTAATGGCAAGCATCTGCAGACCGCCGTGCGCTCCATTATAAACATAGGGGCCGCGGTCTGCATGCAGATGCTTGCAGATGCATCTGCAAAACGCTGCAGATGCATCTGCAAGTCTGAAGGCAGCCTAAAAGAAGGGCTTATTGATTTACTAGCATGGTGAATCAGAAATCTATATTTATCTTGCTAATGTCAGGGTCAAACACACCATCCGTTTTTGCCTTAAATCCGTTTTTATAAACGTTTTGGACTTTTTTTTCAAAGTTGAAAAACACATATGTGTTAACACGTGTCTGTGCGTTTTTGAAAAACGCATGCGTTTTTGTGCAGCATCCCTAAAAGTGCTGCTGCTAGTAGCGTTTTTGGGTGCAGTAAATAACGCATGCTTTTTTTTAACATGGGGCCCTATGGGAGACTCATGCGTTAACGCATAGTACGTATAGGCACCATGCGTTAACACATATGCGTTTTTGGTGAAAAAATTACTTAGGGCTGCTTCACACTGCGGCATGATCCGGTCCGGTTCTGTCCGGGAGGACCCAGACAGCTACGGACCGGATCAGCACACAGGACTGGGGGGTTAGCACTCATCAGCCTTCAACGGGTTCAGCACTAGATCAGCGTGAAACAGTGGTAGTTCCCATCTTCCCTCCTGTTCCTTGTCTCCATTTTCATATGTGCCACATGTTGAAATAAAGAAGCTTGCCAGCAACCTGGTGAGTGCTACTCTTTTCCTCTTTCTTCTTCTTCTGATGCATATAATATGAACTGTGTTCTGTCAGTATGCACCAGGGAGCATAAGTGCGACCTCTGGAAGCTAATAATAGCATTGTCTGTGGATCCCGATGCAAGCGCTAACTGACAGTGGTGCCCGACCATTCTATTATTGTGAAGCAATGACACTTGAACAGATCATCTGCTGTTATAGCCCATCCATGTAAAGGAGTTATGTATTCAGACAGTATTCATTATTGCTTGAGTGCTCACCACCTATTTTTAAGAGCGATTTTTAACATTATCTTCTAAACCTTCTGGTCAGTTGTTTACGTCCTGAAGATCCACTTTCTTAGGATGCTATTTTACTATTCTACTTTTCTCGTTTTACTCTCTATACCATCCCATGAGAAAAACCCACATTGTTAGCAGTTTATGAAAAACTCTGCTAGACTAAAGGCCTCGTTACACGGCACAACATCGTTAACTATGTCGCTGATACGTCACGGGTTTGGAGTCGTTGCAGCGACATAGTTAGGACGTCGTTGCGTGTAACACCGAGATTCAACTATGATAAGTCGTTGGATTGCTGTTCGCAGGTTTGAGAACATGTTCTCAAACCTCACGATCAACGATCAGCCGACCTGGTATATCGTTGTCTGTGACACCCTGATAATGATGTCGTTTACGACTTCGCCCATTCACAGCAATGAGCAGGTATCGTTCGCTGGGTTGTGCGAACGATACTTGCTCACAACATAGTTGGTGCGTCATTCATGATATCTAGACATGTGACATCTCACCAACGATGTCAAAACAATGTTGGAAACGACCGCGCGCCCACGAGATCGTTGCCGACATCGTTCCAACGTCGTGCCGTGTAACGGTACCTTTACACTGATGAATATGTCTAGTTCAAAGATGCTCAGACTGCTCGATTGGGTTCACATTGAAACTGATCCAAGGAAGGCTTGCATTTTATTCTGCAAGGTCCGGTGACTAATTTCTATACAAAAGGGCTCAGATAGTGATAATGCAGGTGTCTCTAATAAATTGGCCATTCAGTGTAATTTGAGATTGTCATGAGAAAAAAGAACAGAAAAAATATGCATTACCAATTTACTTTTTTTTATGTGAGAAAAACTGTAATGGTTATATCTACATACAAATTGTTTATATCTATAATATAATGTATCACATTTCTGCAAGACAGGGAAATAGTATGTCACCCTGTCATACATGATCTGTCAGGTATATTCCTGGGGGAGAATATCAGATGGTAAAACTCTATTTAAAATATAAGGAGGTATAATAAAGACTTATTACTGTGCCATACAAAATGGAGTCCTATGGTATGCCATCTCTTATTGTACATACAATGAACCCCATAAGACCTGGCATTTCCCAATCTGTAAGTAACAATCAGCCTATTGTTATAATTATTTATATGTCCCTAAAAATGAGTGGAAGCAATATTGTATATTTCTTAATATGTTTAAACATTTTTTGCAAATACAAAACACTTTATTCAGATGGGTCTGAATCAATCTAACCACAAACACCAGAAATCAGGTGGTTTCTAAGATCAAGCGAGAAAGAGGATCGGGCTCAGTACCAATTAAGGAAATTTTTGTTAGTATCCAATTATTGACCTTTTTGAGTGTAATGCAATTTTTTGCTCAATAAATTAGATGCTTTATTATACTACATCATGTTTAGTAGATTTTATTTATAGCCATTAAACCACAATGGATGACATAGTGAGTTGACTGTTGGAATGAGCTGCTAAGTGAAAGCTTTGATAAGGGTGCTTTCACATCTGAGTTTTTGGGGGTTGTGTCTATGTCTAGTGAAATCCTGATGCCTCCTGATCAGGCCTGTGTCCATATATTTATCAGGAATTCACTCTGAGCATGCACAAAAGTAGTTTGAGCATGCTCAGATCAGCTCCGGGGTGTGTTCTCTCCTCCCCTCCTCCCCCATCCTCTCCTCTCCTCCCCTCTCTATCCCCTCCTCCTACGATGACCATCCAGCAGACAAAAAGACACTGTGGCAGCAGCGTTTAGTGTCCTGTGTCTGATGCAGATCATAAGCATCTCGGCCCGATGCGGCCAAGACACATATGTGAAACCAGCCTCACAGCATTTATTTCAGACGTTGTTAGAAACAGGCCCAGTTCACATCTGCCTATGGGCTGCATTTGGCTGCGTTTGCGGTTCCATTGCGTTTTTACCAAAAAACGCAATTGAAACGCATCCAAAAATGCACCCATGCAACGTTTTGGGCTGTGTTTGGAAAAACGCATGCGTTTTGCATTTTCTAAAATTGACAGGCATTTTGCATTGCGTTTCAATACGTTTTGCTTTGAAATCAATGGGTGCGTTTTTGATGTATTTCAATTGAGTTTTTTGGAAAAAATGTAATGGAAACGCAAACGCAGCTAAACGCAACCCATAGACAGATGTGAAAAGGGCCACACATTTTGGGAACCAATTATTCTCATGTGTTTGTGAGTTGGGACCCTTTCAGACTGTGTCTTATTGAGTGGTGAGCAGCTACAACAAATACTAAATAAATTCTACTATGAAGGAGCTATCATTTTGGACTTTCTGCTCCAAAGGGTGATCTGCTCTACAAAAAAGTATTTTTAAACTTTTCAATACATTTTTTTATGTCGTTTTCAATTTTGAATCTCTGTTTATTTAGGTCACCAATCAGACGTTTCCTTTGGGTACCCAGGTTCAGAGCGTTTCCTTCAAAGAATATTGTTTATGATGTAAGGTTGCAGTCGGTCAGGTCCCTGACAGGGAGTCTGTGTCAGGGACGTGTCCTTAAAAAGCAATATCCACATATACTGCTGAGAGGTGGTTTTTTATGGACCTGGATTTTGGTTCCGGGTATAAGGAGAGAGCAGAAGAGCTGGGTGGGACTGGTCGTTCCAAACCTACTATTCAAGCATTTCAGCTTTAAGCGTAGGTGCCCATGCTGAGTAGTTTGATGCACACATGAGATACACCTATGGAAGGTATGAGGATGTCTGGTTCCTCCCATCCCTTCTGAACATCCTATGAAACCAGCCATTTAAAATAAAGTAAAATTCCTGGTACTACAAATCCCAAGCAAACTATCTGGTTTCACATGGCAACTGATCTCCATCTGTGCAAACATACTGGCCACATATGTTGCCTGTATGCCTCACAGCACATACCTCAGTAGCTATGCTTGTTATCACTGAATCATACCTTCCTGGATGCCAAGGTACAGTAATTCATTAAGGAGTATCAATTCCTGTGTATTTATAATTCGCTACCTGATTTCTGTACTCAGATGAATTACTTGTGTGCTTTGTACAGCTCTATTTATAGGTTGGCTTTATTCATTTGCATCTGTGCTTTGTGAACTGTAGTTCTCCAGTTTGGGCTTGTAGTTTTAAAAAAAAAAGTTGGGTGGACACAGGGTTGAAGGAAGAGGATAAATCTATACGTATGTATAAGGCATATGTATTCCTATTTACGGCTCAATGTTAATGAGGTAAAAAATATATTAAAAACGTGACTATGACTATGATGTTCTTGCTCGTAGACCTTGACACAATGTAAAGGTTTTGATATGTTACAAGTGGAGAATATTACCCCTTTATATACAATTGTAGCATTTTTTGTTTGTTCTATAAGATTTCTATTTCAGTTATGAGACTCATATAGATTCATAACTTCTCTGGTTATGGGAGCAGAGTATAGTGCCCAGAGGATGTATGACACTCCAATACGGAGCCGTTTGACATCTTCATGCTGCAGCATTGGCTTCTTTGTCTTCCATATTGGATGTATACGATAATTTCCCCAGAAGCATTAATTCTAGGAATAAACACTACACAACATCTGGAGTAACATGATATGTTATTTTTTTCTGCTGGATTCTGAAATTACAGGTGTACTATACATCCCATTGATTTTCTTTGGAACCCTATTAAGGCTTAGTCCAAAATGAAACCCATAATGTATCCTTGTGCCCAGGCTCGGTCTGGGACACCGGGTAACCAGTTAAAAGTCATGGTGGGCCCCCAGGCATTATGCGACCCCGCCCCCCAATGGGCCCGAACGGTCCCCGTGGAGCAGCGGTGGAGAACGTCTGGCCGCTAAGACCTACCTTCCGGCGGCCGGGCACATTGCCAGAGACCTCAGTGCACTGCCGGCAGCTGCATTGTTTGGCTGCCAGCCCTGACAGAGTGTATGCTGTGAGGAGCAGAGAGAGCACTGTCTGCAGCCGGGACTTCCTCACACAGAGCGAGGATGAGGTGTGTGGGCGGGGACAGCACGTGACGTCCTGCATCCCACATGAAGAGGAGCAGACAGAGTGCAGCAACAGTGTGGAAGTAGATGAGGTATGTGTGCCCCCCAGCAACAGCTGTAGCAATCAGTGTGCCTCCGCCAGCAGCAGCCATATGTCTCCCCCTTGGCACCAGCAATATGTGCCCCCCCACCTTAGCAGCAACATCACTGTGCTCCTTCAGCTGCAGCAATAAACAATATGTGTGCCCCCAAGAAGAAGCTGCAGCAATCAGTGTGCCTCCCCCAGGAGCAGCCATATGTCTCTCCCTTAGCACCAGCAATATGTGCCCCCTGTAGCAGCAACAATCAGTGTGCTGTTCCCCCAGCAGCAACAATATGTGTGTGTACCCGTGCAATATGGAGGGGGTCGTCCTGTGCAGCACGCAGGGGGACCCGTGCAGCACGCAGGGGGCCCCGTGCGTGCGGAGGGGGTCCCGTGCAACACGCAGGGGGCCCTGTGCAACATGCAGGGGATCCTGTGCAACATGGAGGGGGTCATGTGGTGGTATATACAATACAGTGGTGGTATTACTATGTGGAGGGCACAGTGGTGGTATTGCTATGTGGAGGGCACAGTGGTGGTATTACTATGTGGAGGGCACAGTGGTGGTATTACTATGTGGAGGGCACAGTGGTGGTATTACTATGTGGAGGGCACAGTGGTGGTATTACTATGTGGAGGGCACAGTGGTGGTATTGCTATGTGGAGGGACAGTGGTGGTATTGCTATGTGGAGGCACAGTGGTAACATTACTATGTGGAGGGCACAGTGGTGACATTATTATGTGGGGCAGCAAGAGGCGCGCTGTTTTTGTACCACGCAGCATGTGCAGTAATAGGGACAGCAGCAATGGCTCAGTATTGGGGGATCAGTAGGATGAGGAATTTGTCCAGTTTGGGAATAGTTCGGGCTGGAAATGTGAGATGTCAGATGTGTATTTGTTGTAATCTATGTAGATGGCTGGAGAAGTTGTCATGTCCGTCTGGGGACCTAGAATGGGGGAACATGGGGGCCCAAGACGTTATTACTATATGGAGGCCAGAATGAGGAACATACATTATTAGTTTACGGTGGGAAGTGGGGACATATTTACTGTAGGGGCCAATCAGGCAACATTATTACTGCTGTAATATAATTTACTTTTCCATGAGGGAAACCAAAGGGAAGCTTTGTTACTGTGCGAGGCGGCACGATGATGCTTTTTTGGTCATTTGATGTAGTGTAGAAGTCTTGGGAAAAGTGTGGAATGTGCTATGGAAGTGATCAGTTTTATACAGTAGATAACTGTGTTATTTTCTGCAGAGATGAGTCCTGGCTAGAAGACGTGATATTTGTCTGCGACAGGGGAAGAAGAAACCTGAAGATGAATGACTTCACCAGATCTTTGGTGAGTAGGTGTATTACCTATCCACGCACACTATACACTGTATACAGAGCTCCTGTGTATAATGTCACTGGTGATCTCTGCATCACCTGTACACTGACACTATATACAGAGTTCCTGTGTATAATGTCACTGGTGATCTCTGCCTCACCTGCACACTGACACTATATACAGAGTTCCTGTGTATAATGTCACTGGTGTTCTCTGCATCACCTGTACACTGACACTATATACTGAGCTCCTGTGTATAATGTCACTGGGGATCTCTGCATCACCTGTACACTGACACTATATACAGAGCTCCTGTGTATAATGTCACTGGTGTTCTCTGCATCACCTGTACACTCACACTCTATACAGAGGTCCTGTGTATAATGTCACTGGTGTTCTCTGCATCACCTGTACACTGACACTATATACAGAGTTTCTGTGTATAATATCACTGATAATCACCGTATTTACACTGACCAAATATACAGAGCTTTTTTTAATCTTCATTATTGTAGTATTATTGGTCACTATTCACACTGAAGCAGAAACAGCTGGGCACCACAGAGTACTGACATGTAGTAGTGGGTCTGGCACCAAACTTGTGGCTTATCAGGTAAGAGGAGAGGGGAAGGAGCAGACGAAGGCAAACCATTTTGAGCTGGGTGGTGCTTCTATGGGTTGACCGGATTTTATTGGTCACTATGTAGTGGCATTATGTGCTCTGGTCATGGCGTTGTGTATTTGTCCCTTGAATGTGGAATTATTTAATTACAATATGTCGGTTATATGTGGTCTTATGGTGTGGCAGTATTTATACCTTGCACGTGGTAGTATTTGATCACAGTTTAGTAGTAATATGTGCTCTGATCACAGTGTGGTTGTATGTCTCCTTTACATGTGGTATTACTGGTCTTGGTATAGTGGATTGTGGTTGATTATTAGTTTTTTTCTGATATCAATAAGGGGAAAATTATTTCCAGTAGATATTAAAAACTTGGTTGCTTAACCCCTTCCTGTCCTGTGACACAGCAGCAGCAAAATGCACTTACAGAGGTTCTCCAGAGAAAGCAAGTAATTATCTCGTCTAAGGCCACGTTCACACAGTGAGTATTTGGTAAGATTTTCACTTCAGTATTTATAAGGGGGCCGTCACACGGAACGATATCTTGCCCGATATCGTTTAAGCGATCTCCTTTTTGATCGCTTAAGCGATATCGGGCAAGATATCGTTGCATGTAATCAAGCGATTTACGATGGTAAATCGCTTGATCGTGACATCGCTGATCTGAGGTTCGGTTCTCAGATCTAGCGATGAACGATGCAACGATCTGCATCATCGTGGTGTATAACACCACGATGATCCATCTCCCAGCGACCGCGCCTATGCTGGGAGATGGTAACTATGGTACACGTCGGGTAACTAAGCGACGCGCGGCGCCTAGTTACCCGATGTGTACCATAGTAACCAGCAGATCGCGGCTCCGCATCGCTGGTGAGTCTGTCTGTGTGACATCTCACCAGCGATGTGAGCGATATTGTAAGCGATTGCGCGTGCACGTGATCGCTTACAATATCGCTAAAGATGTCGCAGCGTGTGACGGCCCCCTAAGACAGAAGCAGGAGATGGTGAGAAATGCAGAACATATTACCTCTGATTGCTCCACTCCTGGTTTTGTCTTACAAATACCAAGGTAAAAAACTCACCAAATACTCAGTGTGTGCACATGGCCTAAGGATGTGATAAGGTATTAGTTGGTGGGGGTGCGACTGCTGAATGTGCAGCATTTATCCCCATTATGTGTCCAAAACATAGAAAAATATCCAGCATAGAGTCTTGAGATCTAGATCCTTAAAAATTCATTATATTAGAAAAGTATTAAAAAACACATTTAAATCAATGTCCTTAAAGACAGTCCTTAGTCATAGGTTTGTTTTGTCCCCATTAGACTGGAGGTGATGTACAGCTCGCCCATGATCCCTTCACTCCCTCAGTGGCTGTGAGCGTTGTGTTTGCCTTTTTCTGAGAGCTCCAATGATAATGAATGGAGCCGCGGTCACATCATTACCGGCCGCTGCAGTTAATAAAAGGGGTAAAAGTGCCACATTCTTCCGATGATGTGGTTTTGATTGGTCGGATTCCACCAATAACTAAGTGATCACCTGCCGAACCTCACGATTGTTGGTAACTTGTTTTCACCAAAGTATCCCTTTAATGTACACTACAGTAATGGAACATCGCAGTAATGGTGAGCGCAGAGTGATGTGCAGGAGTAACCGCTATAATGGGTATAAAGGCTAACAGGTATTTGCATATAGAGGGTGAGTGGGCCCCTGGAGTCAATTTCCCTGGTGGGCCCCAGACACCCCAGTCCAACCCTGCTTCTGCCATTAACCCCAGTGGAGAACAACCTCCTCTAGTGCTGAGCTCCATTTCAGCCTCTAAAAATAGAGAAAAAACTGATATTTATCTTATAAATGGCTACTTTTATCAAATCTGGATCTTTTATGAGAAACTACTTTGTACACTGGGCAGTAATTCTATGCATATACAAGATTATGTCATTTGATGCAGTTACTTCATGAAATTCTAAAATCCATGTAACAACCACCCTAGTGCTCGTAATCCATGTTAGGATGAATCATCGAAAACTAAAGGAAAGATGACATATTAAAGTCTCCTAATCTACTCCTCATATTGTTTCCTGGTTGCGGAGAAACAACATTTATATATTTCATATAATATATACAAGAAAAAGGTCTCAGTAGAGTAATTTCTATGACAGATAACAGAGAGGAAACTGTAATGATGTGTTACATCATTCCTTGTGTGCGCTGTAATTTTGCATATTCTTACAGCCTCACTTTCCATTAAAAGATGGAAAATACACATTATGCAGCAAGTGACCATGCTCCCTCTAGTGGTGGCTGCAAGAAGTCAGAATTGTTTCATTTACTTCCATGCTGGAAATATGGAGATCTGTAAAGGAGAAAAAGCACTAAGGCTGTGATGAAGATATTGTAACTTTAAAGAGGACCTGTCACCAACCATACATGTTGAGCTAAGTGCAGCACTGATTGCATGTCTGCTGCATTCAGGCAAGGGCTCCCCCATGTCTGATGGCGGCTGGTACCCCGAGATAATAGTTTAGTAAAACTTACAAGCTGGAGCCAAGTAGGCTATCCCTGGTGCGGTAGCCTGTGTCTCTGTGCCGCCTCCCTGCTGCTAATCACGTCCTCCTCGCTCTGTCTGTGCTGGTGACACAGTAGGTAATGTTATCTCACCCTCCCGCTGCCTGTCCGCCTCCTGCTGTGACAGCAAATCATTTCCCGCCCAGCTGCATGTTATGCTATGGAGCTGGGCGGGGAAAAGCTCTGACATCACAGCAGAGGTGGACAGCCTACCCGGGGCGGGGATAAGCATTATCTTGCTCTGCCTACGTCACCAGCACAGGGAGCAGAGACAGAGGGAGGAGGACGTGATTAGCAGCAGGGAGGCAGCACTGAGACACAGGCTGCCGCACCAGGGTCAGCCTACTTGGCTCCAGCTTGTAAGTTTTACCAAACTATTATCTCGGGGTCCCAGCTGCCATCAGACATGGGGGACCCCTTGCCTGAATGCAGCAGACATGCTGCATTCAGTGCTGCCCTTAGCTTCATGTCCATGGGGAAGGGGGGGGGGGGTGTGACAGGTCCTCTTCAAGGTAAGAGCCATAAGGAAACCACCTGCTTACATCAAATTTTTATGTTAAATATTTTTAAGAAGTTTTAGTGACTTTTTTTCGCATAATTTTCTTTTAGTTGCTGTTTTAAAACGGCTTTAACATTTTGCTGTTTTCACAGGCATGGCTTCATTCAAGATAGCTATTTTTAGCATATAATTCAATGCTAATCTATTAGTATATAGTATGCACAATCAAAAAAACTTTCAAATACCCTAGGAAGAAGAAAAGTAAAAATAAATAATAAGTAATTTTAAAAATGTGTATCATTTTTTTTATATATATAAAAAAAAAAAAAAAAAAGTTAATTTTTTTTCAATCTTCTCATCTACTAAAAATATTGGAAATGAAAGCTCAAAGGTGTAAGGTAATAACTCTAAGCTCTGCTGTGCAATCGTCATTACTATGCATTGGGGATAAGACACTGTTTGTCAATGATATTGCTTTCTTTCCCAATCATAGGATCATAAAGAAGTACACTACCCCAGTGAAATATCTCTGGTATTGCACATTTGAACTTTAAAAGAATGAACTGCAAAAGTGCCAAATACTTTGCTAATATGTCCTCAAAGCAGCACCAAAAGTAAAGAAGCACTCCCATCAAAAATTGTTATTTTCTTAGTACATTGCATTCATCATATTATATAGCATTGTGTACGTACAATGGCTCATTTTGCCCTTCTACCCAGTTAATTCTTTTATTTCCATTAGGTCTATGACATCACTTGATTAAAAACTAACTAGCTGAATCCTTTTAAGCTCTATGTAGAAAGAGAAAGTTTTTGTCCCTGCATGAGTCATCACTGCAAAGCTGTGACTGGGACCCAGTCACATTGACTTTGGCAGGGAGGAACAAAAAAGCAGCTGAGTCAGAAGTTGAAGAGGGGGATAATGCATAAAAAAAAGTGATTTCCTGTTTTTGTATACAAATTAGAAATATTGAGCCAGTCTATTTTTAATCATGTAAGTTCATAAGCATAATAGAAAAGAGATGAATTAATTGGATAGCATGGCAAAATGAACAATCATATGTACACAGTGTTAAATTTTATGATAATTGCAATATGTTAACAGGACAAAAACTTTGATGTGAGTGCTTCTTAATACAAAAACAAAACCATTTTATTTTGCCCTGCAGCCACTATTACATAAAGATCCTCTTTAAATACAGTTAAGTCCAAAAGTCTACATACACTATATGAAAAGACACATATGCATGTTTTCCTTCACTATCTGATATGAAATCGGAATAAACCTCCCATTTTAGGTCAATTAGTATTATCATAATTATTAATATTTGCCAAGGGCCAGACTAATGAGAGAAAGTTTTTAGACATTTTTATTAGTCACAAGTTTACATACACTAATATTACTACTTTGCCTTTAAAAACTTTGCAATTGCCCATATGATGTCTTGTGTTTGGAAGCTTCTGATAGGTTTAATGGCAACATCTGAGTTAACGTAATTAGAGACACACCTGTGTATGTATTTTAATACCCACCTGAAACAAACTGTTTCTTTATGTAGCATCAAGGGAAATTCTAAACAGATTAGCCAAGATATCAGGAAGAGAATTGTGGACATGTACAAGTCTGGTTCATTATTGGGTGCAATTCCCAGATACCTGAATGTGCCTCGTTCATCTGTACAAACAATTATACGCAATTCCAAACAAGATGGGAATATCCAGTCATCATACCGCTCAAGAAGGAGATGGGTTCTGTGTTCCAGAGATGAACCTGCTTTGGTCTGACATGTGCATATCAACCCAAGAACAAAAGCAAAAGACCTTGTGAAGATGATGCTGGTAAGATTTTGTCATTATCCACAGTGAAAGGAATACTGCCAGGAAGAAGTCGATAAAAGAAACAAAAAAAAGCCAGATTAATTTTTCCAAATGCACAAAGGAACAAATACTTACATTTTTGGAGGCATGTCCTGTGGTCTGACGAAACTAAAATTGAACTATTCGGCTATAATGATCATCGTTGCATTTGCAGAAAAAATGGAGAGGCTTGGAAGCCGAAGAATAAAGATGTGTGAACTTTCCCAGAACATGTTCACCAATTTCAAATTCGGCATGAACATTGAAGACTTGGAAACCCAAGCAGTTTACCAAAAAATGGGCAAACCTGGCTTTGTTCAGGAAAAGTTTGAGATTTAAAATGGCTCCAAAACTTTTCCTGATTGGTTCCACAATGCTCGCCTGAAAACCCACTGACTGGAAAGAACTCCTAACTGTATAGTTAGGAGTGTTTCCAGCCATTAGGTCTACCATTTTCGTTCAACCTGTTTGAGCTTTAAATTTTTTTTAAGCTTCCTGGAGTTTGCAGGTGTTTTGACACCTGCAGGGTGTGAATTCTGGAAACAAAGCTAGATATGGTGACAGCTTTGAAGTCCAGGAGCCTTACAATGTTCTTTAAACATCTGTTTAAGAGAGCTTAATATTTGATTTAAATTTTTTGGGAATATTCTTTTCTAATTTTACTATTTATTTTTTTATTATTTTTTTAATGATTATTATTTTTTTAGGAGAGCATACCTTTATTGAAGCAGAGGGTCAGCAGCATGTGGGCCATCTCTTCTACATTTATGTGATAGCAATTCATATAAAAATAGCATATTACCATTTTATGCTTTACATACATGGTTTTAGAGGTTTGTTCACATTCATAAAGCACAATACTATGTATATTACTTCTTGAAATTGGGCTGTCACTTTATTTAATTTAATTCCATATGCTTAGGATACAGATTTTTGGCATGTGCACAAGAGTTTTATTATTATCATTAATATTGGACCTGTCCATGCATTGCTGCCCACTAGCCTATTCAACTTTCCAGATGAATTGGTCGTGAGTCAAATAAACTATTTTCTTATTCTTATTTGCCCTCCAAGTATGTCAAGCTTCAATAGTCAATTGACCCAACCGCAAGCTCAGGTGTTACCTGTGGAATGGGGAATGGGATTTGTAAGTCAGGTACCTTCCGCAGCCCACCCCCATGGAGGGGTTAAGGAGGAGCTAGGCAACAAGATTGTGCAAAAAATAATATCCTGTAAGTGTTTTTGTCTTTGCACTGGTAGAGGCAGACCCCTAGACAAAGCAAATGATCAATGCATACCATCTTGGCGGTGCAGTAAAATGCAGCTACACTGTGCTACTGTGGATATACTGTGTATATTGATATATGTGTCTTTGATACTTGTTATAGTCTGTGCTAAGTGTATACGTTAAAATTATCACGGTTTGGGTCTGATAAATGTTACAAATTACATCTTGTACCACCATGACCTTTTTTCAAAAGTTGCTACAGTAAAGTTTTTTTTACTTCACTGCTTGTGTGCTGGACTGTTTCTGCAAAGAGGTGCTTTGATGCTGCCCTACAGATACTGGCGAACAAATCTCAGGCCTCTATTCTGATAGTCTGAAGTATGCTAATGTAAGACTCTACACACACTCCTGTAAAACAAGGCTGGCCAAGTGCAGTCTTCAAGGGCCGCAAAAGTGCATGTGTTCAGGATTTCAGGATTTAATTAGCAGTGCACAAGATGTTGGAATCATCACCTCTACAGGTGATGAAATTAGCGCCTTTGCCATGCTAAGGAAATCCTGAAAACTTGCACTGTTTTCAGACCTTGAAGACTGTAGTTTGCCTCCAACACTGTCCTAGAAATCTCTGTTGAGGTAGCCGGGGGCAAGAGGAATCCTCAAGTTCTTTCACCACAACTGCAGCTGTCCCTGGATCCTCATAGGCCCTGTCCCCACAGTGTGTTATTTGATGCTTTTTTTCATGCAGATTTTGAGAATCTGCATCAAAATCAGTATGTCTAACTTGAGGCCAGCAAAGTCTATGACAGGTCAGAAATGCTATACCCAGTTTGCTGTTTTTTTCCTTGTACAAATTTAGTTCAGATTTAATTTTTTTCTGCCCCAAAATCTGCAAGGAAAATAAACAGATTTGCAGAGCACTTCTGAATTCTCATAGACTTTGCTGCCTTAAGGATAGATATGCAGATTTTGATGCCGGTTCTCAAAATCTGCTTTAAAAAACCATCAAACAGTGTACAGTGTGTATGGGGCTTTACAACAATATGGTGGGGTTTTGTTCACAGAAAGCATCCCCCATATGCATGAGAGCAGGCAAGGGTGAGGGTGTAACAAGCGGGGCCATCACAAACATTACTACAGTTCAGACTCGAGAGGTCACACAGGAGCTATCCCACAAGTTTGAACCGCACTGCAGTCCCCAGTGGCATAACGATCGCGGTTACAGTGGTCACGGCTGAGACGGGGCCCGGACATGTTGGAGGCCCGGGCCTCCAGCCACCCCCTGCAACTGCGATTGGAGCTTCTGCTTCACATGGATGTGCGTCCCTGAGGACACACATCCATGTGACAGCGCAGAAGATAGGGCCTGTGTGTGAGGGAGAGGAGAGGAGGAGAGAGGAGCAGGTAGAGCCGCTCGCAAATTGCCCCCGCTAACACCCCCCCCCGCTCCTCACCTAAAGCTGCTAGCACCCCCCTCGCTCCTCACCTACAGCTACTAGCACCCCCCCTCACGCTCCTCTCACTAAGCTGCACCGCCCCCAGCTGAAGGTCCGCCAGATAAGGCTACATAATACTGCACTATGGGGATAAGGCTCACATAATACTGCACTAATGGAGATATAGGCTGCATATATAATACTGCACTATATGAGAGATATGAGTGCATATATAAGGCTGATTAGTGCACCATAATACTGCCATATAGGGCAGTATTATGGCAGCCTTTGGAGATATAAGCTGCACATAATACTGCACTATATGGGAGATATGAGGCTGCATATATAAGGCTGTTTTATGTGCAGCCTTATATCTCCCATATAGGGCAGTATTATGTGCAGCCTTATTTGGGAGATATAAGGCTGCACATAATACTGCACTATATGGAGATATAAGGCTGCATATAATACTGCACTATATGGGAGATATAGGCCTACATATACTGTATAATACTGCACTATATGGATATATATGAGGCTGCATATATAAGGCTGCATTATATGGAAAGTTTTGAGACTGCACTATATGGAGATCTATGAGGCTTTATTATGCTATATGGAGGGCTATGAGGCTGAATTATACTATATGGAAGCTAGAGGCTGCATTTACTATATGAGGGCTATGGCTACATTATACTATATGGTGAGGCTATGAGTCTGTATTACACTATATGGAGGGGGTATTATGCTATAAGGAGGGCTATGAGGCTGTATTATGATATGTGGAAAAATGTGAGGCTGCAGTATATTATATGGAGAATAATGGGGGTTCATTATAATAATGGAATGACTATAGTGGCCACCTTATCAATGGAGGACTATGGGATGCATTATAATACTTAGAGGACTATGGGGATACATTGTAATCTATGGAGCAATATGGGGATGCAGTATAATAATTTGATGACTATGGTGATGGGAGGAGGCGGACCATCAAACCAGGATGAGGGACATATATACCACGATAAGGGCCATATTCCAGGAGGAGGACCATATGTAGAAGGATGAGGGACATTAATACATAATGAAGGGGAAAGGGATCAATTTTTGAGTCTTTAAAAGGATTTAGAACGTTACATGAGGCCCATACATTTCATCAACATCGCGGGGGGTGGAGCCCAGGACTAAGTTTCGCACAGGGGCCCGCCAGACTCTAGTTACGCCACTGGCAGTCCCTGATGTCACGGCTCCTCACACATGCTGCGTCATGACACTGGTGAGATATACCCGTTACATCTCGCGTGGTATCGAGGTTCTCATGAGACAGCTAGTATTACGAGTGCCGACACCACTGAGGATATCTCATACAGGTGGATTTCCTGCTGCGTGACACCCACTGTGTAACCTGAGACAACCTAAGTGAAGTCACAGCTTGTCACACTAAGAGAATATTTGCTGCGACTCAAAACATGAGGAGTGTGAACTAGCTACATGGCTATGAAACAAGGCTATGCACAACTAAGATGATGCATATATGACAAAGAAACACAGTAAATACTGCTCTGGATTATAGAGAAAATAGAGTGACTTAGCTTCAACCATGGCCACTGCGGAAGAGCCCGGTAAGTGCGACAAGGTGCTCTCATCTTAGCGGGTCCTAACACTATGTCACTAGATCTGGTATACAATGCTATATTGTGTGAACCGCAATTAAAACCTGCTTTGGTATGTTTCTGTACCTGGGCTACAGCAAGATGGAGGGATAGGCATCACTACAGAGCTGGGACAGGGAGCTCAGTCAAAAAATAGTCATACTTTATATTAGATAATGACCAGCATCACCAGTATGTAAAGGTGCAAGCAAAAAATACATACACTAAGAGAATATTTGCTGCGACACTAAACATGATGCATATATGAGAAAGAAACACAGTAAAAACTGCTCTGGATTATAGAGAAAATAGAGCGACTTAGGTTCAACAATGGCCAGTGCGGAAGGGAGCTTGGTCAACAAATAGTCATACAATATAATAATAATGTATATTATATAGTATGACTATTTTTTGACCGAGCGCCCTCCCCCTGCTCTGTAGCCACGCCTATCCCTCCATCTTGCAACAATGCACCTGAGCAGCGAGAGAACCGGGGTGAAGCACAGCACCAGATGTGGCGCAACTAATGGGGGCACCACACCTGGGGTGACTGCGGTTTGCTAACTTTTTTTCAAGATATTAAAATATTTTAAGATTTTAAAGATTGCTCAACTGTTGTTCAAGTGGGTTAATGGATGGATAGTGTGATGGCCAACTTATTTTAATTAAAAAAAAATCTACTTTTATTAATACAAAATTTTTAAAGACTCACAAATTAACAGACAGTGTAGAACATATATACACACAGTAGGGAAAGCACTTTTGAATCACCGGTATACAGGGTAAAAAAATAACCTTATTTCCAAATCCTAAGTAATAGTAAGGAAAAAGGCGCATCCTAAAAGTGGTGCCCCCATTCAACAATATTTGCTCTACAAGGGCCCTTATTGAGATAAGAACAAGGGAAAAACAATTATTGGAGATGGATAGGTCCCGTTTCAAAACCTGGCATCGAATCCAAGATTATTTTGAAGATCTCTTTCAACGGGTGCCCTTTTAACCGGTCTCTTTGTGCTTCCCAAATTGTTCAACAAATCCTCTATGCTTGATGTGTTTCGCCCTTCCTTAGGTTGCAGGGCTCATCAGAAGTACTTAAGGATTGTGTTTATTGCTCCATCTTATGGCACATACAGGCCTATACCATTAATGATTTCAGTGGGTGATCAAAAATAGAGGGTTTGACCAGGCTGGTAGGTTACAATTTTTCTCCTAAATACAAGATGTCCCGCCCCGGGGCGATCATCCACATTGGTAGGTGCAAAGGTGCTTTAACAGCAAATATTTATACTTTTATTTCAGATGTGCACCAGAGACTGATGGACTCAAAAAAAGGAACCTTTAAGACTATCCCTCCATAGCAAAAGTTGTATATAGATATGCCCCTGTGCAGCAGCCCTGCCCTGCAGTAAAGTCCTCAAGTCCTCGTCCGTTGAGGATGACGGGTGTGAGAGCACACAAGATGATGATGAGGTTGGAGATCCACTTAGGGCCCAATCACACATAACAACGCACCAAAATCCCGATAACGATGTGCAGAGATCGCTTGTGAGTCGTTTTTCACATCGCTAGTAAGATGTCAAACAGGTATCTCACCAGTGATGTAAAAAACGACGCACCAGCGATCCAAAATTATACCGAGGTCGTTGGGAATTGTCACTCCATAGCATATCATTGAGATCGTTGGTCATTGTCCCTGTCAAACACAACGATGTAGCACTCCCAGTGGGAGCGCAACATTTTTAAAAATGACCTAGAGCAGTATGTAACGTTCAACGATCTCACAGCAGGGCCCAGATTGTTGGTGCGTGTCACACAGAACAACATCGCTAACGGGATCGCTGTTGCGTCACAAAATCTGATGTTACAGCGATCTCGTTAGCGATCTCGTTATGTTTGACAGGAACTTTACTGTCAACCCACAGTTAGCTAGTCGATGAGAGTCAACAGAGGAGGTGGAGGAGGATGCTAGTGATGACGAGGTAAATGTTGCGCCTTCCTGGACAGAGACGGAGTACTGGAAGCATGTCAACCACTGCATCCTCAATGACAACTCTGCCTCTGAGCAGAAGTCGTGGTGGCTCTTCTTTAGGTCGCATGAACTCTAAGCCTTGCTTAGCCTGGGCCTTTTTTGAGATCGCAAAGGGTGACCCAACTCAGGTTGACACCGGGGTAGAAAAGTCCTTGCGGATGCATGACTTGTTCATCTTAATGAATGTTAGTCTGTCTACATTGTCACTGGACACAGCCACGTGCGCTTATCTGTCAGCACACGACCAGCAGTGCTAAAGGCACGTTCAGAGAGAACGCTGGCTGCGGGGCACGACAAGATCTCCAAGGCGTGAATGGCGAGCTCTGGCCATTTTTTCAGATTGGAAGCCCAAAATGAGCAAGGGTCCAGTTCCACAGTCATGGCATCAATGTTCACTTGGAGATACTCCTGTGAGATTCACTATGTGCACCACTGGTGTTTTGTGGAAAAGCAGATCTAAGATTCTGTAACAGCTTCTGCTGATACTCCTGCATGCGTGTATCCCTTTCTATGGCAGGAATTATTTTGCCAAATTTACTCTTGTACCAGGGATCTAAGAGTGTGCTGTTCCACCCCAGGGAATATGGGGTACTCGGTATCTGGGCTCTTGCTGAGGTTGGGATATCACTAGTGGCGTGCCCAGACCCATGCCCTGGGGGCTATGCTTTTAAAAAAGGGGTAGTAAAAATGGGAATAAAGAGTTCATGACGCACCTGTGGTTTCTGGTGATTGCACCAGCGCTGCTTTGGGCCTCCAGGGATGATGTACATGCTCCCCACAGGTGGAGCTGGATCACCGGGGCTGTGGTGTGATGGGGAGGAGAGGCAGGGACAGTCTCCACTAAGGACAGGGTCAGGGGTTAAAGAACCGACACACACACACCGTAGATTGTCTCTTTACCTTTTACAGATAAGGCAGGTAAAAGTCCGGTACACTGTCGGATGGTTAGGAAGCACTTCTGGATCTCCACAGCGAGTGGGTATAAGACCTCCTTGTCTCTTTTCCCTTGGGTGAAGCCCCTGCCCTGTGTGAAACTTGGCTGGCCTCCTCCGCTGTTATTGGGAAAACCTGTGTTGGCCTGCCGCTATATACTCGTCTTTTGGCAGTGCCTGGCTCCCTTGTTGGTGGCTGTACAGATGCTCGGGAGAACTGCAGTCTCCACTGTAAACTGGTATCTCTTTCTGGGCTAGATGCTCTCCTGAGACGTGGACTCCGATGTCTGGGATGCTTTCTGGAGTAAGCCAAGATGGCTCCTCGGTCCCCAAACTGCTCGTTCTCTGATACGCTTTCTCCTTGCCTTCAACCCCACTCTTGGGCCCTGCAAAGACTAGGTTGGAGGCTGTTTTGTGTCACTGGCTCGGGCCTAGCGCGGCTCCGACCACCAGGAGTCTTCACAGCTCTTCTAGCGTCTGCACACTAACTAACTCCACCCCCAGCACCAGTATTTATGGGGGATCTTGCCTAAAGGCAGTAAGTGGAGCTCCCCTACTGTGCTGGGGTGGAAGGTGTTGTTTGCATCTTGTACCCGCTGTGGAAATCCATCCATGCTCTAGGTGAGTCTGTGGTTACCTGTGTGAGCAGGGCGCCACAGTGGCAACCCAGTAGTCTGCATTACTTCAATTTCTGACAATCCGCAGGTCATGTTGCAGGTAGTGGGAAGCAAGAAGGCACTCATGTGTCTTGCGTATCCAGGAGGCCCAAGTCATTGTTGTGTTGGTGGCGGCGAGGCAAGAATGATGCTTCCTTCCTTTGCCCTCTCCCCCCAATCTCACACAACAGAAATGTGATCAAGGTCCCCCTCATCTGATGAGTCTTCCATGCCCATCGCCAGTTCGTTCTCCATTTGTTCCTTGGCACCTGCACCTTCCTCAACAGTTTGGCTGCTACCATGCGCCCTCATTATTCCCTCTCCCCTACCCTCCCATGCCTGCCGCCTCGGTGCTGCCGACCATCTGGACCTTGGAGTTGTGTTATCCCTTCCGCACACGACTCCTCCTGTACTTCCTCCCCCTCCTCTTGTCCCACCACCTGACTCCGAATACTGTTTAAAGTGTGCTCCAGCATGTAAATGACCGAAATAGTCATTCTGATAATGGCATCGTCAGCACTAAACATCTTCATCGCCATTTCAAAAACTGTGCAGAAGGGTGCATAGGTCCTTGATCTGAGACCAATCCAGCAGTGTGATTTGCCCCACCTCTGGATCTCGTTGGCCTAGGTTATACGTAATGACGTATTGCACCAGGGCTCGTCGGTGCTGCCACAGTTGCTGCAACATGTGTAGAGTTGAATTCCATCGTGTCGGCACATCGCATTTCAACTGAAGAGATAGAGACAGGCTCATTGTCACTTATTGGGCGCACCAGTAAAAATAATGTCACCGATAACGATATGTGGGCACACAACAAGATTGCCACAGAATTCAAACAAAGATCCCACCCAACGTTTCGGCCTCAACATAGCCTTTCTCAAGGGTCATGGGTCTATTTGATAAACAGTTGTAAAACATAATGAAAAAAGTATTGGAACCATACATTATTGACAATAAAAATATGTGTGAGGTGTTTGTGTCCAGTGCTATACGATAATTGTCTGTGCTTATACAGAGGCAGTGATGGCGAAAATGTTAATGTTTTGTGCCTATAGGACATGAATTATATAGGGAGTGAGAAAGGAACGGGTTTCTAAAAGGTGAGGTCTACTAGTAAAATAAAGATAAAGAAAGAAAAGAAATTAGGTTCTATAGTGGTAAAGGAAAAAATAGCAATGGTAGTCACCGTGTTGTAGAATCTGTTGGACAAATCAAACAGAAATCTTGTATCACCTGGATATAAGGTCAAAGTAGATGACTCTAATCTCAGAAACAATGAGGGAAGGGGAGATATTGTACAGGGAACACACGCAGAAAAAAAACTGTAATTAAAAAGAAATTATCATATATGGGAACCATTTAAGAGGCTCCCTCATTATTATTACTTAAATTAGATTCCCCAAAAACTGTGGACTATGCCTTTAATAATGTTAAGTGTATTTACATTAGACTTATTGTGGTGTCAGCCTGGGAACCCAGAACTGAACTGCTATGGAAATTGGGGACAATTCATGTGTTTCAAAATTTCATTTCTGGATCCCTACTACTGGTGTCCATGTGCATATCATTATACACTCCATGAGAGGTAAAAGTTCATATTAATATGTGCAAGGCTATAAAATATACCTCTATCACCTATATTTTAGGTGTGTGGATCATCCTTAAAGGATAAGACCTTATGTGGAAGTCACACGCGTCAATATCGCGTGCAATATCGCTGCTGCACATGACGTTGCAGCGATATTGACGTGTGTGACAGGGCGCATCAACCAGCGATGGTCGTCAGGTTTTAGATCCTGTTATAAAACCTGACGATGGTCACCCGGTGGACACACAGCATCGCTGCGTGTGACACCGGGAGATGAGCGATCAGCCAGCTCCTAGTGCCTCTCAGAGAGCGCTGGGAGCTGGTCTCCAAGGTAAACTGCGGGTATCTAGGCAGCGTGTGCTGCCTAGATACCCGATGTATACCTTGGTTACCAGCCAGTGAGCAGAGAAGGCTGGTAACCAAGGTATACATCAGGTATCTAGGCAGCACACGCTACTTAGATACCTGCAGTTTACCTTGGAGACCAGCCTGCTCCTGCTAACCGCAGCCTGGCAGCGGGAGCAAGACATCATGGAAACGATATTTAAATCATTTCCACGATGTTGCTGGTCCACTGATTGCTGGTGAGTCTGCCTGTGTGACAGATCACCAGCGATCAGCCGTCAATGTCGCCAGCAATCAGATCGCTAACGACATTGATGCGTGTGACGGCTCCATTAGAGTCTGGTGATCTTGAGGAGAGAGCAGTAGATAATGCAGACTATATATGGTAAACAATGGTAGATAAGGTGTAATAGTCACATACCAATTGAATTAAGAGTTTCTGGGAAAGGAGCCTATGAAGTAAAGAAACAAGTCAGAGGACGGAGGGTTAAAGAAGAGGCCAGAGTCATGCCTCAGTGCAGCGGTTACCTGCCAGCTGTGAAATCAATGAGCGGTGGCTGTGTGCGGCTTCTGTGTGTGAGGACTCGCTTCTTACAGGCGTGGGGCGGGATCACCCGTTAGTCACTTCCGGTGAATGTAATGCACGGAAGAGCCGGTGGACCGCGGTGCACAGCTTATGCTCGCGCATGAGCAGTGTGAATGTGACTGTCAGAATAAGCGAGAAGCATTGTCAACAAGTGCATTGTGTCTGTGGTGGTGTAATCTATCCACAGAGCGGTGCCGGTGCGCAGATCAGTGCCTTCCCAATCACTGGTGGGTCTGTAAGAAATAAGAAAAGGTCAATTAGGATACACTTAGAACATTGGTATACATTATATGAGATACTTATGCTAGACCTAGTATAATGCTAGACCTATAAGTAGCATATCCTAAAACTAGAGTCACAATCATGGCCGCCATCAGGGCCTCACTACTCTGACAGTTGTCAGGGCCCGGCGGTAAATGGAGAGGGGGGCCCGGACGAGAGGTGAGGGGACAGGCTACAATCTTCTCCAGGCCCCGCCCCTTCACATCTTCTTCGGGCAGGGCGGTCGTCAGCACCGGAGTACCCGGGCAAGTGCCGAGGCGTGACTCAGGGGCCCACCGCCACCCCCCGTCCGCATCACACCAGTATTATTATCTTAATTCTTACCGGCTTTCATTAATTACAGAAGCCGGCCGCCAGCCTCGGCTCTGGCCCCCATCCGGGCCATCACTTCTGCTGCCTGTGGAATGCATAGAAGAGGAATACCCTCCCCACCCCTTCACTTCCTCTTCTTTTGAAGTCCACAGTGTGGAACACATAGAAGAGGAGGAAGATGCCAGACTGCAGGTGAGTATGGCAGGGGTCCGGGGGGTTCCAGTTGTCCGCACCCGGGGCCCTGGTCTGGCGGGTAGACCCCCTGTGAACTTTTCACGTTGTAGGGGCCCCTGAGCGCTGCTCCCCACCCCTCCCTTTCTCCCTCCCAACCTGAGCGGCAGCAGCAGATCTCTACTTCCTGCACCGTGATGATGCAGGAGAAAGAGATCTGCTGCTGCTCACTACAGTCAGACGCTGCAATCAGCGTCTGCCAGCTGTCTCTCAAGTTAAGAGGGAGAGAGGGGGAGGGGGGAGAAACAACACTCAGGGGCCCCCTGCAAAGGAAAAACTACACAGGAGTCCCCTGCCAGGGGCAAATTACAGAGGGGCCCCCCAGCCAGGGAAAAATTACAGAGGGCCCCCCCTGCCAGGGCAAATTACAGAGGGCCCCCCTGCCAGGGGCAAATTACAGAGGGGTCCCCCTGCCCGGGTCAAATTATAGAGCGACCCCCCAACCAGGGGCAAATTACAGAGGGGCCCCCCTGCCAGGGGCAAATAACACAGTGCTCAGGGGCCCCCTGTCAGGGAAAATGTGCACAGCGCGCAGTTGGTAGATAGGCACAGGGGGAGACAGGTGCAGGGGAGACACACAGCATACAGGCGGGAAATGGGTGCAGGGGAGAGACACAACGCACAGGGGGAATTGGGTGCAGTGGAGAGACAATGCACAGGGGGAAACAGCCAGGTGCAGGACAAAGACACAGCGCAGAGGGGGAGAGAGAGAGAGAGCGAATGGAGGGGGAGAGAGAGAGTGAACGGAGGGGGAGAGAGAGAGTGAACGGAGGGGGAGAGAGAGAATGAACGGAGGGGGAGAGAGAGAATGAACGGAGGGGAGTGAGAGAATGAACGGAGGGGGAGTGAGAGAGTGAACAGAGGGGGAGAGAGAGAGTGAACAGAGGGGGAGAGAGAGAGTGAACAGAGGGGGAGAGAGAGTGAACGGAGGGGGAGAGAGAGTGAACGGAGGGGGAGAGAGAGAGAACGGAGGGGGAGAGAGAACGAAGGGGGAGAGAGAGAGGAACGAAGGGGGAGAGAGAGAGAACGAAGGGGGAGAGAGAGAGAACGAAGGGGGAGAGAGAGAATGAACAGAGGGGGAGAGAGAGAGAAAACGGAGGGGAGAGAGAGAGAGAATGGAGGGGGAGAGAGAGAGAACGGAGGGGAGAGGGTGAACGGAGGGGGAGAGGGTGAATGGAAAGGGAGAGAGTGAACAGAGGGGGAGAGAGAGAGAGAGAGTGAACGGAGGGGGAGAGAGAGAGAACGGAGGGGGAGAGAGAGAGAACGGAGGGGGAGAGAGAGAGAACGGAGGGGGAGAGAGAGAACGGAGGGGGAGAGAGAGAGAACGGAGGGAGAGAGAGAGAACGGAGAGGGAGAGAGAGAGAACGGAGGGGAGAGAGAGAGAGAACAGAGGGGGAGAGAGAGAACAGAGGGGGAGAGGGTGAACGGATGGGGAGAGGGTGAATGGAAAGGGAGAGAGTGAACAGAGGGGGAGAGGGAGAGAGTGAACGGAGGGGAGAGGGAGAGAGTGAACGGAGGGGGAGAGAGAGAGAGTGAACGGAGGGGGAGAGAGAGAGAGAACGGAGGGGGAGAGAGAGAACGGAGGGGGAGAGAGAGAACGGAGGGGGAGAGAGAGAGAACGGAGGGGGAGAGAGAGAGAACGGAGGGGGAGAGGGTGAATGGAAAGGGAGAGAGTGAACAGAGGGGGTGAGGGAGAGAGTGAACGGAGGGGGAGAGGGAGATAGTGAACGGATGGGGAGAGCGAGACAGTGAACGGAGGGGGAGGGAGACAGTGAAGGTAGGGGAGAGAGAGAGTGAACGGAGGGGGAGAGAGAGATCATAGAAAACACCAATCTAGTCACAGACCATAATCTAGGGATTGGCAGAGGTCACGGTGTTAACCTGAATGGTCAGTCTGTCTGTCTATCCTTACAGGAGAGCGGTCTGCCAGACACTCATTCTGATCACTGCTGAGAAACTGCAATCTTCTGGACTACACTGTCCTCTTTCTCCTTCAACCCCCTCTGTCCTCTTTCTTCACTGTTTCCCTCTGTCCACTATCTCCTCCGTCCCCCTGTCCTCGTTCTTGACCGTCTCCTTCTGTTCACTTTCTCCTCCGTCCCACTCTGCCCTCTTTCTCCTCCGTCCAACTCTGCCCTCTTTCTCCTCCATCCCACTCTGCCCTCTTTCTCCTCCGTCTCCCTCTGTTCTCTTTCTCCTCTGTCTCCCTCTGCCCTCTTTCTCCTCCATCTCCCTCCTGCCCTCTCTCCCCTCAGTCTTCCTCCTGTCCTCTTTCCCCTCAGTCTTCCTCCTGTCCTCTTTCCCCTCCATCTCTCTCTGCCCTCTTTCTCCACTGTCCCCCTCCTGCCCTCTCTCCCCTCAGTCTTCCTCCTGTCCTCTTTCCCCTCAGTCTTCCTCCTGTCCTCTTTCCCCTCCATCTCTCTCTGCCCTCTTTCTCCACTGTCCCCCTCTTGTCCTCTTTCCCCTCAGTCTTCCTCTGTCCTCTTTCTCCTCCGTCTCCCTCTGTTCTTTCTCCTCCGTCTCCCTCCTGTCCTCCAGATTTCTCTGTTAGACATTCTGCCGTCTGTTCACCTCTTATCTGGGACTTTGTGTTGTCAGCTCAGGACCTTGGCAGATGTTTGTGTCGGGGTGATCCAGGTCCCTTCCTGATGATGACATCACAGTCTGTTACCCTCCCTTGTAGTGCTTGGAGAATCTGATGAGGTCACAGGATCCGACCCCGCACCACAGGACGCTGCCGCTCATCCTGAAGGTCAGAAAGCCAAGATCACTGAGGCTCAGTGGATCAACCCACAGCAGTCTCAAGCGTGTGTGTGTGTGCATGATTATATGTATACTAGCTGTGAGCCCGATGCAAATGCATCGGGTGTCTAGAATATTTTAAATTTTTTTTTAACATTTTCAAATAATATCCATATAAAGTATAGGGGGACTTGCGGCAGGTGCGGCAAGTGCGGTTTTGCACTTGCGGCAGGTGCAGCCGCGAAATAAACCACGGCTGACCGCGGTTTTTTTCGCGGCCGCACCTGCCGCAAGTGCAAAACCGCACTTGCCGCAAGTCCCCCTATACTTTCTATGGGGATTACCGCAACCGCGCCGCAAGTGCAGCGGTTATGCGGCAATCGCGGCAGATGCGGTTTTTTTCACCGCATCTGCCGCGATTTTGGCGGACATATGGTATGCGGACATATGGGGGGTGTGTGGTGACAGTGGGGGGGGGGGTTGGTGGACATCGGGGAGCGTGGTTACAGGAGAGGCTCCGGAGCACTGTGTCAGCATGTGCTGACAGCAGCGGCTCCGGAGCGGGATCGGAGCAGGGGTGTGCGGACATATGGGGGGGGTGAGGACATATGGGGGGGGTGTGGTGACAGGGGTTGGGGGTGTGTGCTGACAGCGGCGAGGGGTCGCACGTGGTGACGTCACAGAGTGACAAAGGCACGGTCTTTTGCGGGGTCCGACACGGAAGTGCCTACGGCAATTATATAGTAGATAGAATACATACAGCAGTACCGGTGTGCAGCGGTGCCAGTGTGCAGCAGTGCGGGAGTCCAGGAAGAGACAGCAGGTGGGTGCAGTCAGGGGGGCTGGGGGACAGTGGCCGGGAGCGTTCAGGAGCAAGCCGGGGAACAGCGGGCAGAAGGGGGCTGGTGGAATAACAGCCATGTGTGGGCAGGAGGAGGCTGAGGAAGAGCGGCCAGGTGCGTGCAGGAGGGGGCCGGGGGACAGTGGCCGGATGCGGGCAGGAGGGAGGCAGGGAGACAGCAATCGGGTGCGGCAGGAGGGGGTCAGGGGGACAGCGGCCATGTGCGGGCAGGAGGGGTCCGGGGAACAGCGGGCAGAAGGGGGCAGGGGAACAACGGCCATGTGTAGGCAGGAGGTGGCCGAGAAAGAGCGGCCGGGTGCGTGCAGGAGGGGGTCGGGGAACAGCGGCCGGGTGCAGGCAGTAGGGGCGGGGGGGCCTTCCTGGCCGCACCCGCCCGCTGTCCCCCGGCCCTCTCCTGCCCGCAGCACTGTGCTTAGCAGAGTTTACAGCAACTCAGTGGTTAGCAGACTTTATGCGGCTCAGTGGTTAGCAGAGTATACGGCGGCTGAGTGGTTAGCAGAGTATACAGGGTCTCAGTGGTTAGCACAGTATACACTGGCTCAATAGTTAGCACTGTAAACAGCCTCAGTGGTTAGCACTCTATGGTGGCTCAATGGTTGGCACTGTATATGGTGGCTCAATAATTAGAGCAGTAATGTGACTCAGTGATTAGCACTGTATACGGTAACTCAGTTGTTAGCACTGTATATGGTGGCTCAGTGGTTGGCACTGTATATGATGGCTCAATAATTAGAGCAGTAATGTGACTCAGTGGTTAGCACTGTATACGGTGACTCGGTGATTAGCACTGTATGGTGCCTCAGTGGTTGGCACTGTATATGGTGGCTCAGTGGTTAGCACTGTATATGGTGGCTCAGTGGTTAGCACTGTATATGGTGGGTGAGTGGTTAGCACTGTATGCTGGCTCAGTGGTTAGCACTGTACAGTGGCTCAGTGGTTAGCACTGTATATGGTGGCTCAGTGGTTAGCACTGTACGGTGGCTCAGTGGTTAGCACTGTATGGTGGCTCAGTGGTCAGCACTGTACGGTGGCTCAGTGGTCAGCACTGTACGGTGGCTCAGTGGTCAGCACTGTACGGTGGCTCAGTGGTCAGCACTGTACGGTGGCTCAGTGGTCAGCACTGCACGGTGGCTCAGTGGTCAGCACTGTACAGTGGCTCAGTGGTCAGCGGAGGACAGAGGGCAGAGTGGTCAGCGGAGGACGGAGGGCAGAGTTTATCAGCGGAGGACGGAAGGCAGAGTGGTCAGCAGAGAACGGGGGGGCAGAGTGGTCAGCGTAGGCCCAAGGGGAGGGCAGAGTGGTCAGCGAAGGTCGGGGGGCAGGGTGATCAGCGGAGGGTGGGGGGGCAGAGTGGTCAGTGGAGGGAAGGGGGGCAGAGTGGTCAGTGGAGGGAAGGGGGGGCAGAGTGGTCAGTGGAGGGAAGGGGGGGCAGATTGGTCAGCGGCGGCCAGGGGGGCAAAGTGGTCAGCGGAGATCAAGGGGGACAGAGTGGTCAGCAGAGGCAGGGGGGAGGGGCAGAGTGGTCAGCAGAGGCAGGGGGGAGGGGCAGAGTGGTCAGCAGAGGCCGGGGGGCAGAGTGGTCAGTGGAGGCCGTGTGTGCAGAGTGGCGGGGAAATACTTACTTCCATCGCCATCTTGCATGTCGCCACTGTGAACAGGGCGAAACCAAGATGGCGGCCGGGAACTCTCGTGATACTTCCCGGCCGCCATCTTGGTTTCAATCTGTACGTGGCGGCGACATAGAAGAGAGCGGGCGGAAGACGGAGGCGGGTGCGTTCTGGTGGTAAGGCTACTTTCACATTACGATTTCTTTAAATCCGATGCTGTCCGAAATAAATCGGACAGCATCGGATCCAAACTGATCTCTGCAATCGGATGCCAAATAGGCATCCGAATCCTACTTTTTGCAGGATCAGTTTGGGCTGTCACGTAGCTCCCCCTCCTCTCCCTCCTGTCATCTTGCTGCCTCTCTGCGGCCCCCCTGACAGCTCATTCCTGATCCACTGTGCTGAGAAACGCAAATCTACTGGACTACACTGTCCCATCAATCTCCAATCTCCGACCCCCACTTTGGTCCTAGCTTTCTTACACTGTTTCCTCTGTCCACAATCATCCTCCGTCCCCTGTCCTCCATACAGTGACCGTCTCCATACTGTACATCTTCTCCTCCGGTCCCACTCTGCCCTCTTCTCCTCCGTCCAACACAGCGACATGCTATTCTCCTCCATCCCAACTCTGCCCTCTTATCTCCTCTGTCTCCCTCTGTATTTCTCTTCTCCCATCCATCTCCCTCCTGCCTCTCTCACACCCTCAGTCTTCCTCCTGTCCCTCTTTCCCCTCACCATCTCCCCCCCCTCTATGCCCTCTTTCTCCACTGTCCCCCTCTTGTCCATCTTTCCCCCTCAGTCTTCCTCTGTCCCTACCTTCTCCTCTGTCTTCCTCTGTCATTTCTCACCGTCTCCCCCTGTCCTCCAGATTTTCTCTGTTAGACATTCTGCCGTATGTTCCACTCTTATCTGGGATCTTTTGTGTTGTCACTCAGGACCTTGGGGCAGAATGTATTGTGTCGGGGTGATCCAGGAGTCCCTTTACCCCCTGATGAGACATCACAGTCTGTTACCCTCCCTGTAGTAGCTTTGGATAATCTGATTAGGTCACAGGATCCGACCCCGCACCACAGGACGCAGCCGCTCATCCTGAAGGTCAGAAAGCCAAGATCACTGAGGCTCAGTGGATCAACCCACAGCAGTCTCAAGCGTGTGTGTGTGTGCATGATTATATGTATACTAGCTGTGAGCCCGATGCAAATGCATCGGGTGTCTAGAATATTTTAAATTTTTTTTTAACATTTTAAAAATAATATCCATATAAAGTATAGGGGACTTGCGGCAGGTGCGGCAAGTGCGGTTTTGCACTTGCGGCAGGTGCAGCCGCGAAAATAAACCACGGCTGACCGCGGTTTTTTTTCGCGGCCGCACCTGCCGCAAGTGCAAAACCGCACTTGCCGCAAGTCCCCCTATACTTTCTATGGGGATTACCGCAACCGCGCCGCAAGTGCAGCGGTTATGCGGCAATCGCGGCAGATGCGGTTTTTTTCACCGCATCTGCCGCGATTTTGGCGGACATATGGTATGCGGACATATGGGGGGTGTGTGGTGACAGTGGGGGGGGGGGTTGGTGGACATCGGGGAGCGTGGTTACAGGAGAGGCTCCGGAGCACTGTGTCAGCATGTGCTGACAGCAGCGGCTCCGGAGCGGGATCGGAGCAGGGGTGTGCGGACATATGGGGGGGGTGAGGACATATGGGGGGGGTGTGGTGACAGGGGTTGGGGGTGTGTGGCTGACAGCGGCGAGGGGTCGCACGTGGTGACGTCACAGAGTGACAAAGGCACGGTCTTTTGCGGGGTCCGACACGGAAGTGCCTACGGCAATTATATAGTAGATAGAATACATACAGCAGTACCGGTGTGCAGCGGTGCCAGTGTGCAGCAGTGCGGGAGTCCAGGAAGAGACAGCAGGTGGGTGCAGTCAGGGGGGCTGGGGGACAGTGGCCGGGAGCGTTCAGGAGCAAGCCGGGGAACAGCGGGCAGAAGGGGGCTGGTGGAATAACAGCCATGTGTGGGCAGGAGGAGGCTGAGGAAGAGCGGCCAGGTGCGTGCAGGAGGGGGCCGGGGGACAGTGGCCGGATGCGGGCAGGAGGAGGCAGGGAGACAGCAATCGGGTGCGGCAGGAGGGGGTCAGGGGGGCAGCGGCCATGTGCGGGCAGGAGGGGTCCGGGGAACAGCGGGCAGAAGGGGGCAGGGGAACAACGGCCATGTGTAGGCAGGAGGTGGCCGAGAAAGAGCGGCCGGGTGCGTGCAGGAGGGGGTCGGGGAACAGCGGCCGGGTGCAGGCAGTAGGGGCGGGGGGGCCTTCCTGGCCGCACCCGCCCGCTGTCCCCCGGCCCTCTCCTGCCCGCAGCACTGTGCTTAGCAGAGTTTACAGCAACTCAGTGGTTAGCAGACTTTATGCGGCTCAGTGGTTAGCAGAGTATACGGCGGCTGAGTGGTTAGCAGAGTATACAGGGTCTCAGTGGTTAGCACAGTATACACTGGCTCAATAGTTAGCACTGTAAACAGCCTCAGTGGTTAGCACTCTATGGTGGCTCAATGGTTGGCACTGTATATGGTGGCTCAATAATTAGAGCAGTAATGTGACTCAGTGATTAGCACTGTATACGGTAACTCAGTTGTTAGCACTGTATATGGTGGCTCAGTGGTTGGCACTGTATATGATGGCTCAATAATTAGAGCAGTAATGTGACTCAGTGGTTAGCACTGTATACGGTGACTCGGTGATTAGCACTGTATGGTGCCTCAGTGGTTGGCACTGTATATGGTGGCTCAGTGGTTAGCACTGTATATGGTGGCTCAGTGGTTAGCACTGTATATGGTGGGTGAGTGGTTAGCACTGTATGCTGGCTCAGTGGTTAGCACTGTACAGTGGCTCAGTGGTTAGCACTGTATATGGTGGCTCAGTGGTTAGCACTGTACGGTGGCTCAGTGGTTAGCACTGTATGGTGGCTCAGTGGTCAGCACTGTACGGTGGCTCAGTGGTCAGCACTGTACGGTGGCTCAGTGGTCAGCACTGTACGGTGGCTCAGTGGTCAGCACTGTACGGTGGCTCAGTGGTCAGCACTGCACGGTGGCTCAGTGGTCAGCACTGTACAGTGGCTCAGTGGTCAGCGGAGGACAGAGGGCAGAGTGGTCAGCGGAGGACGGAGGGCAGAGTTTATCAGCGGAGGACGGAAGGCAGAGTGGTCAGCAGAGAACGGGGGGGGCAGAGTGGTCAGCGTAGGCCCAAGGGGAGGGCAGAGTGGTCAGCGAAGGTCGGGGGGCAGGGTGATCAGCGGAGGGTGGGGGGCAGAGTGGTCAGTGGAGGGAAGGGGGGGCAGAGTGGTCAGTGGAGGGAAGGGGGGCAGAGTGGTCAGTGGAGGGAAGGGGGGGCAGATTGGTCAGCGGCGGCCAGGGGGGCAAAGTGGTCAGCGGAGATCAAGGGGGACAGAGTGGTCAGCAGAGGCAGGGGGGAGGGGCAGAGTGGTCAGCAGAGGCAGGGGGAGGGGCAGAGTGGTCAGCAGAGGCCGGGGGGCAGAGTGGTCAGTGGAGGCCGTGTGTGCAGAGTGGCGGGGAAATACTTACTTCCATCGCCATCTTGCATGTCGCCACTGTGAACAGGGCGAAACCAAGATGGCGGCCGGGAACTCTCGTGATACTTCCCGGCCGCCATCTTGGTTTCAATCTGTACGTGGCGGCGACATAGAAGAGAGCGGGCGGAAGACGGAGGCGGGTGCGTTCTGGTGGTAAGGCTACTTTCACATTACGATTTCTTTAAATCCGATGCTGTCCGAAATAAATCGGACAGCATCGGATCCAAACTGATCTCTGCAATCGGATGCCAAATAGGCATCCGAATCCTACTTTTTGCAGGATCAGTTTGGGCTGTCACGTAGCTCCCCCTCCTCTCCCTCCTGTCATCTTGCTGCCTCTCTGCGGCCCCCCTGTTTTGCCCTACTGTCCCCCTACTCTCTCCCTACTGTCCCCTGCTGTGCCCTCTCATGTGCCCCCCTCCTGTGCCCTCTCATGTGCCCCCCTCCTGTGCCCTCTCATGTGCCCTCTCATGTGCCCCCCTCCTGTGCCCTCTCATGTGCCCCCCTCCTGTGCCCTCTCATGTGCCCTCTCATGTCCCCCCCCTCCTGTCCGCTCCTCATGTGCCCCCCTCCTGTGCCCTCTCATGTCCCCCCCCCTCCTGTCCGCTCCTCATGTGCCCTCTCATGTGCCCTCTCATGTGCCCCCTCATGTCCCCCACCTCCTGTCCCCCACCTCCTGTCCCCCACCTTCTGTCCCCCCCAACATAACAAATGTTTATTCTCACCTTCCAGCGCTCCCTCGGCGTCTCCAGCTGCAGCCGATCGGGTGTGCAGGACCTGTGATGACGTCAAAAGCGTCATCGGTTACCGCGGTAACCGGTCATGTGACCCGATCAGCTGATCGGGTTCTGACATCATCACAGGTCCTGTTACCGAGCGAGCAGCTGCAGCTGGAGACGCCGAGGGAGCGCTGGAAGGTGAGAATAAAGATTTTTTATTTTTAAACACTTGATTTAACTTTAGTATGACGGGGCACAGGAGCACAGTGGCACAGGCTCCGGAGCACTGTGTCAGCATGTGCTGACAGCAGCTGCTCCGGAGCGGGGGCACAGGGGCACAGGGACACAGGCTCCGGAGCACTGTGTCAGCATGTGCTGACAGCAGCTGCTCCGGAGGGGGGCACAGGGGCACAGGGACACAGGCTCCGGAGCACTGTGTCAGCATGTGCTGACAGCAGCTGCTCCGGAGCGGGGGCACAGGAGCACAGGCTCCGGAGCGGGATGACAGCGGCGAGTGGTCGCAATGCCCGCTACGCGGGCAATGCCTCGCACGGCGTGGTGACGTCACAGTGTGACATAGCCACGACGTGCCGGGGTCCGACACAAAACGTGCTACGGCAATTATATAGTAGATTATATATATAAAGTATATATATGAGAATAGCGCCTCACTTCCTATTGAGATATAATGGAGGACTTTGAGTTTCAAATTTACCGCTGTAAGTGAGGCGCTATTCTCATTGGTCGCTGTGTGCTGGCGCCGACCAATGAGAATAGCGCCTCACTTACACCGGTAAATTTGAAACTCAAAGTCCTCCATTATATCTGCGCGGCCATTGCTGCGCGGCCATAGCTCGCGCCCCTGCAACGGCTCGCAATGGCCGCCTGCGCAGCCACGTCCACGACGACGGAAGTAGCGCCGAAACTTACGGAAGTGCGTTAGGGGAATTATATACATATATAGTACAGACCAAAAGTTCGGACACACCTTCTCATTCAAAGATTTTTCTGTATTTTCAGTCTGTAGGTCTGCGTTCACACCACCACATAACTAGACCACAGAAAATATTGGTTTCTGGCCCATCTTCACCCTACATCCATGAGGTATATTTATACAGTATCAGGTTTTAAATTAGTTAGATAGGACTGTTCTGATAAGGGTCACCGTGGCGAGGTGGAACGGCTTATGTTCATTTTTTGCAAAAAACGTATTCACTCAGTACCCTGTTTTTGATACAGTTTTTTACTAAGCACTTGCTTTTTATTATTACCATTTTATAGCAGTGTACTTCCACACGTTTGTTATACTGTTTTTTTTGTGGTCTAGTTATGTGGTGATGTCAACGCAGTCCTACAGACCCGTCCACATTGTGCCTTGGCTCAGTTGCAGTTTTTCATTAATTCTCTTGTTTTGCAAGACAAGGAGTGCTCCACCCCTCCTTTTCTGAGTCAGGCACATAATGTGCTGTCTGCTGCACTGTGTCCATATTGGTTTCTAGCTCATCTTCACCCTGCATCCATGAGGTATATTTATACAGGATCAGGTTTTAAATTAGTCAGATAGGACCGTTCTGATAAGGGTCACCGTGGCGAGGTGGAACGGCTTATGTACATGTTTTGCAAAAAACGTATTAACTAAGTACCCTGTTTTTGATACAGTTTTTTACTAAGCACTTGCTTTTTATTATTACCATTTTATAGCAGTGTACTTCCACACGTTTGTTGTACTGTTTTTTCTGTGGTCTAGTTATGTTCCTGAAAATGTATACTTCATCGGATCATAGCTTCTGTAATTTGCCTTGGCAAGCATTTCGTGTTGCTTCGCTCCATCATGGTAGGCATCAAAAGTTCATAGCAAAGTTCCAAAAATAATAGACGTCTCTTGTCCTACCTGTTGGCATGGAATTCTGGATCAGTTTCAGTATAAACAATATAGCTATTGAGGGCTGACACATCAAGGATATAATAAAAAATGACTACACGCCAACGTTTTGTCTGCCTTTTGCACGAATACTCTCAAATCATTTCAACCATCTTGTCCACACCTCCTTTTGTTTTATTATAATGCAGTAAGATTTCGGGTTTCTGTTTCCTGTCATCCTGTCAATATTTCCATCATGATGCATTGTACTCAGTAATATCACAGATTTTTCTTTCTTTGCTTTATAAGATACCATTGTCGCTTGATTGCAGAAACCAAAGACACTCTCATAAAGTGGTCACTTGGGATTGTGCTTCATGATTGGAGGAAGTTTGCGGCGGTTTGGCCTCATAGTACCAACGAGTGTGAATATTTTCTGAAGCAACAATTTGCCTATTTCAAGGTTGGTAAAGTAGTTGTCGATTGCTATATTTTTTCCAGAATTGAAAATTGGTACTGCAAGTGTTTTTACTATGTCAGAACATAGGTCTTTCTGCACTGGAGCATCAGCTTCTTTGCTACAGGAAATCAGACCATTCATGCCATAATAGCTTGTAGAATCACACATCCAGAACATTTTTATGCCATACTTGGCAGGTTTACTGGGCATATACGGAATGAATTTGCAACGTCCCCTAAAGGCAAGAAGTTGCTCATCCACTGTCACATTGTCATTAGAATGGTAAAGCTTTCTACAGTTTTTGATTAAAAGATTCTAGATGTAGCTAATAGAGGCTAATTTATCTGTTTCCAACCTCACAGGACGAGTTCTCATATCATCAAAACAAAGGCTTCTATGAATATTCTCAAATCTATTGACTGACATTGTAGCTTTGTAGTGTGGATCTGAAAAAGGGTTCCAAAATAATTCTCTGATTGAAACATCGTATGATTTTGTACACCCTGCCAGAAGAGTAAGGGCAATATAACCATATAGTTCCTCTTTTGTTATATTTTTCCATGTTTTTTTTTCTTCCTGAAGCGATGTGTTTTCCTTCTAAGTTAGTACACAAAACTACCTTATCTGCAATATCATCTGAAAAAAATTTACAGAAAACATATCTTTTGGACAAGAATTGGGGAATTCCTACAGCGCCTTCAGCAACTCTCATAATTTTATGTGATGGGGTGCGTCCAAGAACCTCAGCAGTACTGTTCCAAAAAACATTAGTTGTGGATGTTCTATTTGTATGTTTTGCTGGATCTACTACTTCTTCATCATCTGAAGAATCACTGGACGATGAAGTAGAGACATCAGCTGGTGGCATGTACTCTTCATCGGACAAAAAAGGTTCACTGTCTTCATCACCATCAAAAATGATTGCCTTGATTTCTTGGTCAGTCAAACCCCTGAATGTAGACTGTGCCATTGTAACCTTAGATGTCAGTAAACTAAAATGAAAAAAAAAAAGGGTTACAATCAGGGTTGTGCACTCTTTGTTAGTGTGTGTGCTAAAGGTAAAGTGCAGCCCCCTCCTCTTACCTTCAGCAGGTCACCACTTTCTTTAAGGTGCAGTAGAAGCCTCTGGATTTTTGAAGCTCAGAAAGTTTCTTTTTCCAGAAACAAGAAAGCTGACTCCTTCCTCCAAAGTCTCTTCAGCAAGTAGCACACAATGTGTGTTCATGACCTGTGATGTTGTCAGAGACACATCACTTTGTGAGGGTGCCTCCCTTCCAAGATCACAAGACCATGTAGTCAGGCAGAATCCACACTCTTCCCAGCAACAGCAGAGTCATAAAGACTGAGTAATAAAGACAAAGTCTTCCCCAGTAACAGTACAGACAAAAAGACTGAGGATCACATGTAAAACAAGTACAGGTCTAAAAGGCCCCAGGTATGTGAACATGGGGTAGTCCCAAAAAAGAGTTGTTTTACCAAAATACCTATAACATAAAAATATATGAACTGGAAATTACTAACAACTATATACCTGAGGAATACCTAGAGTTTCAAAATTCTAACTAAAGTAATCTTGCAGAAAATAGAAAACAAGTAACCTAGCAGGCCTGCGAGGTCCCAGGTATGCGTTCTAGGGTTAAAACATTCCCTCTCTCATTATTCTGGTATTTAGCAAATATAAATAATTATGGTAATCCTAGTTGACCTAAAATGGAAAAGATTTATTCTGATTTCATGTTAGTGAGAAAAACATGCATATGTGTCTTTTTATATAGTGTATGTAAACTGGTTTCAACTGTCTATGAATCCCTATTTAAAGACAGGCATGGATTATTGTAGCTCTATTCCCTGTAATGACAATCTGTATTGAAATTTTAGACAAAATAGCAGCTAGTCCTTTCTCCTGGTTTTAAGAACACCTCATCAGTAGCTAAATTTAGAGCTCTTTTTATTAACATGCTCTTTATTTGGCCATAAAAGCATTTTCTGTTTATCCATATGGCTGGCAAAGCTGAAAAGGTGTTTATGACCATAGAAAGTACATTCATAAAATGTTATGTGAATATCCACAATGAACTGCTATTTACTACTGCCACAGGGCATATAAAGGTAGAGGTACCAGGAATACCAACATCTATCATTAAGAATGTATTTCCTATTTTATAGGACAAGCATATTTCACTGAATTGTATAGAAAATATACACATTTTCTACTGCGAAACTAACAACAATTTTTCTGTCCTGGCTAGTGATGGGCGAATCCTAAATTACTCGGAATCGCTTGACTCTAGCGAGTCCGAGCCCAGGACTCGCTACTCGTTGCGAGTCTAGCGAGTCCAATGTTAATGAATGGGGAAGCGAGTAATAGCGAGTAGTGTGAGATTTACAAATCGCAGATGTGTCTTGGAAGCTTCAGCCTGAAGCAATCCGAGTTTTGTCATTTATTTGCATTGGACTCGTTTACTTTGTAAGTAATCGCTGGGAAACTCGCACAGATAAGAGAAGAGTCCTGTCTGCTCTGTGCAGCTCCAGGGTCCTAGAGCCTGCCTGCTGCCTGATGTAGCAGTGCTGAGATTGTTCTCAGTCTGCTCATTCCCTGTGTACAGACATGAATGTCTGTGCACAGAGATGATGTGAACGAAAAGAATGCGCAATAGGGTCTTATCTCAATGATACACTGTCGCTTATCGATATGGAATTGCTCACCTTTGTCAGTTGTGAAACCCACAACTGGTAGAATAGCGTACAGGCAGCTGCTGCAGGGACCGCACTCCCAACGGTGACCGTGGTTGTAATACAGAATCCTGGACAAAGTGCCTCAGTGTCCGCGCTGCTGTTCCGAGACCAAAGACACACAGACACAGGAATGTCTGGATCAGCGATAGCCTTTATTTTCCGACGCGTTTCGGAGCCTCCTCCCGAGCTCCTTCCTCAGGGAACATCCCTGAGAAAGGAGCTCGGGAGGAGGCTCCGAAACGCGTCGGAAAATAAAGGCTATCGCTGATCCAGACATTCCTGTGTCTGTGTGTCTTTGGTCTCGGAGCAGCAGCGCGGACACTGAGGCACTTTGCACAGAGATGATGTAGCAGTGCTGAGATTGTTCTCAGTCTGCTCATTCCCTGTGCATAGACATCTATATCTATACACAGGGGATGTAGCAGAGAGGAAATCGCGTTTTGGACTGCGTCGGACGGAAGAGGATTTTTTAAATTAAAGATGGAGTCCCTAATGGCTTTTTTTTTTATTTCTAATAAAAAAATTTCTCTGTGTTGTGTTTTTTTTAAAACAATTTAATAGAAATTCATGGCGGTCATGTCTAATATTGGCGTGACCGCCATAAATTTCGGGCTTAGGGCCAGCTGATAATACAAAGCTGGCCCTAACCTCTATTACCCAGCGTGCCACCGCCACCAGGGCCGCTGGAAGAGCGGGGTTCAGCGCCAGAGGATGGCGCTTCAATGAACGCGCCATCTTCTGGGGCGGCTGCGGGCTGCAATTTGCAGCGGGGGGTGCCCAGAAAGCTTGGGCATCCCTGCGCTGCGGATTCCAGCCCCCAGCTGCTTAGCTGTACCTGGCTAGACATAGAAATTGCGCGGAGCCCCACGCATTTTTTTGACTCCGACTCCGAGACGACTCCGACTCCGAGACGACTCCGACTCGACTCCGAGACGACTCCGAGACGACTCCGACTCCGAGACGACTCCGACTCCGAGACGACTCCGACTCCGAGACGACTCCGACTCCGAGACGACTCCGAGACGACTCCGACTCCGAGACGACTCCGACTCCGAGACGACTCCGACTCCGAGACGACTCCGACTCCGAGACGACTCCAACTCCGAGACGACTCCGAGACGACTCCGATTCCGAGACGACTCCGACTCCGAGACGACTCCGACTCCGAGACGACTCCGACTCAGACGACTCCGAGACGACTCCGACTCCGAGACGACTCCGACTCAGACGACTCCGAGACGACTCCGACTCCGAGACGACTCCGACTCCGAGACGACTCCGACTCCGAGACGACTCCGACTCTGAGACGACTCCGACTCCGAGACGACTCCGAGACGACTCCGAGACGACTCCGACTCCGAGACGACTCCAACTCCGAGACGACTCCGAGACGACTCCGACTCCGAGACGACTCCGACTCAGACGACTCCGAGACGACTCCGACTCCGAGACGACTCCGACTCCGAGACGACTCCGACTCCGAGACGACTCCGACTCTGAGACGACTCCGACTCCGAGACGACTCCGAGACGACTCCGACTCTGAGACGACTCCGACTCCGAGACGACTCCGACTCCGAGACGACTCCGACTCTGACTCGACTCCGAGACGACTCCGAGACGGCTCCGACTCCGAGACGACGACGACTCCGAGACGACGACGACTCCGAGACGACGACGACTCCGAGACGACGACGACTCCGAGACGACTCCGACTCCGAGACGACTCCAACTCCGAGACGACTCCAACTCCGAGACGACTCCAACTCCGAGACGACTCCGATTCCGAGACGACTCCGACTCCGAGACGACTCCGACTCCGAGACGACTCCGACTCCGAGACGACTCCGACTCAGACGACTCCGAGACGACTCCGACTCCGAGACGACTCCGACTCCGAGACGACTCCGACTCCGAGACGACTCCGACTCTGACTCGACTCCGAGACGACTCCGACTCCGAGACGACTCCGACTCCGAGACGACTCCGACTCCGAGACGACTCCGACTCCGAGACGATTCCGAGACGACGACGACTCCGAGACGACGACGACTCCGACTCGACTCCGAGACGACTCCGACTCCGACTCGACTCCGAGACGACTCCGACTCCGACTCCGACTCCGACTCCGAGACGACTCCGACTCCGACTCGACTCCGAGACGACTCCGACTCCGAGACGACTCCGAGACGACTCCGACTCCGAGACGACTCCGACTCCGAGGCGACTCCGACTCCGAGACTCCGACTCTGAGGAGACTCCGACTCTGAGACGACTCCGACTCCGAGACGACGACGACTCCGAGACGACTCTGACTCCGAGACGACTCCGACTCCGAGACGACTCCGACTCCGAGACGACTCCGACTCCGAGACGACTCCGACTCTGACTCGACTCCAAGACGACTCCGACTCCGAGACGACTCCGACTCCGAGACGACTCCGAGACGACTCCGACTCCGAGACGACGACGACTCCGAGACGACTCCGACTCCGACTCCGAGACGACTCCGAGACTCCGACTCTGAGGAGACTCCGACTCCGAGACGACGACGACTCCGAGACGACTCCGACTCCGACTCGACTCCGAGGCGACTCCGACTCCGAGGCGACTCCGACTCCGAGGCGACTCCGACTCCGAGGCGACTCCGACTCTGAGGCGACTCCGACTCTGAGACTCTGACTCTGAGGAGACTCCAACTCTGAGGAGACTCCGACTCCGAGACTCTGACTCTGAGCCTCTGACTCTGAAATTCATTAAATAATAAAAAAAAAAATGCGTGGGGCTCCGCGCAATTTCTATGTCTAGCCAGGTACAGCTAAGCAGCTGGGGGCTGGAATCCGCAGCGCAGGGATGCCCAAGCTTTCTGGGCACCCCCCGCTGCAAATTGCAGCCCGCAGCCGCCCCAGAAGATGGCGCGTTCATTGAAGCGCCATCCTCTGGCGCTGAACCCCGCTCTTCCAGCGGCCCTGGTGGCGGTGGCACGCTGGGTAATAAAGGGGTTAATACCAGCTTTGTTATACAAGCTGGTATTAAGCCCGAGATTCTTAATGTCAGGCCACGTTTGACCCGGCCACTAAGAATCTCCAATAAAGGGTTAAAAAAACACAACACAGAGAAAAAATTTTATTTGAAATAAAAAAAAAAGCCATTAGGGACTCCATCTTTAATTAAAAAAATCCTCTTCCGTCCGACGCAGTCCAAAACGCGATGTCCTCTCTGCTACATCCCCTGTGCATAAATATAGATGTCTATGCACAGGGAATGAGCAGACTGAGAACAATCTCAGCACTGCTACATCAGGCAGCAGGCGGGCTCTAGGACCCTGGAGCTGCACAGAGAAGACAGCTGGACTCGGCTCGCAAAGAAACAGCAGTTACTTTGCGAGTTTCCCTGCTATCACTGGCACAGTAGCCAGTGATTACTCGCACGAGTCTAATGCAAACAATCGCAATCCTAGTTTTGTCAGCGTTTCTGACAAAACTAGGATTGATATTGATTTGCATTGGACTCATGCGAGTAATCACTGGGAAACTCGCAGAGTACCGAGTCCTGCGAGTCCCTTACTACTCGCCGAGTAACGAGTCCTAGCGAGTAGATTCGCCCATCCCTAGTCCTGGCACATACTAAAACTTGTGGGCTAATTTGATAGAAAGTAAACAAGCAAACAAACGTAAAGCTATTGGAATGAGAATGCAAGCCTAAAACAAATTCAGGAAATCTATATCATAATTTGTATGTGGGTTATGCCACAAATTTTACCCTGTCCATTGCATACGTGGCACCCCTGCAGTTTGGTCGCCACAGTGGTACTGCACCTATCCAATAGGTGTAGCATCATGCTCTCAGGTAAGAGGAGAAGCTTTGCTGAGATACACCAATACACACCCAACACCAGTCCAAACCCAATGCCAGGGAGTTGCTGATAGGAAGAGGCTCGCCAATAGAGCAGTCCCCATCAGCTAGCTGGAGGGAGGAGTAGTTCTAAGGGGTGGGAGGAGTTAGTGAGGTCAATAGTTAGAGACTGAGAGAAGGAGAAAAACATGGCAGGAGAAGAGTGAGTTCTAGGGAACCCAGGCACCTGGGAAGAGAGTGGGACCCATCAGAAGGGTCGCCTGCTGATCTCCAGGCCTGGAGACCTGAATCTACAGCTGGCTGGATGGTCGAGTAGAGGAACCAGCAGCACAGGGGTACCGGACCCATTTCGGTCTGGGTTCAGCAGGATAAGCCAAGAAACCCAAGGTTACTGAACTTCACGTGCAGTGGCCACCATCTTGGACTCTCCCAAGCGAAGGGACTACAGAGAGTCGAGAGGACTTGGAAGGCAGTTGCTCAGATGGGCCCGCAGTCGCCTGCTTCGGAACTTGTAGCATGAGGACACCAGGAAGGAAGGAGTAAAAAATAACAGGGCAGCAAGGAAAGGCTTTATACTCTGTGTTTTAGCAGAGTGGACTTGAACTACTTGTGAGCTGGCCAAGCTGCAACCTTGGAGGACACAGTGCCCCAGCTGCACTGTCTAAGGACTTAAACTACAAGTAAAGGTGACCAGTAAGAACTGCAACCCTTGTGTCTGTCTACTCCTTCCTGCACCCTTTTGCACAAACAATTACAACCACCATCATATGCATCCCGCCCTTCACTATACCCCAGGGGCTTGCTCCATCTGAGGGGAGTGCTCCATCAAGCTGCCACACCACCTATCCCCTGGGGGCCACTACAAGCAGCGCTGGTCCAATCTGACCAGAAACCTCAGATGGCATCATGATAATCTTTATTCCTCTTTAAATTTCCCCTTAACATGCTTGGTCAGGGCCATGGCTTTCGGGGTCAACCCAGTGACTTCTATCACACTGATACTCTGAATTGTGCGAGTACTCTCGCCCTTGTGGCTGATGCACATACCCACAGAATATCCTTAAATATGTTGTCTACTACCCTAACTCAATATTTTTTCCATAAATGCTTAAGGCTAATCCCCTAAAGATCCCCTTATACCCGTCTCCATATTTTCATTTAGTTTCATGCCTTCCTGATATAAAATATATACTAGATGGGATCCCAGGCCATGTTAGTAATTATTTATTTAAATTATTAAAAAAAAAAATCAACAACTATGTGGGCTCCAACCTATATTTGATAACCAGCCAAGGCAAAGCAGACAGCTGGGGGCTGCTATTAATGTGGGAAGGTCCATAGTTATTTGGCCCTTCCCAGCCTAAATATGTTAGCACACAGTTGCCACACAATTGCGGTATCACAATTGTGCCTCAATTCTGGCGCTTTACTCAGCCCTGGTATGTTGGTAATCATGCTAATAGGTTAATGGAGTTTTTGTCAGCTCTAAATTGACAGCTGGTATCATCATGACTAGAGTCTGATGGACCCCGGTGCAAACTTTAGACATTTGCCCTCCCCCCTGCACGTTGATCATATGTAAAAGTGCTACAAGGAACCAAAATCCTATAAAGACATGCAAGATGACACCCCTTTCCTTTTATTCTGTTATAATGTCCATTGTGGTATGTATGTCTCCCATCCTGGTATATGTGTCTTCTATCCTGTATATATGGTCCTTATCCAGGCATATATGTCCTCATCCTGGTATAGATGGTCCCCTTCCTGGCATATATGTCCTTTTTCTGTCTCTAACACATTATTAATAAAAAATATATACCGTATTTTTCGCTTTATAAGACGCACCTGATTATAAGACGCACCCCCAAATTTAATGAAGAAAAAGAGAAAAAAAATATTTTAAATGTTAAATGGGGTCCGTCTTATAATGCCAGTGTCCGTCTTAAAAATCATATAGGGTATATGTGTCTATTAGCCCCCACTTCCTTGTACATGGTCCCTCATCCTGGGATATAGCCCCCTCATCCTAGATATGGCCCCCTTAATCGGTTTATGGCTTGCACATGTCCCCCAGTGTTGGCACACGTCCCCCACTGCTGGCACACGTCCCCCAGTGCTGGCACACGTCCCCCACTGCTGGCACACATCCCCCACTGCTGGCACACGTCCCCCACTGCTGGCACACGTCCCCCACTGCTGGCACACGTCCCCCACTGCTGGCACACGTCCCCCATTGATGGCACACGTCCCCCATTGATGGCACACGTCCCCCACTGCTGGCACACGTCCCCCACTGCTGGCACACGTCCCCCACTGCTGGCACACGTCCCCCACTGCTGGCACACATCCCCTATTGATGGCACAAGTCTCCCACTGCTGGCACACATCCCTCACTGCTGGCACACGTCCCCCATTGAAGGCACACGTCCCCCACTGCTGGCACACGTCCCCCAGTGCTGGCACACGTCCCCTATTGATGGCACAAGTCTCCCACTGCTGGCACACGTCCCTCACTGCTGGCACACGTCCCCCACTGCTGGCACACGTCCCCTATTGATGGCACAAGTCTCCCACTGCTGGCACACGTCCCTCACTGCTGGCACACGTCCCCACTGCTGGCACACATCCCCTATTGATGGCACAAGTCTCCCACTGCTGGCACACTTCCCTCACTGCTGGCACACGTCCCCTATTGATGGCACAAGTCTCCCACTGCTGGCACACGTCCCTCACTGCTGGCACACGTCCCCCACTGCTGGCACACGTCCCCCATTGAAGGCACACGTCCCCCACTGCTGGCACACGTCCCCCAGTGCTGGCACACGTCCCCCACTGCTGGCACACGTCCCCTATTGATGGCACAAGTCTCCCACTGCTGGCACACGTCCCCCACTGCTGGCACACGTCCCCCAGTGCTGGCACACGTCCCCCATTGAAGGCACACGTCCCCCACTGCTGGCACACGTCCCCCAGTGCTGGCACATGTCCCCCACTGCTGGCACACGTCCCCTATTGATGGCACAAGTCTCCCACTGCTGGCACACGTCCCTCACTGCTGGCACACGTCCCCAATTGAAGGCACACGTCCCCCACTGCTGGCAAACGTCCCCCAGTGCTGGCACACGTCCCCCACTGCTGGCACACGTCCCCTATTGATGGCACAAGTCTCCCACTGCTGGCACACGTCCCTCACTGCTGGCACACGTCCCCCACTGCTGGCACACGTCCCCCACTGCTGGCACACGTCCCTCAGTGCTGGCACACGTCCCCCAGTGCTGGCACACGTCCCCCATTGAAGGCACACGTCCCCCAGTGCTGGCACACGTCCCCCAGTGCTGGATATGGCCCCCTATGATTACACATGCCTCCCCCCATGCGGCATATGGCCCCCCCAAGCTGCTGCCCATAATAATATTAAACGTTTTCCTCACTATTTCCAGTGATGAGCTGCCTGTCTCCCTGCTGTCTCCCTCTGTACAAGCTGCGTCCGAACTTCCTGCTTCTCTGCCTGTAATGTGAACTGCTCAGCAGAGAGTCACATCACAGGCAGAGAAGCAGGAAGTTCGGACGCAGCTTGTACAGAGGGAGACAGCAGGGAGACAGGCAGCTAATCACTGGAAATAGTGAGGAAAACGTTTGTTATTTTATTATGGGCAGCAGCTTGGGGGGGCCATATGCAGCAAGGGGGGAGGCATGTGTAATCATAGTGGGCCATATGCAACATGGGGGGAGGCATGTGTAATCACTGAGGGGGCACAGGCAGTGTAATATGCGCTGCGCCCTCAGTCCCATCACCGCGGTGCGATTTCAGCACCGCGGTGATGGACAGCAGCAGTGCATATTAAATGAGCGGGAGCAGGAGATCTCCCGCTCCCTCCTGCAGCCCCCAGCCAGCACACTGGACCCCGGGCACACTCCAGAGCTGCCCCACTATCCCCTATATAATATACTATATGATCCTTATATTCGGATTATAAGACGCACCCCTCACTTTACCCCACAGTTTGGGGGAACAAGAGTGCGTCTTATAATCCGAAAAAATACGGTATATATATATTCTACTCAGCTTTCCTCCACTCCCACGTCGCTCAGTGTCCTCTGTAGCCAATGTGCAGTGGTCGGCAGCGTAGAGTGTGCGCTATGCACCTCCTCCATGTCCTTGTATAGCCAAAGTCAACTTTCAGCCACTGTTTGGCAGCTTGCAGTGCAGGGACCCAACGGGTCTGTGTGCTGCAAAGCATTTCAGCTCGATGTGCATCCGAGATGAAGCAGGCCTGGTTGTCTAGGTTGCAACACTTGCAAACAAGATCATTATGCCACTGGCTGGCATCAAGCCCTGGTGTCAGAATAGTCTATCAGACACTTAAATTATTAACCTGGTTAAAAAGATGCAAACACAGGGAAAAAAGCTTATTTGAATAAAATCTCCCCCACACACCCTTGTTCACCAATTTATATGTTCAAAATAAATCCTGGACGTTCCGACATAATTGACAGAGTAATAACCCACGATACCCATCCATTCCTATTGGCATTGATTCCACAAGAGTTTGGAGGTATCTTTGTTCAAATAACCTTTTCTCCCCTTTGTTTGTGTCATTTTTAACTCTATACTTGCTGGGTTAGTCTTGGAGGTGAATGATAACTGCTTTTAGTAATGGAGAAGCATCTGCTTGATACCAGTTGTCAATTCACAGCTGACATCAATCCCCTTAACCTTTTAGCCTGATGCCTACGCACCAGGGCAATCGGGAAGAGCAAAAAGAAACTGCCAGAGTAGGCGAATCTAATATATTACACCACTTCGGGGGCAGCTGCGGGCTGGGAAGGGCCAAATAACCATGGAATTTCTCAGCCTGATAATATCAAATTGCTACTGTCTGCTTTACCTTGGCTTGTTATCAAAAATAGGACAGAATCCATGCCATTTTTTAAATTTATTTGTTTGCATAACTTAAAATAATGTCGTGGGATTCACTCTATTTTTGATAACCAGCCAAGTTAAAGTAAACAGCTGTCTGTTTTTCCTGCGTTCAATTGGTGGCAATCAGGGTAATGGTTTAAGAGTTTGAGGTCAGCTATGAATTGTCAGCTGGCACCATGCCATTGTATTAGTAATAGAGAGGAGTATATCAAACACCCACATTACTGATCCAGTAAGTAAAAAGTGAAAAAATACACACAAATATTTTATTTTAACCACCTTTGACTTTTGCCCTGGTTCACCAATATCTAAAAAAAAAGTCATGAAGATCTAAAGTTGGCCACGAAAGCTGAAGGAGTACACAGATGTGGTAATGAAAAACAAAGTAAGAGAGAGGTAAAGAAATAAAAACAAGACACAGCCCCTCGTTCACCAATTTATTAATAAAAAAAAATCCCTGCAGCTCCAATGTAGTCTATGCCACTCTCATGATATCCACCATTTCTTTTGTGCAAGCGATGGAGTCTCGTTGTGAAAACAATGCTTCATAGGTCACTACTGGCCATATTGCGCTCTGCCTTACCCGGTGACTGTGATGAGTGGTGAAAACATAATATGTCTCATGAGCAGTGATGTTACTGAGTTACTGACATCATAATTGCATGTTGCATATTCAGGGGACATCGTTGGAGAGGCATGGACTATGTTGGAGCTTCAGGGTTTATTTATTAATAAATTGGTGAATGAGAGACTGTCTATTGTTTTTATCTCTTTACCTCTCTCTCTTTTCGTCTTTAAGGCCATGATTTGTGGACTACTTAAGATTTAGTGGAGTACTATGGATCTTTATTGTTTTTTTTCCCATAAATTGGTGAACAAGGGCAAGTGTCAGCTATCAGACAAACTCTTTAGGTGGACTGCTATCTCTCACAACTCCCTTATACACATGAATACTTTGATTCATATTTTCTCTCCGATAGCATAGTGAGTCAGTGCTAAGCCCATCTATCAGCAAATTAATTATCTTTAAAATAAAAGGATCGGGTGTTTGTATTTAAACCTCCTTGTCCATACCTTCCTTAACATTATATGTAGCAAGAAGTGATGTGGTCACTGTACACATTAAAAGGTCATCTGAGACTTCCAGTATGGGGGTCTTAAGACTGTTACTAGCTGGAAATTTATATTGGCTATACTTTATAATTGTCGATTGTTCGTAGTTGTAGAGGTTAATTTCTCTGAGCTCTAAGTTTGTGTCAAGGTTAGACACTTTCTGCTTGATGCTTAGATTTTTGCCTTCCATCCTTTTGATGGATTCCAGACTAATGAGATTTCAAGACTGTTGAATGCCAGACTAATAGAAAGAAACCATATTATTGTAGATTTAAACTTACTTTTTAGGACTATGCCAAGGAAGAAGAATGTTAGCAATGAAAAATACCTTTGCAAAACTGAAAGATTAATGAAGAAGTGGATGCAGAAAAAGAAAAAGAGTGGTAACAATATTTCTTTTATACATTAAGTGGTCTGCACAAGTACATGCAGGTTATAATACACTACTCAACATTGAAATTGCAACACCACAAAGGAAAAGTCATGGAATTATCTCCGGATATGTTTCCCATTGAACACATGCTGCCAGCAGTGATTTTGATGATTTGTGTGCCTAAGTAGATTCGGTGTAGTCAAACTTTCCTCAGACAACCATTAATGACTTCAATGATAACAACCAAGGCAAGTAAACGCATGTATTCTGCCTGTGGCGCTCACATTTAAAGGGAACCTATCACCTAGTTTAGCCCTCTTATTCGAGATGAGCGATGTTCGATTGAACATGTTTGCCAATTTCAAATTCGACCTGTTTTCGGTTATGTTCGAGTCATTCGATGAATGCGAATGATTTGCTAAAAATTTGGTAATTCGAGGTTATGCTCGATAATGGTTTGATGACCAAAAGCGTTACTGACATTTAACAGTAATGCTTTTGTTCAACGTTATGAGTTTCAGTGTCTAGGAATAGTGGGTGGGAGGAGTGCTGGGGAGAGGTCTGTGGTCAAATAATGCAGATCTCCATTTTTTTCCCTTCCCACACTCACTGTGGGTGGTCCGGTCTGTCAGCCTATCAGCACGCATAGAGCAAAGTGCACTTTTTGCACACAAAGGCTTGTGTTATTGACTGGGTATGTCACATGTCCTTGTCATATAAGAACTGGCCATTTTCCTCGACATTTTACCAGTGTTGGAGCTCAGTGTCAGACGTCGCCGCTTCTGCTGTGTGTGCTACAAAGATAATTAGATAGCGATTCTATTCCAAGTTAGGCTGGGGTCACACTGGCATTTTTTTCATGAGTTTTTGGAGACCTGTGTTTTTAATGAAACATGTAAAAACGCACCCATAGGCCCCCATGTTAAAAAACGCATTCCCTAATAGCAAAAACGCATGTCTACATAGCAAAAACGCATGTGTGACAGAACAATGCTTTTTTGTGTGCGTTTTTGCTATTATGTGATTAGCTGACTTCAAAGACGCATGCAAAAACGCATGGTACATTAGTACCATTTAGTACCATTCAAAAACGCATGCGTTTTCCATAGGGGCCCATGTTAAAAAAACGCATGCATTTTTAGAAAACGCATGCGTCTGTGGAGCCCCACGGGACGGGGGTACTCGGTACCGGACCGGATGGTACTGGGGAAGTCACGGATGGCTTGGTCCGGACCGTGTCCCTGGCTCGACAATTAAGGGGGAATTATTTACAGGGGAAATGTCACTGTGACGCCACCCACTTGATGCGGCCAGTGATGGGGGCCGCCGCTGCTGCAGAACCTCCGGGGGTGATGGAATGGCAGCGGAGATGGTATAGTTCCAGTGGGGAGAACTGTATCCCCCGGGGCAGTAAGGGTTAAGTCTATTGTGTGTAGTTGTAGCACACTTACTTTGCAGGCTGCAGGGATCTCTCCTCCTGGCTGGTACTGACAGGCTGGATCTGTATGAAGGAGAATAGGGTGCAGATAGAGGCAGACGAGAGGCAATTCAGGGTCTTCCAAAGCTTTACTCTTCGTTCTCTCCAAGCAGTTTACAAGTAATTTCCAGCTCCTTACAGGTTCAAGCACAGTTCTCAACACACGGGCGCATTCTCCCTCTCCGGGTTCCCTTCTGCTCTGCAGCCAGGCCTCTCTCTCCCTGTGACCCCTCACACAGTCTGTAGTGTCCTTTCCGGGCTGTTTACATTCTCTTTGCTACGTGTTGTGCGACACTGGACAGTATGGCGGTGACTCAGGCTCCTGTGAGTCCTCCGGGTTGTCACTGAGCTGCCTGTCCTTGGGGTTAGGGATCCTAGTGTGAAGCTGTGATCCCCCGTCGGTGTTTGGGAATGCCGGGTGAACTACGGTTCCCTCTAGAGCCGACACTCTACTCAGCCCAGCCTCCAGCAGTCCTCAGTACGAGGCTCTACCAGGCTCCTTCTCTCTGTTCCTTCTAGTATCATAGGAGGGACTTCTCCCTCTCTGTAGTCAGTGGCTTTAGCTGCTGTCTAGGGCACGGGTTCCACCGTCCCTTCTCTGTTCTGTCACACTCCTGGTGGCATCAGCATCGGACGGGTTTTCTCTTCCCTCTGGCTCACACTGGCTCAGTACGGATTCTGCGCTCCTAGCCTTGCACTCACAGAAGTGTGATTGTCCTTCAGTCTTTACAGCTCAGCTCACATCGGTCTACTCTTGGATCTTTTCAGCTCGGCACCCTGGGCCTACTAACTTCCTTCACTCCTCCTCCTTCCTATATACTGTCAGTCACCTGACCTCTGGTGTGCCCAACCCACTCCTCTGAATCCACCACCCCTCGATCTCATAGAGTTCTAATCTCAGGGCTGGATGTAAACCTTCTCTGACACGTGGGTTGTGTGGGCTGTGAGGGTGTTGTTGTGCAACAATGTCCTACCTGCCTGGCTGCAGTTCCCTTTGTGGCCTCCTGGACGCAGGGGCGCCACACGTCTTTTTAACATGGGCTCCTATGGAAAACGCATGCGTTTTTGAATGGCACTAAATGGTACTAATGTACCATGCGTTTTTGCATGCGTTTTCCATAGAGGCCCATGTTAAAAAAACGCATACGTTTTGTAAAAAACGCACGCGTTTTAAAAAACGCACCAAAAAATAGTGCATGCACTATTTTTTGGTGCGGATTTAAAGACGCATGCAAAAATGCAGGGAGCCATCACAAACCTTAAAAAACTCATGCTGACATGAAAAAACGCATGGAAAAACGCATGCGTTTTTTTAAGTCACTAAAAAAACTCATGTCAAGTGTGACCCCAGCCTTAGATAGATAGTAGGTTTAGAGACTACTTCCAAGAACAGCCCTTTCTAGGGCTTAAAAGCACTGTGTGCCAGGTAGGTCTGTTCCAGTGCTTTGCAAGCGTTTTTTACAGCATCTGGACAATCTAGCCAAATAAATCCTTTTTGGCTAGTAGCAGTGTGTGCCAGGCACTGGTGTAGCATTATTGTGAAGAAAGCTACACCTCCTGTGTTTACTAGCCTTTTTTTACTGCATCTAGTCAAGCAAATCCTTTTTGGCTACTAGCAGTGTGTGCCAACTTATAGTTGTCCCACCTGTGTGTGGCGGGGCATAACATTTATGGGAGCGCTTGCATGAGCTTTCAGTTTATCCGGCCTACTAGGCCTTAACAGGTCACTGACCTTCCTCTCTATTATTTCCTGTAATACTCCACGAAACATATAGTTGTCCCACCAGTGTGTGGCAGGGCATAACATTGATGGGAGCACTTACATGAGCTTTGAGTTTATCCGGCCTACTAGGCCTAAAACAGACACTGAACTAGCTGACTATTTTTTTCAGTAATTTCCCCCAAAACATATAGTTATCCCACCTGTCTGTGGCAGGGCATAACATTGATGGGAGTGCTTGCATGAGCTTTGAGTCCTCTAAGCTTAAACAGGTCACTGACCTACCTCTTTAATTTTTCCTGAAATACTCCACAAAACTTAGAGTTGCTGAGCAATATTTAACCTTGAACTGCTTTGCAGGTCCTGTTCCAGACCCTGTGCCATGCAGGCAGGCTGGGCCATTCAGCAATTTTTGGTCTGGGACAATTGATGCCATTTTACTGTAGTCTGACCCTTTGGGAAGAGTGAGAACTCTTGTTGGGGTCTCCTTGCTGTGTGGTACATGATTTGAGTAGGGTGTGACATGCCTATTCCTGTGTCTCATCCTCCTTTTACTCCACCTCTTTTTACTTAATGTAGAAAACTACTGCCACTTTTTCCCCTGTGACTCATCCATTTGTCAGTTCAAAGTCAGTTTCACTCACCTCTAAAATTTTAGGTGAATGTTAACCACCAAGTATTTTGAAGTGCTTTGGAATAGTGTGCAGGCTGGCACAAACTGTGTCTCATGCACCCATGCTACGCCATGACACTATGTGTACTGTGGTTAGATTGTTGTTACTTTTCCTGGTGTTTGTTGTCTATTCTGAGTAGTTTGGCAGCTTTTAGAGGTTTTCTATGTGTTTGCTGTAGCCTGCCATTGATTCCAATGGGGTTCGGCGGTGTTCGAACTGAATTCGAACACAGGTGTTGACTCATCACTACCCCTAACCTATCACTACCTCTCCCTGCAGCTTCCTACTACATTACTAACCATCTGTGTCTGACCTAAATATGCATTATAAAAGTGCAAAAAAGTGATTTATAAACTTATATGTTCCTAGCTAGGTGGACATTCCTAGATGGCTGGCCATCGGGTGGGCAGTCTCTCTGGGTCCACTCTTCCCTGCCTCGCTGCTGCAATCATGCCCCGGTGGGAATGATCATTCATTCAGGAGAACGCTCCTGATTTAAAATTCCTGCCTCCTTTTTTCGAGTATGATGTGCTGTCGCCTGAGTGTGATTTCTGGTCCTGTGCTGTGTGGTAGGTGTATTGGCGTATAGGCTGGCTCCAGTGCAGTGCAGTGTGCAGTGTGAATTCTGAAGCCAGCCTGTACACCCAATACACCCACCACACTGCACAGGACCTGAAATGACGCTGACGGCTGGCAGCGCGTCATATCCAGAAAAAGCAGGTGGGAATTTGAAATCAGGGTGCCCTCTTGAATTAATGATTACGCCCACCGGGGCGTGATTGCAGCAGAGAGGCAGGGGAGAGCAGACCCGGAGAGACTGCCCACCCGACGCCCAGTTATCTAGGAACACCCATCTGGCTAGGAACATGGAAGTTTATAAATAGATTATTTTCACTTTTTTAAAGAGCATTTAGATAAGACAGGGATGATTAGTAATGTAGTAATAAGCTGCAGGGATAGGTAGTTAGGGGGGCTAAACTAGGTGATAGGTTCTCTTTAATACTGAATAAATCAATATGTTTTTAAAAGTTTGCTTCTATTTTTGTTAGCATTTGCATATCATTAACATGGCTATTAATCATGTAATTTCCATTTCTCCACAAATTTTCTTTCTTGGTGTTGTCATTTTAATATTAATGAGGGGCATACTTGGCAAAAAAAAAGTGTATATTTAAAGTGTAAATGTCATTTCATTGAAAAAAGAAAAAAAAAACCCCCCACAAAAACAATACTGTATTGGTTGTTAATGATGGGTCACACAGCAGCTAAGTTAATGATTTTTTTCTGTGCCATATGACTTATTTTCACACATTTTCTGTGTTGTTTTAAAAGCTGCATTTTATGTCTGGGTGGGAGTATCCAGCAGCTAATAGCACTGTGTGTGAGAGCAGGCTGCTAGTGAGTCATGTGGGGAGCCAGCAAACAAGGGGTTAACAGAGATTGCTATGTGGAGAAAGATGACAGAACAGAGAAGCTTGTATAGAGTTTACATCCTGACATTGCCCAGCCCTGTGCTGTAATCTGATACATTGTCTCCTTGTGAGCAGCAGGCACACAGTGCAGGCCACGCCCCCTCTCCATTATCTGATTACATGTCCGTATTCACTGTGAAGACAGCTCTGACACAGAATCAGCTTCACACACAGTGCAGTGGGGACATTTTGTGGAAGGTTAATGAATGGTAACCAGACAGAATTTTCTAATGAACTATATTGCAAAGTTTATTCAAATTACTTGCTCTACATTATTATTAAATAAACATTTAAACGGTGGTTATGCTTTAAATGGGTTGCCAATACTTTATCTGCCATGATTAAGCACTTCTAAATACCTTGCCTTCCCAAATCCTTCTGTAACCTGAACTACTTCCTTGATCACACAATCTCTGGCTGAAAATACTCTGACTTCCTGTGATGTCTAGTTAGATTCGCCTTGACCTCCTGGGTGTGCAAACTGACTTTTGGATGTGACTTGCCATTTGGGTGGTTATGGCTTGTCATGTAGATTATTGGGGATCCATTCAACAGAGCACAAACTCCTCAGGTGCACACTGCTGAAGACAAGCGCTCACTGAAAACATTGCTTGACATACCGAGCTCTTCTTGAATCTGTATGGAAACAGCAGATTGCACATAAAAATGTACACACACTGATCTAAACCCTGTGTAATAATGTGTGTATATATATATATAGCGTATGCCTGGGGGTTCGCTTGGCAGCATAAGGGACACCAACAAACACCTTGAACATAGCATAAACAGCGGTTTATTATTTTTTTGGCATAAACCTGCTTATTACTCACATATCATGGTACATAAATCATAAATCATGCAGTTAACAGGTCATGCACTGTTCACATGTCATACGACCATTAAATACAGTTCACATTTGTTATGTACCCTGGAACACTAATGACAGCTCCATCGTGGATCAGGAGCACTAACTGTAGCTCCTTTGGCGGTTACGGCCTCCTAGCATTATATACACTTTACACGTTATATATATTATACATATTCAGCAGAACATTAAGGCGTCCCTTACTGACCCTTATAGACCCCGTCTGGTTCTAGACGGCGGCCATGCCTGCCTGGCATTCATAATATAGTCTGTGTCCCCACCTTATAGAACAACAGAGACCATACCAGTCTCACACACCGGCCTTTACACATGATGCCTGTCAGAACCAGGCCCAGAGCCGGGTCCAGCCACCTGAGCTCCAGGGCAAGCCAGGCATCCCTGAGGATTCCTCAGCACATGTCTTCCAGGTCGCCAGCCACTTCCAAGTCTGCCGTCACAGGCCCAGAACTCCAGGACAGTGGCTGCACCAAACACACCATCGCGAGCTCCTCCAGGCTCAGCCCGTCTTCCCACCTACAGGTGCTGAAAACCCTCAGCCCTCTGATCTCATGGTTCTACTCATCTCACTTAATCTGGCTGCATGTCTGCTTACAGCATACAGTCAGTCAATGGGACCCTCTCACGGTGGGCCCCAATCACAGTTACGGCCACCTGGCCTCAGAGACATTCTCCGTCTCACTCATGCTACACAGCATTCAGTCAATGGGACCACATCACAATTCTAAGGTCAGTCCCAATGGTGGTTACAGCCGCCTGGTCTCCATGGGCTCCAACTCATCATAGGGCCCTCACACACATCCACAGTCCAGCGTGGACTGCAGCCTTCTCAGGACCAGACCAGGTTCTGAGCCACCTGAGCTCCAGGACAGTCAAATCATCTACCAAGGTCTCCTCACCCTGCCCATGATGCCCGGCCGCCTCCAAGCCTTACCAACACAGGCAGAGATCTCAGACGGCAGCTTCACCAACATGGAAAGAGTGAGCCCCCTGCAAGTCCAGCTAGGACCCCCATACACTCAGGTGCTCTACTAACCTCTCGGTCTGGCCCCAGGCATCCTACGGCTGAGATGGACTGGTGTCTCTGGCATGGAGAGCCAGGCATCCTGCCTCAAACCCCCAAAGGGGATGGGACTCCTCTGAGACATGTCCTCTGCCTCAGAGGATCATGTCTGGTCTCTCTCTCTCAAACACAGGCCTAGGCAGCTATTATCTTGCCTGCCACACCCACATCTGACACACTCACTCCTGAAACTTGTAACAATTAGAACACACTGCTCTTTTTTAGGCCGGTTTCACACATCTGTGTCACCACGGACGTGTGAAACAAGGCCGTTTGGGGGCAGGGCGTGCACACATGGGTTGCCTCTGAGGTAGCTGATAGTATCCTGCTAAATGCAATGATATTTGTGAGCGGCCAAATTTGGTGAGTTTTTTCTATTTTAATGTACCAATTCTGCTTTTTGATCGCTTAAGCGATATCGTTTGTGCATCGCTGCGTGCGATCAAGCGATTTTACAATGTAAAATCGCTTGATCGTGACATCGCAGATATGAGAGCCGGAGCTCATATCAAGCGATCATCGCTTGTTCAATCTGCTTCATCGTGGTGTATGACACCACAATGAACGATCTCCCAGCGGCAGAGCCTATGCTGGGAGATGGTATCTATGGTAAACGTCGGGTTACTAAGCGCCGCGCGGCGCCTAGTAACCCGATGTGCACCATAGTTACCAGCTATCTCGCTGCTCCACATCGCTGGTGAGTCTGTCTGTGTGACAGCTCACCAGCGATGTGAGCGATATCGTTAGCGATCGCGCGTGCACGTGATCGCTAACGATATCACTCACGATATTGTAGCGTGTGACAGCCGCCTTAGGGCCACGTCACACACACAGATATCTGTGCAGATATTGTTCACAGATCTCTGGTTGAAGTGAAATCATGGACACATTGTAACATTTTGTGGCCGTGTACAAATGGAACAATGTTTCCATGATTTCACTTCAACCAGAGATCTGTGAACAATATCTGCACAAATATCTGTGTGTGTGACGTGGCCCGAACTGAGAGAGATTGAGAGATCTCCATATCTGCAGGGTGCTGAGCTGTGAGCAGAAGGGCCACGTCACACACACAGATATTTGTGCAGATATTGTTCACAGATCTCTGGTTGCAGTGAAATCATGGACACATGGTTCCATTTTGTGGCTGTGTACAACATGGAGCAATCTGTCCATGATTTCACTGCAACCAGAGATCTGTGAACAATATCTGCCCAGATATCTGTGTGTGTGACCCCAGCCGAAGTCAGACATCCATTCTGAAGGAGCAGTCTCAAAGAGTCTCTGTGAAGGCCACTTCACACACACAGATATCTGAGTCCAATATCTGAACAGATCTCTGGTTGCAGTGAAATCATGGATACATTGCTCCATTTTGTGGCTGTGTACAACATGGAGCAATGTATCCATGATTTCACTGCAACCAGAGATCTGTTCAGATATTGGACTCAGATATCTGTGTGTGTGAAGTGGCCTTGAGAACTGACAACAGGCCCAGTGTGAGTGGAGACTGGGATACATCAGGAGAAGCGTATCTGAACCTGTCAAGTTAATAGACTGTAAAGGTACCGTCACACAGGGACATATCGCCGGCGATGTTGCCGGGGATCGCGGGAGCGCGCATCCCTGACAACATCGCCGGCGAGATCTCAGACTGAGCAACTTACCGGCGATGTCGCCGGCTAGTTGCCGCGGCTATCGCTCGCTGAGTTGCCCAGCAACCCAGCGAGCGATAACCCGCAATGTTGTAGATAGGCGGAATCGCCCGTAACATTGCGGGTTGCCGCGTTACACAGGGCGATCAGGCAGAATCGCCTGAGCAACATCGCCAGGTTTCCCAACATTGTTGGGAAACCTGGCGATGTGACTCAGGCGATTCATCGCCTGATTATCGCCCTGTCACACGCTGCAATTCGCCGGCGATGTCGCCGCAACCTGGCCACGCCCCTCGGTTGCCGGCAACATCGCCGGCGATATGTCCCTGTGTGACAGTACCTTAACATTGTGATGCTTTCTATTGCCTGTAAAACCAAGGAATATTTGGAGTATGGTTTATGAGATTTAATAAACCGGAAGGGACTTCTTATGTGACACCTGTGCCTATGTACCTCAATCCTGCAGCAAGCAAGTACCCCTATTATAAAGCGATGTTTATACTGAATGCTGAATATCGCTGCCAAGAGAGGGTAACCCAACCCGGTCCGTGAACGCTACGTCACAATATATATATATGTATATGTATATATATATACTGCTCAAAATAATAAAGAGAAAACGAAAATACCACATCCTAGATCTCAATGAATTAAATATTCCTGTTGCAAGTCTTTGTTCATGAAAAGATCTTTGCTGCTCCCAATTTGTCGCAACAATGCTCAATTCAATGACAATTAATGAACAAGGCTGCTGCTGTTTCCATTACTAGGACAAATATTGAGGTGGGGAGTAGTAAGCATGTAATATGTACAATCGATTCCAACGCATAGAATATACAAACCTTAGCACAATCACTGAAAAGCCCAATAAAGATTAGCTGCCACCAGCAATAGCTTATCAGGCCAATTGAACCCTCATTAAATACAGCATCAGGCATCTGGGCTATGGTTTGTTGAGTAAGAGGAACAATGCTATTAAACTTTGTACATTTAATCCGAAAATATAGGCAGTGTTAATAAAATATACAAAATATTTTACAAAGAGGGCAAAACAATCCAGCATATACAATTACATTAAATAAAAAGGAATAAATAAATTACTAGACCTGTGCCACAGCAATGGCTTCCAAGCTTAAAAGAGGGAGGTTCTCCTTAGAAAAGACGAACATGACCCACAGCAAGCTAGGTGTTTCTCCAAGAACTAACAAGTACTAAAATGTGGTAGTAACCTTTTATTAACACTGGTTACTACTCCTCTGGTGACTCATGACTGGGCAGGTCATGTGATGTTGCATAAATTTCCGGAAAATTATGAAATCCCAATTTCCAGGATATTTCCACCCCTGGGGGTCACAGGCAGGAGATATTGTGGTCATGTTTTTCATCACGATTTTATCTTTCTATAGATGTGAAAGATTGCATGGCGATCATCATCCAGTTGGCTGATTTTAATTTTGAGCTCATAGGCATGTCTCAGTTATTAATGCATATTTTTTATGTTTTTCATTATACTATGATGCAAAAATGTATCTCTCATAACTGTAGGATTTATGCACATCTTAATATTCATAACTATAGTACAGTTCCAAGCTGGCTACGAAATTTCTTTGCGGAAAGAAAGCTGATGCAGTTTCGAATGCAGTTATTATCCATTGTGTATACAAAACCCAGACCTGGTGCCTGTTTCCAGAGAATTCCCTGCTGTAAAGGCCTGTTCTAGCTTCAATGGAGTTGTTCACTTCCTGACTTCCGCATTTATAATTAGTTTTCTTATCTCCCCATTTATCGTTAGTCCTAGGTGTCCATTGTGTTCGTGGATACATATGTAATTTCTCCAGAGGCCAGAGATATGTCTTGGATTTTAATTTCTCTCTATGATACCTCACCCTTTTATAGGTGGCATGGTAGACTGATTTACAGATCATCTCCCAAGCCCATCTCACAGCATATCCTGCCTGGATCCAGCACTACCCTCTTTTTCTTAGACTTGGAAACAGACATTTCCATGTGGTCACTTAGCACCTCAAGACTGGCATTTACGTGCAGTGCAGTCTGAAACGTTTTGCTACAATTACACAGCAGTGGTGTTAAGGCTTTAATCTTATGGAAATGGAAATCCTCTGGGACCTGCTTTGGGTCAGTAGCTGGTCCTGTTATTGTGCTAGAAATGAAGGTCCAGTAATCAGTGTGTTGCCTTGATCTATCCTTGTAGTACGTTACTAGGTGCCTTGGAGCTGTCCTTTACTCCCTCTGGTTGCTGTAGGTTACCTCCAGCCAGTCTAGTAGTGCAGATCCTGTGAGTGTCCCTGATCTTATAGTACTACAACCTCCCCTGAAAGTTCCACTTGTGTGGCCAATGAGCGTGGAAATCACTGGCCACCAGTTTCTGTCACTCGGCCGTGAAAGCCTAACAGCCTAGAGCCTAGAAGCCCGTTCTGCAGCCTCCTTGCTTGCCTCTGACTTAATCTCTTCTCTGCCTAACTCGGCCTTACTACCCTAACTTCTCCCTCCAAGCAGAAACTGATACCTGCAAAATTAGGGCTTTTTCAGTTCTCAGCTTCCTGATTGAAATTCGGGTTGTGTTGCATGCTTCAGACTTCCAGTAGAGGGAGTGTGGCACCCCATGGGTTAATGTGCCACAGTAACAGCACACGAGTTCCCTCCCCACAACACACTGACCTACACTAGCACCTCTGGGCCAGGAAGGGGAGCTCAACCAGCTCCCTTATATACTCCAGGTCCACAGGAAGTAGTTAGGAGTTCAGTACGAGGCAGTACTGTGAAGAGCAGAGAGACTGTAGTGTCAAGGAGCTGCGAGAGGCTTCTCTACAGTCTGCTCACTGATTCCAGGCCTAGTTAGGGTCTGAGGAGAGGAGAACTAGAAAGACAGAGGAACACATCTGGGAGCTTGAGTGCCATCATCACTCGCCCCAGAAGAGCACACAGAACGGACACCGGATCCGACACTGTGACTGACACACACAGCACAGTGAATCCAGGAGTAGTGGAGCCTCTAGACCACCACAGTACCAGAGCAAAGCAACACGACGGGGTCAGTACAACACAGAGGACTTAAGTTGCCTAGCCAAGTGGTACCAGCCGAGAGAAAGAGAGAGTGCGACAGTGCCGGCAGCTCAGCTAGAAGCGGCAGCAAGGACACATACACAGCGCAGCACGAGGAAACTGAGGACCCGGACAGGGTGGGAGCAACCCGGCCCCAGTACAGACTCCGTGGACAATCTGCAATAACATCACAGTAAAGCTTTGGAAACTATAAAATGTGAGTGTGTGTTCCTTAACCCATCTCCACTATCATCCCCTACTATTATATCCACCACAGACTATACCAACCACTGTCCCGGGGACCTTGCTTCTACCTATGGAGAGCAGTACCATCTAAGCTGGCTAACATCATCCCCGGAGGTTCTGCAGCAGAGGTGGTCCCCCATACTGACCACACACCGTGGGTGGCGTCATGATAAACTCTATTCCCCTGTAAATACCCCTTATTATTGCCAGGGCCCGGGACACGGTTGGGACCAGGACCTCCGTGACATCCCCCGGTAGCAACGCGGTCCGGTACCGAGTACCCCTGTCCCAGTGGGCTCGACAGGAGCCCCAATTCTTTCCAGACATGGCATTACAGTCAATGCTAGAAAATACTATCTGTGGCAGTCAAACCGCATGGGCACCAAATTTTCCTATCCACAGCTTTTATTTGGCAAAGAAACAGTGTTTGCTACATCTCTCTAACTGTTGTCCTATGCTCTTTTTGGGCATAGAGCCAGTGTTTACCAAATTAGCTGTATTCAACAACTTTTTTGGCATAAAAGAAGTGTTTGCTAAATCTCCCTAAATATTGCCCTATACGCATTTTGGGCATAGAACCAGTGTTTGCCATATCTGCGGTATTTCCATCCACAGCTGTTTTGGAAGTGGACACACCTGCTGGTGTTGGCTGATGTCAGACATCGAGACCAGCACATCTTTCTGAAGCCCACATAACATCTCCACCTGCACCTCCCTCAGAGTCCAGCAGTTTGTTACATACACTTTACTCCACCCTCTGAGCACAGCAGCCAGGCCTTGGTTCTGCAGATTTGGTCAAGTAAAAGACCATTCCCTCCTACACATACCAAAGCTAACAGCTTGAACTTCACCATATCCAAGCTGTTGGCCACGTAAATGCTGCCTTTCCACCTGGTGGATACAGACTGTTTTTGAATGCTAATGGCCAGCACAGTTTCCCAGTACCAGTTGCCCAGTTGCCACTACTTGTCAAAAAAAGCTGTGCCTGCATTAAATAAGCATGTCACAGACAACATCACCACCTCCTTGAGAAACTCTGTGTGTGTCAGGGAGCATTTCACCACTGACACTTGGATTAGTAAGAATGGCTAGGAGTGTTACACGTCATTAAACTGGCCACTGGGTGACTCTGGTGGCTGTGGGGGAAGGTGCTGCTCTACAAGTCTTGTCATCCCCATGGCTTGGAGGTAAAACCTCTGTATATACCATTTCGTCCACTGCTTCTGATTCCTCCACCTCCTCTAGGGCCTCCACCTGCACCCAAAACCTCTCCACTAATGTGAAACGCATTTCAAGTGTGCAGAAGGAATCCACCATACCTCTTTACTGCTCTACCAGCAGAAATCAACACCGTCAGGTTGTGTTTTAAATGCATGCGAGATGTGAATTGTCACATCAGTGAGGAAGTGAAAAACTCTAATGCCACCCAATAAGGGTAGCAGTCCTTAAAGTCATAATCGACTCTTTAACAAGCCTTTTAATATGACTTAGGAGTTGTGCCAGATTAGAACCCCAACCTGCAGATGCCGGTTTTTGGGGTGACTGCCCCCCATTAGTGCGGTGTGTGAGAATTCTGATCTGGCTGTATGAGAGGCTAACACGAGGTCTGGGGGACTAGCTATTCTCCTCATGGAGAGGAATCTGCCTGCCGCCATAAGGAGACAGATAAGCTGATAAAGAGACTTATAGCCACAATGCTCCTCTGGAAAATATGCAAATTGTCACTTTAGTGAGGAAGTGAAAAACTCTAATGCCACCCAATAAGGGTAGCAATCCTGATGAGGGGCAGTCACCCTGAAATGCAGCATCTGCAGTTTGGGGTTCTGATCTGGCACAAATCCTAAGTCATATTAAAAGGCTTGTTAAAGAGTCAATTATGACTTTAACCCCTTCATGACCCAGCCTATTTTGACCCTAAAGACCTTGGCCTTTTTTGCAATTCTGACCAGTGTCCCTTTATGAGGTTATAACTCAGGAACGCTTCAACCGATCCTAGCGATTCTGAGATTGTTTTTTCGTGACATATTGGGCTTCATGCTAGTGTTAAATGTAAGTCGATAATTTTTGCGTTTATTTGTGAAAAAATCAAAAATATGGCAAAAATTTTGAAAATTTCACAATTTTCACATTTTTAATTTTTTTTTCTGATAAACAAGAGAGATATGTGACAGAAAAAAGTTATTAAATAATATTTCCCACATGTCTACTTCACATCAGCACAATTTTTGAAAAAAAAAAATTTTTTGTTAGGACGTTATAAGGGTTCAAAGTTCATGAGCAATTTTTCATTTTTCAACCAAAATTTACAAAACCATTTTTTTTAGTGACCACATCACATTTGAAGTCCTTTTGAGGGGTGTACATGACAGAAAACACCCAAAAGTGACACCATTCCAAAAACTGCACCCCTCAAGCTACTCAAAACTACATTCGAGAAGATTATTAACCCTTCAGGTGCTTCACAGGAACTAAAGCAAAGTGGAAACAAAAAATGGATATTTTAATTTTTTTATCAAAAATGTTCTTTTAGCCTCAATTCTTTCATTTTCACATGGGCAACAGGATAAAATGGATCTTAAAATGTGTTGTGCAAATTCTCCCGAGTACATCGATACCTCATATGTGGTCATAAACCACTGTTTGGGCGCACGGCAGGGCTCAGAAGTGAAGGAGCGCAATTTGACTTTTGGAGCTAATTTTACATTCAAAAAGTGAAATGTCGCTCCTTCCCTTCTGACCCCTGCCGTGCGCCCAAACAGTGGTTTATGACCACATATGAGGTATCGGTGTACTCAGGAGAAATTGCCCAACAAATTTTAGGATGAATTTTATGCTGTTGCCATGTGAAAACGAAAAAATTTAGGCTAAAAGAAAATTTTTGTGAAAAAAAAAGTACTATTTCATTTTCACAGATCAATTTGTAAAGCACCTGGGGGTTCAATATGCTCACTACCCATCTAGATATGTTCCCTGGGGGGTCTAGTTTCCAAAATGGGGTCACTTGTGGGGGAGCTCCAATGTTTAGGCACGCAGGGGCTCTCCAAACGCGACATGGTGTCCGCTAACAATTTGAATAAAAATCAGCTCAAATTGTTAGCTGTAACCATGTTGTGTTTAGTGAGCCCCTGTGTGCCTAAACATTGGGGCTCCCCCACAAGTGACCCCATTTTGGAAACTAGACCCCCCAAGGAACGTATCTAGATGCATAGTGAGCACTTTGAACCCCCAGGTGCTTCACAAATTCATCCATAAAAATGAAAAAGCACTTTTTTTTCCACAAAAAAATTCTTTTTTCATTATTATGGATCAATTTGTGAAGCACCTGGGGGTTGAAAGTGCTCACTATGCATCTAGATACGTTCCTTTGGGGGTCTAGTTTCCAAAATGGGGTCACTTGTGGGGGAGCTCCAATGTGGAGACGCACAGGGGCTCTCCAAACGCGACATGGTGTCCGCTAACAATTTGAATGCAAAATGAGCTCAAATTGTTAGCGGACACCATGTTGCGTTTGGAGAGCCCCTGTGCGTCTCCACATAGGAGCTCATCCACAAGTGACCCCATTTTGGAAACTAGACCCCCAAGGGAACGTATCTAGATGCATAGTGAGCACTTTGAACCCCCAGGTGCTTCACAAATTAATCTGTAAAAATGAAAAAGTACTTTTTTTCCGCAAAAATCTTTTTTTTTCAATAATTTGTGAAGCACCTGGGGGTTCAATATGCTCACTACCCATCTAGATATGTTCCCTGGGGGGTCTAGTTTCCAAAATGGGGTCACTTGTGGGGGAGCTCCAATGTTTAGGCACACAGGGGCTCTCCAAAAGCGACATGGTGTCCGCTAACAATTTGAATAAAAATCAGCTCAAATTGTTAGCTGTCACCATGTTGCGTTTGGTGAGCCCCTGTGTGCCTAAACATTGGGGCTCCGCAACAAGTGACCCCATTTTGGAAACTAGACCCCCCAGGGAACGTATCTAGATGCATAGTGAGCACTTTGAACCCCCAGGTGCTTTACAAATTCATCCATAAAAATGAAAAAGCACTTTTTTTTCCACAAAAATTTCTTTTTTCATTATTACGGACCAATTTGTGAAGCACCTGGGGGTTCAAAGTGCTCACTATGCAGCTAGATATGTTCCCTGGGGGGTCTAGTTTCCAAAATGGGGTCACTTGTAGGGGAGCTCCAATGTGGAGACGCACAGGGGCTCTCCAAACACGACATGGTGTCCGCTAACAATTTGAATGCAAAATGAGCTCAAATTGTTAGCGGACACCATGTTGCGTTTGGTGAGCCCCTGTGTGCCTAAATATTGGCGCTCCCCCACAAGTGACCCCATTTTGGAAACTAGACCCCCCAGGGAACGTATCTAGATGCATAGTGAGTACTTTGAACCCCCAGGTGCTTCACAAATTCATCCATAAAAATGAAAAAGCACTTTTTTTTCCACAAAAATTTCTTTTTTCATTATTACGGACCAATTTGTGAAGCACCTGGGGGTTCAAAGTGCTCACTATGCAGCTAGATATGTTCCCTGGGGGGTTTAGTTTCCAAAATGGGGTCACTTGTGGGGGAGCTCCAATGTTTAGGCACACAGGGGCTCTCCATATGCGACATGGTGTCCGCTAACAATTGGAATTGTTAGCGGACACCATGTCACGTTTGGTGAGCCCCTGTGTGCCTAAACATTGGGGCTCCCCCACAAGTGACCCCATTTTGTAAACTAGACACCCCAAGGAATGTATCTAGATGCATAGTGTGCACTTTGAACCTCCAGGTGCTTCACAAATTGATCTGTAAAAATGAAAAAATAATTTTTTTGTGGAAAAAAAGTACTTTTTTATTTTTATGGATCAATTTGTGAAGCACTTGGGGGTTCAAAGTGCTCACTATGCATCTAGGTACGTTCCTTGGGGGGTCTAGTTTCCAAAATGGGGTCACTTGTGGGGGAGCTCCAATGTGTAGGCACACAGGGGCTCTCCATACGCAACCTGGTGTTTGCCAACAATTGGAATTGTTAGCGGACACCAGGTCGCGTATGGAGAGCCCCTGTGTGCCTAAACATTGGAGCTCCCCCACAAGTGACCCCATTTTGGAAACTAGACCCCCCAGGGAACATATCTAGATGCACAGTGAGCACTTTGAACCACCATGTGCTTCACAAATTGAGACGTTAAAATGAATAAAGAAACTTTATGTGAAAAAACATACTAGTCTAGTAGTTGCAATTCGCAGCATAGGGGACCCATGGGGCTCTGTCATATTTTTGGTCCAGCCAGGTACAACTTGGCAGCTACGGACTGCCACCAGCCCCCAGCTGCTTCGTCATACCTGGCTGGAACCAAAAATACAACGAAGCCTATTTTTTTTTTATTTCTAGAATTATTTCTAGAAAAAAAATGACATAGGGCTCCGCCATATTTTTGGTCCAGCCAGGTACAACTTGGCAGCTACGGACTGCCACCAGGCCCCAGCTGCCTCGTCATACCTGGCTGGAACCAAAAATACAGCGAAGCCTATTTTTTTTTTATTTCTAGAAATATTTTTAGAAAAAAAATGACATAGGGCTCCGCCATATTTTTGGTCCAGCCAGGTACAACTTGGCAGCTACGGACTGCCACCAGGCCCCAGCTGCCTCGTCATACCTGGCTGGAACCAAAAATACAGCGAAGCCTATTTTTTTTTTTTATTTCTAGAAATATTTCTAGAAAAAAAATGACATAGGGCTCCGCCATATTTTTGGTCCAGCCAGGTACAACTTGGCAGCTACGGACTGCCACCAGCCCCCAGCTGCCTCGTCATACCTGGCTGGAACCAAAAATACAGCGAAGCCTATTTTTTTTTTTATTTCTAGAAATATTTCTAGAAAAAAAATGACATAGGGCTCCGCCATATTTTTGGTCCAGCCAGGTACAACTTGGCAGCTACGGACTGCCACCCACCCCCAGCTGCCTCGTCATACCTGGCTGGAACCAAAAATACAGCGAAGCCTATTTTTTTTTTATTTCTAGAAATATTTCTAGAAAAAAAAATTACGTGGGGCTCCGCCATATTTTTGGTCCAGCCAGGTACAACTAGGCAGCTGGGGGCTGGAATCCTCAGCATAGAGAGGCCCAAGCGTTCTGGGCCCCCCATGCTGCGAATTGCAGCCCGCAGCCGCCCCAGAAAATGGCGCATTCATTGAAGCGCCATTTTCTGGCGCTGTACCCACGCTCTTCCAGTTGCCCTGGTGCCGGTGGCTAACTGGGTAATAAAGGGGTTAATGCCAGCTTTTTATTGGCAGCTGGCACTAAGCCCGAGATTCATAATATAGGGCCAATGTTAGACCCGCCATTAGGAATCTCTAGTACAGTAAATAGTCAATAAATACACACAGAGAAAAATCTTTTTATTTGAAAAAAAAAACAGACACAATTCGGACTCCATCTTTATTATAAAAAGATCCGACGTAGTCCACAACGAAGGTCCCACGACGCTCGATCGCTCCGACGTAGTCCATAACGAAGGTCCCACGACGTTTGTCTCCGACGTAGTCCACAACGAAGGTCCCACGACTCTCGATCACCTTTGCTTTCAGATCGCTACTCTGGAGCCCGATCCGCCAGCATGGTGATCGAGCTGCAGAAAGTGATCTGACACCCCGGGCGCAGTGACCCATTATGTGCATCACTGCGCCTGGGCTGCCAGATCACTTTCCGCAGCTCGATCCCCATGCATGGGGATCGAGCTGCGGAAAGCGATCTGGCAGCACAGGCGCATTGACCCACTATGTGCATTACTGCGTCCGGGCTGTCAGATTGCTTTCTGCAGCTCGATGCCCATGCAGGGAGATCGGGCTGCAGAGCAGCGATCTAAGAGCCTGGGCGCAGTGACCCACTATGTACATCACTGCGCCTGGGCTGCCAGATCGCTTTCCGCAGCTCGATCCCCATGCATGGGGATCGAGCTGCGGAAAGCGATCTGGCAGCACAGGCGCATTGACCCACTATGTGCATCACTGCGTCGGGCTGTCAGATTGCTTTCTGCAGTTCGATGCCCATGCAGGGAGATCGGGCTGCAGAGCAGCGATCTAAGAGCCTGGGCGCAGTGACCCACTATGTGCATCACTGCGCCTGGGCTGCCAGATCGCTTTCCGCAGCTCGATCCCCATGCATGGGGATCGAGCTGCGGAAAGCGATCTGGCAGCACAGGCGCATTGACCCACTATGTGCATCACTGCGTCCGGGCTGTCAGATTGCTTTCTGCAGCTCGATGCCCATGCAGGGAGATCGGGCTGCAGAGCAGCGATCTAAGAGCCTGGGCGCAGTGACCCACTATGTACATCACTGCGCCTGGGCTGCCAGATCGCTTTCCGCAGCTCGATCCCCATGCATGGGGATCGAGCTGCGGAAAGCGATCTGGCAGCACAGGCGCATTGACCCACTATGTGCATCACTGCGTCGGGCTGTCAGATTGCTTTCTGCAGTTCGATGCCCATGCAGGGAGATCGGGCTGCAGAGCAGCGATCTAAGAGCCTGGGCGCAGTGACCCACTATGTGCATCACTGCGCCTGGGCTGCCAGATCGCTTTCCGCAGCTCGATCCCCATGCATGGGGATCGAGCTGCGGAAAGCGATCTGGCAGCACAGGCGCATTGACCCACTATGTGCATCACTGCGTCCGGGCTGTCAGATTGCTTTCTGCAGCTCGATGCCCATGCAGGGAGATCGGGCTGCAGAGCAGCGATCTAAGAGCCTGGGCGCAGTGACCCACTATGTGCATCACTGCGCCTGGGCTGCCAGATCGCTTTCCGCAGCTCGATCCCCATGCATGGGGATCGAGCTGCGGAAAGCGATCTGGCAGCACAGGCGCATTGACCCACTATGTGCATCACTGCGTCCGGGCTGTCAGATTGCTTTCTGCAGCTCGATGCCCATGCAGGGAGATCGGGCTGCAGAGCAGCAATCTAAGAGCCTGGGCGCAGTGACCCACTATGTGCATCACTGCGCCCGGGCTGTTAGATAGCTTTCTGCAGCTCGATCCCCATGCATGGGGATCGAGCTGCGGAAAGCGATCTGGCAGCCCAGGCGCAGTGATGCACATAGTGGGTCACTGCGCCCGGGGTGTCAGATCACTTTCTGCAGCTAGATCCTCAGAATCCAGCTGTAGGAAGTGATCTGACAGATCCAGTACAGTGATCCACAGTGATCACATAATGGTCACTGTGGATCACTGTGCTGGATCTGTCAGATCACTTCCTACAGCTGGATCCTCAGGATCCAGCTGTAGAAAGTGATCTGACAGATCCAGTACAGTGATCCACAGTGATCACATAATGGTCACTGTGGATCACTGTGCTGGATCTGTCAGATCACTTCCTAGAGCTGGATCCTCAGGATCCAGCTGTAGAAAGTGATCTGACAGATCCAGTAAAGTGATCCACAGTGATCACATAATGGTCACTGTGGATCACTGTGCTGGATCTGTCAGATCACTTCCTACAGCTGGATCCTCAGGATCCAGCTGTAGAAAGTGATCTGACAGATCCAGTACAGTGATCCACAGTGATCACATAATGGTCACTGTGGATCACTGTGCTGGATCTGTCAGATCACTTCCTACAGCTGGATCCTCAGGATCTAGCTGTAGAAGTCATCTGACAGCTCCAGCACAGAGCTGTCAGATCGCGGAAGCGGCCGGGAGAAGAGGAGGAGGAGCGGGACGCAGCCGTGCACCGGGTGCAGGATGGAGCGCGATCGCCGGAGGGGTGAGTGGGAGAAGCGATCGCCGCTCCGGTGGTCGGGGGGGGCAGGCAGGGGGAAGAGGGGGGGTGACAGGGGATGGGGGGGCACTCACAGGAAGCGGGGGCAGGCAGGAGCAGGCGGGCGGCAGGAAGAGGAAGCCCGCGGTAGGGACAGGAAGCGGGCGCAGGGACAGGAAGCGGGGGGGGGGGTAAGAAAGATGAAGAGGGGGCAGGATAGAGAGGTGGGGGACAGGGGGGCACTTAGAGGATGCCAGGGTAGCAGATCGGAGGGTAGGGAGAGCAGGGGCAGGCAGGGAAGCATGACAGGCGCGGTGATTTTCACTTTCACTTTTGAGCGCCAATCACCGCGCCTGTAGCCGGGGGGGTGGGGGTGGGGGCAAATCGACCCCCCATGGGGTGTTGTACAACACCCCATGTACCTGCAGGCCGAATGACAGGTCAGTGAGACCCTCACTCGGCCTGCAGGAGCCCGATCAATCCATGGCCCACCCCCTGGGCCAAGGGTCGGGAACGAACTTGTTTCCATGGCCCAAACGGTGGGCCAAGGGTCGTGAAGGGGTTAAGGATTACTACCCCTTATTGGGTGGCATTAGAGTTTTTCACTCTGTCAATGAAATGACAATTTCCATATTTCCCAGTAGAGCATTGCGGCAATAAAAAGTCCCCTTATCAGCTTATCTGTCTCCTTATGCCGGCAGACAGACTCCTCTCCATGAGGAGAATAGCTAGTCCCCCAGACCTGGGAGATGTAAGTCACACAGCTGAATAGTTTTAGTAAGCTTTGGAGACCGAGTTTGATCAATGGCTGTCTCCACTGAACCTACATTCAGGGAAGGCCTTGTGAAACATTGCTATGAACCTGGGTGCGTACCTATGCTGGGCAAGGTCAGATACTGGTTGTCCAGTAATTCTAGACCACTATTCTGGCCTAGATGCGCTACTGCAGAGGGCACAGTTGCCGTGTGCTCACTTCCAGCGTTTGTACCCTGTGGCTCAATAACTTGCTTGGCAACAGACGTCTTTAGCCTACTTGTTAACCACCTGTTAAGCGATGTGCCAACATGATTGAATTCCACATGCACATGTTGCAGCTATTGTGGCAGCAACACCGAGCCCTGGTGCAGTATGTAATGACATACCACTTGGGTCAACACGATCCGGAGATGGGCAAATCATTCTGATGGAGTGGGCACAGATCAAGGACCTCTGCACCCTTCTGCACGGTTTAGAATTGGCTACTGAGATGTTTAGCACTGGCAATGTCATTATCAGCATGACTATGCTAGCCATCTACATGCTGGAATACACTTTGACCAGTGTGTGGAGTCAGGTGGTGGCCCCAGAGGAAGAGAAGTAAGTAGAGGAGGAAGAGTATACTGAAGGGATAACAAGATCTGAAAACTGTTGTCAGCACAGACGAGTGGCATGGGAGGGTTGGAATAGAGCGATCAATGAGAGCTTATGGAAGCAGCCAAACTGTGCAGGACTCAATGAAGACATGGAGGAGAATGAGGAGCAATATGCGATGGGCATGGAATAGTCAGCAGATGAGGAAGATATTGATCCCCTTTCTGTTGTGCAAAGTTGACAGGAGAGGGCAGAGGAAACAAGCAAGAATGTTACCCCAACGCCACTCAGACAAAAAGGACTTGGGCCTCATCGATGCGCAAGACACATGAGCTCATTCTTACTGCACTGTCTGCAGCATGATCCCTCGATTGTTAGGATTCGAAGTAGTGTTGACTACTGGGTTGCCACACAGTTAGATTCCTGGTACAAAAGTAAAATTAGCCAAATGCTTTCCAGTCTAAAAAAAGGAGTGTGTGCATTCAAGAGAATGAAATGAAGCTTTTAGACAATCTTAGGCTGGGTTGACATTTGCGGACCCCTCCGCAGCGTTCTGCGGAGGGGATCCGCAATGTGACCGCAGCGGCCGCCAGCTCCTATCTTTGTAATGGGAGCGCACGGTGCTGCGCTTGACAGCGCATGACCGTGCGCAACCATTCACTCCCATATGTGATCTGGGCGCAGGCGGATGCCTGCGCTCAGATCACACACTCTCGTCCACACCAGGAATGCAACATGTCGCGTCCCTGGTGCGGACGATACTGTTTGATTTGTGCGCAGGCATCCGCCTGCACACAGATCACATATGGGAGTGAATGGGTGCGCACGGTCATGCGCAGTCAAGATAGGAGCTGGTGGCCGCTGCGCACACATGGCGATTCCCTTCCGCAGAACGCTGCGGAGGGGAACGCTAATGTGAAGCCACCCTTAGTGTGCATCGCAGTTCTACTCTTCCAACCCGGGGAATGTTGAGTTAGTTGTCATTGCAGAAATGGGCAGTGTATCTGTTAGAAGACATTTCTGGGAGTCATTTAACCTCTTTTTTTTTTGTTATCCTTTGTAATGCAAGAAGAGGATGATGGAGTATGCACAGGGCAACATTGATGCCATGAGTGTGGACCTGGACCCTTGTGCATTTTGGGCTTCAAAAATGAAAAAGTGGCCTGAGCTTGCCAGTCATGTCTTGGAGATTTTGTAACGCCCAGCAGCCAGCGTTCTGTCAGAATGTGTCTTCAGCGCTACTGGTAGTTTCCTGATGGATAGGCGCACACAACTGTCCACTGACCACCTAACTTTTATCAAGATGAGCAAGTCATGGTTCTCCAAGAACTTTTCCATGCCAGTAGCAGTCTGGGGAGACTAGGCGCTGGTGTACTTTTCAGTGAGCAGCTTTCATCTCACTGATATAATATTTAAAGTCTAGGGCAATTGAAGTCACTTTAGTGTTGCCTGTGCCTAATTTTTTTTGACAAGGGAGATTCATGTTTGGGTCTCGTAGCTGTGTGGTGCATGACTTGAGCAGGGCTCTCTGAGCACAATACCTACTCCTGTACGTCTTCCTGAATACTCAGCCTTGAAATGCTGGGCCAAGCCTCCTGCCTTGCTGCCATTGTGGCCCAGTACAAAATGTCACAGATGGATTCCACTTTGATGTTGTCTGATCCTAATTTATGGAAAAGTGGGGACTTATCTTGGCGTCTCTTTTCTGTATGGTGCATGATTTGAGCAGAGCTCTCTCTGATTGACATGCCTACACCTGTCACTCACCCTCTTTTTACTTCGTGTTGAACTTTGAAATCCTGAGACCAGACCTTTTTATCTTGCACTCATAGTCATAGTGGGCATTTCCAAAATGTAGAAAACTGCTGCCACTTTTCAAGTGTGACTCATCCATCTGTCAATTCTAAATAAGGCTAGGGTCACAGTTGCATTTTTTACAAGCGTTTTTGGAGACCTGCGTTTTCAAAAACGCATGTAAAAAACGCACCCATAGGCCCCCATGTTAAAAAAATGCATGCCCTAATAGCAAAAACGCATGTGCGGATTTAAAAACACAGCCAAAAACGCACGGAGCCATCACACACCTTAAAAAACGCATGCAGAAATAGAAAAATGCATGCAAAAACGCATGAGTCACTAAAACAACTCATGCCAACTGTGACCCCAGCCTAACTGAGTTTAACCCAGCTTTAAAAGTGAAGTGAATATAAACCACCTCCTATTTTTTTTACTGATTATGAAGAGTGTGCAGGCTCGCACAGACTCTGTCTCATACACCCATGCTACACCATGATACTATTTGTATTCTGGGTTGATTGTTGCCACTTTTTTTGGTGTCTGCCACTAATATGAGCAGCTTTTGGTCTCCTCTGAAAGTGTTTTCTACATATTTGATGTTGCCTTCAATTGATTTCAATGACGTTTGGGGGGATGGGGTTCAATGAACAGTTCGTCGAACAATTCGATGAACACACTGTTGTTTGGCAAACCCAACTGAACCTGAACACTAAAGGAACCGTGACTCGTGGCAATTTTGCTAGCAATTTGCTGGTTGCAGTAAAATCATGGACACATTGTTCTATTTTGTTGCCATGTACAAATGGAACAATGTGTCCATGATTTTACTGCAACCAGCAAATTGCCAGTGAAATTGCTAGCACAATTGCCGCGTGTGACGGTACCTTAAAGTGTTCACTTCTCTCTACCTGTGTCAACCAACTTTCCATCACCCTGATAGGCACTGGAACACTCTCTCCTTTCATTGTGACAGGTTGGAGATAAGACTTTCTCACCACCCTGACACGCAGTGGGTACCTCTTTCCCCTTGTCCTGATAAGTTATGGGCAACCCTTTCCCATTATCCTGACAGGTTATGGGAATTACTGTGACATAAAATTACATGGGTGTATGGGTAGATGACAAACTCACATTTAGTGCCCAGTGTCAGACAGCTGCTGCAAAGGCTAATAAAAAAATGAGATGCATTAAAAGATGCATAGATGCTTGTGAGGAGAACATAGTTTGACTTCTATACAAGTCACTGGTGTGACCAAACTTAGAATACTGTGCACAGTTCTGGTCTCCGGTGTATAAGAAACACATAGATGAACTAGAGAAGGTGCAGAGAAGAGCGACAAAAGTCATTAGAGGACTAAGGGGTCTGCAATACCAAGACAGGTTATTAAACTTGTGGTTATTTAGTTTGGAAAAGCAATGGCTTAGGGGCAATCTTAATGCAATGTATAAAATTATGAGGGGACAGTACAGAGACCTTTCAAACAATCTTTTTACATCTAAGCCTGTGATGAGGACAAGGATGCATCCTCTATGTCTTGAGGAAAGAAGGTTTAATCATAATCACAAATGCGGATTCTTTACTGTAACATTTGAGAAGTCTGGATGCCTTTCTTGAAAAATATTTTTTTACCAGTTATATATACTAGATTTTTTGATAGGGCGTTGATCCAGAAAACTAGTCTGATTGACATATGTGGAGTTGGGAAGAAATTTTTTCCCCCAATATGGAGCTCAGTGTCTTGTCCATGTTTTTTTTTTTGCCTTGCTCTGGATCAACATGTTTGTCTATGGGTCAAACTAAACTTAACTGGACTTAAAGGGTACCTGTCACAAGATGTTTGTGTTTTAAACTAAAGGTGCCACCTTCAGCAGCACATATGTTGCATTCTAAGAAGTTGGCTATTATGCCCTGACTACCCCTGTACACTGAATAAATAACTTATAAAAATCTCCTGCCTTGTTTTATAATTACTTGTTTACAGTCCGATAGGCTTGATGGCAGATTGGTAAGTCGCATCTCTCCTCTCTGTCCATCCTACCTTTCCTCGGCATCTGACCGCCTCTTTTTATGGTGTTGCTAAAACCACCTGTGTTAGGGCCCTTTTACATCAGCGGTAATTTGAAATCGCGGCAGATGCGGTGAAAAAAACGCATCTGCCGCGATTGCCGCATAGCCGCCGCATAACCGCTGCACTTGCGGCGCGGTTGCGGTAATCGCCATAGTAAGTATAGGGAGACTTGCGGCAGGTGCGGCAAGTGCGGTTTTGCACTTGCGGCAGGTGCGGACGCGAAAAAAACCGCGGTCAGCCGCATTTTTTTTTCGCGGCCGCACCTGCCGCAAGTGCAAAACCGCACTTGCCGCACCTGCCGCAAGTCCCCCTATACTTACTATGGCGATTACGCAACGCGCCGCAAGTGCAGCGGTTATGCGGCAGCTATGCGGCAATCGCGGCAGATGCGTTTTTTTCACCGCATCTGCTGCGATTTCAAATTACCGCTGATGTGAAAGGGCCCTTAGCCACATCTCGTTTTGCAATCTCGTGTGCCTGTGCAGATGCTTTTCCGTCTTGCGTATTGTGGACAGCACCTAAAACACATCTATCGATGTGCGAACTGCAGGGGTCTCTATGCAGCATGAGGTATCAACCAGTTCTCAGTCTTTTGCTTCATTCATACACCAGGGTGTGTCACGTGCCTGCACACTTTGCTGTGTCCTACTGTGATCCGGGCGCAATGACAAAGTTGATCTAAGGCCAGAGCAGAACCATGGCAGGTCTGTCTTCAGATGAATCAGACTCTGACATCACCCAATCACAGCCATCAGTGCGTTTCAATGTGGCTGTCGTGGTGACCAGATCTCGCTGTGGATTATCATGCTGTAGATTACCATTGGAGGGTATATTTGGGGGTAATAAAGAGGGGGAACAGGGATGTCTGTGCCTTTTATTCCAAATAAATAATTTTTCACTACGCTGTTTTTCTTACTGTTTAAGACGCGCCCAGGAGTTCTATGGGGTACTCGGTACCAGGGCCTGTACTTTGGGGAATGCTGTCTCAGTGGCTGGTGCCCTAGCCCGTAGCCTTTGGGAATTCATTAAAAAGCAGGTAAAAGTAATGAAGAGTTCTCGTGATACCACATGTGGTTTCTGGTGAATGCACCAGCGCTGCTGTGAGCCTCCGGGGAAGATGGAAGCTGGGTGGTATAGCTCCCCACAGGCGGAGGAGAGTCCCCGGGTTGTAGTGAGGTGACAGGGATGGATGCAGGGGGTTGGCTTTGCTGCTGGGCAGCCGTGTCAGTCTCTGTAGCGGACAGGGTCAGGGACTGAGGAATCGACACACACACCGTAAGTTGTTTCTGTACCGTTACTGGTGGAATTGCAGGTAGTGTCCAGGGTACTCTCCGGTGGTCGGGAAACACTTGTGGATCTCCACAGTGAGTCATGGATAGGGCCTCCTTGTCTTTCTTCCTTTGGTGAAGCACCTGACCTGTGTGTAACTTGGCCTGGCCTCCTCTGCCCTTCTATCACCTGTGTGTTGTAGTGGGAAACCTTTGTGTGGACTACTGCTATGTCCTCTCCTATGGTGCCTGAATCCCTTCTTGGTTGCTACACAGATGCCCGGGAGACTGGAGTCTCCTCGGTGAACCAGTGTTTCTGCAGACTCAGACTCCGGTGTTCAGGTGGCTTTCTGGGGTGAAACGGTATGGCTCCTCTGCCCCAAGTCTGCTTTCTCTGTTACTTTATGTCTTGCTTCCAACCTCACTCTTAGGCCCCTGCACTGGCTAGGCTGATAACTGTTCAGTTGTCAACTGGCTCGGGCCTAGCGCGGCTCCGACACACCAGGACATCTTCACAGTTCTCCTAGCGACTGCACACTCTGACTAACTCCGCCCCCAGCACTGGTATTTATAGGGAATCTTGCTTAAGGCAGCACGTGGGGCTCCCCTACAGGTCTGGGGTGGAAGATGTTGTATGTGTATGGGCTACCCACTGTGGAAATCCATCCTTGTTTTAGGTAGTCCTGTGGCTATTTGTAATGGCAGGACGCCACATTTACTTAAATATTTAAAATTACTATATATGGTCTATATTGGCCTGATGTTATTATTATGATATTGCCAGCTGGCAATACTCAGCTGACATTACGCCCTAATTACGCAGTCTAATACCGCCCCAGAGCAGATTGGAAGAGTAAGGTAACCACCAGTATTGGAACCAATTCCTGGGCAGCTGCGGGCTGCAATTTTTAGCGTTGGGGGCCCAGAATGCTTGGGTCTTATCATGCTGAGAAGTCTAACATTCCACCAGCCTGAGTTACCTTGGATGGCAAACAAAAATATGGTTGAGCCCCTGCCTGTTTCTGATCGTTTGAGCAGACACTTGATTGTTATTGGCCAGCTGGCGGCTATTTTGATGGGCTCTGGCACTGCGTCTCCTGTTCCTTCTTGCACAATGGAGGAGGTAGTAGTCTTGCTCCTGCATTGTTGCTTTCCTACAGCACCCTCCATGTTTCCTGGTGTACTTGCACTACCTTTTTCACAGCTCACATTGATGTGCCATCCTGGATAAGCTGCACTACCCGAGAAACCCTGTGGATAAAAAATGCTTTCCCCTCTTTCTGGAATACCTCAAGACCAGAGGCAACAGTGATGATGATGTCTGTAAAGTTTTGCAGAACATGATGATGCTATATTATGAAAGGATAATAAAATGGTCAAGACTGGAACTACTGCGTGTATAAATTTACTAAAGTTGAAAGAAAGTAGTCTTCTAATTTGGGTACTCCATGTGACTGTCATCAGACCACTTTTTGGTTCTGGTACTTACAAGACCAATAACATAAGTGGACCCAAGAACAGTATTTTGTCTAGTAGGCCACATAGACTTTGATATTGCTTCTCCTATATAAAAATGAAATATTTCACCACATTATAGTAAAAAACAAACAAAAAAACCCCTAACTGTTATACCTAACATAATGCATTTAGAACCTCCCCTCAATCAATTGTAACCTGCAGACATTCTCTTATAAAGCTGCTTTGAGCATAGAGCATTTATTAACAAAAGTGCCCTTCAATGTAATAGTGGTGCATCTCAATGAATTAGAATATCATCAAAAAATCAATGTAATATTACCATTAGTGATGAGCGAGTTCTAAAATGCTCGGGTGCTCGAAGCTCGGGCCGAGCATCCCGAGATACTCGTGTACTCGGCCCGAGTACCGAGCCCAATGTTATCCTATGGGAGACCCGAGTATTTTTATGAAATGACTGCCGGCAGCATGTAGAAACCCTAAAAATGTCACAAAAGTCTCAGAGGAGTGCTCAAATGACATGGCAACACCATGGGGAAGACCCCTGGAAGCATTTCTCACTCAAAAGTCACAGCTGTGAACAATCTTGTCCGAGTTTCACGCCAATTTTACGGAGTCACCAGAAAACCTTCCAAAATGACATCAAAATTAATATTCAGGGTGTAAATGTTAAGAGCACATACCCAATAGTGAGATACAGCTGGTGTATGTTACTTTTTGTGATTACATGAAAGATTTTACGTGAAAACATTGTGCGGCACTCCGATGTCCCTGAGAAGCGACGTACATGAAGCCCTGTCTTGACATAATGTGCCCATTTTGAGGAAGCGCGTGTATTGTAGTATTTTCCTTTACCAGGGCAGTCCAAAATTGTGAGTTCACCAATGACCCATGCATACAGACATGCATGAGGGCCTGTAAACCTGAAGTGGGTGTATTGGAGTCTAGCCCTTTGGCAGGGCAGCCAAAAATTGGGAGGCTCCACATTGTCCCTGTATAGAGACGTGCAGGAGGGCCTGTAAACCTGAAGTGGGTGTATTGTAGTATAGCCCTTTGGCAGGGCAGCCAAAAATTGGGAGGCTCCACATTGTCCCTGGATAGAGACGTGCAGGAGGGCCTGTAAACAAGAACTGGGTGTATTGTAGTATAGCCCTTTGGCAGGGCAGCCAAAAATTGGGAGGCTCCACATTGTCCCTGGATAGAGACGTGCAGGAGGGCCTGTAAACCTGAAGTGGGTGTATTGTAGTCTAGCCCTTTGGCAGGGCAGCCAAACATTGGGAGGCTCCACATTGTCCCTGGATAGAGACGTGCAGGAGGGCCTCAAAACATTTTTCCCATTGAAAAGGAGCGGGTATCATGTCGTTGTAATGCCCATTCTAAAAGAATGGGCGCAAAAATTTACTACTGGGGGATACATGAAACAACAGCCTAACTATTGTAACGGTCATCATGGTGGCACATGAGGAGAAGGAGGAGCAGTCCAGCGATTAGCCAAGGAAGAGGAAGACGACGTGGTGGATGATCCAGTAGCTGACCCAACCTGGCAGGAGGATATGCAGAGCGAGGACAGCAGTGCACAGGGGGAGGGAGGTGTAGCATCCCAACAGGCAGTACGAAGCAGGGTCGTGTCTGCAGGCAAAAGGCAGGCAACCGTTCCCCGGAACAACAACACGACACAAGGTGCCTGTGCAAATGTTAGGTCTTCCCGAGTCTGGCAGTTTTTTAAGTTGGCTCCAGATGACTCTAAAAAGGCCATTTGCAACACCTGCCATGCCAGCATCAGCAGGGGTACGAAAACTAGCAGCCTGACCACCACCAGCATGATCAGGCACATGTCAGCCAAGCACCCGACTTTGTGGGAAGTACAACAGAGTCGAGGAGCGGTGCTTGCTGATGTCACTGCTACGTCTTCGCGTGTTGTGCGTGCGAGCCAATCCCCTGTCCATGCTGGCCGCGAACAAGCCTCCGGCCCTGCACCTGAAGTTGCCCACGCACAAATAACACCACCATCAAGCACGTCCTTGTCCCAGCGCAGCGTGCAATTATCCATTCAGCAAACCTTTGAACGCAGGCGCAAATACGCTGCCAACGCCCCACATGCCACAGTCCTAAATTCTCACATTTCGCGACTCATAGCGCTAGAAATGTTGCCTTTCCGGCTGGTGGAGACGGAAGCATTCTGCGACCTGATGGCGGTTGCTGTCCCACGTTACTCGGTCCCCAGCCGCCACTATTTCTCCAGATGTGCCGTCCTCGCATTGCATAACCACGTGTCCCAAAGCATCACACGTGCCCTTAACAACGCTGTTTCAGCCAAAGTCCACCTAACCACAGACACGTGGACAAGTGCTTGTGGGCAAGGCCGCTACATCTCCTTGACGGCACACTGGGTTAATATTGTGGAAGCTGGGACCCAGTCTGAGCGAGGGACGGAACACGTCCTTCCCACACCAAGGATTGCAGGCCCTACCTCTGTCAGGGTTTCACCGACACTCTATAGCTCTGGAATGTCATGCTCCTCACCTCCTCCTCCTCCTGCGCATCCTCATCCACTGTACCCTCCACACCAGTCACAAGCTGGAAGCACTGCAGCACTGCCTCTGCGAAGCGGCAACAGGCTGTGCTGAAGCTAGTCTGCATAGGTCACAAACCCCACAATGCAGAAGAGGTGTAGACAGCTCTGAAACAGCAGGCAGATCACTGGCTGACACCTCTGAACCTAAAGCCAGGAAAGGTCGTGTGTGACAATGGCCGGAACCTGGTGGCAGCTTTGAGGCGAGGCCAGCTGACGCATGTTCCATGCATGTCCCATGTGCTCAACCTTGTGGTTCAGCGGTTTCTTACATCATACCCAGAGCTGTCTGATCTGCTGGTAAAAGTTCGCCGCCTGTCTGCGCTTTTTCGCAAGTCACCTGCTGCTTCAGCCGGCCTTGCCGGCTTTCAACGCCGTTTGCGTCTTCCGGCCCACAGACTGGTGTGTGATGTCCCCACGCATTGGAATTCAACTCTGCACATGTTGGTCAGGATATGTGAGCAGAAGAGGGCAGTTGTTGACTACCTGCATCACCTAAGTCGTCGGGAAATGGGTCAAACTCCACACATAACACCTCCGGAGTGGAGATGGATGTCCGACCTATGTACCGTCCTCCAAAACTTTGAGGACTCCACCAAGATGGTGAGCGGCGATGACGCCATTATCAGTGTCACCATACCGCTACTCTGCCTTCTAAAACGGTCTCTGCTGAAAAACAAAGATGATGCATTGCAGGAGGAGCGCGATGACTTGGAGCAAGAAACTGTAGTGGGTGTGGGTGATAACACACAGCCCAGCCTCATGTCATCACAACGTGCAGTGGAGGACTATGACTAGGAGGAGGAGGATGAAGACATGGAGCAACTCTCTGGCCAAATTGAGGATATGACATGCACACCAGTCATACCCTCGATTCAGCGTGGCTGGCCAGAGGACAGGGAAGATGAGGAGGAGGAGGAGGAGGACAGCATGTTCAGTCATCGTGTTGGTCAGGATACTGAAGTGATGGCTGTTAAGAGTCTGGCGCACATGGCTGACTTTATGGTAAGCTGCCTGGCTCGTGACCCTCGCGTTCAGAACATCTTGGCCGACAATCAGTACTGGTTGGCAACACTCTTAGACCCACGCTACAAGGAGAACTTCATGTCTCTCATTCATGAGGCGGAGAGGTCAGCCAAAATGCAGCAGTTCCAGAAGGCCATAGTAACAGAAGTAGACAAAGCATTCCCCTCACAAAACGCTAGCCGCATAGGTCAGGAATCGGTGGACAACCAAGGCGTACGGCCGAGAGAGGCACAAGTCCAATCCGCCAGAGGTAGGGGAACAGTCTTTACGATGTGGGACAGTTTTCTCAGCCCCTCACGTACTACAGCCCGCGAGGTGCGGGGTAGTGCCACAAGAAATGCTAAGTTTGGCCAGATGCTGAAGGAAGTACCTTGCAGATTGAACAACTGTACTGCGAGATTCCTCTGTGCCTTACAATTATTGGGTCTCCAAGCTGGACATGTGGCATGAATTGGCTCTCTACACCTTGGAAGTCCTGGCCTGCCCTGCCGCTGTGTTTTGTCAGAGCGTGTTTTCAGTGCCGCAGGTGGAATCATTACTGATAAACGCACCCGCCTGTCAACTGAAAATGCTGACAGGCTGACTCTGATCAAGATAAAGAAGGGTTGGATTGGTCCAGACTTCACCACACCACACACAAATGACAGCGGAATTTAAATTTTTTATGGCAATTTGCCATGTACCTCCACTCACCCATGGGTACACACTTCTGGACTTCCGAGTGTCCAAGTGTGGGATCAGTAATGTCCGTGGACGTGTACTCGGCCTGGTGGTAGGAAGGAGGATCAGGTTGGGAAATGTGCGGTGCAGTATCACGGCTACTGACACTTGACCGTGTGGAAGACAGGGTGTTTGTGGAGGTGCCAATCTGACTTGAAGCATTATCTGCTATCCAAGTAACAACCTGTTGACACTGGTCTTGGTTCAAGAGCGGTGTACTGCAGCGGGCCCCAAGAATTTGGGACAGGACGTGTGAGCGAGTAGATGTGCCACTTTGTTGTTGCGAAATTAGTGCTTGCACACGACCTCGGCCTCTGCCTGCACCACCATCACGTTCACTTCCTTGTTCCTTGCCAATGCCCTTGCCAACGCCCTTGCGCATTTTGCCTGTATACAGCGACAACAGTCTGGTGACTGTTCGGGTCACAGGAGATTTGGATTTTAGACCCTAACCTGTATAAAGATAGTAAGTACAACAGTCTGGTAACTGTTCAGGTAACAGGAGATTTGGATTTTAGACCCTAACCTGTATCAAGGTAGTAAGTACAACAGTCTGGTGACTGTTGAGGTCACAGGAGAGTAGGATTTTAGTCCCTAAACTGTATCAAGGTAGTAAGTACAACAGTCTGGTGACTGTTGAGGTCACAGGAGAGTAGGATTTTAGTCCCTAACCTGTATCAAGGTAGTAAGTACAACAGTCTGGTGACTGTTCAGATCACAGGAGAGTAGGATTTTAGTCCCTAACCTGTATCAAGGTAGTAAATACAACAGTGTGGTAACTGTTCAGATCACAGGAGAGTAGGATTTTAGTCCCTAACCTGTATCAAGGTAGTAAGTACAACAGTCTGGTAACTGTTCAGGTCACAGGAGATTTGGATTTTAGACCCTAACCTGTATAAAGATAGTAAGTACAACAGTCTGGTCACTTTTATGGTCACAGGAAATTTGGATTTTAAACCCTAACCTGTATAAAGATAGTAAGTACAACAGTCTGGTCACTGTTATGGTCACAGGAGATTTGGATTTTAGACCCTAACCTGTATAAAGATAGTAAGTACAACAGTCTGGTCACTTTTATGGTCACAGGAAATTTGGATTTTAAACCCTAACCTGTATAAAGATAGTAAGTACAACAGTCTGGTCACTGTTATGGTCACAGGAGATTTGGATTTTAGACCCTAACCTGTATAAAGATAGTAAGTACAACAGTCTGGTCACTGTTATGGTCACAGGAGATTTGGATGTTAGACCCTAACCTGTATCAAGGTAGTAAGTACAACAGTCTGGTAACTGTTGAGGTAACAGGAGATTTGGATTTTAGACCCTAACCTGTATCAAGGTAGTAAGTACAACAGTCTGGTGACTGTTCAGATCACAGGAGAGTAGGATTTTAGTCCCTAACCTGTATCAAGGTAGTAAGTACAACAGTCTGGTAACTGTTCAGATCACAGGAGAGTAGGATTTTAGTCCCTAACCTGTATCAAGGTAGTAAGTACAACAGTCTGGTAACTGTTGAGGTCACAGGAGAGTAGGATTTTAGTCCCTAACCTGTATCAAGGTAGTAAGTACAACAGTCTGGTGACTGTTCAGATCACAGGAGAGTAGGATTTTAGTCCCTAACCTGTATCAAGGTAGTAAGTACAACAATCTGGTAACTGTTCAGATCACAGGAGAGTAGGATTTTAGTCCCTAACCTGTATCAAGGTAATAAGTACAACAGTCTGGTGACTGTTGAGGTCACAGGAGAGTAGGATTTTAGTCCCTAACCTGTATCAAGCTAGTAAGTACTGTTATGGTCACAGAAAAGCTTGGATTCCGATCTGGATCACCCTGCCTATATCCTCCTAGATTAGTCCTGAGAAGGACTGTTGTGGTCAGCAGCAGTTTGCAGCCCTGCTCCGGATCTACCTATGAGGGCCGCAAATCTGTCCCTAAGCAGCAGCAGACACTCTCCCTACACTCACTGTCTGGAAGGCTGTGTGCAGAGCACAGCGCGGCCGGGGTCTTATAAAGGCTCGGTCACGCTGTGCAGACTGGCCAAGCACTGCAATGCCAGCCAATCCCTGCATGTGGGCTGGCTCTCTAAAGAGCGCCAACATGCAGGGATGAGGACCACGAGCACAGCACGAGTATCGCGAGATTACTCGGTGCTCGCCGAGTAGCCTGAGTACAGTGATACTTGTGCGAGTACCGAGCAGCGCAGAGCATACTCGCTCATCACTAATTACCATGTTTCAAGACGTTTCTTAGGGTACCGTTACACGCGGCAATATTGCATGCAATTTCATTGTCAATTTGCTGGTTGCAGTGAAAACATGGACACATTGTTACATTTGTACACGGCAACAAAATAGAACAATGTGTCCATGATTTCACTGCAACCAGCAAATTGTCAGTGAAATTGCATGCAATGTTGAGACGTGTAACGGTACCCTAAGAGCCATGAAACACGTTGACGAATAAATCAATGTTATATTCACCCTTTGTCTTGTGGAACACGGGAGTCTGGTTTTGAACCCTTCATCCTCCCTACTTTAATTGTCTAAAATAATGACCTTTGAGCTTTCATTGGCTGTAAACCATAATCACTTGAAAATAAATCACTCTGTTTGTAATGACTATTATGCATTCAATTCAGTTTTTGTATTGAATTAGTGAAATAAATTTACTTTTTTGATGATATTCTAATTAATTGAGATGCACTAGTATCTTGTTGCTTAAAAAAAGTTAATGAAAACACTGATAAATGTTCTGTGAAAACATCTAAAACAGTTAATAACTGTTTCAAGTCACAAAACCTGAAAATTGCTTTAAATACACATGACACATGACATGCGCTTTAGCAGAGTTCACTGGAAAATGCTGTCTGCAGCGTTTCCCTGTGTGCTGTGATAAAGCGCACGTCCTGCAGCTTGGTGTGTGACAGCTGCTAAGATAAACAGCGGGTTGCTATGGGTCTGTGTTCCACAGACAGCGCTATAGCATTACCGCTATGCGCTGCGGCTGCTTTCTCAAGATTTTAGCGGGTCCGGCAGCCTCAAGTGTGGCCCCAGCCTAATATAATATCTTATTAAGTTGTTTCCTTTGTAATGTATGTCTTTCTGAATACAAAATATCTCTTACCTTGCTACACTTAACTATGGATGTCTTTCCCCTTATTGTTTCAGATCTCTGTGTTTTCCCACTTTAGCAGCTTTCATAAAGTTCATTCTTTTTTATTTGGCATTTTGGCGCTGACCAAGTAGAATTTCAGACAACTTTCATAACTCTGTGGCTCATTGTTAAGATCTATTTCTTTTAATAGGTTTTCATTTTGTTTTCGTTAAAGAGATGTTATTACAGCCTATGGATGACAGCATCACAGTCTGTGTTTAGCGAATACTCATATGTCGGGAGCTTTTGTGCAATGTGAACATAGCCTTATGTCCACATTTGGTCTAATTTTCAATTCATCAAGTAATATATGGCCAACTTTTGAAAGCCTGGAAAATTTCATCCTTTAAAAACATACATTTGGCTTTTCAAAGAATGACTATAAAAATAGTATGATAGATTTGAGGATTGGTTTGTGATGCTAATATAGCTGAAAATCTGCTAAAAGTATGAACCAGTACACAAGAGAGAGTGCCAAGACAGTGACTCACTTAAATAACCGTACAACAGGAACTCTTATTTTGACAATTTGATGGAAAACAGTGACATTGACTTTTGAATTCACACACAGATTAGAGATTTGCTTGCACCCGTCTCAGACATTTGTTTAATCCTGCCTTTATTATTTTTCTCTTAACTTAGAATTACTCTGTAGAAATGTTCCAGTATTTCAAACATGTATCAGAGATCCCGTTACCCAGGGATCTTGGGTTTACAAGCGAGAGACGCTTAATACTACACACATAAGCCTGTAGAGCATGCCTTCTTTTCATATGTATTTTAACACATTGTCAGCATGTACATTCTCCCAACCTTAGACAATATTGCTTAGAACATTTGGCAAGTTATGAGTATGGAACACTTATGTCACAATGATCACATGGTCTGAAGAGCTTTATTGCTAGAAAAGTCAGTGGCTATATAGTGAACCCAACATTTTGAAGACAAATCCTTTTTGTAGCGATCCTTTATGGAAAGTGCAATAGATTTGGACCATGAATGATAAATATCAAGAACAGCAATCCTACTGAGATGATAACATTTATTTATATTCCTTTTTAGCTACTTATCAAAATAACCCAAAATGCTATTAGTAAGCTGCTGAGGTGACAGCAGCAGTTATTCTAATACACATAGAAATGGATAATCAACATGTAACGAGGGGTGGAGGCAGTAAATTTATCACTATCCTGAGTTTAGCTGCCAATAGTGAATCAGTAGGTTAGACGTAGAGTCTAAGTGCAAGGTCTTCAATGGGTCCTTAATTTGGTACTGTATGGCTTTGCTATCTAGTCACATTATGGTTCTTCTCTTTGGTTACTGTATGTCAAGAACAAAAACATAATTGGACACTAGAACAGTGTTTTGCCCAGTGGTCCCCACAGACTTTGATTCTTTTTAGCTGTTATGACATTGGCATAAAATAGAATTCTATAAGTTCCAGGGCTAAAGGTTTTTTCATTGATCCCTCTGATTTAGCCCATTAAGTAATGGGTACAACCTAAGTCTTTAAAAGCACTGCAGCGATTTCTGGGTTTTGCTAACTATTACCGTAAATTTATTAAAGATTTTTCCAAAATAGCCAAACCGCTCACTGATTTGTTCAGGAAAGGGGCTGACGTTAGGGATGAGCGAGTATACTCATTACTATTCGGTACTCGCCGAATAGTACGGTATTCAGGCTACTCGCTACTCCATGATTTTCCTTGTTATTACTCGTTAGGAGTAGTGAGTACAAAACAAGTCAATGGGAAATGCTAGTAATGCCAGCAATTGTCTGCTGGACCCTACAAAGTGGTCTGGGGGCCAAGGAAAAGGCTGAAATGTGTGCCGCCATCTTTAAAATAATCACACTCTCCCCACTCCCTGCCCGGTCCTAATTTATGTTCGGGTGGTGAGGTGGCGGGGGAACAAAGCACCGGACAGTGGGGAGGAAAGAACCTGGTCGGGGAGCGGGGCAGCAACAGGAAAGCCGGAAGTTAAGTCTTTTCACTGCCGGCTTTCCCGCCGCCTATTTCAAATGAACAGCTGATGCATCAGCTGTTTTTTTAAAAAAGCTGCGGTGCCGTCATGGGGTTCATCGGGGTTGATGCTTGACAGCATGAACTGAGATGAACTTTCCCATGGCCTTTAGCTCAGCTACATCTCTACCAGAGATGTAGCTGAGCTAAAGAAGAAGACTCGTTTGGGCTACGTCGGAGGGGAGAGGTTTTTCATGAATAAAGGTGGAGTCCCTAATGTGCTTTGTTTTTTTTCTAATAAAACATTTTTTCTGTGTTGTGTTTTTTTTTAACTCTTTACTAGAAATTCATGGTGGTTATGTCTAATATTGGTGTGACACCATGAATTTCAGGCTTAGGTCCAGCTGATGATGCAAAGCTGACCTTAACCCCATTATTACCCAGCGAGCCACCTGGCACCAAGGATGCTGGAAGAGTTGGATACAGCGCCAGAAGATGGCACTTCTATGAACGCCCAGTGATTTCCTCCCCACTGCCCGGTGCTTTGCTCCTCTGCCACCTCTCTCGCCCGATCTAAGTTAGGACCAGGCGGGGAGCGCTGCACCAGGGAGTGCAGCACCAGGGAGCGGGGAGCGTGCATCAGTTGAGTGTGATTGTTTAACAGCTGGCGGCTTTTTACCACCAGCTTTTAAACTATCATGCCCCCATTTCAGCCTTTCCCTCAGCCCCCAGACCACTTTGTAGGGTCCAGCAGACAATTACTCGCATTTCCCATTGACTTAGATTGGACTCGCTACTCGTAACGAATACCCGAGTATTAGGACCTACTCGTTACGAGTATAGCGAGTCCAAATATTTCATTACTCACTTGTCCCTAGGTGGAACACCTGCCGCTAGCAGAGTTTGCCATGAATAATCAGTACCATGAGTCCATCAAGACTACCCCTTTTACTGTAATCATGGGCTGCATTCAGGCTTTTGGCTCCTTTTCTTCTATGATTTCAGATATCCCTGGGTAGAAAGATCTGTACATTGGTTAAAACCTATCTGGCCTGAAGTTAAAGAAAACTTGAAGGGGGCTCAGACTAGTCAGACTTCTTATGCTAATAAATGGTGCTCTAAGGACCCCTCTGCGCACATTTTATAAGTGGTCATAAACTTGTAAATACCTCATGAAACAATAAAGTTACGATAAAACCAAGCACACCATTGTTTTTCTTATGAAATTCTCAATAGGTTTGATGTGTCACACGACCCTCTTCCCATTGAAAAAAAATAAAGTTGGATCCAAATTGGCTGACTTCAAAATGGCCACCATGATCACCACCCATCTGGAAAAGTTTTTCCCCTCCCATATACTAATGTGCCAAAAACAGGAAGTTGATATCACCAACCATTCCTATTTTATTTAGGTGCATCCATATAAATGGCCCACCCTGTACACAACATTCACTGCATTCCCTTGGTCCAATCCAGAACTTACCTCTTCATAGAAGCTGATCAGATTAGTTTGACAGGAACGGTCCCTTATAAATCCATGTTGATATTGGGTCATAAGGTTATTCTGCTTCAGATACTCCAGTATAGAATGTCTTAGAAATCCATCCAGAATTTTACCAACAGTAGAGGTTCAGATTGCTGGCCTATAATTTCCAACTTACGTTTTTTGTCCCCTTTTTAAATATTGGTACCACATTTGCTCCACATCAGTCTTGTGGTACAGACCCTGTCATTATGGAATCTTTAAAGATTAAAAAATAATGGTCTATCTATGATGGTACTTAATTCCTGCAGTACTCGGTGGTGTATCCCATCTAGACCCGGGGATTTGTAAACTCTAGTGATTTTTAGACGGTACCGTACTACCTGGAGGGTTATGCAGGTGACATTTAATGGAGAATTTTTGTTATCACTGATCATGTTGTCATGGGATCTTATTGTGTGAAAACTGTTTAAAAAAAAGTCATTTAGTGTATTGGCTTTTTCCTCATCCTCATCCACCATTTTACTCAGACTATAATTTTTTGTTTTCTTTCTATTTACCATATATACTCGAGTATAAGCCGACCTGTGTATAAGCCGACCCCCCTACTTTTGCCCCCAAAAACTGGGAAAACTTATTGACTCGCGTATAAGCCGAGGGTGGACTCCAGCACAGGTATACAGCCCCCAGCAGTGTGGTATACAGACCTCAGCACAGGTATACAGCCCCCAGCAGTGTGGTATACAACCCTCAGCACAGGTATACAGCCCCCAGCAGTGTGGTATACAGCCCTCAGCACAGGTATACAGCCTCCAGCAGTGTGGTATACAGCCCTCAGCACAGGTATACAGCCCCAGCAGTGTGGTATACAGCCCTCAGCACAGGTATACAGCCCTCAGCACAGGTGTACAGCCCTCAGCACAGTGTATACAGCCCTCAGCACAGGTATACAGCCCTCAGCATAGTGTATACAACCCCGAGCACAGTGTATACAATACAGCCCTCAGCACAGTGTATACAGCTCCCAGCACAGCTGGCACACAAGTAGCCCCCCTGCATCCAGAATATGCCCCCCCACCGTCATTCTTCATGCCTCCCCAGCTGTCACACACATAGCCCCCCGCATTAAGAATATGCGCCCTCATCATGCTGGTGTGCACATAGCCCCCACATCAAGAATATGCCTGCCCCCCCCCCGTCACTGTATATGCCCCGGTGCTGGCGTGCACATAGCCCCACATAAAGAATATGCCTGCCCCCCCCCCCCCCCGTCACTGTATATGCCCCGGAGCTGGCGTGCACATAGCCCCCACATCAAGAATATGCCTGCCCCCCCAGTCACTGTATATGCCCCGGAGTTGGCGTTTACATAGCCCCCACATCAATAATATGGCTGCCCCACCCCCCCTCACTGTATATGCCCCGGAGCTGGCGCGCACATTTAAAACATCAAACTGTTAACTCACCCTCCAATGCTCTGTCCTTGCTCACAGCTCCTCCGTTGCTCTTCCTGTTTCCCGGACATCAAATCATGTGACCGGGTATTACTGTGCGCCCGGTCACATGATTTGATGGCCGGGAAACAGGAAGAGCAACGGAGGAGCTGTGAGCAAGGACCGAGCATTGGAGGGTGAGTTAACAGTTTGTTGTTTTAAATGTGCGTGCCAGCTCGGGGCATATACAGTGACGGGGGAGTAGGCATATTATTGATGTGGGAGCTATGAAAACGCCAGCTCCGGGCCGTATACAGTGACTGGAGGGGCAGGCATATTCTTGATGTGGGGGCTATGTGCACGCCAGCACCGGGGCATATACAGTGACGGGGGGGGGGGCAGGCATATTCTTGATGTGGGGGCTATGTGCACGCCAGCTCCGGGCATAAACAGTGATGGACGGGGTTGGGGGTGCAGGCATATTCTTGATGTGGGGGCTATGTGCACGCCAGCTGAGGGGACATAAAGAATGATGGGGGCGCATATACTTAATGCGGGGGGGGCTATGTGTGTGACAGCTGGGGAGGCATGAAGAATGACGGGGGGCATATTCTGGATGCAGGGGGGCTGTGTGTGTGCCAGCTGGGGGGGCATAAAGAGTTACGGGGGACAGGGGGGCGGTAGGCATAGCCTGGATGCGAGAGGTGACTGCAGATGGTATGCCTGCTCCTCTGTCCATAACTCGGCGCTGTTTCAGCACCGAGGTGATGGACAGCGGCAGTGCATATTAAATGAGTGGGAATAGGAGATCTCCCTGCTCTCTCTGCATCCCGCAGCTAGCCCGCTCCAGCCCCCACACCCCCCCAGAGCTGCCCCCACCCATACATTCGGATTATAAAACGCACCCCCCACTTTCCCAGTGCGTTTTATAATCTGAAAAATACGGCATGACTCGTGTTTAAGCCGAGGGGGAGACTTTTCAGCCCTATTTTTGGGCTGAAAAAGTCGGCTCATACACGAGTATATACGGTATGTAGTTAAATTATATTTTGGGATTATTTTTACTTTCTCAGTCTCAATCTTTGCTGTCATGATTTTCTTTTTACAGATGTTATTTAATTTTCTGTATTTATGTAATGCCTCATCACTACCTAGTTGCGTTAATTCTCTAAATGCTTTATTTTTGTCACTTATTGTGCCCCTTACAGCTTTATTTAGCCATAGTGGTTTTCTCCTATTTCTAGCATGTTTATTCCCATGGGGTATAATTTGTGCACATGTCCCATTCAGGATGCTAATAAACATCTCCCATTTGCTTTGTGTACTTTTATGTCTCAGGACATCGTCCCAGTTTAATGCACTAAGATTACCTCTCAACCTTTGGAAATTTGCCTTCCTGAAGTGGTGTCCTTGCAACCCTTCCACGATACATCTTATTAAAGGATACTTGAAAACGTATTATTTTATGATCACTATTACCCAAGTGACACTCAACTTGTATATTTGATATGCAGTCTGGCATGTTAGTTAATGTATTAGGTCTAGTAGTGCCCCCCTTCTTTTGGGTCCTGAACCAGTTGTGAAAGGTGATTGTCTCTATTAGGCTAGGGTCAGACTTGCGTCTGCCCCTGAGCCTGGCCAATCCGTCAGAAACTTAGTTTCTGCACGGAGCAGAGCATAGCGTTACCAATAGGTAACGCTATGCGCCGCCAGGCTATGGGTCTGTATGGTAACCGGACACTTACCACAGCCGCCGGCTCCACAGAGATCTCCAGGATCTGCGCTTTTGCAGAGCGCACAGGAAAACGCTGCAAACAGCGTTTCCTGTGTGCTCTGCTAAAGCGCACATCTGGGAGATCTCTGTGGAGCTGGAGTCTGCGGTAAGCGTCCGGTTGCCATAGAGATCAATAGACAGGTGGAGCATAGCGTTGCCTACTGGTAACGCTATGCGCTACTCTGACCAGAAACTACGTTTCTGCCAAATGCTGCAGGCCCAGGGGCAGACGAAAGTCTGATCCTAGCCTTATAGTATCTAACATGAGTTTTGTTCCCAGGGAATAAATGTAATTTTTAAATTGGTCATATCATGAAAACATGGGAAAAATGTATTAGACTGCAAAAACTTTGATTTTGTGGTCAGGACAGTGGGAAGTTGAAATAGGAAAAGTGTCTTTAAGGAAAATTACAAATGCTTGGGTTTAAGTTCATGATAAAAACAAAATACTAATTATTTCAAAGCATTAGTATACTTTAATCAAATTGCTACAAATTGATGAAAAGGAATCGAGAAATGTTTACTTTTGCAAGATTTTCAAGGGTATGTCAGACCACTTTCATGTATTAATCCCCATCATGTTTTCATTGTAGTTTCCTTGGTAGTGATGTTAAAATGTAGGATATCTTGATGAAAGTGCTCTTGTTGCTCCTCTGAATAGGTTCCTTTGTCCTGTTTGAATCTATCAATATGGCCATCAAGGATATGGACTTTTAAAGATATATTGCAGCCCATTTTGGCAGAGGCACCCATGTTCTGTTTCAATCTATCAAGATGTACACCAAGGATATGGACTTTTGGAGACATATTGCAGCCCATTTTGCAATAGATTTTCACCAGCGTCTCAACCAATGAAACAGTTTTCTGCTTTATGATTTTCAAGGACTGATCCATGCTTCTTTATCCATTTTAAGGAGGTTGGGAAACTCTTGAAACTCAATAACTAAACCAAGCCCTACAAGCTGCAAACACAGGGGCCAGTGGGACGATATGGAATACCGTGTGGGCTTGCCGTTACAGTTGGTGTCCAGACGTCTAGAGAAGGGGGCGTCATTTTCACTGGCAAGTGACAAAATGCTTGCCGTAAAGTGGAATGACCACAAGGACCTCTACATGCTTACCACCCTGTATGTGGACACTACTGTGATGGTCAGAGACAGGGGCGCCACCAGGGACGAACAAAAACCCCTTTGTGTGACTGATTACAACAAACACATGGGTGGCAGGGACCTGTCCAATCAGGTGTTCCATCCATACCTGGTGAAGCGGAAGACGAGGGCCTGGTATAAAAAGGTGGCAATCTATCTCATCCAGATTGCTTCCTATAATAGCTTTGTTCTTTATAAAAAATCTCAAGAAACCCTCACCTTCCTGCAATACCAGGAGAAAATTATCGAGTCTCTCTTATTTCCTATTTAACTCCATGGCATGGGAGGCAGCCTTTGCGTCAGAGGATGTCAGGAGACTATCAGAGAAACGCTTTATTCTCTCCATCCCTCCCACTCCCACTAGATTACGTCATCAAAAAAGGTGTTAAGTCTATAGCAAGCATGGTAGGAGAAGTGATTCTTGCTTTCACTGCCCCACATGCCTATCCCAACCTGGACTTTGCATCTCCCCCTGCTTCAAAATCTACTACACATCTCCCAATTATTAGGTGTTATCACTAAAATAAAAAAAACTGTGTGGTACCCTTTTTTTTTCTTCACATAATTTTAATTTTATGCTTAGGGTGCCCCTTTATAGATTGGACTTATTACCTGTCAAAGAAGATGTACTATTGTCACCAGTAAAACACATTTTACACCATTTCCACAAAAATTCCAAGATTTAATTACTCACATACCAAAGTATTATTCTGACACATACTCGTCCACATGTCCACGTCTGCATACCCCAGAATGTGGACCCACAAATGTTCTTGAAATGTCTGATCTCATCAGACAAATAATTTCAGGACTTGATCGCTCACAAACTTTTTTCACCAGTTATCTTAGTTTGACTGGTATTCCAATGATGTCTTGCTACGCAAAACTATTCTTGGCATCTACCTTACTTATATCATTAAATTTGTGATATTGCAAGATCATTTTATTGGAGGATCTCCAACAATGAGGCTGTTCCATATTCATACACGATGGGCTTTACCACATGGTTCATGACGAACTTCTTGTACCGGACAATAAGTTTATAATCCTGTAGGGGTCTGGTTGTTTTGTGCATATAGCAGTTCCGACCTTGGCGAGTTGGAGCCTGTTATGGTGCACCACGTCAACTGGCACATTTGTCTCTCATATATGGATTGATGGCGCTAAACAGACGTTGTACGGCCAGTCTCTGAAAGATTAACTTGACCTTCTGGCCCCTCTGGTGTTCCTTCATCTCTGAAACAAGTACAAGTGTGCCTCATACATGGCTGCATTTTCCTCCACATTTTGTCCTTTACTCCAGTACAGTTTTTTGTTCCTGCTGCAATATATGCAATTGCAAGACTAAGATTGATCATCATCAAATGTGTTTTTAGGGGCATGCCGCCCTTCGTGAGTAATATATCCTGGAAGTATTTTCATGTTTTGGTAGCGCAAAGTCTTGGAAAGCTTTGAATGGGTCCTGGAATTCCAGCAATTTTACCCTGAAGATGGAATGCTACATGAAAATAGTGGCATCAAACTACTCAGTACCTCCCTAGATAAATACAATTACAGGGTAAAACTTACAAAAATTTCATTTATGTGGTTTTCAGTTGTTCTCGTAACACATTGTCATATTTGCAGAGCCTAGGTAATGCGAATAGAGCCAAATTTGTTCCAAAATTCAAATATTGCTCCGTCCGTTCTGAGTCCTGCCGTTTGTCCAAACAGAACTTTTTGACTACATGTGGGGTATCACTGCGCTCACAAGAATGTGGGTAGCAAATTGTGGGGTCCACTTCATGGTGTTACCTCTTGGAAAAGCGAAAATGTGCCGTTAAAGTAACACTTTTGTGAAGAAAAAGAAAATGTTCATTATGACGACCTATTGTTATCGAATTCTGTGAAGTACCTGTGGGTTCAAAATGCTCACTATACCCCTAGATATAATTCTTGAGGGGTCTAGTTTCCAAAATGTGGTCACTTGTGGGGGGTTTCTGCTGTTTAGGTATCCCAGGGGTCCAAGAAGTGAAAGATGGTATCTGTCATTTATTATTGCTTTCCAAAATTCAAATAGCGCTCCTTCCATTCAGAGTCCTGCCGTTTGGGCAAATTTCAACTTCTGCCCACATGTGGGGTATCGTTGCGCTCAGGAGAAACATGGTAATAAATCTTGGCATCCAATTTGTCCTGCTGTCCCTTGTAAAAGTGTATAAATTGAGGCTAAAACAAAATTTTTAGATAAAATATAAATGTATTTATTTTTTTATTCCACTTTGCACTCATTCCTGTGAAGCACCTGAAGGGTTAATAATCTTCTTGGATGTAGTTTTGAGTAGCTTGAGGGGTGCAGTTTTTAGAATGGGGTCACTTTTGGGTGTTTTCTGTCATGTAGACCCCTCAAAGTGACTTCAAATGTGATGTGGTTCCTAAAAAAATGATTTGTAAATTTTTATGTAAAATTGAGAAATTGTTGATGAGCTTTGAACCCTTATAACTTCCTAAGAAAAAAAAAATTTGGTTCCAAAACTGTGCTGATGTAAAGTAGACATGTGGGAAATGTTATTTATTAACTATTTTTTCACATAACTCTCTGGTTTAATGGAATAAGAATTCTAAAGTTGAAAATTGCTAAATTTTATAATTTTTGCCAAAATTCCACTATTTTCACAAATAAATGAAAAAAATATAGTTGTAAAGTTGCCACTAACATGAAGCCGAATATGTGATGAAAAAACATTCTTGGAATCACTGGAATCTGTTGAAGCGTTCCAGAGATATAACCTCATAAAGTGACAGTGGTCAGAATTGCAAAAAATGGTCTGCTCATTAAGGTGGAAATTGGCTCTGTCACTAAAGGTACCATCACACGCCGCCATATGGCTTCCATATCGCCGGAAATTTGACGTGAGCACACACATTTCAGGAACTTGTCACACATAGAGATCACGCCTACGTTCTACGGCGATCCTGCATTCTGGAAATCGCCTGCAGAAGACCGGAAGCAATCTTCCCTTCACACATCGCCATGTCACACGGCACAATCGTAGCAGCGATGTCGCCATGCTGTTTTGATAGGGGCATGCTAGAGTGTTTTTCACCGCGCCCGTATCACTACGATTGGAGGACTTAACTGCAATCCCATTGGTGAGCCTTGCGTGAACGCACGGGTCATCAAATAAGGCGCCTCGGACACAGCCAGCCAATCGGAACGCAGTATCACCCACCAATCGCCGCAGATGCGACGCGGATAACACAACATCCAAGAACGCCTACTTGATTTCTTTCACAATCACTGTGTACGTCGCCCTCGCCCTGTCACACGCCACCATGCGCTGAAATTGCCTGGTGGATGACGCCTGATTTCTCTGAAGTGCAGGGCAAACAGGCGATGCTCCACCGGCGATTTATTGCTGTAGAATCTCCTAGTCACACACCACTATGCACAGGCGATGTGGTTTCCACATCGCTGAATTCGGGAATTGCCACGCAAATCTCCGACGATATGGCGGTGTGTGATGGTACCTTTGGGGTTTAAGGATGATTTTACATAAAAACACAAACACATACATAGCCCTGTAAATTACCAGGTCTTTCATGGCTCTCATCCAGCCATGTCTCCGATATCCCCATCATGTCATAATTATTTTTCAACAAAATTAATTCTAATTCCGTCATCTTGTTGGTGAAGCATCTGGCATCAGTGTGCATGCACTTTATGTATTTCTCTGTAACTCTATTCCTTTTTATTATATCGACTGTTCTAACCCCACCCCCATGGCACCCCCAATTTCTTTATTTGTGCCCAGGTCAGTATCTGCACTATCTTCCATGCCTATATAATGAATATCATCCCCTCAAATCCCTAGTTTAAACACCTCTCCAACCTTTTAGCCATTTTCTCCCTCAGCTCAGCTGCACCCTCACCATTGAGGTGCAGCCCGTCCCTAGCGTAGAACCTGTAGCCAACAGAGAAGTCTGCCCAGTTTTCCAGGAACCCAATCCCCTCCTCCTACACCAATTCCTGAGCCACTTATTTATCTCCCTAAACTCCTGTTGCCTCTCTGTTCTGGAAGTAATTCAGAAAATAACACCTTGGAGGTCCTTGCTTTAAGCTTGCAGCCTAATTCCCTGAAATCATCTTAAAGACCTTTCACATAACTCTAACTTTGTCATTTGTGCCAATGTGCACCTTGACTGCTGGGTCCTCACCAGCCCCTCCCACTAGTTTGTCAACCTGATCAGCGATGTGCTGGACTTGAGCATCAAGTAGGCAGCACACTGTTCAACAATCCCTGTGTTTGTGACAGATTGCCCTATCTGTTCCTCTAATAATGGAGTCCCCCACTTCCAGCACATGTCTGGCCTGCCCTGCTCTCCTGTTTCCCCCTTACTGGAGCTGACACTCCTCCGTTTTCAGAGGACATGCCTCACTGTAGCTGTGCTAACCCTGTACTAACACCCCTCTCATCTGTCAACTAAGCAAACCTATTTGGGTGTGCCAGATGAGGACTAGCCTCTCTGGCACTCTTCCCTCTACCTGCCTTCTAACTGTCAGCCAGCTAGCTGCCTCACTGTCCATGCAGCTCCATCCTTTGATCCTCCCCAAAATCTATCTCAGTGAGCAGCAGACTCCTTTCCATATTGTCTATGGATCTCAGTGTTGCCAGCTGCTCATTAGATCCAGTATCTGGGCTTCCAAGCGCACAACATGCTCACATCTTGCACAACAGTATGCACCCTTGACCGGCTGTTCAACGACTGCATACATGAGGTAAGATGTACACTGGATGGCATTGTTAATAATGGAGCTCATTTCGTAATGGGGATTGCAACAAACAGAAATGTTAAGCATTAAAAGAAATGTAAAGTAAAATATTAAAATACAAACAGCAGTAAATCCTCCTTCTAAACTCCTGAATCCAAAGTCACTGAATCATAAGGCACACACGCCCGGTCACACGCAGCTCATTCACAATTGCTAACAAAAAGATCTAAAGAGTTTTTTCCCTTTGGTTTTGCTGCTAATTTATTGTCCTGTGGTTGCAAGACATGCCTGGCGGCTTGTATTTTGGAAAATATGCAATCACTGTCTAATTTGCTGGATCAATATTTCTGGGCAACCATATATATTAGCCTATTGGTCTATATTGGTGGGTTATGCCAACATTAGCCATATAGGGGTTTAGACAAAAGTTGTGTAAGTTACCATTCCATGTCCACTCTCAATATACTCTTTTTGCCCAAGTATTGGACCACATGCACGTTTTCCCATTTAGGGTATGTAGAATCTATTAAAGGTAGTGGTATAGCAAGCCATGAGGATTTACAAATGTACAATGCAGATATTTATGAAGTAGCAGATTCAGATCTTTGAGAAATGTCTAGTTAAAGAGGCTTGTAACAGGGAGTAACCTTCCAGATATTAACAGTGGCACAAAGAGACAAATGAAAGTTGAAAGCAGAAAGTTATTTTCCACATAATTGCCTGTCTTGTTCTGAAATTGTTAAGCACATTGTGTCTCCAAGGGTCTTCTACAACCATGAAACTTAGGGGTGTGATTTGTAAACACCAGGTGCTCTGTAAGGGTATGTGCCCACATAGTGGTTTAGTGACGTTCAAATCGTCAGTAAACCGCTGGAAAATTCAAGGAGCCTAGTTTAGACTCCTGAGCTGAGAAGTCTCCAGCGGTTTTCCAGCGGTTTCTCAGCGGTTTTCCAGCGGTTTTAAGTGCTGTTGAACAGCGTTTTACAGTCGGTTTTTCCGGCGGTTTTAAAAGCGGTTTTCTATGGAGGATTTTGTTCATGGAAGAGTAGAGTAGTGCCTCAGAAACGCTCAAAAACCGCTGAGAAGAATTGACATGTTGTATGCTGCTAAAACGCTAGGAAACCGCTCAACCTCTGGCAGATCCACTCACATAAACCCACTATGTGTGCACAGCGTTTTCTAAATTACATAGGGTTACTTGTAAGTCCTAACGCTGCTTAGGATTTACATAAATTTAAATAAAACCTATGCTAAACCGCCGGCAGTTTTCGCTGCTAAACTGACGTTAAACCACTATGTGGGCACGCACCCTAATACTCTTGTAAAGAAACTAAAAAATGAAAAACAAATTCCTGTATTTTATTCAATTTTGGGTGCAAACAAACCTTAGATCTTTTTTACTCTTATAGGCTCTTAAAAGTATTTTCCACCTTCTAAGCCCATATAAGCAGTGGATTTGATTTCTAAAAATCAATAGACAATCGGAACACCTAAAAATGAACAATGATTTAGTATTTTTTAGAAATCTTTTCCTTGAGAGTTTATGCTAGTTCAGAGCCCAAAGTCTAATCTTTTTTATATTGCATCCTACATCAGGCGAGTATGACTGAGTATGACTATCATTCAAGTCTTTGTATTTCATTTTAATGTACAGTAAGTATATTATGAAACTCCAAAATAGTTAATAATGAAAAATAACTAAAACCATAAATATCCAAAAAATGTTAATAATGCTTATTTGTTTGCATGCATATATATGTCTATTATAGTACTTTAAGTGTTATAATGTGTATAGTATACGCAGAATAAAAATACAAAGGCACTCTTCATAGATCACCAAGCAAATTAAAGTATTAGACAAAGATAGCACAAGTAAAAAAAAATGTATTTTATTAATCAAGGTCTTTATTATTAAGGGAAAAAGAAATCCAAACTTACAGGGCCCTTTGTGAAAAAGTGATTACCTGCTAAACCTAATAACTGGTTGGGCCACCCCTAGCAGCAACAACTGAAATCCAGAGTTTGCGATAACTGGCAATGAGTCCTTTACAACGCTCTGAAGGAATTTTGTCCCACTCATGTTTGCAGAATGGTTGTAATTCATCCACATTGGAGGGTTTACAAGCATAAACTGTCTTTTTAAGGTCATACAACAGTATCTCAATTAGGTTAAGGTCAGGACTTTGTCTAGGCCACTCCGATGTCTTAATTTTGTTTTTGTCACATTCAAAGGTTTACCGGCCAGTGTGATTTAGATCATTGTCCTGCTGCATAACCCAATTGTGCTTCAACTTGAGGTCATGAACAGATGTACGGACATTCTCCTTTAGAATTTTTTGGTAGACAGCAAAATTCATGCTTCAATTTACCACAGTAAGTCTTCCAGGTTCTGAAGCAACAAAAAGCCCCAGATCATCGCACTACCACCACCATATTTTACTGTTGGTATGATGTTAAATTTTTACTTGTAAGCCAGATGTAATTGGACATACACCTTCCAAACAGTTCAACTTTTGTCTCATTCGTCCACAGATTATTCTCCCAAAAGTCTTGGAGAATATCAAAATGTTTTCTGGCAAAACTGAGATGAAACTTTATGTTCTTTTTGCCAAGCAGTTCATCTTGGAACTCTGCCATGCAGGTCATTTTTTCCAAGCCTCCTTCTTATGGTAGAGTAAAGAACACTGACCTTAACTGAGGCAAGTGATGCCTGCAGGTCTTTTGTATGTTTTTTGTGGTCTTTTGTGACCTCTTGTATGAGTCATTGGCGTTCTCTTGGGTAATTTTGGTCTGCCAGCCACTCCTGAGAAGGTTCAACACTGTTGTATGTCTTCTCCATTTGTGGATAACAGCTCTCAATGTAGTTTTCTTGAACCCCAAAGCTTTAGAAATGGCTTTATAACCTTTCTTAGACTGATAGGTCTTAATTACTGTGTTTCTCATTTGTTCCTGAATTTACTTGGATCGAAGAATTATGTCTAGCTTTTGAGGTTTTTTTTTTGGTCTACTTCACTTAGTGTCAGTGATCAAGTGTGGCAGGTGTGTAATCAGGCCTGGGTGTGACTTGGGAAATTTAGCTCAACTTCCCAAAGCTGTGATAAACCAATGTTAATTTATATTTTAAGTATGGGGGGGGGTAAACACTTTTTTAGACTATGCCTTATAGGTTTGGATTTCTTTTTCCCTTGATAAAACCTAAGATAAAAATTACCGTATATACTCGTGTATAAGCCGACCCGTGTATAAGCCGACCCCCCTACTTTTGCCCCAAAAATCTGGAAAAACCTATTGACTCGTGTATAAGCCGAGGGTGGACCCCAGCACAGGTATACAGCCCCCAGCAGTGTGGTATACAGGCCCCCCCCAGTGGTATACAGGCCTCCCCAGTGGTAGTATATAGCAGCCCCAGTGGTAGTATACAGCAGCCCCAGTGGTAGTATACAGCAGCCCCAGTGGTAGTATACAGCAGCCCCAGTGGTAGTATACAGCAGCCCCAGTGGTAGTATACAGCAGCCCCAGTGGTATACAGCAGGCCCCCAGGGGTACATATAGCAGCCCCAGGAGGTACCCAGCAGCCCCCTGGGGGTACGCAGCAGCCCCCAGGGGGTACACAGCAGCCCCCAGGGGGTACACAGCAGCCCCCTGGGGGTCCCCAGCAGCCCCCAGGGGGTACACAGCAGCCCCCTGGGGGTCCCCAGCAGCCCCCTGGGAGTCCCCGGCAGCCCCCAGGGGGTACACAGCAGCCCCCTGGGGGTCCCCAGCAGCCCCCAGGGGGTCCCCAGCAGCCCCCAGGGGGTCCCCAGCAGCCCCCAGGGGGTACACAGCAGCCCCCTGGGGGTCCCCAGCAGCCCCCTGGGGGTCCCCAGCAGCCCCCAAATGCTGGCACTCGCCCCCCCTTGCAAGGGCCCCCCCCGATTCTCTTACCATTCCGGACTCCTGATCCGCGCCGCTCCTCGGTGCTCCTCGCTGCTCTGTCCGTCCGTCTTCTACATCCGGGATCCCCGGCCGTGGCGCGATGACGTCATATGCCTGCGACGGCCGGAGATCCGGGATGTAGAAGACGGACGGACGGAGCAGCGAGGAGCACCAAGGAGCGGCGCGGATCAGAAGTCCGGAATGGTAATATAACCATCGGGGGGGGGGCCCTTACAAGGGGGGGCGAGTGCCAGCATTTGGGGGCTATATGCACTGCTTCCCCCTGCCGCTGATTGACAGGGGGAAGCAGTGCATAGTTAATGAGCGGCCCCACGTGACGGGGCCGCTCATACAGCAGCCCCCCCCCCCCCCGCCTCCTGCAGCCTCCACAGCCCCGGACACAGCCCCCACCCGTATTGACTCGTGTATAAGCCGAGGGGGAGACTTTTCAGCCCAAATTTTGGGCTGAAAAACTCGGCTTATACACGAGTATATACGGTATATGAAAAAATACTGTGCTGCAAATAAATAAGTAAAAAGGCATGTGCATATAAATAACATAGGGTTGGGTGCTGTGGTGGGCACCTGTAATCCTAGATAACTTGGGCGGTTTGGGCTGTTGGATCACTTGAACAAGTGAGTTCTGGTCAGTTCTGTGCAATGTTGATTAATTGTCTAATGTTCTCATCAATATGGTGACTCTGAGCCAGCTGCTTGGAAACACTAAGTTGATTGAAGATTGTTATGCCTGGTCAAAAAAAACAAACCTAAAACATGTCAAAAACACCTAAAATAAATAACATAGAGTACTTAACAAACACATTTTTGATCAAACAAGCTAAAAGCCATCCCACTGTTACAGGTGTATCTGTTTTGGGATAGTACCTAACTGTTTTAAATTAACAACCTTGCCATATGTCAGAACACAGCTCAATATGAATTAGGGTAAAGAGTGACCTGGGTCCCAAAATGGAGACATAGCCATGGGTAACACAATAAATTAAATGCCAAGCTCAATCAAGGGGATCACACCCTATACTTGTCCTATATACAAGAGTTTGAAAAAAACAAACTGAGCAGGAGCATGAGTTGATACTTTATACATGAAAAATATTAGGGCAAGTTCTCATTGGCCACTAAACAAATGTTGATGGATAGTTTACACTGACACTGATACACTCTGAGCCCGCAGGACAGCTTGAATTTCTTTGGAACTTGATTAGAGCTGCGTATCCACCACCCGGACTATCCTGAGTTACAACATTCCATGAAATTATTTCTGCTGTTCACGTACAGAGAGAATAGCTACAGTGCCCCTTATTGATTATGTTGCACGTCTATGAACAAAGGAATACCAAGATCTCTGGAACTGGGCTTGCAACCTTGAGATTGTTGATATTTGTCAACAATTTTGATTCCTAGGTCATCAGACAGTTCTGTTCTCCTCTTTCTTTTCTCTGTGCTTAGTGTGGTGCTCACACAGAAACACAATGCAAAGATGGAATAAACGTCTCCCTTTTTATCTCATTTCAGGTGTAATTTTGAAATTGCCCACACCTGTTATTTGCCACAGGTGAGTTTGAATGAGCATCACATGCTTGAAAAATTTATTTTACCATCAATTTTAGAAAGGTGTTGTCACTGGGGTACCACGATAGAGAGACGACCCCTCTAATTCAGGGGTCTGAAGATCACAGTGCATGGCTACATGCATACTTGCATGTGTTGGATGTGCTTTGCTTTCCAGTTAGCTGTGCAGATTTTCTGGGTCTGATTTTTCCCTTCCCCTCTCTTATAAATACTCACCTGTCAGCATGTGTAGTTGCCAGTGATAGCATGCTATACTTTGGCCTTGGTGTGGAGGCATGAACTGTGGACAAAAAATATAGTTTAAGATGCTGCATTTGGAGATAGCTGCTTGGATGTTTTTTCCGGTGTCTTCCCATCCTTTATTCTCTTTTTGGTTTGCCTCACTTATCCATTCCTTTAACTCCTACCTTTAGTCTGGTGTGCATAGTATGATTGCTATTTCTTTTTCCCTTGTCTATCTTTTACTCTTTGTGTCTTTGTTGCTTTCCTGCTACCCCACACACTAGTCAGGGTTGTGCGTAGAAAAGACATGGATACGAACAAGATCGCTTCTAGGGATGTGAGTTAGCTCAGGGTTGCTCAGGGCAAGACTCAGGGGTTGCCCTTCTTTATTTTTCATCCCTTCCTCCTGTTTTTCTTTGCACCAACCAGCCCCTCAGTGAAGTGTGATAAACAGGAACTGTGCTAGAGTGATACCTGGTGCCTATTATTAGCCAAGACCAGCGTCACCATCAGAGACTCTGGTGAACAATGGGTAGGTACTTAGTTACAGACTTCTTAGGTAAGCCTGGTTCTGGGAAAAGAGGGTCTACTACGTCCCTTGCTCCCAGGCATATTTGAGTGTGACATACTTTTATTTCCTAGGAACAAGTTCTAAAAAGAGATGTATCATTAAGTAGTGAATTCAGAGGTTTTATTAATCCGACTGTGAGTGAATTTGTGCTGTAAAGCTTTTGCTTAGTAAGAATCATTGCAAGACACAGAACACTGAGTCTCAAAATTGCTGAGTAGACTTTATAGTATATGGCATTTGATGTAATGCCCTAAATATGTACAGTTAATTAGCATGTCCTTATTAGACCTCAATATTTGGCCCAGGGTTTGTTTCAATAATAAAAAAAACTTTAACTAATAAAAGTGTTGATCTATAAAAACCAAATGCTTTCAAATCTCTCAGGATTCTTTATACGCCCTTACAATCTGTTCAAGTAAATTTGTATATTTGAAGGTAATATATTCCATGTTAGTTATCAAGTCACTTCTATAAATCATTGTCTATGATTTAATCTTCTAATACTATGATTTTTTTTATCTTTCAAAATGTCAATGGGATTTGTTATCATATTTATCCACATTGAAGATACTCTGAGTAGTATAACAACTCTAATATTATCCATTTCTGTTTTTGTAGCATATGTAATTCACTAGTAACATTTTATATTTTTATGTATTTTTTTAACCTTTTTTTCTTTAACCTCTTCTTTCCACGACCAATTTTCATTTTTGCATTTTAGTTTGTTTTTTTTAATCCGTCTTTCAACATTCATATATTTTTGTCGCACTGGAGCGTCCAGACTTCTATCATGCGCGCAACACAAGGGTGACAACAGGGCTGGTAAGGAAAGAAAGCCCTGACGTTAGGATGAGGGGTCACTTTCTAATACTCAGAGTCACCTCCTAACACTCACCTGAGTGTGCACCATAAGCTCCCTAATGTCCCTAAACAGGTTCTTTCCCCTGTCATCGTCCATCACGTGCCTAGGCCCTCGCTTGCCCTGAACTCACCCTGGTTAGTGTGTAGGCCTGCAAAGAAACTAGTCTTACCACTACAGTAATACAACACTAGTTGCATTGGCATACCTTGAAGCTCATGGGTCTTGATGCGAAAGCTTCAATGAAGCCCCCAATTAATGGAAATCTTTAATAGTATTAGTCTTTTTCTATAGGCTAAAGGGAATTTTGGGACCCACTAGGCTCCAGGGCTCAGGCGCGATTGAAACCTCTGCACCTATTGTAGTTTCATCCTGACACCAGTAACGGAGACAGACAGAGGAAAAATAGATACAAATAGGTTGAACTCCAAGACTCCACAATTGCAGCAAACACCATAGCTGCAAACATCACAACTCCAGCTTCTTCCAGAGACCGCCTTTTTCCAAAGTGGTCAGCATAAATAAATTCTAAAACTCAGATAAAGATTGGCTCAACCACCATAGAGGGGTGCCAAACTTCACTATTTTTTTGAGAAATTGTTTGTTTCTGATGGCGAACCGAATCATCAATGTTCATGCCAAATTTGAAATTGTCGAACACTACTTATGCACAATTTTTGATCACTTTTAGCTATCTATATAATTATCTTGTGGTGTTCATCATCAATTTCCGTCTCTATGTCCTCTTACCAATTGATGAGTGTGGAAATATGATACCCACTGGTGCTACTGACCCATTGTGCAGTACCGCCAGCAGTGCCACTGACTTCCAAAACCGATGACACCTGATACCGATGACACCCGAAACCGATGCCAGGAGCTCACCACCACATACGCTGTCTGCCGCCTTTGCCAGACATGTCACAGTGGCGTGACCTGGTCCGTGATACTCTCGTTGGGTGATCAGTTAAAGAGGGGAAGTTGAAAAAGGGATAAAAGAAAAATATAAAAATAAGAGTTTTGTTTTAACGCCACCCGTGGGATGCAGCTGTTATAGCCACTGCTGCAGTCGGGACCTCTGGGGATAATGGGAGTAGCACTGAGGATGGTTTAGCTCTCCATGGTAATAGTGGGTCCCCAGGGCAATCGTACAGTCTGCGGAGATGATTTGGGGAATGGATGGCCAGTCAGCACTTTGAAACCCCAGGTGCTTCACAAATTGATCTGTAAAAATGAAAAAAGTAACTTTTTGTGGAAAAAAAAAGTACCGTACTTTTTCATTTTTACAGATCAGTTTGTGAAGCATCTGGGGGTTCAAAGTCCTCACTATGCATCTCGATAAGTTCGTTGGGGGGGTCTAGTTTCCAAAATGGGGTCACTTGTGGGGGAGCTCCAATGTTTAGGCACACTGGGGCTCTTCATACGCAACATGATGTCCGCCAACAATTGGAGCTAATTTTCCATTCAAATTGTTAGCGGACACCATATCGCATTTGGAGAGCCCTTGTGTGCCTAAACATTGGAGCTCTCCCAGAAGTGACCCCATTTTGGAAACTAGACCACGTAAGGAACTTATCTATATGGGTGGTGAGCACTTTGAACCCCCAGGTGCTTCACAAATTAATCCGTAAAAATGAAAAAAGAATTTTTTTGTGGAAAAAAAAAAGTACTTTTTCATTTTTACAGATCAATTTGTGAAGGACACTTACCGTATATACTCGCGTATAAGCCGACTTTTTCAGCCCAAAATTTGGGCTGAAAAGTCCCCCCTCGGCTTATACGCGAGTATATGTATACAGCCGCAGCCCCGGAGGTATACAGGCCCCCCCCATCAAGCTCCAGGGCCCCCCCCTTGAGCGGCGTCCTGTAAAGGAATATCATACTTGCCAGTCTCCTGTCGCGCCGTCCGCAGCTGCCGACACGCGATCCCGGGCTTCATTCAGTGAGATGTGTACTGACAAGACCTGTGGTGACGTCAGAGGGGGGGCGTTCCCGGGGCGTTCCCAGCGCTGATTGGCTGTTCGCGGTCATGTGATATGTATCACATGACCGCGAGTGCCCGGGAACGCCCCTCTGACATCACCACAGGTCCTGTCAGAAGAGATCTCACTTGGAACTGGGGATCGCACAGCGGCAGAAGGCGTCGGACAGGTGAAGTATTGATTCTTTTTTATTTTTCAGACCTCAAGGGGGGGGCCCTGGAGCTTGATGGGGGGGGCCTGTATACCTCCGGGGCTGCGGCTGTATACAGCCCTGGGGCTGCGGCTGTATACAGCCCTGGGGCTGCGGCTGTATACAGCCCTGGGGCTGCGGCTGTATACAGCCCTGGGGCTGCGGCTGTATACAGCCCTGGGGCTGCTGCTGTATACAGCCCTGGGGCTTCTGCTGTATACAGCCCTGGGGCTTCTGCTGTATACAGCCCTGGGGCTTCTGCTGTATACAGCCCTGGGGCTTCTGCTGTATACAGCCCTGGGGCTGCTGCTGTATACAGCACTGGGGCTGCTGTATACTACCTAAGGGCTGCTGTATACTACCACTGGGGCTGCTGTATACACCACTAGGGCTGCTGTATATACCTCTGGGGCTGCATATACCTCTGGGGCTGCATATACCTCTGGGGCTGCATATACCCCTGGGGCTGCATATGGGGCTGCATATACATATGGGGCTGCATATACATATGGGGCTGCATATACCTCTGGGGCTGCATATGGGGCTGCATATACCTCTTGGGCTGCATATGGGGCTGCATATACCTCTGGGGCTGCATATGGGGCTGCATATACCTCTGGGGCTGCATATGGGGCTGCATATACCTCTGGGGCTGCATATACCTCTGGGGCTGTATATACCTCTGGGGCTGCTGTATACTACCACTGGGGCTGCTGCTGTATACTACCACTGGGGCTGCTGCTGTATACTACCACTGGGGAGGCTGCTGTATACCTCACTGCTGGGGGTTGTATACCTGTGCTGGAGTCCACCCTCGGCTTATACGCGAGTCAATAAGTTTTCCCAGTTTTTGGGGGCAAAAGTAGGGGGGTCGGCTTATACACGGGTCGGCTTATACACGAGTATATACGGTATGTCTACAAATCAGATTATTCATAAAAAAGAAAAGCAGCACTCCAAGTAGTATCCACACTGCCTTTATTCGGCGTTCAGGTGCATAGTGCAATGTTTCTAGCTAGAAGAAAGGCTCATTAGCCTGAAACGTTGCACTATGCACCTGAAGGCCGAATAAAGGCAGTGTGGATACTATTTGGAGTGCTGCTTTCCTTTTTTATGAATAATCTGATTTGTAGATATTTATTTAACTCATGAAATCAAGTTGTCTAAAAGTCTATGTACCATCTAAAAGTTGTTTTTTTTTTGTTTTGTTTTGTGGAAATAGAATAAAAGTTTGTAAAATTGACCTTATAGTCCTTGGAAACTTTAGGATGTGTTTACATGTGGATATTAGTGATTAGCAAGTATATCTGTTACCATTCGCTACTCGAATAGATAGTACGGTATTCGGGTTACTCGTTATTCTGCGAGCATTTGTGTACTCGCCTCGCTATATTCGGATGTCCCACCCTGCAGTTTTGGCGCCTCCTTTGCAGCCACTAAACATGCTGGGCTTCTTAACAATAACAGTAAGGCCGCAGACATCTTGGTTGTGGCATTACTGTGATTGGCTGGCTGCGCAGCGTCATAGGGTCTATTTAAGCCCTGCCATTGCATCCGGAGCCGGCATTGTAGAAGCATAGAGAGTGATCGAGCAGCTGCTATGGAGAGTGTTTAGGCCTCTTGATAACACAAATGCCCCTTTGAGGGCTACCTGCAGTGCATTCTAATTCAGTGTAGAGTAGGGAGGGAGAGATACTCGAGAAGGGACAGTTTAAAGAAGCCACTGACTAGTTCCATAATACCACCAAAATAGCTCTTTTCAGAGCTGAAGCCCCAGAACAAAGTCAGAGTAGAGGGAGGGATAGATAATGTATTAGGTAGGATGAGGTTAAATTATTCTTCCAGTGTCCATCTTAAAACAGCTCTTGTTAGAGGCAAAGCTCTATTTTTACAGCACACAGCTGTGGAGACCAGGACCAGGAGAGCTGAGTGTGTGGAAACCAGGATTGGGGCAGCAGAGCGTGTGGAGACCAGGAACGGGGGAGCTGAGCTTGTGGAGACCAAGACCAGGGTAGCTGAGCATGTGGAGACCAGGACCAGGGGAGCCGAGTGTGTGGAGACCAGCACTGGGGGAGCTGAATGTGTGGAGACCAGGACCAGGGGAGCTGAGCATATGGAAACCAGAACCGGGGGAGCTGAGCATATGGAGACCGGGGGAGCTGAGTGTGTGAAGACTAAGGGAAAGGAGCTTACAGAGACCAGGGGAGTGGAGCGTGCGGACACCGGGGGAGGGGAGCGACGGTGACCGCAACAGTAGAGCAGGCGGTGACAGGGGACACTGAGCATGCAGAGATCGGGACCAGGGAGAGGAGCATGCGGAGACTCGGGGTGCAGAGCGTGTGGAGATCGGGACCAGGGAGCGGAGCTCCTATAAGATAGGAGCTAAATGAACAATCATCTCCCTGTCTGACTCTGAAATAAAGCTGTCAGTCTATCTGAGGCTCTGACTTCTACACTTGATTTATTTTGCCAGCAAACTTACCGTATATACTCGTGTATAAGCTGAGTTTTTCAGCACAAAAAATGTGCTGAAAAGTCCCCCCTCGGCTTATACACGGGTATATACAGCTTCCCCCCGTGGTATACCGGGCCCCCCTTGCTGGTGGCAACCTGTAAAAGAAGATATCGTTATACTTATCGTATCGCCGCCGCCGCCGCTCTGTCACCGTCACCGCGCTATTCCGGGTCTTCATGCTTCCTTCACCGTCGCACAGGAAATGACATCATTTCCTGTGCGACGGTGAAGGAAGCTTGAAGACCAGGAGGAGCGTGGTGACTGTGACAGAGCGGCGGCGGCGATACGATAAGTATAACGATATCTTCTTTTACAGGTTGCCACCAGCAAGGGGGGGAGCGCGGTGACGGTGAAGGAAGATTGAAGACCAGGAGGAGCGCGGTGACGGTGACAGAGCGGCGGCGGCGGCAGCGATACGATAAGTATAATGATATCTTCTTTTACAGGTTGCCACCAGCAAGGGGGGGGCCCGGTATACCACTGGGTACCCCTGTATACCTCTGGGGCTGATGTATACAGCTCTGGGGCTGCTATATACCCCTCTGGGGCTGCTCTGTATACCCCTCTGGGGCTGCTGTGTATACCCCTCTGGGGCTGCTGTGTATACCCCTCTGGGGCTGCTGTATACCCCTCTGGGGCTGCTGTGTATACCCCTCTGGGGCTGCTGTGTATACCCCTCTGGGGCTGCTGTGTATACCCCTCTGGGGCTGCTGTGTATACCCCTCTGGGGCTGCTGTATACCTCTGGGGCTGCTGTATACCCCTCTGGGGCTGCTGTATACCCCTATGGGGCTGCTGTATACCCCTCTGGGGCTGCTGTATACCTCTGGGGCTGCTGTATACCTCTGGGGCTGCTGTATACCCCTCTGGGGCTGCTGTATACCCCTCTGGGGCTGCTGTATACCTATGGGGCTGCTGTATACCTCTGGGGCTGCTGTATATCTCTGGGGCTGCTGTATACCCTCTGGGGCTGCTGTATACCCCTCTGGGGCTGCTGTATACCTCTCTGGGGCTGCTGTACACCTATGGGGCTGCTGTATACCTCTGGGGCTGCTGTATACCTCTGGGGCTGCTGTATACCCCTCTGGGGCTGCTGTATACCTCTCTGGGGCTGCTGTATACCTCTCTGGGGCTGCTGTATACCTCTGGGGCGGCTGTATACCTCTGGGGCTGCTGTATACCCCTCTGGGGCTGCTGTATACCCCTCTGGGGCTGCTGTATACCCCTCTGGGGCTGCTGTATACCGCTCTGGGGCTGCTGTATACAGCTCTGGGGCTGCTGTATACAGCTCTGGGGCTGCTGTATACAGCTCTGGGGCTGCTGTATATACCAATGGGGAGGCTGCTGTATACTACCACTGGGGAGACTGCGATATACTACCACTGGGGAGGCTGCTGTATACCACTGAGGGGGCCTGTATACCACACTGCTGGGGGCTGTATACCTGTGCTGGGGTCCACCCTCGGCTTATACACGAGTCAATAGGTTTTCCCAGGTTTTGGGGGCAAAAGTAGGGGGGTCGGCTTATACACGGGTTGGCTTATACACGAGTATATACGGTATATACGCATGTATATATACGTATTTGTATATGTGAATGTGTGTGCATATCATATGTACACATATACGTGCATATGAGATATGTAATGAACAGGACAATAACAGTTTAACTAATAGTCTCAAGGGCAGTGGCATGACAAGGAGACATACATCACTTCCTACACCGTTGGCAAACATGCACAGTGGCACTGCAATAATGCTTGGGTTATACATTGTGGACACGGGTAAGTTCACAGGCAACGTTCCCACATGGCTCAGAGGCTCATCTGTGCTGGGGACATTCAGGTGCTAGTTTCATCTCACTCAACAGTCACATATCAGCACCTTCCCGGACGCTTAACAGCAACACGCCAATTTACTATAGGCCCTGCTACATATTACGTTGGGTAAGACCTGGGTATACAGGGTATACAGAGTGCTCAATGATGTGCATCGCCGGTTTTTGGCGAAACTTACAAGGCAGGTTAACAATATTAAAAATATATTCAGCATATATCATTGATATAATAGCAAAAAAAAAAAATAAATAAAATAGATTGATATTAATTTATTTGCAACATGTCTACAAGGTTATATGGGAGGTCTGACATGGTTTTCGTCTATAAAATTGCATTATAGCCCCACAAACCGGAGGACCGCCCCCTACAGGGGCCCATTTTGCAAAACTCACGAAGCTAAATTAATGGTGAGATCTGAATTGGCTGCGCCTCCCAGCAGGCATTCCATCAGCAGCGCATCAATATGCTTTAGTCCTAAGTCACCCTGCTTTACAGTCGTATGTCACGGGGTGGGTTACATTTCCCAATATTTCACATTCGATACTAGCCATTAGAAAGACCGGTTTCTCCCTGGGATGAACAGAACATGTTTAGGTATACATTTAATGCTTGGCCTTACAGACATGTTGAAACGGGAACCGTTAAGCTAGGATGGGAGAATGTCGACCTGGTATGGTGGACAATATCAAGGAGATGCTAATTGTTGTTTCCGGAAGGGAGAAGGTTGACCTGACAGGTTGGACATCGCATAGGGAATACCAAAGAGATGCTAATTCTTGTTTCTTTCCAGATGGTGTTGGTCCGGGTAGAACTCCGACCGTGGTTTGCTGATCAGGGCTGCCCAGCGGGCAAAGTTATCACTTGGATTCGGTCAAGGGCCATCTGGCCACGGAAGTTGCTTACACATAAGCAAGTTCGGCCTGGTTAATTTTCTTTCAGGAGGCAGGACGGAGCAGTCCTGGTTTCATGGTTATTCGGTGGGGGTCGCAGCTCGGGCTTATGCCCTCACTACTCCTTGGCTGGTGGATGAGGGCACTGGTGAGAGTCTACCTGGCACGGACGGCCGCGGCATCGGGCCTCTACCCCTCTGGTTTATAAGGCGGATTTGTGCCTATGGTTGAGCTGCAGCCAAAACAATCCAACCCCCTGTATTCAAATATATGTGTGGTGTTACATTTATACCCTCAATAAAGCTTGAAAAGATATCCCATGTGTTTTTATTGACCATTGCGCGGCGGGGAGAACTGGGGGTGGGTCTCGGCAGTCTAAAGGGCACCACGGCTGCGTATTGCAGCCTGCTACCCCTGACTGCTGAGCCCGGTTACCAAGCAACCCCCACTCCTCCCCGCCGAGTAATGAGTGATGGGTGCTGCCCCAACCTCATCAGTCTGCAGCCCCTCCCCCGGGCCTTATAAGCTTCGTCCCCGGACATTTTCTTCCTCTTTACCATACTGCTCACAAGGTGAGCATCGCCCACCCTCCTTCCCTAATGTTTGGTTACTATGAATTATCAAGTCGCAGCTGGTGGATGAGGGCACTGGTGAGAGTCTACCTGCCACGGACGGCCGCGGCATCAGGCCTCTACCCCTCTGGTTTACAAGGCGGATTTGTGTCTACGGTTGAGCTGCGGCCAAAACAATCCAACCCCCTGTATTCAAATATATGAGTGGTGTTATGTTTATACCCTCAATAAAGCTTGAAAAGATATCCCATGTGTTTTTATTGACCATTGCGCGGCGGGGAGAACTGGGGGTGGGTCTTGGCAGTCATTGTATTATGCTTTGTATTGTATTGTATTATGCTTTGTATTGTATTGTTTTTTGCATTACATTGTATTTTCTGTTAACTGTTTCTTATGATTGTTTATACATATACCTCTGCTGAATTGTGAAGCACTGCGGAATATGTCGGCACTATATAAATAAAGATTATTATTATTATTAAACTTTGACATCCCCTTTAATGCCTTGTAAGTTCTGCTTGATAACTGTTTTCAAATTTAGGAATTAAGGAGGTCCCCTAACTCTAATTACAGCCATTATGAACACGTGAAGATTAAAGCCTGTGGGGGGCGCTCCTGCTACTATTACCTTTCACAACTGAGCGATTTTTCATTTTTGTTTTTTCCTCCCTATCTTCTAAGAGTCATAATTTTTTTTATATTTCCTTCCACATAGCCGTATCAGGGTTTGATTTTTTGCAGAACGTGTTGTACTTTTGAATGACATCATTCATTCTAACACAAAACATACTGGAGAATGAAAAACAAATTCAAGTGCTTTGAAATTCAAAAAAAAAGTGCAATTCCACAATGTTTTTTTTGAGTCTTTGGCATTGTTCACACACATGCGTTTTTTTGACCATCTCTGCGTTTTTGGGCTGTTTAAAAAAACGCAGGTGCGTTAACGCAGGGTACATTTGAGTGTAGCTGCGTTTTTCAGCTCCATTTGCGTTTATTTCCTTAATTCCAAAAAACGCTGCATGCAGCGTTTTTGTCTGCTGGAAAAAAACGCAATGCGTTTCTGTAACATGGGGCCCTATGGCAAACGCATGCGTTAACGCAATGACATTACAGACACACGCGTTAACGCATGCGTTTTTGTCCTTAGTGCCCATGGCCATCAAAAATGAAATCTGGACCTGTCATGTGACCCCTGCAGCCAATTAAAAGGGGGTGGGTTGACACCAGGAAATGTGCCCAGCCTACTGACTTTCCTGTGCCACTTGTGTGCTGTGCTGTTGTTCACCAAGGTAAATACATGTGCCTGCCATGTTGTTACCGTGCATGTGTGCTGTCATCATGGAATACACATGTCATGTGTCCTGCATATGTTCTCTACACAGATGAGCGATTCGGACGAACGCAGTGAGGGTTACACGGAGCCCGAGGAGACATCATCTGACTCATCAGTAAGTACCACTATTATGTTGGCTATCATCACATAGTTTTGGTGTGTTAATATTGGTGTGTGTCCGCTTCATACATCCTGAGTTTAGCTACTGCTGTTCGGGTTTGTCGCCTCACGGGGCTCCCTCCCTGCTGCAGGTCGTAGTCACATGCCACAAATGGAATGTGTCCATTAGACACCAACCCGCAGCAGGCAGTGTGCCACCCTTTGCACTCACTACTAATGTTTTGTGATGTGTTGCCTATTGCACCGGTTTTCATGTGTGGCAATGTTGGATTCATGTTCGCACAATGCAAGTTTGTCATTATCTATTATCTATTAGCTATAATAGCCACCTTCTGCAGCACTAAGGCTGCATTCTGAGAAGGTGTCTATAGGCTTTTGATGCCCTTTATAGTATGAAATATTAAGTTAGGTCAATGCTCACTCTTCCGAAGACCGGGAGGCGGGGTTTCACGCTCCTCCGGCCCGCCCCCTCCTGTCAGTCATTGTGCGCGCCTGCTGCTGCCTCCCCTCAGTGTGGAAAATGAACGCGCGTCTCCGTTCTCATGCACGGAGCCGCGCATGCGCTGTGCGCCCGGTGTCGACTTCCTGGACACCGGGCGCACACCGCATGCGCGGCTCCATACAGGAGAATGGAGACGCGCGTTCATTTTCCACACTGAGGGGAGGCAGCAGCAGGCGCGCACAATGACTGACAAGAGGGGGCGGGCCGGAGGAGCGTGAAACCCCGCCTCCCGGTCTTCGGTCTTCAGAAGAGTGAGCATTGACCTAACTTAATATTTCATACTATAAAGGGCATCAAAAGCCTATAGACACCTTCTCAGAATGCAGCCTTATGTTACCTTTACACGCCGCGACGGCAGGCTGGATACATCCCGCTACTTCACGTGCACGAGCACGCTCAAACGGCTACAAACGGTCAACGCACCCTCTTTACACGCCGCCATAAGGTGCGCTACGCCACGCTACATCTGTAGCTAGCTACATCGCCGGGTGTGTCAAGTAGCCAGCTGTAGCTTAGCGTACCACGTTTACACAGCGCTACAACAAGCTAATATGGGCGGACCTGGTACAGCAGGGACAGCACATAGGCGTGCCACAATCTTGGATTACGAGCCGTCCGTACGATGATAGGACAGCGCAATATCATCATGATTGGCCAGGCATCGCAGGAGGCTGTTTAATACATGACGCTCGAGCAATTGTGTAGTGTGACTGGTCAGCTCCTTAAATATGCCTCCCTATGCAGCGACTACCAATCGTCATGCAGGAGCTTCCTCCAATGATCGGTGATGGGGCGCGGTATACCGGAGCCTGGGTCACGCCTTAGCTACATTGCAGCTACAGCCCCGGGTGTCCAGAGTTCCCTTCCGTTGCCTCTTTACACGCCGATACAGCTCGCTACCATCGGCGATGTAGCCATCAGTTTTCAAGCAGAGCTAGGAAACAGATGTATCTGTTGCCGGCTGTAGCGTCACGTCTTCAGACGCCGCTACGACGGGCTACATTGGCGCTACAAGCTACATTTGTAGCCTGTAGCGGGATGTATCCAGCCTGCCGTCGCGGCGTGTAAAGGTAACATGAGTGCTGCAGAAGGTGGCTATTATAGCTTTTGATGCCCGGGGGGGGTGACAGGTTTGCATTAAAGGGCTCATGTGTAAATGTCATCTCGTGGTTTGCAAATAACTACCGGATGTGTCCCCGGATCAGGATCCACTAATCCTTGTTAAGTGCCGCTTAACACTGCGGCGTGTTTTACTTAATGGTTATGTTGGGGATGACCCTCACAGCCACAGAGCAGTTGGGCACCCAGGCCTGGGGGGCTAGCATGTCATCAGGTTCAGTGTGCAGTGGCGGCCTTTGCCACTGATGACACGTCTGGAACGCAGGTTGCGTGGTCGTGACGTGTCCCCAGCTGCAGCTGGCTGCCATGCACACAGGACTGGAGGGCATGATAGCACCCCAGGGCTGGGTGCAGATGTTGCCCTATGCCTATTTGTTCATGTCTCCTGTTTGTCACACTGGTCACAGTACAAATCGGATCCATCCACACTTTGCACCACATGCCCTATGCATTGGCCATGCTGTACATGCATGTCACTTTGGTAGCTGTATGTAATATCTTGTTCCACTAACTGAAGGATCTTTGGTCCTCACAACATGTGCCTGTAACATGTGTCATGGTTGTGCATGTTGTAAGGGTTTTGGTTTAGGGTGAACCAAGTTTGGCCGGACAACCTTAAACTCTAGACACACTCCATGACATTTTTTTTTTTGGATAAAATCCACACATCCATATGAGAGGATGCCTGTTGGGCCCATATTTATACCATATGTTACCTTCACAGGACTCGGATTCTGGATCAAAATCATCCAGTCAGTCCACCTCCCATCATGTAAGTAGTTTTTAACTTCGATTTTGGCCATGGGCGAGGTCAGTGATGGTGTAGTGTTGGCACATTGGTACGGCGTGGCAACATGTCTGACCACTACCACATGTGTGTGTAGTCTGGTTGGGTCCCAATCTGGACTAATGATTCATCACTTTCACCTTTCAGCGCAAAAAAAGGAGACATCGGTCCCGAGCCAAGCCCTCAAAAGGGAAAAAATCTAAGAAGAGAGTCCCTTCACAAGGGCGGTCTAAGGTAAGGACCATTTTCTTAGTTCACATTTGTGGCCACCCTCCAATCAAGGGTTACTCATTACTAACTGGACACATAAATGTATCCTGGCAATGGTGTCTCTCACTCTGGGTTGCCAACCTGGTTTTTTTTCTAAGCTGGTGGTGGGCTGCAATCCTGTGTTGGACAATATAGGAATTATGTGTACCAACATTGCAGCATGTTGAGGACCCAATGCTATTTGCTGTGATTTAGTTGACATGTGTAGCACTCCTTGTGTGATGTTAACCTCTAAAGTTGTATTTGTTCATACTAAACACAGGGCAAGCAGCCACACACCACTAAGCGAAAAGCACCAAAGGACTCAGCTCCCAAGGCCACTGCTGCCACATCAGGGGTGAGTAAATTTGTTGCTCAATTACCACAAATAACTAGGCTTTGCTGCTACATTGGTGCTTAATGTTTGATGCTTCATGCCAGCATGTGTCTTTAGGCAATCAGACAACAATTTGTCCTGTAAATTTATCCTTCTTGAGGTTCCAAACATCCACAAAATGGTTTAGGATTTATATTTGATGTTGTAATTTATGCTCTTCAATAGGGGGACAGGCGTCGGGCAAGTCCAGCCCCATTGGATAAAATCGTAATTGACAATGATGCCTTAATACGAATTATTGAGGACTTCGTACCAATCTGGGACCCGGCACATCAACACCACAGCAACACAGCGGTGCAGAAGGATTTGTGGGGTAGAATTTACTATCGCATGTACCCCGATCTTGATGATATGTCTCCCAGCCTCCGGGGAGCCACTGGTAAGAGTCATTGATGATGTTAGGCCGACACACAAGTATCTGCTGATGTTGTTGTAGTTGTGACCTTTATTTTGACGGTGTTTTTAATGAAACCTTTTGACTGTAGAAGACAAGATCCATGTGAGGTGGCGTTCCATGAAAGACCGCATCAGGCGGGATGTGCGTGACATGGCCAAATACATGCGGGGGGATGCCGAGAAGCCACCCGTCCGCTATAAATATGCTAGCCAGCTGCGCTACCTGGCAAAGGCCTATGAGGGGCGAGAGTAAGTGTCTGCCAGGGTTGAAATGTGTTCCCTAACGTTTGAGAGGTCAGTACTCATGTTGATAATTTTTCCAAACAGGACACACAGCAACACAACTGTGGTGGACCTGGGCAACACCAGCGCCGAAGAGGAGGAGGTTGAGGCAACCCCGGATGTGGTCGAAGGCACAGAGGCGACAGTAAGACCTGCAGACCACCCACCACCTGAGACCAATGTTTTCCCTGCTGCACCTGCCACTGCCACATCGGCACCACGAGTTACCCGGCCAAGGAGGCGGGCTGGGCGGGATGAGGCCGAAACCATTATCCTTAATGGGTTGGAGCGGGTCCAGGAAGGCTTGGCTCTCCAGAGGGAAATGCTTGAGCACAGGCTGGCTGCTATAGCTAACCAACAACCACAGCGGGATGAGAATCCCTGGCTCAATTTCATCAGAACATATCTCCCGGATCTGGACCAATTAGGTGCCCGTGAACGGTATGCCTTAATGGGAGATTTACACCACACCATCACTCGGTATTGTGTCCCCATCGCCCTGGATGTCACGATCGTCGGAGATGATGAAGGGAAGCCATGATTACAGGAATGTGTGCGGGATGTGGTTTTTACAACGGGTTGTTGTTGATTTTGTTGTTTCATTGTGACACACACATTTCCCTTTTTTTGTGGAGTAAATTTTTTTGAAAACAGTTGTGGTTTTGGCTGTCCATTATTTTCTTTCACAGAGGCGTTGCCCACACACCTGCGCTCTAATGATTTAGGTCACACCACATTAATAAGGAGAGGGCTGGTATGTGAGCAAGGCCTCTGTGATGCTCCTTGGAGGGCAGGGGTTGTCACCTCCAGTTTTTAACCATCACATTCTGAAAGGAAAACAGACAAGTCTGACCTTCCCAAGCACATACGACTTTACTCAGAACACAAACATAACACACACTGTGTAATGAAGTAGCGCAAACATAAGGGAAAAAAAAAACAGCTCAGTAAGGCTAGGTAGACAGAAAATAAACATGGCTAATGATGGGCAAAATAATTACAATATTTGTCACGGACTTCAGTGGCCACAAGTGGGGCTCGTACAATGTGGGCTTCTAGGGGCACCAAAGTGGATAACCAGTCGGCAGGATCAACATCGGTGGCCTCTGGAGTGGACAGATAATTGTGGAGGCATACTGTTGCTTTCACAACACGGTCCACATTGCTGGGTTTCAGCTGAATAGTGGTTAATAACACACGCCATCTTGTTGCCAATATGCCAAACGCACACTCTACATACTGCCTGGCACGGCTTAAACGCATGTTGTATGTCTGCCGAGCAGGTGTGAGTGTGCGTCTGGCATACGGCTTCATGACATTTCTGTGCAGTTGGAACGCTGCATCCGCTACCAGCACATGAGGGACTAGGGGAGAAGATGTTCCAGGCAATGGCCGTGGTGGTGGTATATTAAAAGATACAGTGCCCGCCGTGGTGGTGGTATATTAAAAGATACAGTGCCCGCCCCATGGGACTGTCCTGAAAGATGCTTGAATCATGAAATCTGCCATACGCCCCAATATCAACCGCAATGAAGCGGCTATGTGAGTCAGCAATCGCCATAAGAACAATTGAATGGAATTTCTTGTAATTATAGTAGAGGGACGCACTGTTGGCAGGCTTTTTTATGGCAATATGCTTGCCATCGAGGGCACCACACAGTTCGGAAAGTTTGCAACCCTTCGAAATTCCGCCGCAGACTCTTGCCACATCGCACAGGTGGGGGATGGCATCACAAGTGGCTGAAGTTTCTGCCACAGCACATCGCAGGTTTGCCTCACAACCCCGCTGATGGTCGACACTCCCATCCGGAACTGAAAATGGAGGGAGACGTATGATTCTCCCTTAGCCAAAAATCTGTAGAGAGAACAAAAACAAACCTTAGTCGGGGACGTTCCTTGTAACATCACAACAGAAAAATGTCAAAAAACAAATGCCGCCAATATATGCAAACGGCAACATATGCCAAGGAGGATGGCCAGACATATTTTCAGGAACACATGCCACAGAGAGAAATACTGGGCAAGTCTCCTAAATACTTAATGGCCCCTTTACACGCAGCTACAGGTAACAGGTTGACGCCAGGTAACTTGCTGGTTGCAGGGAAATCATGGACAACTGGTTGTATCTTTTTGCGTTGTACAAATGGAAGCTTTCTCCATGATTACACTGCAACCAGCAAGTTACCTGGAGTCAACCTGTTACCTGTAGCTGGGTGCAAAGGGGCCATAAGGGTTGGGACATATATCCCCATTTGAAAACAGGACACAACAGTCAAGTACAACAAGCTGCATGGACACATTGGCAATGGCATAGGCAAATGACTGAAAAATAATCCTTTTTAACGGCAAAGGGACATCCAAGCCTACAACAGTGCCACACCTGTCTGCAGAATGGTCCACATTACATCCTTACCAAATGAAGAAATAAAAACAGACCAAGCCCACACAACAGTGGTGCCAATATTTACTGCTTATGCCCACAAACCTTCAAGCTCAGCAGTGAAGCGCAGGTGCGTGTGTGCATGTCGTTTAACCCCACCCTAGCCTGGCCTACACAATGTGTATCCTGGTAAGCAGGGCATGAGGCTGGGTGCCTACTGAGGGGTTAGTGCCAGCACACAGGAATATGGGAGTTGCAGGTTTTGCCCGAGCCGTCGGCATAAGCGCCCACAAGGCAGGCTGCTGGATGACCTGAGTACCACGATACACATTGTTTAACCAGGCTCTGTCTACATTACACGCACACACGCACCTGCGCTTCAATCTGACTAATGACAGGATTTAGGGTATGTGCACGCTGGGAGTTTTGTGAGCTGCTTTTAGTGCTTTCCGCCACCGTTGTCCGCTGAGTTTCATGTTAATGTATGTTAATCGTAACCACCGGTTGGCTTAACATGCTAATCCAGGGATTTTTTTAAACGCTGTGCACATTAGGGCCCTTTCACATCATCGTTTTTTTGAAATTGCGGCAGATGCGGTGAAAAAAACTGCATCTGCCGCAATTACCGCATACCGGCTGCACTTGCGGCGCGGTTGCAGTTTTTGCCATGCAAATTATAGGCGGACTTGCAGCAGGTGCGGCAAGTGCGGTTTTGCACTTGCGGCAGGTGCGGGCGCTACAAAAACTGCGGTCAGCCGCGTTTTTTTTCGCGGCCGCACCTGCCGCAAGTGCAAAACCGCACTTGCCGCACCTGCCGCAAGTCCGCCTATACTTTGCATGTCAAAAACCGCAACCGCGCCGCAAGTGCAGCCGGTATGCGGGAATCGCGGCAGATGCGGTTTTTTTCACCGCATCTGCCGCGATTTAAAAAAAAACGATGATGTGAAAGGGCCCTTCGACCTTTTGATTTCATTTCTCCTTTCCACTTTCTTAACCAGTTTACAAACGGTTGACAAGAATAGAGCATGTGACTTCGTTTTTCCAGCGTGTCTAGCCTACAAGTGGCCAAAAACCAGTAGCCTAGAAACTCGCTTTGAAAACGAGGGACAATGCTGTTATCTACTCAGGTTTTTGGAATGTCTGCAATGATGTAGAACCTTCCAATGTGCACATACCCTTAGGGCACAAGCAATCACAACAGCACATGTATGTGTGTAAGGGCGGACTACATGGTAGTACATGGGCAAATGGCCATTCAGGACACATCAAAACAGACATGAGACATAAGGGTCCACAAAAATTACCTGAGTGTGACTACCAGTCTTTCCTCTGGGGATATGGCTGGCCGCCAATGGGTGTCTTGGCGGGTGATGTCAGGGCCCACAAGTTCCAGCAGATGGTCGAACTGGGCAATTGTCATGCGGAGATACCGCTTGAACTTGTGTGGGAAGCGCCGGAGTTGGGGAAATAAGACATGGTATGCTCCATGTTGATCCCGCAGAAGATTTACTTCATGCACCCACAAACGGGGCCGGCGAGCCTGACGAAGGTGACGTCGCCGCGCAGCAGCGTAGCGCATCCGCAGCAGCAACACATCCATTTCCAGGTAGAGCAAATCCATGGCTTGACTCAACAGAAGCAAAGTGTTCCTTAAGGAAGGTGCTCTACCCCCCCAAGTGACCAGCTGGATTTATGTAGTGTGAGGGGTGTGGCTAAACATGATTATTAAGTGAAGACTTGTGGGGAGAAATCATTTTGGCCCAAAATCACAAAAACGCATGCGTTAACGCAACCACTATTAGGTACCCATGCGTTAACGCACGCGTTTTTAAAAACGCACCCAGGGTTCCACAATGGCCAAAAATGAACAACAAACCACTTTACAAAAACGCATGCGTTTTTAACATGCTGGAAAATTGCATGGAAAAACGCAAATTGAGTGTGAACAATGCCTTTTATTTATCATGTTAACTATATGGTAAAAGCGACCTCACAAGTTGATTATCTAAGGCCAGCTTCACACTGCGGCACAATCCGGTCAGGGTCTGTCCAGGAGGACCCTGACAGCCGTGGACCGGATCAGCACACAGGACTGGGGGCTATTATGCTCTCCGGTCCGGTGTGCAGCGCACGCAGCTGCAGCCACTGACAGGTCAGGACCGCGGCGCCCGCAGTCCTGACTTATCAGCAGCGGGAACTGCGTGCGCTGCACACCGGACCGGAGGGCATAATAGCACCCCAGTCCTGTGTGCTGATCCTGTCCGGTGTGCAGCGCACGCAGTTCCCGCTGCTGATAAGTCAGGACCGCGGGCGCCGCGGTCCTGACCTATCAGCGCACACCGGACCGGAGAGCATAATAGCCCCCCAGTCCTGTGTGCTGATCCGGCCCGCGGCTGTCAGGGTCCTCCCGGACAGACCCAGACCGGATCACGCCACAGTGTGAAGCTGCCCTAAGTCAGAATAAACAGATACTTAACATTTTTTTTTATTTCATTGATGAAAAAAAACCTGAAATTTGACAAAAATAAAAAAATAAAATAAAAATTTGCTTTATTCGTAATTTTTCAAGACCCATAAATGTTTTAATTTTTCAAGATACAGGGCTATGTGAGGCTTACTTTTTGCAGCCTGAGCTGCCATTTTTGTTGATACCATGTTGAGTCAGATACAATATTTTGATTGCCTTTTATTGCATTGTATTGTAAAAATGTGGTGGCCAAAAAACATAATTCTGGTGTTTTTATTTTTTTCCCGTTACGCCATTTACCAATTGGATTTACTTCGCATGTTGATAGCTTAGATTCTTATGATCGCAGCGATACCAAATATGTGTATTTTTTCATTTTTTTTTTACTGTTTTAATGCTATTTTCAGTGCAGGGGGCCCCTAAGAGAGTGGGTCCCTGGGCAACTGTCCAGTCTGCCCCTTCCTTAACGCCGGCCCTGCACAGGGGCTCTCCATACGCGACATGGTGTCCGTTAACAATTGGAGCTAATTTTTCCATTCAAGTCATTAGCGGACACCATGTGACGTATGGAGAGCCCCTGTGTGCCTAAACATTGGAGCTCCCTCACAAGTGACCCCATTTTGGAAACTAGATCCCCAAGGAACTTATCTAGATGGGTGGTGAGCTGTGCTGGCTGCTGACAGGGTTCATGGATACCCTCGAGCAGGCTCCTTCTGTCGACTCGGCAAATCAGTCTATGTCTCCTCAGGCACAGAAATGACAGTCTCACACAGCGCTGAGCTTCAACCTGGTTTTCTTCACTTTCTCGGCAGATGTTCAATTTACAACACAGAGCAGTGGCGGCTCCAGTAGTCTCTTAGCAGCCGTGATGGCTCATCCAGATCACCCCCTTTCATGGGCCTCCTTGTCTGTCTCTTCCGAACGCAAAGCTATGATCCAGCGGCCACGGGCTTTTGGTGGGTGACCTGCCTGGTCCCCTAGCCCTAGTACGGTGGCCTCCTCTTCGCTGTGCCGGGTGTTCGGGTGTTGGATAGCAGGACATGAAGACTCCGCACCCCGCCGAGTTTCGTGGTTGGAGCATGGAGCTTCCTGGCCACCTCAGAGCTGGCACCCAGGTTTCTGCGCCAGTCCTTCAGCTTTCCTGCCAATTCGGGTACACAGATGGATTGCTCATTATCTGTGTCCCTAAGACTCCTTCTATTTCTCTCTACGGTCGGCAGCCCAGGACTCGGATAAGCCTCATGGTGGTACAGTCCGCTGGGTCCTTGTCCTCTCAGTCTCCTGTAGTGATGGTGCTCTCTCCTCTCCTCCTCACTGCACTTGACGTTTGGACTCTACTCTCTGAACCCAACTGCTCAGTTTTTTGTTTCTTCCTCTGACTGTCTCCTGTCTAACTTTTTCACCCTCCACTTGTCTCCTCCCACCATCCTGTTGCTGGGCATAGAGTCCCAAGTCTTGGGATCGGAGTGTGTTGGGTGTGTGTTTGGGGTGACTGAACTTACCGATCCCGGTTGCTGCGCCTTTTAGTGGTGACCGGTCCGCAGGGGCGCCACACTATTACATGCCTCCGCTATATTTGCACACCTAAGTGATGGGTGTACAAATATGGTGCCCACTGGCAGTACAGGCACTTTGCACAGTAACGTCAGCGGTGTAGCAGCCATCCACCACCACTCGAAACTGCCACCAACTGAAACCACAGCCACCATCCCTCGAAAATGCCACCTACACATCACAGCCTGCATAAGTGCACATGCATATACCCAGTGCATAGGCACACTTAGTCTAGCGGCCACCAACTTTATATACGGGCTATACAAAGATGGTAGCGGTGTGACCCAATGCTCGCATGCGCACTTACTCATGCCATCATCTTTAGACACCACAGGTGAGAGAGAGCACTAGGGAGAAAAAATGTCATATGGTTGCAAATTTGATTATTTGCAGTGGTCAGAATGATGGATAGAATGGTGCAGATGAGATATTGTATGAAATTTATGTGTGACAAAAAAGTTTATGATCCCAGAGAATTGGCACAAAAGCCATGATAAATTACCCCATTTTTATGTTTCTTCTGAGTTTTTGTTACTGAATCAAAAATGTCATGAACTGTATATCAATAAATTGGATTTTACACAGTTATACTTCCTTTTGCCAAAAAGAGAATTCTGTACAAAAGTGACCTTGTTTCTAAACATCTTGACCAAGATTACATTCATACACAATTTCAAATGTTAATTTTTATATATACGAAAAACCATTAGCAGACAGTATGTTATTGACAATTCAAGGAAGATTAATTCCCTTGACACACTGTAACTATGGCTGATACGGTGTTCACTTAAAATTGCATATTTCTGGCTTTTGCCCTAATTTGTTTGAATGCTGATCTCTGTGCTGCGCTGGAGACGTTCACAGCGTATAATTTTCTTTGGCATTCTTAATGTTTTTACACCTTAGTGAGAAAATGTGAGTTGAGGGGTAAGGCCATTTGCAACCATCAGCTGGATTTTACTGTCAGAACAAATTAGGTGTATGGATTGTGCAGCTTTTCCTGCAATACGGTGTTTACATCTACAGGGCTAAAAGCAGAATTTGAGCTTGTCTGTGACAACGTTAAATATCTTGCATCCTCTATTTGTGAAAATTCCATAAAATCATTCAATCACATTACTTCATTTATAATGATGACCCGAATTTTTGTGAAGAATTACAATCATGAACAATTCATATTGCTTTTAGGGTTCTTTAAATAAGGATCCAGAAGTTCCCGGTCCCACAATAACCAACATAGCAGTTTTACATTGCTGAATAGAGGCTATTCCCAGATGTTGAACCACAGCGAGATCCTGCAGCAAATAAAGCTACTGTGGAGGGATTAAACTCTCCCTGGATTACCATAGCTTGATCAAATCTACTCTTTCCATGAAACATGAATGACTAAAATCCTATCAATTAAAAACTTTAAAGGGGTATTCTCAAGTATAAAAGTTGTAACTAGGGATGAGCGAGTATACTCGCTACTATTCGGTATTCGCCGAATAGTAGCGATATTCAGGCTACTCGCTACTCTCCGAGTACTTATGTGTACTCGGAAGTAGCGAGTGGTCCTAATACTTTTATTCACTTTTAGGCTACTTTCGCAGTGTATCTATAGACGCCTGCACCGGGACCGGCAGAGAAGCCATCCGATCGCTGGACAAGGACCTGTCACTACCAGCCAATCAGATGGCCGGTAGCGATCTGGCCAATCAGATCGCGCCACTTCAGAACCACGTGATCGCTAGCGGCCACCAGATTGGCCAATTTGCAAGGTCCTAGATGTACTGTCAGGACCTTGCAAACTGGCCAATGAGGTGGCCGCTAGTGATGACGTAGTTGTGACGTGGCGCCATCTGATTGGCCAGATCGTTACTGGCCATCTGATTGGCTGGTAGTGACAGGTCCTTGTCCAGCGATGGGATGTCTTGTCTGCCAGTCCCGATGCAGGCGTCGGAAGGTGAGTATGTAAGTTTATTATTTTTTAACAACTTTTATTCACTTTTAGGCTACTTTCGCAGTGTATCTATAGATACACTACGAAAGTATTCATACTCGCTATACTCGCAATGAGTAGCGAGTACCGCTACCTACTCGTTGTGAGTATAGCGAGCATGAATATTAAGGTACTCGTTCATCCCTAGTTGTAACCTATCCTTGGTATAGGGAATAACTATTATTGCTGGGATCTGATAGACATAGCTCCCAGTGATCCTGGGAACCTAGGCCTCTGAAAAGCCCTGTCTAAATGTCACTGTAGTCAATCATGTGCATTGCATTCACTCTTAATGCGAGTGTGGTATCCTACAAAGTGGCCATCTCCCCCTAGGTTACCAGAAGAATAGTGGTTCCAAGCAAATAGTGTGATTTCTCTGTCTACTGTAAACTGTAACATACTGTGAGTCATTCTGACAGGCAACACTCAAAGGGGTAAATTTTTCCCTTGCAGAGGCTTATCCATGTGACCTACCTCTGCTTACCATGCAAAAGCTTCTAGAAATTGCTGGAAGAAGCTCCCAATTACTGCAGCTGTAAGAGTCACGTGGAAGGAGCTAAATCTGGCTATAGCGGCGAAAATTGAGTCAGATGGGAAATGACCATTGAGAGAGGAAGGGGAGCTGACAGCCTTGGTGTTGAGAGGATTCCTACTGAACCTCTAGAACAGTGTTCCCCAACATCAGTCCTCAAGGCCCACAAATAGTGCAGGTTTTCAGGATTTTCCTAGTATTAAACTGGTGTTGAAATAATAATCTCATCATTTACTTAAATTATCACCTATGCAATAGTACGGAAAACATAAAAACATGCAGTGTTGGTGGCACTCAAGGTCTGGAGTTGGGGAACACTGCTGCTGACCTCAGAAGAGCAAAGCACAGCCCTTAGGAAGGAATACTGAGTGAGGATTACTAGAGACAGTCTGAGAACACTTGTAGTAAATTGATTTGATAAGAAACGTATCCCACAGAGATCTCCCTGTTTGGATCAATCTTCAACTATATGTGGAAAAAATGACCAACTACTACTTACCATCTATTATATAATTGCGAATGGGTTTTTGCCCCTTCTGAGTCCGCTCGCGCTGCGAGTCAGCGTGGTCATGTGGATACGCCCGAAGCATTGGCCGCGCAGCGGCCATTGCGAGCAGTTCTAAGGCGACTCGCTATGCCCGCGCAGTGGGCATGGCGAGTCGCCTTAGCAGCGCGAAGCATTGGCGCTTCGCGGCCATTGCGAGTCAGAGACTCGCTCTTCTAGAATCCCGATGCATGTGCATCGGGCACCCAGCTAGTTTGTATATAATTACCTATGTTATTATCACCAGTAATCAGACAGTTCTTTCCAATTCATAGTTGTTTCTTCATGACTGAGGATTTACTGCACAAACAACTGTCACCACCATCAGATTCTGATTAAAGTGGTAGCTACTGTGCATACACTATTTACCACTGTTATATTCTCTTTCTATTGGGGGACTTTGTGTGTGCAATCTGGAGGGAAACCACCATAACAGTAAATTCAGCCACCCTGAGGCAGATTACAGGCCACTAGGAGCACAACCTAGCCCTGCACCATGCGAGGCTCCCACAAAAGTAGTGATTGATGAAAGCTGTGTTCAGGTGATCTTCAGCGCTTCCATTACAATGAATAGAATGGCAGTGAGTGTGATTCACCAAAGCTCCATTGAGACAGGACTCTAAATCCTGATTTTTGGGATCGCTGGGGATCAGACTGCCATGAAGTACAGCAGAGATATATCAAGCCACTACTGCTCCGCTCATTCTAATTGGTGTACTAAAATCAGATCAGAACGTTATGCTTTATCTTTATACTTTCATACTTTAGAATACGTCTTTACTACCACCAGACCACCATGGTTTGGTAAATCAATTGACAGATCTTAAGATCTCCAATGGTTTTCCATTCAACCATAGTGCCCCCAAAATATATTATTACCTACAATGCAGAGTTCTGCAGGTGTATTCCATGGGAGGTTATATAGATGCTGTATTTGGATTTCCCATGAGATATATTTGTAATGCAGCATTTGGTAAAATAAAATTATCTGACGTTTCTGTATGAGTGCAGTGGATATAAAATCCATGCAGAAGTACAATGCACATCCCAAATATAAAAGGTAATAATAAAAATCACATATCAAAAAAATGATTAAAAACACTTGACAGTGTATGCATAACAATAAGGTTACATCTTAGTTCCTGATAGGCTGTTATTTTGCAATGATCTAAAATTGTCATGGCTATGCTGTGAGATTGTCCGACCATGACAAAAGCGTATTGATCGAAACATAAACTAAAATTAAAACTTTGAAGACTAAGCTGTCTAATTTTGATTCTGATACTCCAGTTGAGCCCGTCCAGGGTCAATAAAAGGGGATAATTGAAAGGAAAATCATGAATAGTAATAATTAAAAAATTGATAGAAATAAAAATTATTTTGATCTTAAAGGGATCCTGTCACCTCCAGAACGCCTCCTAAGCTATCAAAATATGTCCCTGCAGCATCCATTCACTAATCTCACACTCCTTTTGTCTCCTAAAAGCATCCTGTGTAAGTGGATAAAAACGTTTTAATACTCACTCATTAGTGATTGTAATTAGCAGGGGCTATATTCTTTAGTCCCTAGGGCAGGCTGTTTTGCAGCTTGAATGATCCACCCTCTCTCTGTCTGTGCTGCTGTGATGTGGAGCTGAAGGCAGGACTAATGATTTGCATTCTGTGAGTAATAGAGAGGGGGGAGGGTAAAGCCTGCACAAGCAGAGCAAACAGACAGAGAGGGAGGATCCTGGAGCCTGCAAAACAACATGCCCTGGTGAATAAAGAATATGGCCCCTGCCAATTATAATCACTAATGAATAAGTATTAAAACGTTTTTATGCACTTTCACAGGATGCTTTTAGAAGACAAAAGGAGTGTGAGATTAGTAATAATATGCTGCAGGGACATGTTTTGATAGCTTAGGAGGCGTTCTGGAGGTGACAGGATCCCTTTAAAGGGAATTTACACTTCTAAGCTTTCTATATGAGCATGTACTGTAGGTCATAGACAGTTGGATAATATTATACTTTTATAGTGCTGTCAGCTCTGATGTGGAGCTCTACCTAAATGTAACTAACACCTCTTTAGCTTCACAGGCAGTCATTGTGAGAGTTAGGCCAGAACAACTGAGCTAACATCACTATGGGAGGTATGCTACAGCTGCAGATGTGTTTGTAATGAGACAAAGTTCAGTCCTGTTGTACTGTTTTAGTATAATCACACACAGCTCCGCGGTAAGGTCAAGAGAAAAAAAATTGCAGTTATTACATACGTCACACTGGTAAAATGTTCCTTCCATTAAAAATAAGCTCTCAAGGCAGTTTCAAGATGAGATCTCTCTTAGGCCTATAGGTTTTAATATTTCATTTTCATATTAAGAAAACAATGGATTTCACTGGAATAACAAGGTATCACATACTGTATATCAAGGTATGTTTATTCATCTTTCTGTGATCTACATACCTCTGTAAACAGCTTAGGAAGGTTTATCCTACTGACAGATTCCCTTAAGGAGAAAATGTACATAAACACATAGTGATAATTGATAAGGTAAAAAAATATTATACCGTGTTAGCCAGTAGATAGAAAAATGTTAGAGTCTGAGAGTCCTCAGTGGTTGATACCTTTTAATGCCTAACTGAAAAGATGGTAAGCAAAGCAAGCTTTTGAGACACTATGGCCTCTTCATCAGGCTAATAATGAGACAAATTCTGAAGACACAAACATATATTCATATGCAGGTTAGGAAGATGCATTAAATAGGTGACTCAAAGCAGAGTCTATCTTGGAGTGGCAGAGGACCTGGGAAGGTAAAATCAAAATTCCGAAATAAGAGGAACAGAATGTATTATTGTTGTATGATTAGTGGTCGGTGGAGACCTGAAAATTCCTCAGTGAATGTAGAAAGCCATAAAACCATGTGAGACAGTTCAGGTAAGAAGTGTCATAAGTTCATTGTGCTCTAATTAGGATCTGTTCAAAGATGTGATATCCCCAAATGCCCTTTCAATTGATGTAAAAATGCATGAATCCATGTGAGACTTTCAATCCTGTTTTGAATGTGTCAAAGGTCGTTATCAATTTGTATTCCCAAACTCTTCTCTCTTTCAGAGATTTGGAGTTACTTTTTAAAATGAGCAGATTCATGTCTGTTACCCTATGGTCAGCGCTGCAAAAATGCTTGGCTACAGGTAGGTCCATATGCCTGTCCATACACATGACAATCGATGTTATTCAAAAATTTGGTCTGGCAAGCATAATAAGAAAAGCCCACAGTAGGACAATTTTTTATCCAAGGATGCAAGTGATGGGGAATTAATATTAGTAGGAGGAACTGTGAAGATCAGAAAACAGAGGTCAGTACCTTGTTTCCACTTCTTGCCCAACACAAAGACTAAAGGACAGTACTATTATTAACCTCATCTAAAAATAAATGACAAATTACCAATTTCTGATAGATTTATTTTTTAGATATATTTACCTAGATTAAGCATGTTAACCTCTCTTTCAAGTGGCTTTAAGACCAATCAATCAAGAACAATGACTTACCTTTGGAAGACCATCCAATGGAAACATCTAATGATCTATTGGAATTTCTAGAAGAAAATAACACGTCAAAGATGGTATGCCTTTCATAAAACATCAAAATCCATGGTTCATCTGAAATGATCTAAATTTTCTTTGATATAGTTTGTGGAGACACAAACAGTTTGAGACTTGATCTTTTTAAGGGTAAAACTGTGACCAATCGTAAGAGAAAGGCTCCTTTTGTTTTGAAAAAGGCCACACTATGGGGGGTATCACAAGGGGGTAATATGGTTTTATGGCATATATATGAAAGAAGCTGAATGCAAACTAGATATCACGACATTCTATATCCCACACACATTACTACCTTTTGATCCTACATCTGTATTCAAGCAAAAATTGAAAAAAGTAAAGAATACTTACAGCAGTCAAAAACTATGGCATTATAACCCCTCCCCCACCCCTCCAAAAAATAATAATAATTTTCTGACAGTAGAACATACAGTCATAGCTACCATTATTTTTTTATTACCAAAGATTCATACAGATGCTATTACCCATCCGGGACACCCAACAGTAGCTGAGATTGCAAGCCTTTGTGAAAAAGCTTTAATCTACCTTGACATGTATATAACCTTTGTTTCTACAATTATTATATAGTTTTCTCATCTTATTAATCAATTTCACCAATAAACTTTTTCATTTCACACTGTGTTAGTAAAGTGTAATGTTGAATTATGATTTTCTGACACAACTCATGTTGATGGTGTAAGGGCCCTTTCACATCAGCGGTATTTTCAAATCGCGGCAGATGCGGTGAAAAAAACGCATCTGCCGCGATTACCGCATACCGGCTGCACTTGCGGCACAGTTGCGGCGCAGTTGCGGTAAACGCCATACAAGGTATAGGCGGACTTGCGGCAGGTGCAGCAAGTGCGGCTTTGGCACTTGCGGCAGGTGCGGCTGCGAAAAAAAATGCTGTCAGCTGCGGTTTTTTTCGCGGCCGCACCTGCCGCAAGTGCCAAAACCGCACTTGCCGCGCCTGCCGCAAGTCCGCCTATACCTTGTATGGCGTTTACCGCAACCGCGCCGCAACCGTGCCGCAAGTGCAGCCGGTATGCGGTAATCGCAGCAGATGCGTTTTTTTCACCGCATCTGCCACGATTTGAAAAAAACGCTGATGTGAAAGGGCCCTTATAACCGCGACACTTGCGGCACACTTGCGGCAAGCCCCATGCAATGTCTATGGGGCTTGCGGTAAGGGTGCGTCAGGTGCGGCAAGTGCGGTTTCGGCACTTGCGGCAGGTGCAGCCGCGAAAAAAAAACGCTGCAAATACCGCTGATGTGAAAGGGCCCTAAGAGTGGGATTTCTTCTGAAATTCCAATGACTCAGTTGATGATATGCACAAATCATTTTGTCTTGATCTGCTGTACTTTGTGCTACCTCAGTTTGTTTCATTCTTGACAGGACATATTTTAGACAAGTTTCTTGGAACTGCAATTACTACATGCTGTGCACCCTTCTGTGAAAAACCTATTTTGGGTTAATGGAAGGAACACATGTGTCCATCCCATTTCTAACAGGAATTTGTCATAAAATGGTTCCACTAAATTGATTACATTTGAATGAATAGGAAATCCACCTTTCCCCCAACATTTTTCTTGACTTGGTGGAGTTTCTTAATTTAAAGCTTGTTCTAAGGGAAGGGAAAATATTGAACTGATCTGTTCATAAAATCATTGTCATTCAATACATTGTTTCATCCATCACTTACTTCCATCCTTGTCATATAAACAGAGCAATCCCTTTAGGTCAATTTCTTCTATTTAGACACGATTCTACTGGCCCAAAATTCTTTATGATTGCAGGGTAGGATCAGACCAAACAATTCCATTCATGCTGAATACCTAGTGGCACCATATTTAAGAGAAGCCCAATACAGTGTAGATGTTAAATTCATACAGAGACAAAAACACCCAATGAACCACAAGGTGAAATTGACCATGTCTTCTAATAACCAGTGGTCCCATATACTGTACATATAGGAGTCTTGTAGTGATGAGTGAGTAGCAAAATATTCACACTCGCTATACTTGTTACAAGTAGTTTTTAATACTGGCATATTCGCACATTTCACTATGCAATCTGTTGTTGCTTCATCAGGAAGGGAGCAACAGCATAGCGAAACGTGCGTTGGAGGTCCCCTGTTTGTACTGTTTGTCATCGGGTCCAACATCTCCAGGGCGCCCTAGGAAACTTAAGCTATGGGTATGCAATCTGACTGTCCTAATAAACTAGGGTCTTGAACCCTTGAGTAATGCTTTTACTTGTTTTACCATCAGTGAGTGCTTTTTTCCTAGGGATGTTCCTTTGACAGTCTATAACTACTGACCAGAGAAGGGATTTAACCCTTCACCCCCGAGCCCATTTTTGCTTATTTTGGCCTTAATGCCCGAGCCATTTTTTGCAATTCTGACCAGTGTCCCTTTATGAGGTTATAACTCTGGAACGCTTCAACCGATCCTAGCGATTCTGAGATTGTTTTTTCGTGACATATTGGGCTTCATGTTAGTATTAAATTTAGGTCAATAATTTTTGCGTTTATTTGTGAAAAATAAAAAATATGGCAAAAATTTTGAAAATTTCGAAATTTTCAAATTTAGAATTTTTTGTTTCTGCTAAACCAGAGAGTTATGTGACACAAAATTGTTGATAAATAATATTTCCCACATGTCTACTTTATATCAGCACAATTTTGGAAAAAAAAAATTTTGGGGGTAGGAAGTTATAAGGGTTCAAAGTTCATCAGCAATTTTTCATTTTTCCACCAAAATTTACAAAACCATTTTTTTTAGTGACCACATCACATTTGAAGTCCGTTTGAGGGGTGTACACAACAGAAAACACCCAAAAGTGACACCATTCTAAAAATTGCACCCCTCAAGCTACTCAAAACTATATTCAAGAAGAATATTAACCCTTCAGGTGCTTCACAGGAACTAAAGCAAAGTGGAAACAAAAAATAAATATTTAAATTTTTTCAACAAAAATGTTCTTTTAGCCTCAAATCTTTCATTTTCACATGGGCAACAGCATAAAATGGATCCTAAAGTTTGTTGGGCAATTACTCCTGAGTATATCGATACCTCATATGTGGTCATAAACCACTGTTTGGGCGCACGGGAGGGCTCAGAAGGGAAGGAGCGCAATTTGACTTTTGGAGCTAATTTTCCATTCAAAAAGTGAAATTGCGCTCCTTCCCTTCTGAGCCCTGTTGTGCGCCCAAACAGTGGTTTATGACCACATATGAGGTATCAGTGTACTCAGGAGAAATTGCCCAACAAATTTTAGGATGAATTTTATGGTGTTGGCCATTTGAAAATGTAAAAAATTAGGCTAAAACAAAATTTTTGTGAAAAATAAAGTACTTTTTCATTTTTACAGATCAATTTGTGAAGCACCTGGGGGTTAAATATGCCCACTACCCATCTAGATAAGTTCCTTGGGGTGTCTAGTTTCCAAAATGGGGTCACTTGTGGGGGAACTCCAATGTGTAGCCACACAGGGGCTCTCCAAACGCAACAATTTGAATGGAAAATCAGGTCAACTTGTTAGCGGACACATGTCACGTCTGGAGAGCCCCTGTGTGCCTACACATTGGAGCTCCCCCACAAGTGACCCCATTTTGGAAACTAGACACCCCAGGGAACTTATCCTGATGGGTTGTGAGCATATTGAACCCCCAGATGCTTCACAAATTAATCCGTAAAAACGAAAAAGTACTTTTTTTCCACTTTTTTTTTTTTTTCCCATTTATTTGTGAAGCACCTGGGGGTTCAATATGCCCACTACCCATCTAGATAAGTTCCCTGTGGTGTCTAGTTTCCAAAATGGGGTCACTTGTGGGGGAACTCCAATGTGTAGGCACACAGGGGCTCTCCAAACGCGACATGGTGTCCGCTAACAATTCCAATTGTTAACAAACACCAGGTTGCGTATGGAGAGCCCCTGTGTGCCTATACATTGGAGTTCCCCCACAAATGACCCCATACACATATAATCATATATAATCACACATATAATATAATTACACATATAATTACACAACTGTACCCAGCCTTTGAGAAGGACAGGTCACCGTGAGGCGAGGCCTGGCCTTTCTGCAGGAAGGGATTTGTTCTAGTACCGGAATAAGACCCCCAAAGCCATGGTAAAGACTAAGGGGGCACTTATCGTAGAGCATCTCAGGTTGGTGTGTTGTAATGTACATCAGGGTGTGTGTCAGGTTGGTGTGTTGTAGTGTACATCAGGGTGTGTATGTCAGGTTGGTGTGTTGTAGTGTACATCAGGGTGTGTGTGTCAGGTTGGTGTGTTGTAGTGTACATCAGGGTGTGTATGTCAGGTTGGTGTGTTGTAGTGTACATCAGGGTGTGTATGTCAGGTTGGTGTGTTGTAGTGTACATCAGGGTGTGTGTGTGTTTGTGTATGATGTTGTGGGTGCATGTCAGTCCGGGGTCGTGTGATAAATTTCGAAACATCCGAAGATACACAAACCTGGTTTGTCAGGGCACGTTTTACATTGGGTTTGGACGGTCGTTCTGCTCCCCCTTTGATGGCAGACCCGGCACCTTTTTCTTGGCCCCTTCTCTGCAAAATGTTGCCCTGGTACCACGCGGGAATATCGAGTTCCAGGAGTGCTGGGGCCCCCTTCATCTTCTTCTCTTCGTCTTCCTCTTTCTTCTCTTGGTCTTCGTTCTCGTCCTCCTTCTTCTCTTGGTCTTCGTTCTCCTCCATTCAACAGGGCCTTGATCACCTTCACCTGGAACTCAAGAAAGGTGTTAGTGGTGTGACCTGCACATCGTGACAGCAAGTATGCATTATACATTGCCATTTGGACAATGTACACGGCCAGTTTTTTGTACCACTTCCTCGTTTTCCGCGTGTCCCTGTAGGGCTTGAGGACTTGATCAGAACGATCAACTCCTCCCATGTTCTTATTGTACCCCAGGACACATTCCGGTTTGTGGACCTGTCCTGGGGTACCTCTGGTGGTGGTGGCCCTGGTCCCGGGACCATGGATTGTGGTCAAGATAAAGACATCCCTTCGGTCTTTGAACTTGACCAGTACCATGTTGCCGCTACATTGAGCTCGGCTCGCACCTCTTGGGAGAGGCTGCTCAATTAGCGGCATAGGGAGATCCCTCTTGTTTCTGCGCACAGTACCGCAAGCGGCGGTAGTTCTGGCAGAGAGGGATCTGAAGAGCGGGACACTTGTATTAAAGTTATCAATGTATAGATGATAACCTTTATCAAGTAGTGGGTGGATCAAATCCCACACTATTTTCCCGCATACCCCCAGAGCAGGGGGACACTCTGGGGGCTCGATCCTCGAATCCTTCCCCTCATACACTCTAAAGTTGTGAGTGTACCCTGAGGTACTCTCACAAAGCTTGTAGAGCTTTATCCCATACCTGGCCCTCTTGCTGGGAATGTATTGGCGGAAACTAAGCCTACCTTTGTAAAGGACGAGGGATTCGTCCACACAAATTTCCCGTTTGGGAACGTACACTTCAGCAAACTTGCTGCTGAAGTGGTCGATGACCGGTCGAATTTTGAACAATCTGTCAAAATTCGGGTCATTACGGGGAAGGCTGTCAGTGTTGTCCCTAAAGTGGAGAAATTTATGGATGGCGTCGAATCTGTTTCGGGCCATCACCTCGCCGTACACTGGAGTTAGAAAAAACTTATCTGTACTCCAGCATTGGCGCATTTCTGGTCTCGTCATAATCCCCATATGAAGTATCAAACCCCAATATTTCATAATTTCTCCAGAGTCCACAGGAGTCCAAGAAGAAAAGATGGAATCTGGGTTTTGGACCAGAAACTGTTGGGCATACAGGTTCGTCTGCTCCACCATGAGCCTCACAAAGTCCTCAGAGAAAAAGACTTTGAAAAAGTCAATTTCCCTGAAGTTTGTGGCCTCAAACAGGATTCCTGATTGGGGAATGAAATCAGGAATCTGTGGAGTGTACCGATCAGGGACGGGGATCCACACAGGGGCCCTGGTGCTAGGTTGGGCATGCCTAGCATCAGGTGGAGGGTTACTCACTGACGGCTGTGGGTCTTCCTCCGACTCCTCTTCTCCAGGCTCAGACTCCTCTTCCTCGGACTCCGACTCCTCTTCCTCTGGCTCCGGATGATCTCTTGTCCTCCGCCGTCTTCGTGGTGGTGGCGAGTCGGTGTCACTGCTGCAGATTTCACTGTCGGAGGAAGAATGTGAGGAATAGTGGAACGTGGGGTCCACTTCCTCACTGTCAGCATCGGAGGCAAGTATAGCATATGCCTCCTCAGCCGAGTACACCCTTTGTGACCTTGATGAGCGGGACGGGCGCGACATGTTGTATGTGCTGTGTGCGTGTGTAAAAAAAAAAAAAGTAAACTTTTATTAGTGTGCGTGTACGTGTGCTTAGTGTGCGTGTATGTGAACGTTAACTGGTGTAACTTTCGGGGCGACGGTCGGTCAGGGGCGGCGGACGACGACGGTCGGTCAGGGGCGGCGGACGACGACGGTCGGTCAGGGGCGGCGGACGACGACGGTCGGTCAGGGGGTCACTTGGGCCAGGCAGCGGTCGGTCACGGGGGTCACTCGGGCCAGGCAGCGGTCGGTCAGGGGGTCACTCGGGCCAGGCAGCGGTCGGTCAGGGGGTCACTCGGGCCAGGCAGCGGTCGGTCAGGGGGTCACTCGGGCCAGGCAGCGGTCGGTCAAGGGGGCTCACTCACGATGGTGATCACAGGTGCTGGGGATGGCCCTGTTGCTGCCTGCAATCACCACCGGGTGGCAGAAGCAGCAGAGCAGCAGAAGAGGGCACAACACCGAGCAGACCGGACCGGTGAGAACGAGCTCTGGGGAGGGGGGAGAGAGCAAACTCAGGGGAAGGGGGGAGAGAGCAAACTCAGGGTAGGGGGGGAGAGAGCAAACTCAGGGGAGTGGGGAGAGAGCAAACTCAGGGGGGGGGGAGAGAGCAAACTCAGGGAAGGGGGGGAGAGAAGACAAAAGGGGAGGGGGGGAGAGAGGACAATGGGGAAGGGGGAGGGGGAGAGGACAATGGGGGAGGGTGGGAGGACACCAGGGGAGGAGGAGAGGGAGCGGATCACAGCAGAGGGGAACTTACTAGCAATCGGCGGCGGCGGTGGCAGCAACAGCGGCGATCGGCGGCAGCTCCGGGCACGTTCGATGACGGCGGGGGGGCTCACACCACGTGGGCACGGTCGGTGGCAGCGGAGGGCTGCAGGGGTGCACGCTCATCAGCGTCCACCGACAGAGTGGAGCTGATGAGCTCGGCGGCCATATTGTAAACATCCCCCTGCACATCTGATTGGAGAGCTTGCATCACATGGATGCTAGCCCCCAATCAGATCGGGGGGGAGGGCACACACACCTCACAGTGCCCCAGCCAATGCCTGATGCTTTGAGCATCAGGCTATGGCCAGATTGAAAACATTACACCAATTTCTATTGGTGTAATGTTTCAATCATCACTATTGGCTAGTTGTCACTTAACTAGCCAATCGGAGGGCTCCTAGCCACGGGGGGGGGGGAAATCCCCTCCCGTGGGGTCATCTAGAGTTTGTCCCCTAGCTGCGGCTCTATTAACCCTTTCGTGAACCCGGTTAATAGAGCCGCAGCAAGGGGGAAACCTCGATGACGCAGCGTATGCGTCATCGGGCGGGAACGGTGATGTTTCCATGGCGCATACGCTGCGCGCCCGGGCGGGAAGGGGTTAAGATCTTATATGTGCATTGTTTGTTTAGGGGATTTTTTGTATAGATAGCTCATATTTTACTGTGAAATGGTACCCATGATATATAATTGGATACGTTTTTCTAAAGAATCTGTTTACCATTTTCTACTTCCTTTTTGTACTGTTAAATGAGTCATTTTTCTCATCCCCTATATTATGTATCCATGCATGTAATTGAGTACCTTCGCGGTCTACACACACTCTAAGAACCATATGTAATGTTTGTTTGTTTTTCTGTCCTGTAATCCCCTCTGTTTCTTGAATGTTGTATTCACTGTTTAAATTTTAATCATGCAAATTTTTAGAAACTAATAAAGTTTTTAGTATAATCTTTTGCACAAAAACTCCATAAGTGATTTCCAGCTTTTTGCAAGGTAAAAACCAAGCAGCTAGAGGTTGGTTTTCTCAGCATGGTGAGGCCCATAATTATTGGACCCCCAGGCTATAGAATAGCAGCCCGCAGCCACCTACCCCAGAAATGATTATTTATTTATATAATTTAAAAAATAATGGGCTAGCATGTATTTTTGATTGCCAGTCAAAATAAAGCCAGGCAGCTGGGGCTTGCAACTCCCTTCTCCATTCCCCGACACCTCCTCCTTCCCCCCTCATCTCCGCCGACGACTTTGCCACCTTCTTCAAACA